>JBBMOL010000099.1:2400000-3015938 GCA_037954665.1 Laguncularia racemosa | reverse complement strand
TTTATTTTGAGGTAATAGAGAGGAGATAGAACAATTTTTCTTAGAATGCACTTCATTACCTTATTTACTTATAAATTGGTTTTGTAATTTTCATTCTAAATAATTTTTCTATTTTCTTTTTTTTTTTTTACAGTGAATAGTTATAAGCTTTTATAGTGTGGTTTTTTCTATTATTTCTCTCTATAAGGAACAAAATGATTAAGTAATGAGATAATCATAATCTCAATAAATAACTATAGGCTCTATTTCTTTCTTTCTTTCTTTCTTTCTTTCTTTTTTTTTTTGGTAGAGTCAAAAGACATAAATATTAGGGTTTTACATCATACATCTAGTTCTATACATAAACCAATACTATTACTTATTTTGTCTCTATTTGAGCTAGAAATTTCTTGAAAATTCCTAGTACTACTTTCTAACATTCCTTGGTCCTTCCTTGCTACTTCCATAATTTTTTATGTAGCTTCTTCTTCAAAAGAGTAGCTACTTCCATTTTTTAGGCTATCTTTAGCAAGTTTGTCTACAATCATGTTTTCTTCTTAAGGAACTTGGCAAAACATAATATTATTAAATTTTGATGCTAGTTCCCTACATGTATTTAAAACATATGGGTCCCATTCATTTCCTTCTCTTTTATCTTTCAATATCTCGATAACAAAAAATGAGTCTATCTCCATAACAACACTGACCTTCTTCAACTTCTCATCTAACCTCATTCTATATAACATTACCCACAATTCCACTTCTAGAGGTGAAGTGTCTACTATTTTTTTCCTAAACCACCCCCTCCCCTCCACCCCAACACATTCCTACTACTATCTCTACTTATTCCTACTATTGTTGCCTTTATCCTATCTTTGGTTATTGATTTGACACAATTCACCTTCACCCAACTCTCTTCCGATCTTCTCTATGTCATCGGGATCTCCTTTTTAACTTTTACTAGTTTTTTGCTTTTATTTGTTACCCACTACTCTTTTGTATCCATCTTTACTTGACCATTCCAATCCATATTATCATCTTGATTTTGGAAATGCTTTTTATTCCATCATGTCATCACTTGATAAATCTTAAATCCCCATGTTCTTCCATATTTCTTTTACAATTTCACATTTCCAAAACACATTTTCTACCATTTCTTCTTCTCTATGGCACCATCCACATGTCATATCCACATTCATCCCTCTTTTCACCAAATTATCTTTTATTGGTATTCCTCTGTGTAGACATTGCCATATCAACCACATGATTGCTGGTGTTGATAGGATTTTCCATATCCAATGCCAATCTTCTTTCTCTCCATTTTTCCTCTTTTCCATATATAGTATTCTATATATTGTTTTACTTCCCACTTCTCCATTAGTGTCATGTTTTCATATCCACCTCACCCGAGTTTCCTTCATCTTGTTTAGCTCTATATTCTCCAGTTTTGTCGCAATTTCATCATTGATTAGGTAGCCAATCAAGTCTTTCCTTCATCTTCCCAATTTGTCTCACACTTGTGCTCTCGTTATTTTATCCATAATGTTTTCCATTTATCTCTCCAACCATTTTTCTCACATCACCTTCCATTGTCCACTCATCATCCTAGAATTTAACATTTATTTCATTTCTAATTTTCCTAATCATTCTCTCTTCCCATCGTTTTGTTACCTATTTTACCTTTTTGAAAAATATTGATCCACCCTTCACTTTAAATCCCTCCTCTTCTACTTTATACTTCTATCGACCAGCTTTGTCTAAATCAAATCATTTGTTTTGATGTTCTAAGAGAGTTTCATAGTAGCAGACCTAATCCCCTTCCTCATTTAGTTTCTTTAGCCTTTTTCATGAGATATTTAGCTTTTTCCATGAGATCCAATGTATCTTTCTTTTTTCCTTTTGTTGATCCCTAAATAAAATCCCTTTGAATTTGCTCTAACTGATTCTTCAACTTCATTGGCATCAACAACATTTGTGAATAGTAACTACCAATACTTTCTAGGATTGCAATTACTAGTATCTCCTTCTTACCATACCTAGTAGCTTAGCTTTCCAATCGGCCAATTTTCTTCTTACCTTTTCCAGATTAAATTTAAGGTCTGAGTACCTTACTCTTCCCCCTCCCCTTACTGATATTCCTAAGTATTTCTCCACATTTACTTGTGGTCTAGTTCTAAAGTCCTTATAAATCTCTTCATTTAAGTCTTTCCTCTATAACCCCTTAAAAAAATGATGCATGACTTTCCATAATTCACCTTCTAACATGACTTTATTCCAAGCATAGACATGACCTTTTGCATTATTCTTATATTTTCCCTGGTAGCTTCCCCCATCAGTAAAATATCACTCGCGAAGAATAAATGGGAGAACTTCATATCCATCCCTCTTTTTTTATTTTTTTATTTTTTTTATATGTTTATGTATTCCTTCCTCTACTAGGTTATGTATTCCCCTACTCAACATTTCCATTGCTAAGAAAAACAAGTATGGGGATATAGGATCACCTTGTCTTAGTCCTTTACTTGCTTTGAAGTCTTAGAGCATTGGGCCATTTAAGATGACATTAAAACTTCTTGTCACCAGGCTTTTTCCTATTGAATCTACTTACAATCTTGGGAATTTCAAGCTTTGCAAAAGTGTGTCTTATGAAATCCCACTCCATTCTATCATAAGCCTTTTCCAAGTTAAGTTTTATAATCTTCCATTTCTTCTTCCTTTATTTTTCTATTGTATGTAGCAATTCTTAAAGGATAATGATATTATCCTTTATATTACACTTTGGAATAAAGCTAGCTTGTTCAGGACTAATTAGCTCATTAAGATGAGGTCTTAATCTATTTAAAAAAAAATTTCACTTTGACTTTGTACAATGTAGTACATAGGCTAATTAGTTTGTAGTCATTGACCTTATTTGCCCTTAGCATTTTGGGTATTAGGACCAACAGTATCTTATTTAGTTTTGTAGGGATCTTTCTTTTTGCAAAACATCTTTCCTATTATGGCAACATTTTTTGAAGAATTCACTGTGAAATCCATCTATACCAAGGGTCTTTTTGTTTCCAATGCTCTATATTACTCTTTCGATTTCTTCAGGATGCACTTTTTGCTCCATTATTCTCCTTATCTCTATATTGAGTTCATCTTGTTTTAGCATCTAGCTTGGCAGTGAACTCCTATAAAATTCCCTTTCAATTTTGAAGAGCTTTAAAAAATATTCAACTACTATGTTTCTTATAGGCTCTAATTCTATGATCCATTGATTATTATCACTATATTATCCTATTATCCTTGACTTCGACCTCCTTGCAATCACACTTGTATAGAAGAATGAAGGTATTCTTTTCCCTTCCTAAGATCCAATTGGCTTTTGCTTTAACTACCCACAATCTTTCTTTCTACTTAAACACTTCCTCTAGTTCCTTTTGAACTAGCCTTTCCCCATTTAATATATCTCGTTTTGGATTACTTCTAATTCTTATTTGTAATTCCTCTATCCTCTTATTAATGTTTCTCTTTTTCACATAGATGAGACTAAAAACTTCCTTTTCCACTTCCTAAGCAACTTGGCAAATTCTTTTACATGTTTTGGGATTTTCAAACTACTTAATCCCCACATTTGTTTAACAAATTCCTTAAAATTTAGGTTCTCTATCTTTATTGGTTAGAATCGAAAAGGCTTTTTCCTCTTTGATCCTCCTCTCAATCTTAGCTGAGTGTTTAGAAGTATCGAGTAGTGGTTTGACTAACTTAGCTAAAATCTTTTTTTTTTTTTTTTTGTGTCCAAATGTACTTAAGTCCCACAAAACCTAAATCTATCATACCACATTCATCCAAACACTCTTGGTAGGCTTTTTCTCTATGTTGTACAATGTTCCTACCACCTCTCTTTTCTTCTTTACATAGTATCTCATTAATGTCCCCTATCATCATCCATAGTCCATTTGCTCTACTAACAAGTCCACTAAGTTCTTTCCTCATCTTAAATATTGGGTTGGCATAAATTGTACATAAATACCAAGTTAGGGAAGTGTTACTTATCTCTACTTTCATCAGAATATGTTATTGAGTGATTTGTTGTTTTGTGACCTCCACTTCCTTTATGTTCCAAAAGAATAATGATGCCTCCACTAAAACCACTACTATGACACATATCATTCTTTCAAACCCCATTATTTCTTGTAGGTATAGTTGTCAAAATCGTGATTGTACTCGTATGATTATATGAGTTTACATTTTTATGAGGGTTTTTCGAGTTAAATCGTATATAAAATCATTTTTATGTAAACTCATGATAGAATTCTAAATTTAGGTGTACAATTCTACAAGTTTACAATTTTATCGATTCTATGCAATTTGATGCAATTCTACCCGATTTAAGTTTAATAGGCTATTAAAACTAAGAAAAAAAAATTAAGCTTCTACAATTTAAAGTAAACTTATCAAATTATGAGTGAAATAACGTTATATTTGCTTTTTATTTTTTCACTTAAATTGATTTTATTACTATCTTCACTATTGAAGACCTTTTATTTGGGTAGTTGAGGAAGAAGATATTTAATTTATCAAATGATGATTGGTTGAATATTATTTCAAGTGAATGAGATAAGGAAAATATGAAAGTTATATTATGAAGGAAATTTGGGCACTTATAAATTTGGAGAGTTATAGCTTAGAAGAATTGAAATCAAGATGTTTTATATATTTAAGACATTGATGCTATTAAAAACTAAATACAAATGAATACTTTAAAAAACTCGAAAAAAGAAAATATTAATATTATTGATAGTAGTACAATAACAATAACGATAATGATAAAGTTGATTATGATTACAATTGAGTGAGATTGTGATGGTTTTAATAATTTAGGACAGTTGATGATTAATGCTTTGTTTTTAATTTAACTTTTTTTTTTTATCATGATGATTTATTTTGTAGTGTATTTATATTGACACTAATATATATGTTTTAGTTTTATGCATTAGCATAATGATTTATAATTAATTATTTATACTATAACTTATATTGTGATCAAAATTTATATTGATTTTTTTTTATTTATAACATGTATTTTAACTTTTTTATAATTTCTATAAACATATTTTTGTAGTTTTTTACTACTAATATACATAAATTATAGAAACTTACATTTCTACGATTTAATTCTACATTCCGATTCTACAGATCCTTTAGCAATTCTAGGTAAAATCGTAAGTTTGACAACCTTGCTTGTAGGGCATGACCTCCACTTCCTCTATGTTCTAAAGGACAACGATGCCTCCACTAAAACTACTACTTTGGCACATATCATTCTTTCAAACCCCATCATTTCTTTTAGGGCTCTTGCCTTTTACTCCTAAATCTAGTCTCAGTTATGAAAACTATTTGTGATTATGGTAGTCCACTAATTCCTTAATTGCTCTATGTCTTGTGTTTGATGACATTCCTTGCACATTCCATGCTAACACTTTAAATGGCTTGAGTCTCATGTTGGTTGAGAGGGTATCCATGAGTTCTAAGTTTAGCATTGTAAAATTTCTATTGAAATAGGAATCTTGTAAGAAGTCTAACTAGACCCCTTTAACTACCATCTTCCAACTACATAGCCTGAAGGTTGTCCTGGCCATTAGTGTGTGCACTTCCCATGACATTATCATGAAGGTCTTAGTTTGTCCTTCTAACATTAATATCACAAACGGGACTTTTTGTATCTCCATAGGCCTAATTGGGTTCATCAGGATGTCTTTCACCATCATTTTGCATGTCCTTTCCATCATGTTTAGGATGTTCTTTAGTTTCATTTCCTCTTGGTGCAGTGCCATTCTCGCTTGAATGCTGTATTCTCCAACTGCACATATGTGTCTCCTCTCTATATGATACTTTCTTTCTCCCATTATTCCCAGTAGAAGTTTTATCTTAGGAACTCTTTCATTCTTCCATTTTTTATTTGTAATGACTATGTTCATCACTTCTACCAGTATTCTCATGGCATACACCTCTCTTAGAACTTCCATTATGGTGGAGTCTCTATTAGTAATGGTTTCTGTGATAGTCTATGCAGTAACTTCATGTCCATAATAACTTCCACCATGTTCACCATGTTGCCTCGTCAACTTTTTTAGAGAGATTGTTTTTTCTTGTTTTCATTGCTCGAGGTTTATGCATTGGTGGTAAAAGTAAACTCTTCATTTTCATTATCTTTTTAGGTTTCACCCCCTTTATTATTCGCTAATTGTCTTCCCTTGAGGTTGAGTCTTTTCCAATATCCTTCTTGTAACTCTACATTTACTCCTCTATTAGTTGTCTTGTCATCATTAAATGTTCTCCCTTTGTTCATGTTTTGTTTCTCGGTTTTGTTTCCCTCTTTTCTTGTTTGGTTATAGTTTGTACTTTAGTTCTTATATTCTAGTTTCTTCTTTTGTATTGGACTTTTGTCCACTCTTCTCCCTTCTCAATTTGCTTTTCTTTCTTATTTAGTATTTCATTCTTGGGAAATGTTCTTCACTTATCGTTTGTCTCCCTTGTCTTTTCACCATATTCCCCCTCTTTTTTGCGTGACTCTTCATCTTCCATCTCTCCCCTCTCCTTTTCCTTTTCCTTTCCTTTCCCTTACTCTTTGTTTTCCTCCAAGTTTTCCTCATTTATTCTTTCCTAGTATGAGCACTCCATTTTCTTTTTTTCTTTTTCTTTTTTTTTTTTGGTGGTTGATACACTCACATACTTCACATAAGTTTGGTAATCCTTCATAATGGACTTTGTATTCTTGTTCATGATCACAATGTGCTTTAGCAAGGTACTCATGTCTACTTTGATGTATATTCTTGCAAACCTTCCTCTTTCTAACCCCATGGTGTATGAATCATGCCTTAAAACTAGTCCAATATTTTCCCTAATTCGTTTAATTGGTAAAGGAGAGTAGTAATATTCTATTGGCAATCCAATGATACATACCTTGATTGTTACCACATTGAATTCCACTATTTCAAATCTAAACTCCAGTTCCCACTTCCTTAAGGTTAAGTACTACCCATTGATGAACTATGGTTCATTTTAGATCTCCCATTAGAGGTATGTGGCATTTTCTAGTGTTACTAAAAAAAAAAAAAAAATCAAATCCTGCATGTATTAGTTTGAATTGGACCAATCGTCTCTACATTCTCCTTAGTTTCTTTCACATCATTTTGTATCCAACATTTGTGCCCATCACCTTTGCAATAAGTGTGTTTTGCTAAGGTGCATATAGGATATTTTTCACATCTTTTGAAAATGTCATATAACATACTCCTGGCTCTGCATTTTCCTTTAGTCTTTTCTCCTCTTGTTGGGTTGTTTCTTGGTCATGTTCCATGCCTTTCTTTTTATTTCCCCTGACAGTGTTTTTCATATGCTCTTGATATATTCAACACTACCATATCTATAAAAGGCAGTTTCCCTATCTCATTTCCTCCCTTTTCTTCTTCATTTACCTCCACTGATATTACTTCATTTGAATTATTTTTAGATATGGTGAGTCTCTTTTTATTTTGATGGAATTGATCACTAACCTTGTTCTTGGATGGTAAAGTATTTTTGATCATGAAGAGCATTTTTAACTATAGGCTATATTTCATAATGACAAAATAGGGACATATTGATATTTCTTTTTTATCATGAATCTAATATAGTAATAAATGAGAAATTAATGAAGTGGAGTAATACTAAAATAAGTATTCTCTACGGTAAGAATTTATACAAAGTAAATATTTAAATGTAAAATTTTAACTTACTACCCATAAGAGCAATTTCTAAAGAATAAATTTTTCTATTCCCTATGTATTCTATTTTAGAAAGTAAACCAAATTTAAGAGAAAAGAATTATGAAAGTATTAACTTACTTTTTGGATAATGAAGTGAAGAAAAATGAAAAAATCCTAATGATTATTGAAGATAAAATAAGATATAATGTAAAATTCCTATTATAACCATGAAGTTAAAAAAGAAGAAAAATAAAATAAAGGAGGACATCTTAAGAAATGCAATTATTTTTTTTTTACTTTTTCCCCATTTTCTCTCACATTTAAAAAAGAAAAAAAACATGTGGAGATAAAAAAAAAAAAAATGCTCTCTTAATTCTTTTCACCCTAGTCCCCCTCAATCCAACTAATAAAATCGGATATTTTCCTTTCAATTTTCTTCTCATCTAATTCTTTCCTTTCCCCTTTTCCTATCCACAAACCCAATGTAAATGATATTGGGCAGAATGTTGCACTCTCAGCTTTAGGTCTAATTACGACCAATGGTCACCTCATAAACTTTCTGGATACTAGTGCCTAATGCCCCTTGTCCAAGAAAAAAAATGAAGAACAGTCCAAAAAGGGTGTTTTGGGAATTAGATGAAAATGTCATCATGTGGGGTGGGGTATAGCCAAAGAGAATCAGAGGAAAGGGAATAGAATTTCGTGGGAATTTAAGCAATTTGAAGTCTCGAAGAATAGGCTCACGGGCCATGGCCAACCAAGAGGGCCACGTTCTCGTCCCGATTCCCAAATACCGTAAAACGTTGAAGACCACGTTAAGGAAATCTCGCCATGTGCACGGGACAGGTACGGCGCGTCTAAAAATAATAGGGAGTTCATGTTAGCGCGGATTTCAACGAATTAATAATTTTGGTACCTCTGAGCGATTGAGGTCAAATTACTTGAGTAACTTGTTTGATCTAAGAACAGAGGTTTCGTGTTAAATTATCATTGATTTCTGAAAAAGTTATCAAATGTGATTGCAAGTATTTATAGATTTTTGTACTCATGACATCTGCTGGATTATTTTGATGGTCGGGATAAATATTTGACATTCCTAATTTTTTATTTCAAGTGCCTTTCTGCCAATCATAAGTTAATACATAATTATAAAAGTTTATTAAGTTAAACTAAGTGTATATACATGATTAGTAGGAACGCATTCGAAAGAGAGTCGAGGACAATAAATATATATTCCATTGATGAATGAAATAAAGTTTCCACATCATAGAGTTACCCTGATGGATTTGTTATGGTTCAAGGTTATTAACGCATTAATATACTAAACACATTGTTTGCCTAATAAAAGTTAGAGGCATTAATGATTTTTGTCTCTAAGCCTAAATCTTATTTCAATTCTAAACTAAACTTTCTAGATTTTGTTATCTAGCTTATAGAGTTAGATCCAAATAAATAATAGATTTATCTCAATATTTTAATATAGTAGTTTAGCTTTTTACATAGGGGTTGAGAAAGAAAATTAAGTATTTTTAAGAGGCGTTTAAGAAATATATTATATTTAAAGGAAAAAGAAAATTTAATTGATTCTTTTACAAATCAAAATAAAATAAATGGTAAATAAATCTAAGCTTATTATGATTTGTTAAATATTTAGTTTTTTTAATAGAGATATATATGTATTTACTTTCATATTTTTGGTCCTTTATTTTGACTAAGATACCCTTGAAAACTCCATTAAAATGATACCACAAGGAGGAAAAAATGAACCAAAATTCCTATAAATAGTATTATAGTAATGGAAAGACTGAAAATCCATTCAATGGTAATCATGGAATTTGAATAGTTTGAGGATAAATATTGAAATTCAGTAAAAACAATTTTTTACTCGATGAAAATTCATGGAGTTACGTTAACATATGTTCGAATTATGATAGAGAGACTATTCTTGAATTCAGCTGCTTCTCTGCCAATCGTAGTAACAAGGGTCCAATTCATAGCTGTAGAGCAGGACTAAGATCAATACTATACCCTGTCATGTCTGCTAGTTTAATTAGCATGACCATATGTTTTTCTTGGAAATTTGTTATCTCTGCCTATAGAGAAATCTATCCTTTAGACACCATATGATCACAAAATGAATGGGAATGTTTGACTTCTCCCATTTCTTCTTGTATAAATGAGATTATCCTATCCTCTTTGCAGAATTCTGGAAAAGTTGCTGTCGTGGCGTCAGAAGAGGTCGATGCTCCAATTTGGATTAATGATAGTGGTGAACTTGTCATACTTATAAATCCTCCTGTTGGTCTCGAAATATAGATGCATCGATTTGAAGAGGAGCGATTTTTAGAATTCATAACCGCCTTGTAGAGGAGTTGGCTCATCTTCCTGCACAAGAAAAGGCGGCTCAGCTGAAATCACTCCAAGGAGGATCCAAAATTGTAGCTGCAGCCAATGTTCTTTATCCATCATCCAAAATACTCTCTGTCAGCTTCGGTTATGGCATGCATGCTTTTACGCTTGATTGCTCTATAGGAGACTTCATTTTCGCCCATTAGAACGTCAAGATTCCTCCTAGAGGTGAATCTCTTATTTTAATGCTACTGCTAAAGTTCCTTGACATTTGATACCATGTTTGCTCTGGGGATAAATGGAAAAGATTTGAAGGAAGAAAAGTAGCTAATGAGCCAGGGAGATATGTGCTATTGAATGCTTAATTTCAATGTTGGCCTGTCAAGTAAGTTTATTTCATCTGGATTTGTTGTTGAAACCATGATAGTATGGGCAATGATTTAACCTTCACATTTAGAAACGAATGTTGAATTGAAAATCGGGCTTCTACCTCTTGTATCTATCTTGGTGCTTGTAGCTTGCATGTTTGTCATGAACGGAGGACCGAGATTACTGAATTTTGAAAGAGTCACTGATTTTTATGGTTCTCCGGAGTGGCAGGGCAAACATATTCTGCAAATGATGCACGGTATTTGACTGGCCTAAGGCTTAAGGCAAGATATTGACACTGCAAAAGGTCCAGGAAGATACCCAGAGAGTACAGAGTGTGTTATGTATGCTCCCTAATAGCTGATTTTTACCAAACTCATGTATGGTGATGTGACTATGAACCCGAGAGACCATCTCTGTGGTTTATGAGGCAGATCCTCGGAACTTTCTCACAGGGCAAGCTAGATGAAAATGTTCTGATGGTAGAAGTAGATTCTTTCCATTCAACCTGTCAAGTTCCATTAAAGACTACAACTGTTTTTGGCAGCCCAGAGGACATAGAAGGGTTGGAGAGTTATGGAAATGTCTAGCACACGATTGTGTTTGTTGGTCGTATATCTCTCTAATTTGATTGATTTAGACATGACGTATAGATACGATCCTGTTTAGGTCATGTTTACTGGAACATCATGTTTTATACGATTTTGAGTTACAAATTGGACATAACCTGAAGCATGACTATGTTGGATAATGTGTTGACCTAAAACATAGAGTTTTTGACACTTAATATATAAATAGAAGAGAACTTTACATCAAAAGAAATAGACATTATTTCTAAATGTTCTAGGGTTTTAAAGAGAGATAAAACAACTACTTTATACACTTTAAGAATCTAGAGTTTTTCTTTGTTCTAATTGATTTCCTTGATGATACATATATATACATCATTGAAGAATTCGGTTTTCAATATAAGTAGTGTTTAATTTTTCTTAATATCTAAACTTGTGGAACTTAAGTTTATTATGTGACTTGGATTTCTATTTTATTATTTAATGAATTCTTATGTTTCTTAATTCATACACGTGTTCTTGATGTTTGATTAGATTAATGTTTCTAAGGTATTTTTTTTTCTATTTGATTACATATTAAGATTGAAAAATTTGATGTATAATTAGATTTAATATTTTTGAAGAGAATTGATGTAATTTTAGAGATAAGTTATATAACTCTTTCGAATTTAATTTGGTTATTGGAATTTGTTGTTTTTAATGTGGTATTTGAATTATACTATTGTGAAGAGATTCAAATAGATAAATTTTATATTTGGGTTTAATAAGCTTGAGAAGTTATTAAACTAAATTAGAAACTCCCCCAATTAATGAATTTTAAGAAGGATTTGAATACTTTTTGTTAATGTCACGTAATAATTCTTATGGAAAACAAAGCCTAGATACTAGTTTTACCATTTTGAAGTTAATTCTATTTTTTTTTTTTACTTTTTTATCTTTTAATAAAATCTTGGTTCTTTAATTAGTATTTCATTATAGTGTTTAGATCAATCAAATTTAATAATTTATCAATTAGATAATAGGATGTAAGTTAGTGTTAGTACTCATAATTTCTATGGAATAATATCTGTATTTTTATATACTATATTATAAAATTCGATAGGTATACTTCACATCAAAATGCTTTTTCGGATCATAGTTTTGCATTGACTGCACAAAAGGTTATAGTAGACAAGACATATAATATTGTAGGAATAAACAGGTTTTTATCTCTGTTGTGACAAAGGGCTTTTCATTGGACACAAATGCTTTTTCGGATTGTAGTTTTGCACTAGAATTCCACTGGAAATGCATCCGAACCTGTTTATGTTAGAGAAAAATGGTATTAAGAACCAGAATTCAGTGGAAGAAATTTCTTATTCTCGAAGGATAAATATTATGTGTTGAAAATGTGGATAATCTTTCCATAGGAAATGCATTTAAAATGCATCTACAATGTGTTTCACTTATTAGAGATTTAAGATTTTACTACCAGAGAAAAATATTTTGCCTAAGAACACATCAGGTTGGCATGGTGTGGATTCCTAACGTTAATACTTTCCTTACCTTAACCAGGTTGTTGCGCAGCGCGATGAAATCATTCTCTGAAATGTTTTGAAGAATGCACTTGAGGTGATGGACATCACTTTCCTCATGCATCACAGAAAATTTCCTCCAATTCAAGATGTCATTGAAAGGCAAGTCATAGTAGTCAGACAAGATAACTGCAAATGGAAACCCGAGTGATGAGAGAAGAGCGGAGGCTTATCTTTAAAGGCAAAGAAAACAGTTCATAAGCAAAAAAATCATATAGGACATTATGATAAGTAATGTGCTAAGAAATACTTCCTTACGGTTATTCTTATGCAAAGGAATTTCTCAACAATGAATGTACAGATGGAATTGGAATCGAACAATATGTCCTGGAAGGTCTTAAAGATCAATACCTGGAACACAAGCATAGTGGATCGCATCAGCTATGAAGGGATCACCGACATGTGAACCTTTTCGACAGATACAGAACCTCACTATGATACAATGAGGTAAAATCACAAGGGACATGTTCCCTTCTGACTCTTGTTCCAACTAGGCAGTCAGTGTTGTAGAATTTAACTCTACAACCAACTGGTTTAACGTGTAAGCCTATTATATCTAACACGAATATCTATTTCTTGGTTAATACTCGTCCCTACTTGTGGTTTGATACTTTTAACTAAAGCCAAAAAAATGTACTACTTGATTAAACAGACTAACAGAGGTGAAATAAGTGCATGAGGGTTTTAAACTCAAAGCCCTACAATGACAAAATTTTACATCAGTTGGTTGTAAAGCTAACTTCTATAAGCATACAATTTCATACCATTCATTTCCTTGATCCCATATATATATATGTTGAAACACGATATCGAGTAGATACTGAATGATTTCTTACCTATTTTCTAAGTCATATTGACTAGCAGGACAAGAAAATGGAAATTGCTGCTGCAGTTGAGGAAGAGCAACATCCTAACGTGGAACAAAGTTGTTCTTATAACTTGATGCACACGCAACCTGAATTACATCCTTAAGAAGGGAGGTCTGGTCGGCTAAAGTGGTTTCATTGCAACTTACGAGGAAATGATCAGCGCCTAATGTCCGATTCCAGTAAGGATATCTGGTTGTTAGGCTCTTAACATAATCTTCAATATTCGGGGACATGAATACGCAATATTGTCCCTGGAAACTTCAGATTTAAATCAGAATATCTGCTAACTAAATCAACACTTAAAAAACCCTTTCACATTATTTCATCGGATCAAACTGAAATATCCTTCCCGATTTCTGAAACATTTTCCATAATGCACTGCTTCATGTAACGGGACACATACAGAAATTCATTTAGGATACGTTATGCTCTCAATAGGTTCCATGAACACGACCAAGCCATCTATTTAATACATGGCTGCTTATGATAGAAGAGATACAGATAAGACTACTATTTGAGACTGGTGGATTTCATGCCAACTGATGATGGAAAGCGAAAATGCAGCCAATGATTGGTAATTTATCATGGGAACTATCAATGAAAAATAGGAAAGATGATTTCTGATTATTGTTTTTTTTTTAAAGAAATCATTTTCCTTATTCTCCATTGGTATTTTTTGTAGTTGCTAATCACTACTACTAGTGGTTGGCTACTATAATCACGTTCCCCTACCACTTACTACTATTATACAACTATTACGATGATATTCAAATACCTGCAAAGCTTTGATATTAAGCAAAGATTAAGACAAAAGTTCCAACAAAGAAGAATATGAATATGTCGAGACAAATTTCAAAAAGACAGAACAGGTAGACCTTGTCATGAGAATCCGTATGGCAAACAAAATCGTTGCTGAAAACAGGGATAAAAAATAAATGAGCCTTATCAGGATCACTTGTAATAAACGAACCGTCCCATATCTTCTGAAAGAAAAACCATTCACTCGAGTATTTGGAACATATCTTTATTGTCATCATGTCCTCATAAGGCTCAGGGTACACAAACACTTTTGAGTTTCCTCTCCATTTCCTCGTACTTGAGCTTGAATATTTCCGGAAAAGATTTAAATCAATATCTACGTATGCAAATTCACCCTAAAAGCCCCAAAAAGACAACAGAGAACAGAAGTCATAAAAGTCAAAGAGGGATAAAGATTTAAGTAACACATTTAGTATATACTAAAGAAAAAAGAAGTCAAAGTTTGGAAGAAATTTTAGTACAGGCAATGAAGGAATGCTGTGAGGCTTGGCATGAGAACTGAAGAAGAGCAATGCAAATATGATGACGAGGAGTGAAAAAATGAGTTGCCTGCGTGGAAAGATGTTTCTCTGGCGAATCCAGTCTTTGATCATGATACATGGAGCCATTGCTTTCTTCCAAGAGATTGGTTCTTTGTGCGTGGAAAAGAATGATGAAAGCCTTTATGGATTCTGAGTATGCATTAGGGCTGTAAATGGGATCAATTGAGATGTAATGCACAAAGTTTTAAACCAAATTTCTCTATCTTAAAATAATGTTTATATATGTATTTTCTTTAATCAAATATTGCCATGTACAAATAGGAATGCAAAAGGTGAAAAATAGATTAGGAAAAATATGCTTTACTAAACATTTTTAGGCCTATTTAGCTTATCTATTTTTGTTTGTTTAGTTTATTTCGTATCTATTTGAATATGAGTGTTTATCTTGAAACAAATGAAAAAAAAGAAGATAGTGATTATACATATTAGATATAAATTAGATATAAAACGTACATAAATTAGATATAGATATAGAGCAGATACATGTAAAAGAAATAAATAATCTAAATAAGCCTTTTGTTTATTATACCAATGAGGAAAAGGAGAAAGCACAAGAAAAAATTTAGCACAATTTTTCCAACTTTCTATGTTTTGTTAATTGACTCTTGATCCTTTCTAAAGCTAAACCTTTCTAGATCATGTGAATGGAGTCCCCAACCTTTCTATAAGTGAACTTATGTCCTAAACATGTTTTAAACACATCAATGGAGCTCTAAGACCATTTTTAAAAGATCACGGAAATTTATCTACTAGACTTATTTTGAAATTTTTTTACAAACATGTAGAACTCTGCATTTTCTAAAAGTTTTGCATTCAATTGATAAACTATAGAAGTGGTCCTATGGATGATTTGAAGTTTGTCATTGGTATATAGACTCTTTGGACAGAATCAATACTATTATTATTCCTTGGCTTAATTATATTTTCTTTCTCAGCAGATAGTCTTAATATGTAATTTTAGAAACTTGAAAGACTGACCTAATTACAAAGTTTATTATAGCAATTCAAATTATAGAGGGGGATACCATGTTTGCATTACCTAAGGAAAAGATAAGTCTTATCTCTCGTGGAGCAACCTTTAGAGGAAATTAATGGCACGACCTAACGAAGACAAAGACCGAAGGAATTGTTGGAATGCATTGAAGTCCCATCAAGAACGGATAGATTGGGACAGACTAAAACCACACATTTCGCTAACAGGAGACGAAGAACTTTTAAGATATGCTGTTATTGCCCAAAGGATTGGGATGTTGGTTGAAACTCTAGGAATAATAAGGTGAAGCCCAGAATCGATGAAGTTTATTGTTAAAGGCATGATGGGTACATTGTTAGATTGAGTGGGGAGAATGTCACTAACAAATTCCTTAGAGCATGTTGGAGGTTCGATCAAGTGTAGTCCAAGACCAAGGTAGGGTGTGGGGTAGGCTAGTGGGATTAGGTGTAGCTGATTTAATAGCTATTAGATTGATTTGATTTTGGTAATTCATTTAAGAAGCCTTTTATATGTAAAGGGGGTTTCCCCTCATTTTTGTAAACTATCTATTCTATAACAAAAAACTTTTCTTCTATAGTATTTTTTTCGTGTGTTTCGAGTTCGATTGATTTAGCACTCTTAGTTAACTTTTAGAGTGTCTAAGTACTGCACAAAAGCACTCTTGAACAAAATTTCTTGACATAACGCAAAGATAGGGTTGTTTAGTAGTTTGGTTGGTCTCTAGTTGAGATGTCCTAAGGCTGATGCATTAGCATGACTTCTTTCTCTCTTTCTGTCTTACCTTCTTTGGAAGTGTTTGAGCATTACTTAATCCATTCTTTCTGGTTATTTTGTTTTGCTCATCGAGATGAGGCTTTCTTATAGTTTTGAGTTATACAAATATTTGAAACTTGAGACTTAATGACCAATTTCTTGACTAAAATTGAGGGTTTTTTTGCCTATAGGTAGCATTTGGCATGTCATTTCAAGATAAGAAGTGTGCTAACATATTTGAAGAACTTGTAGGGACTTTGAAAGCCACAAAGAATTGTAATGTGTTCACATATCAGGTGAATTGCTACTACAAGTGGTCTAACAAATGTTAAAATCACTCTTAAGCCTCCACTAGTAGCTTAAGCAGTTACAAGTAGCTAAAGAAATGTAGAGAAGAAAGGAAGTGGTGTGTTGGCTATTATTGTATATGTATTAATATATTTTTATATGGGGTCTTTATTTTCTTTTCACATCTAATATTATAGTCTCCCTAGGGTTAGTATTGCTTTGTATAAATAGTGTACAATGCTTTGTATATATAATCATCATAAATAATACACTTCACTCCTTTATTCTATACATGGTATTAGCGTACTAAGTTACAACCTTAATTAATTAATTTATTTTTTGCTATGTACTTTCAGCCACTGATGAGCTTAGTTCATGCTACTAAACCTCTATTCATCATTGCATCTTTACATGGGCTAGCCATTCCATTCATGTTGCCAGACCTCTGTTCATCACCAATTGGAGACGTTATTGACTTATTATCTTTTATAATCACTTGACACTATTGCCATTCTTGATCATAGGCAACAATATATCTCCCCATCTCCACATATCTCTATCGACTCACTAACCTCCCCTCTCTATATTCACCGTTCATCAATCTCTCTTGGTCATCGAAAATCATGGCTACACTAAATTCTACTGCTAACAATCCCATTATGGTGAACCCTTTCCTCGACAACCCTTCACATCTCACCTTAATTGATTTGATCATCTACCTCCCTTCATCTCTCATTCCATCGCTAGGCTAAATCTCTCACCCCAATCTATCCATTGAACCCCACTACACCATAAACCTTAACATTCTTACCACACATCACCTATGCACCATACTGCTCTTTCATTGTCAACTACTCTCATGCTCTAGCCACTTCTCTCCTTGCCACATACTGCTACCCCCTATTCCCCTGTTCCTCCAACCACTTACCATTTTCCAGACTTCCTCCTGCTAACACCGACCACTAAACAAGCCCCTTACCAGTTATCACACTGAAAAACGTGTTTGTTGTTGTCACCTTCAAATTTATTGATGAAAATTACCAACTATGTTGATATAGCGTGAAAGCATAAACACCAATTCAATGATTGATTTCACAAACATAAAGATGCAAAAAGATTGCAACTTTTAGAGACATTAATCTAAAAAATAAGGTTCAAAATATGTGATAAGTTCCACCTTCAAAAGAAAAAAAAAACATATAAATAGTCTTAGGAAAAGGAAATAAGACATAACATCATGTGGAATAAATGTAAGCTGGTAGCTTAGGGACATAAGCTAGCAACTTAGGGGAAAGAAGGCCGGTAACCTAAGTTTTAAAGTTGGCGGCTTTAGTCTCTTACACTGTTGGCTTTGGAACCAGCTTTGGCACGTGAAACATGCTACTCCACATCATTCTCTCCCACCTGCAAAGAACTCAACCTCGAGTTCTCATTTGGATATAATAGACGCTGATTTGGATGGAATGGAGACAAATCAGCAACATTGAAGGTCTTAGAGATGTTCATGCTATTAGGAAGTCTAACTACGTACGCATTATTGTTGATCTTTTGTATAATCTCATAAGGACCATACTTCTTAGGCTACAACTTGCCCATTGGAAACCGTTCTTTACTTAGAAAGACCATCACTTGATCCCCAACTTCAAATAACCTCTTCTTCCTATGCTTATCTATAACTTCCTTATACTTTGCATTAGCTTTCTCAATCCTACCTCTAACTTCATTTGTGATAGCCTGACACTGTTCTGCTATATTTTTAATAGCCGTATTGAACTCAGCTCCCTTAGGTAACTTCACAAAATCCAGTGCATGTTGTGGTGTCTTGTTATAGACTATCAAAAAGGAGATCTTCTTGTAATCCTATGAACAGAACTATTGTAAGTGAACTCAGCTTGTGCTAAAGCCTAATCCCACTACCTTGGCTTCTCACCACAAATACTCTTGATTAGATTCCTAAGAGTCTTGTTGGTCACCTCCATTTGGCCATCAGTTTGAGGGTGAGTTGTACAACTAAAGTTCAATGATGAGTTAAACATATATCATAGCGTTTTCCAGAAGTAACTAAGGTGTTATTCCTATTAGATGTGATGGACCTAGGGACTCCATGTAATTTGACAACTTCCTTGAAAAACAATTTGGTAATAGTTTGGGCATCTATAGTCTTTCAATAAGGAATAAAGTGAGCCATCTTGGAAAATCTGTTAATAACAACAAACACTGAGTTAGTACCTCGTTGGGTATGAGGCAAACCCAATATGAAGTCCATGGATAGGTCTTCCCATATATTCTCAGGTACTGGTAAGGGTATGTACAACCTACTATTCTAAGATTACCCCTTAGATGTCTGGCAAATATAACGCCTCTACACGATCCTACTAACATCCTTCCTCAATCGAAGCCAATAGTACTTGTCAGCAGCTGCTACAATGGTTTTATCTCTACCTAAGTGTCTTGCTAATCCTCCTCTATGCAGGTTTCTAATCAATTTCTCCCTTAGAGAGGACATAGGAATACACAACTGATCACCCTTCATTGAGTACCCCTCAAGGATATAATAATCGTCACAAGGTTCTTTGGTAATGCACTTCCTCTATATATCACCAAAGTCATCATCCCCTTCATACAATTCCTTCAGCTTCTCAAAACCCACAACTTCGGTGCTTATGGTAATTAGCAAATTAGCCCTTCTGCTCAAGGCATCAATTACCTTATTTTGCACCCTAGATTTATGCACTAGTCTAAAAGGAAAACTCTACAAGAATTGAATCCACCCAGCATACATATCCTTACTAATCCTGGTCTAATTACCTAGATGCGTCAAAGCTCTACAATATGAATATAGGATAAACTCCTTCCCTACCAAGTAATGTTCCTACACTTAGAGCTCTCACCATAGAATAGAACTGCTTGTCATAAGTTGACTAGCTCCTCCTAGCCTCACACAACTTCTCACAGTAAAAAGCTATTAGTCTCTTCTCTCAGGATAACATAGCTCTAATTCCTACTCCACTAGCATCACATTCAGCCTCAAACAACTTATCAAAATTAGGTAGTACTAACATAAGAGCACTATACAACTTCTCTTTCAGCACTACAAAACTAGTCTTAGCTTCTTCTCTCCACTAAAACTTCCCCTTCTTAAGGCACTTAGTTAATTGAGCTGCAATCGTGCTAAAGTGCCTGATGAATCGCCTATAAAAACTGGCTAACCTTAGAAAGCTCCTCAACTTAATCACAATCTTTAGGATAGGCCATTCTCTGATAACCCTCACCTTCTCATCATCAACCGTGATCCCTTCACTACTAACCACATATCCTAAGAACAATAATCTCTTTAACATAAAAATACACTTCTTTAGATTAGCATATAATTTATTTTC
The DNA here is from genome assembly GCA_037954665.1 of Laguncularia racemosa. Classification (NCBI taxonomy): domain Eukaryota; kingdom Viridiplantae; phylum Streptophyta; class Magnoliopsida; order Myrtales; family Combretaceae; genus Laguncularia; species Laguncularia racemosa. Next base: position 2,995,720 of record JBBMOL010000099.1, on the reverse strand, counting down.
TTTCAACACAGCTAAAACACTCCTTAAATGATTTATATGCTCATCTTCAGATTTGCTATAGATTAATATATTGTTAGAGTAGACTACTACAAAGCAACCAATGAAGGGTTTTAATACCTGATTCATGACATGCATGGAAGTGCTAGGTGAATTGCTAAGGCCAAAAGGCATCACTAAACATTTATACAGCCCCTCCTTTGTCTTAAAAACTGTTTTCCACTCATCTCCAAGCCTGATTATGATCTGATGATGACAACTCATCAAATCTACCTTAGAAAATACCATAACCCCACTCAACCTATCTAATATGTCTTCTAAGCGGGGTATTGGGAATTTATACCTAATAGTGATCTTGTTGATAGCTTTACTATCAACACACATCCTCTAGCTTCCATTTTTCTTTGGGGTTAGTAATGTAAGCACAACATATGGGCTCATACTATCTCTAATAAACCCCTTATTCAATAACTTTTGAACCTTCTCTTGCAAAATCTCGCTTTGGGACTCATCTTGTAATGTAGCATGTTATGTAAACTCACCCCAGGCACCAAATCAATTTGGTGCTGAATGTCTCTCAAGGGTGGTAGTCTCTCTAGTAAATCATCTAGCATCACCTCCTTAAACTCCTTTAGCACCTCTTTCACCCCCTATAGGACATCACCATTGCTTTCATCATCCACAACATTCTTCAGTATAAGAGCATGTACCACTCTAGACTCCTTCAAATCTTCCACTAGCTCTTTCTCAGGCTAAGTGATTGTAGGAAAGAGCACTCCTCTACCTTGCGGGCTTTGGAACGATTCTCAACCTTTAAAGGCAATAAAGTATATTTCACATCCCCTTTCTCCAACTTGTACACATTCTCCTTCCCTGCATGTTGAGCATTCACATCATATTGCTAGGGTCTCCCAAATAACAAGTGACATGCATCCATATCTATAATGTCACAGTAAACATCATCTCGATATTTGCTTATAGAAAATGGCACTCTACACCTCTCCTTTACCTCTATTCGCTTAGCAGCTTTGATTCACCTAATAGTGTAAGGATTTGGATGCTTCTCTACAAGCAACTGCAACTGGTTAACAACCTCACGCCTAATAATGTTCTCACAACTCCTACTATCAACAATTAAATCATATACTCTTCCCCCAATAGTACACACCTAGTACAAAACAACTGATGTCGTTAGGTGTTCTCTTGTTGCTTGTGCATCAACATCAAACTTCTAATAACATAAGTTTACTCAACTTCCTCATCACCCTCTTCATAATATTCATCCTCTCCATCAGGTTCACAATAAACCTCTTCCTCCCTATCCCTTTTAAAGATGTTCACACTCTTCCTATTAGGACATTCATTAGACTGTGCCTTGATTACAATGATAGCACTTACCTAGGATGGGCTTAGCATATAGATTGTTCTGCTTTTGGCTTCCTTTAGACTCAAAAGGTCTTTTGCCATTTGCTTTATCACTCATCTTCTCACTATCTTCTCTAGGTTTCACTACAACACCTTTGATTTTCTTAGCTATCACTCTACTACTATTAGCAACCTCAACACCATACCCTTTTCTATCGCCTGTAAATCTGTTATTTTGCGCCTACAACATTAATTTAGCCATAAGAGCTATATTTTTCAATTCATTTAAACTCTTCAACACCATAACCCTAATCTTATCCCAAATCTATAACTTCAAACCATCCACATATCTTGCTATTTATTAGCCTTCACTTTCCCTCAAGTTATTCCTCTTTACCAATTGCATAAATTCCACATCATATTCACGAATAGTCCTCTTCCCCTAGTGACACCACTGATACTATTGAAAAAGGATCTGCTCATAATCAGGTGGTAAGAAATCTCTTTGCAGCAGTTGTTTCATACAGAGCCACATCTGTACAGGTTGTCTACCCTCTCTTTGCCTTCTATTCTATAACCTCTCCTGCTAAGTAAAGGCTCCTCCCTTTAACCTACACACTACTAACCTTACCCTGCATTCCTCCGGGATCTCCATATAATCAAAGAATCTATCTACTTTCGCCAACTAATCCAAAAATTCCTCAATATTAAGACTACCATTAAAGCAAGGATTATCTACCTTTAGGTGAAAATCACCCGTCGCCTTAGTCATACCTATAGTAATTCCTTCGATGCCTATCTCTACCTTCACTACCATGTCTTTGTGGTTGCCTCTCTTCATATAGGAATCCATCCTCCTTAGTAGAGTCTTCATCCGATACCTATGCCCATTGATTTGTAGCTACAGGTCAATTGATTGGATTGTCGTAAGCATCTCCTGCCCTTAGTTGTCTCCCACCAACATTCCTATCTTTGTTGGCATTAACCACCATTGCATTGAAATGCTCGATCAAATCCTCAAGACACTGTTCTACTCAATGGATTCTTTGATCCATGGCATTGATTACCACCCTAGGAACCAAATATTTAGCCCCTTGGACTCCTTCATTTTGATCACCGTCAATAGCACGACCACCATCAGCACCATTGTTAGATGACATCTTCACAGGAGTTTACCTTGCTCTGATACCAATATGATGTAGCGTGAAAGCTTAAAGAATAGAAACCAATTCACGAATTGATTTCACAAACACAAAGATGCGAAAAGATTGCAACTTTGAGAGAGATTAATCTCAAAAATAAGGTTCAAAGTATGTGATAAGTTCCACCTTAAAAAAAACATATAAATAGTCTTGGGAAAAGGAAACAAGACATAACATCATGTGGAGTAAAGGCCGGTATGTATGCTAGCAGCTTACGAAAGTAAGCTGGTAGCTTAGGGGAAAGAAGGTCAGTAGCCTAAGTTTCAAAGTCGGTGGCTTTGATCTCTTACACTGTAGGCTTTAGAGCTGGCTTTAGCACATGAAACATGCTGCTCCACATCATATGGTCATCTTTGATGATTTCCATTTTGATCTCTATAAACCTATACAAATACGTTGATGGTACCATTTGTGTGTCTACTGTTGTCACCATTAAACTTATAAATCATATGGTTTGTGTTTCACTCCTCGTTACAATCTCATAGACCTACTTATGGAGATCTACAACATCCTAACTGCCTATGACATTTGGACTTCCCTTAAGTGGTGGTTTCTTGACAACTCCATAGCTTAAGTGATGGAATTGATATAATGTCTTTTATCCCTCTTCCTATAAAATTCCTTCATCTCTAGCTATCTTCGTGAGCTCATGACTATTGTTGATTAGCTAGCCTCCATCAACAAGCCTCTAAGCTCAATTGACCTCATTACCCATGCATTTCATGGTCTTCTATGTGAATATGATGTTCTTGTTACCACTTCCACAAATTCCTTAGTTCTTACATTTGAGTAGGTTTGAGCACAATTGCTAAATCACGAGCAATGGCTTAAATGCCATAATGCTTCACACTAGAGCCCCAACCTCCTATCTTAAGGGTTGGGGTTAGGTCAAGGTCAAGGTGGGGGGTTAAGGTTGCTTCGATACTAAGGGGCATGATCACTCTTCTATAGCTACCTAACAGTTTTCTTCCCATTCTTCACAGTGACCACCATTCTCTAATTGAGGTCCCTCCCACCAAAGATGAGCACTTTCGTTGGACACAACTTCCCTCTCTAGAAACTCGACCTGGATCATTTGCTAAATTTGTGACACAATTATGCTCCTTTAGTGATATCATTAGTTTAATGAGGTGTACATTAGTGTGCCCCCAGTTATTCACCACCTTATCTATCGAAGAATTGTAGGATGTTGTTAGGTATTCCGACTCTAGTGCTATGCACCACATGACCCCGCATGTAGGTATACTCACTGACCTTAGCCCTTATATTAGTTCTAATAAAGTTTTTATAGGTAATGGTACTATACTATCAATCTCTCATGCAAATAGTCTCATAGTTTGTACTCATGGTTGTAACATGCACCTAAAAAAATGTCTTACTCGTTCTCACCCTTACATACATCTCTTGTCCATTATCAAGTTATGTAAAGATAATCAATGTACTATTAGTTTTAATGACTCTTCTTTCTTTGTTAAGGATTCCTAAATCGGTAAGCCCCTCCTGCAACATCCGACTAAACGCCCACTTTATCTTGCCATTTTGTGTTCAGCTCAGTCTCCCTAGTGCTTCATTGCGTTTGCTATTCCTAGAGATATTTGGCATTCTTGTATGTGTCACACTCACAATGAAGTCCTCAATAAGCTTGCTCAGTGACAAATCATTCGAGTTAAGTCCCCTCCAAAGCCTTTAAGTCCTTGTTTATCATGCTACATTGGAAAATCTACCTATGTACCATTTTAGTAATCATCTCACAAAGCTTAGAAGCGCTTAGATTTAATTCACTTTGATATATGGTAGTCATCAATTAGATTTAATTTAAGTTATCACTACTATGTACTCTTTGTAGATGATTATACTAGATACTAATGGATTTTTCCTATGAATGATAAAAATGAAGTTTTGTCTCACTTTTAGTGTTTTAAATCTTTAGTTAAAAATTAATTTTCTAATTGAATCAAAATCTTTCATATTGATGGTGGTAGTGCATTTGTTAACAAAGATTTAATAACTTTCTCATGTGATTTTAGCATTCGCCTCCAACTCTCTTGCTTCTATACTCCTCAATAAAGTAAGGTTACCAAACATAAACATTGTCATATCACTAACCCGTCTCATAAAATTTGTCTACATGCCAACTTACCCCCTATATTTTAGGTTGATGCTACTCTAACAACGATCTATACCATTAATTGACTTCCCTCCACAACTCTTGACCATAAAATTCCATTTGATCTTCTTCACAACATCTTGCTAAACTACCATTTTCTCCACATATTGGGTGTCTTTACTTTCCTAACTTGACACCACATGCCCTAAACAAACTCTCCCCTCACTCTACACCTTATATCTTCATCGCTTACTTTGCCCTCCACAAAGGTTACCTCTATCTTGACTTTATCTCCTATTGAATTTATACAAGTCAACATGTAGTCATTCATGAATCTATCTGCCTATACACACAACTTATTTCATTCTTTACCTTAACCATAGAATCTCCTATTCCTTCTCCAATCTTTATCATTACATACCTACTTTCACCACTCAAGACAATTGTACTTTGATCACTCGTACCCCACCCTCTTCACCTAACATTTATCCCTCATTGTCCTCAACCACCTCAACAACATCAACCTTAGTGCTCTTTACACCATTATCCCACTCCCCTACATAGATTTATCTTCACCCACTAGTCATACATGTCTATTGTCACACCAAATCCCATGCTTCATCTACTACCCCACCTACATTGACCATCACAATCCCACACTCCTAAATTACACCTTCTACTTCCCTTACACAACCCCCTTTCACCTATCCTACCACTACCACTATTGTCCCCTCCACCTCTTTGTCATCCTCTTTACAACCTACACATTCTATGCATACACACTCTAAATCTACCATCTCCAAGCCTTACACAATCCTCAATCTTCACATTCATTCCTCGACTTCTTTGCCTTGGCACTACATCACAACTCTTTGTGATCCTAAGTGGGCCACTAATATAAAGGAAGCGTTTGACTCTCTCATCTAAAATAAACTTGGGCCTTAGTTCCCCTTCCCTCACTCACATTGTAGTTTGGTAGCACTTGGAAATTTAAATTAAAACACAATGCTAAGGTGTAGATTAAGCGCTACAAGGCTTAATTAGTAGCCTAAGGGTTTACTTAGTGGGCCAGTGTCAACCATATAGAAACATTCAATCTAATTATCAAACTTACCACCATCTTGCTAAGACAATCTTTATGAAGTAACCTCAGGTGTTATGGAGAGATCGTTGGACCAAGCTCAGGAGATATCAAGTCATGAGGATCAAGGAGGCCAGGATGCAAGCTAAGAGATTTCGAGTTCGATTAGTATGCCTCAAGGACCTATAACAAGATCTCAAGCTAAGAAGATACAACAAGCTTTGAGTGTTCATCTACAAAGCTTGGTGAAGACGGTTAGTGAAGAACTTCAAGGATATCAAAGCTTTGGAACTATGGTAACTCATGTTCAATATAACTTGGTATAAGTTAAAGTGAAGATTAGTGCTTAAAGGCCACTGACTTAAGCTGCCGGTGTAGAGGAATAAAGGCCACTGGCCTAAGCTACCGGCCTTGGTGGATAAAGGTTATTGGCATGGAGAAATAAAGGTCACCAGCTTAAGCTGTCAGTGTTGGAATTTAAGGCTGGCCGATGTTTAATAAAAGCCACTAGCTTATAATTAACGAGGGACCGGCTTTCTTTTAATTATGTTTGTAACTTGTTTTTTTTTTTTCATTAGGGTTTTTAGGAGGGACATATAAATACCCTCTTTGCCACATTTTAGAGGATAGTTCTAGATCATCTTGAAATAAAAAAAGACTTTGATATTCCCTTATGTTCTTGTGTAGAATACACGCTTTAGGAACATTTAAGAGAGAATTGATCGCCTTTCTTGTAGAGTGTTTCACATTAGAAAAAACCCTTTGTTCTAATTTCGTGATCAATAGTCTATCTTAGGGATTGAATCAAATTGATTAGGAGGGTTTTCGCGTTACTATTGTGAGGGTTTGTAATATCTAAAAGGGGTTTTCAAGCGTATTCATGGAGGTTTTGTATCATTTGGTATCAAAGCTTTGGCTCTAAATCAGGTTATATCTTTCTTTGATTTAGTTCTTGCGTTTTGATTCGGTATTGTGTGTTTATCGAATTTTATCTTGTTCATTAAAATTTAGTCTTGTTTATGTCATATCATTGATTTAATTCGTTGTTTTAGTTTGAAAACACTAATTTTCATTTAAAGAGTTAAAAAAAGAAGAGAAAAAATTCGTGACAAAAAAGAAGAAGAAGAATTCATCAATCTTTTCTTGTTTGTTTGTGAACACTTTGGGATCCATTCTTGAAACTCCATTCATATCTACTGGGTTAATCTCTTGGATTGATCTAAAAGTGTAATTCACGTAAGAAAATATAGGAATCGACTTGAGTGGTGTGAGACAGAAACTGTGAGTGAAATTTGTTTGAGTGAGACATGAGTGATCATCCCCATTTTGTGAGTGCAAAAACGAAAGGGAGCATATGTGAGGATTTTTTTAATTATTTTATTTCTAATGTTGTTTCTTTGCAGCAATGTTGAGCAATAGTGAAAGTAACAATGTGGGTAATGTTGATGAGGCTAGGTATTGTGAAGCTTAAGAGTTGCATTTTAGGTGAATGAGTGAAGCTTTAGTGGCTATTAATGAGAAGTTAAAGCGTATGAATTTGAGACTGAGAGAAGTTGAGAGAGGAACTCCGAGCCGTAGTGAAGGAAATACAGTGGGTAGGAACCGTATGTTTCCAATTGTTGATGTAGGGGATTTAGATGATGGCTATGTTGAGGAAGATGATGAGTTTAGTGCTATTTTTGGTATAATGAGAGGTGGAAGAGGAGGTCGAGGTGTAGGTATAGGAAGAGTATAGGAAAATTCTTACGTTGGTAGGATTCAGGGTAATGATGGTTATGTAGATAGGAGTCTGGGTGGTATTAAATTGAAAATTCCTCAATTTCAGGGTAAATTCGATCTAGAGGCTTATTTACAATGGGAAAAGAGAGTTAAGCTTATATTTGACTGTCATCAATGCAGTGAAGAGAAGAAGGTGAAATTGACAATTACACAATTCCAAGACTATGCCATAGCCTGGTAGGATTAATTGGTGACGAGTAGGAGGAGGAACTTGGAGCATTCTATTGATAACTGGTATGATCTCAATTCTATCATGAGGAAGCGATTTGTTCCTAGACATTATCATCGAGAATTGATGTAGAGGCTTCAAGTTCATAGGTAGGGTAGTCGAAGTGTGGAAGACTATTAAAAGGAGATGGAGATGATCATTACTAGGTTTGATATGCAGGAGGATGTGGAGGTCATTATGGCACACTTTTCGAATGGGTTGAATAAGGAGATAGCCGATAAGGTGGAGCTATATTAATATATAGAGTTAGAAGACATGGTGCATCTTGCTATCAAGATAGAGAAGCAATTCCAAGGTAGAGGGTCAACTAGGTATGTTTCTAAATCTTATTCCAATAATAATTCTGCTTAGAAGGGTTATGGAAAGAGTAATGTTAAGAGTAGAAGTAAACTTGTCTCTAATATTACAACAGGGAAGACTAGAGTTGTATCAAGTGAGAAACCCAAAACTGAAGAATAAAAGGGAAGGAATAGAGATATTAAATGCTGGAAGTGCCAATGGGTAGGACATATTAGCAAGGATTGTTATAATAGGAGAATTATGGTGATGAGAAATGATGAAGTAGTTATTGACGAGGAGGATAATAATGAGAGTGATGATGATGACATGCTTGAGTTGGAGAGTTGTAGTGAAGGAAGCATAGAGGAACCAATTAGAGGAGATGTATTGGTAGCTAAGCGTGCTCTTAATACCCAATTGAAGGAAGATAGCTATTAGGAGCAACATGAAAACCTGTTTCATACTAGATGCCATGATCAAGGAAAGGTGTATATTGTGATTGTTGATGGTGGAAGCTATACTAATGTAGTTAGTACACTTTTAGTTAATAGGTTGGGATTGTCTAATAAAACACACCCTAGACCATATAAACTTTAGTAGCTTAATGATTGTGGTGAGGTTAAGGTAAATAAACAAGCTCTTGTTTCATTTACCATTGGCAAGTATAATGGTAGAGTGCTTTGTGATGTTGTCCCTATGCATGCTGGTGATATACTACTTAGCAGGCCATGTCAATTTGACAAAAAGACAAAGCATGATAGGTACCTCAATAGGTATTCATTTACCAAAGATGGGTGAAAGACAAATTTAACACCACTTTCCTCAAAGGAAGTATATGAGGAACAATGTAAAATGGAAAGGTTGAGAGTTGAGGCCGAAGGAAAAGAAAAGAAGGGAAAAAAGAGTGCTGTTGAGAGTGAAAATCAAAAGAGTAAAAGAAAATGAGTGAGAAGAATGAGAGAAAAGAGGGAAAAGAAAAGGGAGAGTAACATTAGTCTAGAGAGAAAACAATGAGGAATGTGAGTTTGATTGCTAGGTCAATTGAGATTAGGTAGGCTTTGAATTCCAATAGGCCTATATTTGTACTTTTGTACAAGGGGGCTTGTTTGGCAACTAACAATCTTAACCCGTCTATGCCTAATGTGTTATCTGATTTGTTGTAGGAATTTGAAGACTTGTTTCTAGAGGAGATGCCTAGTGGATTACTACCTACCAGAAGCATAGAACATTAAATAGACTTCATTCTTGGAGCTGCTATACTTAATAGGCCAACATACCGAACGAACCCAAGTGAAGCAAGGGAGATCCAGAAATAGGTGGATGAGTTACTAGCTAAGGGGTATGTGAGGGAAAGTCTCAATTTTTGTTCTGTTCCTATGATATGTGTGCCAAAGAAGGATGGGACTTGGAGAATGAGTGTACACTGTAGAGTCATTAACAAAATCACTATAAAGTATCGTCACCTTATTCCTAAGTTAGATGGATTATATGGTTCTTACTTGTTTACTAAAATTGATTTGAAATCTGGTTACTATAAAACCTGTATGAAAGTTGGAGATGGATGGAAAATTGCATTTAAGACTAAATATGACTTGTATGAGTAGCTTATCATGCCATTTGGTCTTACTAATGCATCTAGCACTTTTATGCATTTGATGAATCATGTGCTGCGAGAGTACTTGGGTAAATTTCTTGTGTTATATTTTGATGATATTTTAATCTACTCAAAGTGTTTGGATGATCATATTTTTCATGTGCGATTGGTACTAGAAAAACTTAAAGAGGAAAAGTTGTATGCTAATCTTAAGAAGTGTAGTTTGTGCATGGATAAGGAATTTTCTAGGTTTTATAGTATCTAGTTAGGGAGTTGAGGTTGATGAGGAGAAGGTTAAGACTATTAGGGAGTGCCTTATACCTAAGAATGTGAGTGAGGTGAGGAGTTTTCATGGTCTTGTTGGATTCTATAAGAGATTCATTAGGGATTTTAGCACCATAGCTACACCTTTGAATGAATTAGAAAAAGATGTTAGATTTGTTTAGGGTGATGCATAAGAACATACTTTCAATGAAGTTAAGGATAAATTGTGTAATGCGCCATTACTTGCTTTGCCTGACTTTGTTAAAATGTTTGAAATTGAATGTAATGCTAGTGGCATAAGAATTGGAGTTGTTCTGATGCAAGATGAAAAGCTACTAATGTATTTTAGCGAGAAGTTGAGTGGAGCAGCTTTGACGTATCTAACATACAGTAAGGAACTATATACCTTGGTGTGAGCTTTATAGACGTGGAAACATTATCTTTGGCCTAAGGAATTTGTGGTACACATTGATCATGAGAGCTTGAAACATTTGAAGAGTCAAGATAAGCTGAATACAAAGCATGCGAAGTGGATGAAATTCATTGAGACATTTCCATATGTCATCAAGTATAAGCAAGGTAAAGAAAATGCGGTCGTTGATGTGTTGTCAAGAAGATTTTGTGAGAAAATTACACAAGCAGATAAAGGAGTGGATTGAAAGCCAGAATGCTAAGGTAGCTGCTTGTGGGAATAAGGGATGAAGACCCATGGTGTTTCAATCAGGAGAATGGGTGTGGGTACATTTTTGAAAGGAGAGATTTCCTCTTCAAAGGAAGTCAAAACTAAACCCAAGAGGAGATGGTCTATTTCAGATCCTTAAGAAGATCAATAATAATGCATACAAAGTGGATTTGCTAGGTGAGTATAACGTTAGTGCTACATTCAATGTTGCTAATCTAAGTCCTTTTAATGTAGGTGATGCCTTTGATTCAAGGATGAATCCTTTTCAGGAGAGGGGGAATGTTATGGAGAGACCATTGGACCAAGCTCAGGAGATGTCAAGTCATGAGGATTAAGGAGGCTAGGATGAAAGCCAAGAGATTTTGAGTTCGATTAACATGCTTCAAGGACCTATAACAAGATCTCAAGCTAAGAAGATACAACAAGCTTTGAGTGTTCATCTACAAGGCTTGGTGAAAACAGTTAGTGAAAAACTTCAAGGATATTAAAGCTTTAGAACTATTGCAACTCATGTCCAATACAACTTAGTATAAGTCAAAGTGGAGATTAGAGCTTGAAGGCCGCTAACTTTAGAAATGAAAGTTGTCGACGTAGAGCATAAAGGTTACTAGCTTAAGTTGTCAGCATAGAGGAATAAAGGTCATTGGTCTAAGCTGCTAGCTTGGAGAAATAAAGGTCGCTGGCCTAAGCTGCCGATGTTGGAATTCAAGGCTGGCCAGTGTTTAATAAAAGCTGCCAACTTACAATTAATGGGGGACCAACTTTCTTTTAATTGTGTTTGTAACTTGTTTTTTTCATTAGGGTTTTTAGGGGGGACATATAAATACCTTCTTTTCTGCATTTTAGAGGATAGTTTTGGATCATCTTGAAATAAAAAAAAAGACTTTGATATTTCCTTGTGTTCTTGTATAGAGTACATGCTTTAGGAACATTCAAGAGAGAATTGATCGCCTTTCTTGCAGAGTGTTTTGCATTAAAACAAACCCTTTGTTCTAATTTCGTGATCAATAACTAAAAGAAACCTAACTTTAGTTCATCTTAAGGATTTAATCAATTTGATTACAAGGGTTTTTGCATTACTATTGTGAGGGTTCATAATATCCAAAAGGGGTTCTCAAGAACATTCATGGAGGTTCCGTATCATCAAGGTTTTGTCCATCCCTGTTATCCTAATTATGTGTGTTAACTACATAAGTCTCTTTATGGTTTAAACAAACTCTTAGAGCTTGGTTCCATTGTTTCAACAGTTTTCTCATACATCTTGAGTTTGGCTAAAGTAAATTTAATACGTCCATGTTTATCTTACACAAGGATTATGATACTATGGTCATTTTTTTATATGTTGATGACATTATCTCCAGTGGCAGTAATACTACACTCCTCAATCACTACATCTCCATCCTCTCCCATCAGTTTAAGATGAAAGACCTTAGATCTTTACATTTCTTTCTTACTATTCATGTCACTCCTACTACTTAGGATATCCACTTATGTCAATCATGTTTTGTCCATGATCTTCTCAAACGTCATCACATGCATCTATCTAAACCAGTCAAAATCCTTTTGTCACCTTATAGGCACCTTAGTGCCTTTAGTTCTCCACCTTTACTAAACCTTATTGCCTATCGTGAGATTGTTTGTGCTCTTCAATATCTCACAATCACTCGACCAAATATCAACACTATAGTAAAATGGTTAAGTCAATACATGCACAATCAATTTCTAATCTGTATGCAAGTAGTAAAATATGTTCTTCGATATCTTTTGGGCACACCAACTAATAGGAATCAACTTGCACTAACTCTTTCTAATGATCCATTAAAAGGAATCGAAAGACCAATGAAAGGGTAAGGATAAAACACATGGAGCAGGCTTTGAATGGAGTTGTTTAAGAGCATTTGGATCAAGCATTGAAGTTGGCCAAAGTGAGTAATCTAAGAGATGAAGAGATCATTTTCCATTTATCAAACATCTCTAATAATAATAATGAAGATCAAAGCTTGGAGCAACACTGGTAGATGGAATTTCTAAGCTTGAAAGCCATCATTACATGGAAGACATTGAAGGCTGCTAGCTTTACCTTTAAAGGTTGCCGATATTGAAAATGTATGTCGCCAATCTACTTGGCTGGCTTAGGAATTTTAGGTTGTCGGCCTTTAGCCGACTTTGAAGCCAACCTTTATTTTTCCATTTTTGTGTTTTCTTTTGTCTTTTGTTCCTTTATTTATAAAGACTATAAATAGTCTTGTGGCCAAATTGTAAAGACGATCATCATTTTTATGAAATTGAAGACTTCTTCTTTGTTCTTTATCAAGAAAACAATTTGATCTTATCAAGGTAACTTGTGCCGATTAAACCCCCGTTATAACTTTGGTTCTAATCGAGGTTGCAATTAAGGTCAAGTTTTGTTGTGCTTGTTTTCAAGACGATCTTAGGGTTCTTTTCCATCCGATTGGGTTCTAGATTCATCTCAGCCTAAGGTTCACATCAATCGGTATCAAAGATTTGGCTCTTGAAGATCAGGTGTTACCTATCCTTTAATTATTTCATGGTTATCTTTCATCCTTTTTTTACGTTTCAGCTTCTTGTTGCTTCCAAAAAGAGAGAGAGAGAGAGAATAGAAATTTGTGAAAAAAATAGAATTAAGTCGTGCAATTAATACTTATCACACAATTTGAATTGAAAAAAAAAAAGAGTTATTCCTTTTTTTTTTCTTTGTTATTACTTGCTATTTGATAGGATCATCGATAAGGTTCTCGTTAAAGAGCTTGTAAGAAGAAGTTTATTAGATGAAAAAAAAAAATTATTTGAGTGAAACATGAGTGATTTGAATCCATATTTTTAAGTGTAAACACGTAAGGGAGTGTTTGAGAGGAAAATTCTCTTTCACTAACAAACTCTTTTTGCAGGTTGTGAAACATGAGTAGTGTAGGAGATCATGTGGATTTTGATATGAAGTTGTTTATGAAGGTTATCTAAGATCATTTAAACTTTTGAATAGAAGGTTAGATGATCTTGAATCTTCCTCTAAGCCTAAATCTTTCTAAGGGAGTATAGATGAGGAGGGGGAAGATAAGGAGTTTGATGTTGATATGATTAGTTTTAGGAGAGGTAAAAGGAGTGTTCAAAAGCAAGATAGTAATTTAGGGAGTATTAAGATGAAAACCCTACTTTTCAAGAGAAGAATGACCTTGAGTTGTATTTAGAGTGGGAGAGAAGGGTAGAACATGTGTTTGACTGTCATAATTACTTTAAAGAGAAGAAGGTTAAACTAGCAACTATTGAGTTCATTGATTATGCTAGTATTTGGTGGGATTAGCTTGTGGTTAGTAGGCAAAGAAATGGTGAGAGACCTATTTGATCATTGGAAGAGATGAAGGTAGTGATGAGAAAAAGGTTTATACCTAGTCATTACTATAGAGACTTGTATAGGAAAGTGTAGGGGCTGACTCAAGGCTCCATAAGTGTTGGGGATTATTACAAGGAGGTGGAGGTAGTTATGATTCGAGCTAACATAGAAGAAGATTGTGAGGCAACAATGGCTAGATTTGTTAATGGCCTGAATAAAGAGATAACTGATGTGGTGGAGTTGCATCATTATATGGAGATGGAGAAATTATTACATAAGGCTATTAAGGCGGAGAGGTAATTAAAGTCTAAGCGTACCTCCAAGTATGGCTCCGCTTCTGGCTCTTCATGGAAGTCAAACTGGAAGAATAACAATGATACCTCTAAGCAAAAGGAAGATGTAAAGGCTAAGGAATCGGTTGCTAATTCTAAAGGTAAAACCAAAACTAAGTCCTCTTCTAGATCACGTGATATTAAGTGTTTCAGGTGTTGAGGATTGGGGCACATGCATTTCAATGTCCAAACAAGAGGGTTATGGTTGTTTTGGATAATGGTGATGTAGAAAATATCAATTTAACTAAAGAAGAGATGCTACCATTGTAGGATTATAGTGATGTTGATATGGAGGGTCCTATGAAAGGAGAGATGATGGTCACTAGGTATGCTCTGAATATACAACCCAAGGTAGATGTTGATGAAGAATAGCGTGAGCACATCTTTCATACTAGGTACCATGTAAGTGGTAAGGTATGTAGCTTAATTATTGATAGTGGTAGCTGCACCAATGTTGCAAGTTCTTTAACGGTTGAGAAATTGCATCTACCTACACTGAAGCATCTTAGACCATATAAGCTACAATGGTTAAATGAATGTGGCGAAGTTAAGGTAAAAAAGCAAGTTTTAGTTGCATTTTCCATTAGTAATTACAAGGATGAGGTTCTTTATGATGTGGCACCAATGTATGGTGGACATATTTTTTTGGGGCATCCATGGTAGTTTGATAGGAAGGTCACTCATGATGGGTACAAGAATGTGTATAAATTGGTGATGAATAACCGACTCATTATGCTAACACCTCTTAAACATTTGGAGGCATATGAGGATCAGGTTAGGATAGTTAAAGAGTGCAAACCGAGAGAAAACAAAGTGAGTGCACAAGAAAAAGAAAAGAGTGATAAAAAAGTGAGTGTGTGCGAAAGAGTGGAAAAAGTAGTGAAGAGAGAAGAAATTCAGAGTGTGGAGATCAAAATAAGGAGAAAAGTAAGAAAGTGAGTGCTTTTGCTACAAAAGGAAATATTAAGAGAGCTATATTAGCGAAGCAATAACTACTTGTACTTTTGTATAAGGATATTTATTTTTCCACTAATGATCTTAACTCCTATTTGCCTAGTGTGGTTGTGTCTTTACTGTAGGAATTTGAAGATTTGTTTCCCAAGAACATTCTAAATGGACTACCTCCTTTAAGAGGTATTGAACATCGAATGGACTTCATTCTAAGATCATCAATCCCTAATAGACCAGCTTATAGAGCCAATTTGGAATAGACAAAAGAGATTCAAAGGCAGATGGATGAGCTCATGCAAAAGGGATTTGTGAGAGAGAGTCTTAGCCCATGTTCAGTTCTTGTGCTTTTGGTTCCTAAGAAAGATGGAATATAGCGCATGTGTGTTAATTGTCGAGCCATTAACAAGATCACCATAAAGTACAAATATTATATCCCTAGGTTAGATGATATGCTTGATGAGTTGTATAGTTCATGTTTGTTTTCTAAAATTGATTTAATAAGTGGCTATCATCAAGTTCACATAAAGGAATGTGATGAATGGAAAACTACTTTTAAGATAAAATATGGGTTATATGAGTGGTTAGTTATGCCATTGGCCTAACCAATGCACCTAGCACCTTTATGAGTCTAATGAATCATGTTTTGCATTCTTTCATTGGAAAATTTGTTGTAGTCTACTTTGAAGATATTTTAGTGTACAACAAAAATTTGGATGATTATGTTAAACACTTGCATACTGTTTTGAGTGCTTTGAGGAAAATAAATTATATGTTAATTTGCAAAAGTGTGATTTTTGTATGGGATCCATTATTTTCCTTAGATTTGTTGTAAGCTCACAAGGAATAAAGGTGGATGAAGACAAGGTTAAGGTGATTAAAGACTGGCATACACATAAGAATGCAAATGAGGGGTTGGAATAGGGTTGTTTTGATGTAGGATTCCAAACTAATTGCCTTTTTCAATGAAAAGCTTAGCTGAGTAGCATTGAATTATCTTACTTATGACAAGGAGTTATGTGTGTTAGTAAGGACTCTTCAAATGTGGTAGCATTACTTGTGACCAAGGGTATTTGTCATTCATTTTGACCATGAGAGCTTAAAGTTCTTGAAATCCTAAGGTAAGCTTAATAAAAGACATGCTAAGTGGCCAGAGTTCATAGAAACATTTCCTTATTTGATTAAATACAAGAATGGGAAAGAAAATGTTATTATTGATGCTTTGTCTAGAAGGTATGTATTGCTCACTTCCTTGCAAACTAAATTACTTGGTTTTAAGTTCAATAAAGATTTGTACATCAATGATGCTGACTTCTGCTAAATATGGAATGCATGTTCTAAATATGCATATGGAAAGTATTATAACCATGATGGATTTTTCTTCAAGAAAGATAAACTGTGTGTGCCTATGTGTTCTTTGTGTAAATTACTGGTTAAGGAGTCTCATGGAGGAGGTTTAATGGGACATTTTGGTGTACAAAAGACTTTAGACATATTACATGAGCATTTTTATTGGCTTAACATGAAGCATGATGTGTAATTTGTTTGTGATAAATGTACAACTTGTAAACAAGCAAAGTCTAGAGTAAAACCACATGGTTTTTATACACTATTGCTTGTACCTAATCAACCTTAGACTGATATTTCTATGGATTTTGTGATTGGGTTGCTTAGGACTTAAAGTAGTAAGGATAACATATTTGTTGTTGTTGATAGGTTTAGTAAGATGACACATTTTATTGTATGTTCTAAAACTAATGATGCAACATGTATTACTGATTTGTTCTTTAAAGAATGATAGTAAGTGATTAAGATGTTAATTTCCTAAGTCATTATTGGCGTACTTTATGGCATAAATTAGGGACTAAACTCCTATTTTTAATTATTGCACATCCCCAAACGGATGAGCAAACTGAAGTAGTTAATAGGACACTTACTACTTTGTTGTGTACTATCATTCAAAAGAACTTGAAACAATGGGAAAGTTATTTGCCTCATATTGAGTTTGCATACAATAAAATTATTCATTCTTATATGTCATATTCACCTTTTGAGATTGTGTATGACTTTAATCCTTTAACTCCTTTAGATATCTTACCTTTTCCTACTAATGAATTTGCTAATTTGGATGGTAAGCAAAAGGCCAATTTTTTTTTGGATTTGCATGCCAAAGTTCATGTTAATATAGATAAGAAGAATGAGCATTACACATGGCAGGCTAATAAGGGGCGCATTAAGGCTGTTTTTGAGCCCGGAGATTGGGTTTAGGTACATTTCTGCAAGGAAAGGTTTCCCGAACAAAGGAAGTCCAAGTTATAACCTAGAGGAGATAAGCCATTCCAAGTGTTAGAAAGGATAAATGACGATACCTATAAGATTGACTTGCCAAGCAACTATGATAAGTTGAGTGCTACTTTTAATGTTGCTAATTTATTTTTGTATGATGCAGGTGATTCGAGGATAAATCCTTTCAAAGAGGGAGCAAATGATAGGAATCAACTTGCACCAACTCTTTCCAATGATCCATTGCAAGGAATTGGAAGACCAATGACAAGGGCAGGGACAAAATGCATGGAGCAGGCTTTGAATGGACTTGTTTAAGATTATCTGGATCAAGTATTGAAGTTCGCCAAAGTGAGCAATCCGAGAGATGAAGAGATCATTTTTCATTTATTAAGCATTTCCAATAATAATAATGAAGTTTAAACCTTGAAGCAACACTAGCAAATGGAATTTATAAGCTTGAAAGTCGTCATTGTATAGAAGATGTTGAAGGTTGCCTAGGAGATGTTGAAAGCCACCAACTTTTTCTTTAAAGGTTACCAGCATTGAAAATGTAGGTTGCCAGCCTACTTGGTTGGCTTAGGAATTTTAGGCCGCCAACCGTTATTTTTCTATTTTTGTGTTTTCTTTTGTTTTTCATTTCCTTCATTTATAAAGACTATAAATAGTCTTGTGACTAAATTGTGAAGACTATCATCATTCTTATGAAATTGAATACTTCTTCTTTATTCTTTATCAAGAGCTCAATCTAATCTTATTAAGGCAACTTATGGCAATCTAACCCTCGTTATAACTCTGGTTCTAATCGAGATTGTGATTAGGGTCAAGTTTCATTGTGCTTGTTTTCAAGACAATCTTAGGGTTCTATTCCATCCGATTGGGTTCTAGGTTTATCTCAACCTAGGTTTCGCATCACTAACACTGGGTTTTCCTCTCATTTGCACCTCTTGTACATCTCTAACTACCTTTGCTAATGCTGATTGGGTTGGATGCCTTGACACTTGTCCCTCCACTATAGGTTATACCATCTACTTTGAATGTAATCTCGTCACATGGTGCTCTAAAAGTAGCCTACTATCTTTTGAAGCTCCGCTGAGGTTGAATACCAAGCTCTTGCTTATGCTATTGCAGAATCTAAATAGATTTCTAACTTTCCTTTCGGCGCCCACTTGTCTTATGTTGTGACAATCTTGATTTAGTATATGTTAGTGAATCTTGTTCGAAGGGATCGCACTAAGCACATCGACATTGACTATCATTTTGTTCGACAAATGGTTGCTACCGGTCAAGTCCTCGTTCAATAAATCTCTACACGTCATCAGCTTATTGACATCCTTAGAAAGAATCTCTCTATAGCCATATTTATTGATCTTTGTTCCGATCTCACATTAACGCTCGCACAAAGGTTTTAAACTCAAGGGTCTACTATGTTAAAATTGATATCAATTGCTAATTCTGCAAGCATACAATATCATAACATTCATTTCCTTGATCGCGCAGATATATGTTGAAACACAACACTCTGCAGATACTGAATGATTTTCTTACCTGTTTTCTAGATCATATGTGCTATCAGGACAAGAAAATGGAAATGGCTGCTGCAGTTGAGGTAGAGCAACATATGTGGAACAAAGTTATTCTCATAACTTGATGCGCACATAACCCGAATTAAATTCTTGAGAAGGGAGGTGCGGTTGGCTGAATTGGTCTCACCGCAACTTACAAAGAAATGATCAGCACCTAATGTCCGATTCCAATAAGGGCATCTCGTCGCTAGGCTCGTAACATATTTTCCAATATTCGGGGTTTTAAATTTGCAGTATTTTCCCTGAAAACATAAGATTTACATCAGGATATCAGCTAACTATGTCAACAATAGAAAACCCACTCCACATTTTTCTATAAAATCATGTCCGATTCTGTGAATTACATGCATTACATTTCCCATTATGCACTACTTGCATGTGAAGGGACTAACACATATAAAAGTTTATTTAGGGTATGTTATATTCTCAGTATGTTGCATGAATACACGATCAAGTCAACTATTTAATCGCGATACCGATACTTTTCATGTCTGCTAATGATCGGAAGAGATGCAGATGTAAAACTATTCGAGACGGGTGGTTTTTACAGTGATTGATAATGGATAGCAGAAACTGCAGCCAATGACTGTTGATCATGGCTAATTATCACAGAAAATGTTAATGAAAAATAGGGAAGAATTGCAAATATTAATAAAACAATTCCGACAAATAAGCATATGAATATGTCGGGACAAATTTCAAGAAGAGAGACCAAATAAACCTTGTTATGAGAATCTATACGGCAAGAAAATCGTTGCTGAAAACCGGGATAAAAAATAAATGAGCCTCATCAGGATCACTTGTAATAAACGAACTGTTGCTTATGTTCTTGAAGACCATTCACTCGAGTATTTTGATCACCACCACCATTTGATAGGGTCCCATACCTATAATGAAGATATGGTGGTGGTTGAAGCTAAAATGGATGGAGAATCAAATGGCAGCAATTCAAAATGACACCATTGGGCTGTTTCTAGTACTTGTAATGTTTTTAAAGTAATGAAAACAGCCTAAGGAGTCTAATTTGAGAGCATTTTCCAACAAAATGGTAGTGCTTGGTGGTGTTTAGTAGTTGTGGGGAGAAAGAGGGTGCAAAGTACTTTTTATATGTGATTTTGACTTTGGATCAATTAGAGAAATATGAGGAGATGAAAAGATGACTTTACACTTCTATTTTTGAAGAAAATGAAGAACATATTTGCAATAGTTGTCCCACATTGCTTATTTCCTGAATTATACTCCACTACA
Organism: Laguncularia racemosa; assembly: GCA_037954665.1. NCBI lineage: Eukaryota > Viridiplantae > Streptophyta > Magnoliopsida > Myrtales > Combretaceae > Laguncularia > Laguncularia racemosa. The sequence goes on along the minus strand of JBBMOL010000099.1, from coordinate 2,975,395 downwards.
TATTATAAAATAGTTAAATATTAATTGAAAAAGTCATTGGAAAATAGGAAGGACTTTATGTGTGTCTTATGGCTTTTTATATGTATTGATATAAAAATAATAATACTTAAATATTATTAATTATGGTAATAATGATAATAATAGTAATAAAAAAATACCACATAGATGTTAAAAATGCCAACTATCCATGTGATTGAGAGCCCTCACAACCTAAGCACAACAACACAATTATTAGGGGCACACTCGACTAATGAGCTAATAGCCCGTCGTGCGGCTATGGGGACATAAAAAAGGAGATCCTTAAAACTTTGGACTTTATGAAAAATTTTTATACATTGAAAAACTAAAAAAGATATAGGATGCTTATATACTTTTAAAATTATTTTAAACTCAATTAAATGAACCTAGAAGGTTAGACTCCTTGCAACCTTTTCTTGAGAGCAAATAGAAGAGATAGCAAAATGACTTGATGTAAGCAAGAATCTTTCTAACACAAATTCTCTTTTATCACTGGCAAGGGCTTTTAAAAATTCCCTAAGGTAGGGATGGCTAATAACCCCCTCACATTATTTTTTAATATATTCCTTCAGTTTTTTTTCTTTTTATTTAAATTTTTCTTTGATTATTCTTTTTTTTTTAATTTTTTGGGTTTTTAATTTTTTTCTAACATTAGTTAATGAAACATATTAAATTAATTAGCATGTTAGTGCCAAGTCAATTAAAATTTACAGGTTAGCCCATTATGTTAGTTTTTCAATAAGTGTAAGTGCTAACTTTTGCAATGGTTGAAGTCATGTAATTTTCGAAGTTTCAAAAGTAGTACATGTAATTTGACTAAATGATATTATAAGTTACTTATAATATAAACAATATTATAAAATTAAGCTTATAATATTATTTACTTTATTTATAAGTTTCATTATCTATGTTTCCTATTTGCTTGACATAAAAATCATGAAAATAGAATTCTAAAGTATTTTACAAAAATTGTATTAACTAGTTGAGAGGGCTTTTAGCAAGTAGCGGTTTCCCGTTAGCTTAGTGACTTAGATGCAAGTATATAATAAGATCTTATAGGGTTTAGGAAGGATTTTGGAATAAATAATGAGGCATTGAGATGTGTTTAAGTTTTATAAAATTAGTTTCAAATTCACTTGGTTGCATCTCTAGTCCAAAGCATAAATGGACTCAGCAATCGAGTTCTGAGGACATAGTGGCTGTTGACTTCTTATTCAAAACCAATACATATAACATGCTAATGGGTATATTCGTTCACATCAACTACCGTCTCCAAAGCCTTAAGTTCACGTGTGCCATCCTTGGCCAGGAAATGGTAGATACCTATGCATGGTTGATAGAAATTCTTTCGTCTATTATCGTTGTCATCGATGGAGACAAAGTGGTGCTAACAATCATATTTGGAGTGTTGTCATTTGTTAGGCATGGGCTATATGCTTAGCATCTATAGCAAAGCAAGATTAGGGATTCAAAAAACTGCATGTACTTGAGCATCCCGATTGGAAAGTTTAAGGTAAAAAAGTCACGTGATTTCGAGACAATGCTTCATTGGTTGGATTGTCGAGTATTGAGCCCTACAAAGAGTAGGATCATGCATGCCACCCTTTAATAGTTGCATAAGGGACAACATGAAGGGGGCTACCAATACTATACCACGGTCACATAATTATAGCACTACCATTACTAGCATTGCATCACCACCTCCATTTCCATCACTCCCAAACTACTACCATTACCATCCATCGTGGTGGTAATAATTGAAGATTACCATTACTATTATGGTGATTAGGTTTTGGGAGTATTATTTTATTGGACTGTGATAGACATTGTCTTTTGAAAATGTTATTTTTGGTGTTTAAAGACTTCCATTGCGTTAGATGTTTGATATGGTTTTGGAGATTATTTGAATTTTAGAAATGTATGAAATGTTATTATATAGGAGTTACAAGCTAAAATGTATTAGAGTTGTTTTAGAGTCTTAGCATGTTCTTGTGAGATAAGGACACGTAGCAGGCAGTAGTCTGACCTAGGTTTCAGGGTATTACAGCATAGGTGGTATCAGAGCTCTAGGTTTTATGATCTTTAGAGACTTAAGTTTGAATTTATAGAGAATAGATTCATGATCCTTATAACCTAAGTTTTGATCTATAGAACATAGGTTATTGATCTTAAAGAGTTTAGGTAATGATCTTTAGAACTAAGTGAAGATTAATAGCCATAAGTTTTAAACAATAGAGTCTAAGCTATGATCTTTAAAAGGATTAAGCACTGGATCTATAAGATAGTTAGACATGAAGAGAGTAGGTAAAATATGGGATGTTTACTTAATTATGTAATTATTTTCTTGTATTATTACTTGTATTCTTATAACTACTAAGCTTTATATATGAATTGACCCCTTATGTAGTGGTATATGTGTATATACTTACACACTATGAAACTGACCATGACTGATACTAACATAAGTAGATCTAGTTGTCTCTTCTTAAATAGAATACTTCCAAGAAGAATTACTAGATCAGAAATTGGAAAGGGTGTTAGGCGTGATAACCCCAATGAGGAGGAAACTTCGAACCCACAGTCATAAGGGGAAAGAGGTCAAATGGCTGAAGAAGCAGTGCAGTTACTACATATTGTGAACCACCTGGTGGGACTACTAGCACAACAATACCAAGAACCCAATGCCCCACAGCACAAGAATGCAAATGAACCCATCAGCTTTGATAGGTTCATAAGAGTAGCTAAGGAGTTTAACCCTAGAGTAGATGACTCAATCAAGGCTGAGGATTGGATACAGGAAATTGAAAAGACCTTTGCTACTTTCCAGATACCAGAAGATAGGAAGGTGAATTATGCTGCATTCATGCTGAAGGGAACTGTAGCAAAATGGTAGGTTTCGGTCCCAAGACTTGTAGGGGAGTGTATGAACTGGGCGGTGTTTAAGGAGTTATTTTATCAGAGATACTTCCCTAGCAGCTCCAGAGACAGAATGGAGAATGATTATTACAATTGTGAATAGGGGAACTAAGCTATTGAAGAGTACGAGATAGAGCTAAATTGTCTCATTTAGTTCTTTCTCGAAAATGTACACAATGATGACAGGTCTCGAGTTAGAAGGTTCCTGAGAGGATTGGAATTAAACCTATAACTTGCATTAGGGGCCTTTCAGCTAAATAGATATGTTAAAATGGTATACAAAGTGAAGTGCCTTAAATAGAATAAGAAGATCATAGAAGAATAGAAGAGCCGCGGAGCAATAATAAAAGACTTGCCTCTAGTGGAATTAGGGCAAGATAGGGGTAAAAGACATCACTTGCTACAAAGTAGAACCCTAGAGTTGTAGCCCCTCCTCTCCAGATCAAGCAAGTGCCTTTAGCACTCATTATAGCAGACATAAATGCTAAATGTCCCAGATGTTACAGGCCTCATGAGTTAAGAGAGTGTAGATGACCAGATGTGGCATGTGTCTTTTGTGGGAAGACTGGAAACATTAGCAGACATTACACTGAAAGGTCAGTTCCCCTAATCTTTTGTCATGTGTGCAACCAGAGGAGATACAAGGCAGTCAATTATCCTTAAGGACAAATCAGAAATCAAGCAGGACTAGTTCAATAGGCAGCTAGACCTCAAGTAAGAGGATAGGGAGGTAAACTACAGGTAGGAGGTCCTAGGCAAAGAGTTCCTACTAGGGTGTTTGCCATTCATCAACAGCAGCATCAGGATATCCCAGATGTGGACAACATTGCAGGTATGCTTCCAGTACACTCCTACAATGCATATGTGCTATTTGATACCGGTGCGTTTGTGTCCTGTGTATTTGAGAATTTTGTTTGTGCATGTGCTTTTGATGTTGAAAATATGAATGACTGCCTGGCTGTTAGTATTCCTTTAGGAGTAGGAGGAAGAATAAGTAGGATATGCAAAGGAGTAAGAATAGAAATACATTGTAGGGTGACGCTAGTAAACCTCCTAGTATTAGAGATGATAGAGTTTGACATTATTTTGGGTGTCAACTAGCTATCAAAATACCATGCCACCATTAACTGCCACAACATGGTGGTACAGTTTAATATACCTAGAGATGGATATTTTGAATACAAGCTAAAAGTGCAGAGACGCACTAGATTGCCTACCTATAAGATGTGGGGAAAAAGTATACTGGCAACCATATCTGTTGAAGCCAATAAAGAAGTTAGGATGGAAGAAGTATTGATAGTGAGGGAATTTCTTGATGTATTTCTAGAAGATCTTCTTGGTTTACCACCAGCTAGGGAAATAGAATTCAACATTGACTTGGTATAGGGTACAGTACCCATATCAAAACTAGTCTACAGGATGGCACTGGTGGAATTAGAAGAATTAAGGAAACAATTATAGAAGTTACAAGATAATGGTTTTATAAGACCTAGTATCTCTCCTTGGGGTGCACAAGTCTTGTTTGTGAAGAAGAAAGATGGAAGCATGAGGCTTTGTATAAACTATAGGGAATTAAACAAGGTCACCACAAAGAACAAATATCCTCTTCCCAGGATAGATGACCTATTTAATTAGTTGTAGGGTGCTCAGGTGTTCTCCAAAGTAGACTTGAGATCAAGCTATCATCAACTCAGAACTAGAAAAAAGGACATCTAGAAAACAACATTCAGGACTAGATATGGGCACTAGGAGTTTTTGGTGATGCCCTTTGGACTAATGAATGCACTAGCTGCATTCATGGATTTAATGAATAGAGTATTTAAGGATTTCCTGGATAAGTTTGTAATCATCTTTATAGACAATATCCTGATAAACCTTAATTGAAAAACATGAAGAGCACTTGAGATTAGTATTGGGTAGACTATAAGATGAGAAGTTATATGCCAAATTCAGTAAATGTGAATTTTGGTTAGAACAAGTCGTCTTCTTGGGTCATGTGGTTAACAAGGATGGTATATCTGTGGACCTAGAAAAGGTGAGAGCAATAGTAGACTGGCACAGATCGAAGACTATTATAGAGGTAAGAAGCTTCTAGGGTCTAGTAGGCTACTATAGGAGATTTGTAGAAGGGTTTTCCAAAATAGCAACTCCTCTCACTAGATTGACAAAGAAAGGTGTAAAATTTAAATGGGATGACAGATGCGAAGTCAGCTTTCTGACGCTTAAAGAGAGACTGGTGTTGGCGCCAGTTTTGACTTTACCCAAAAGTGGAGAAAAGTTTACAATCTATAGTGATGCCTTAGTTTAGGGGTTGGGGTGTGTATTGATGCAAGGTGGTTAAGTAATAGCATATGCATCTTGATAATTGAAGTCGTATGACAAGAACTACCTAACTCATGACTTAGAATTAGCAGTTGTAGTACTAGCTTTGAAGCTATGGAGGCATTACTTATATGAAGAAAGGTGCAAAATCTTCACTAACCACAGAAGCCTGAAATACATATTTACGTAGAAAGAGCTAAACATGAGTCAGAAGAGATGGCTGGAGTTAATTAAGGATTGCAATATGGAAATACAATACCATCTAAGAAAAGCTAATGTGGTAGCAGATGCCTTTAGTAGAAAGAAATAGGGTAATGTAGCCACTTTCATCATTTCACAAAAAGAGTTATTGGAAGACATGCGCAAAATGGAGCTAAAAGTTTTGATGCAAGAAGTAGGAGCAAAAATGGCTACTTTAAAGATTCAGCCAACCATAGTTGATAGAATTAAATCGGGTTAGATGGAAAATAAGGATATTCAAGAGATCAAGAATAGAATGGGACAAGGCAAGGCACCAGAATTCAACTTAGATACAGAAGGGACCTTGAGGTACAAAATGAGACTATGTGTGTCGAAGGATGCAGAATTGAAAAAAGTGATAATGAAAAAGGCGCATCACTTCGCCTACACAATACATCTTGGAAGTACCAAAATGTATAAGGACGTGAAGAGTTGTAATTGGTGGAGAAACAAAAAGAGAGAAATAGCAGAATATGTAGCTAAATATCTCACATGCCAGTAAATTGAAATAGAACACTAGAGACTAGTTGGAGAATTATAACCTCTTTTAGTACTGGAGTGGAAATGGGAGAATGTGACAATGGACTTTGTTACAGCCCTCCCGAATACCAGAGAGAAGCATGATGCAGTTTGGGTCATAGTGGATAGATTAACCAAGTTTGCTTATTTCAACCTATCGGAATAGGATATAAATTGGAGAAATTGGCTTAGATATACATACAAGAGGTAGTTAAATTGCATGGAGTGCCAATGATGATCACTTCTGATAGAGACACAAGGTTTATGAGCAGATTTTGGAGTAACCTTCACAAGGCATTGGGCACTAAATTGCAATTTAGCATAGCATTCCACTCACAGACAAATGGTCAGTTTGAAAGAACCATACAAATATTGGAAGATTTGTTCAAGGCATGTGCACTAGATTTTAGAAGAAACTGGAATGAGCATATACCTTTGGTGGAGTTTGCCTATAATAAAAGCTACCAGGCAACCATTTAGATGGCACCATATGAAGCTCTTTATGGGAGAAGGTGCAAATCCCCACTACATCGGGATGAAGTGGGAAAAAGACAGATGATAGGGTCGAAGTTAGTACAAGAAGCTATTGACAAGGTGAAACTAATCAAGTAGAGAATACAGACGGCCTAGTCTCGATAAAAGAGCTATGTAGACAAGAGAAGGTGTCCTTTGGAATTCCAAGTAGGAGATAAGGTGTTATTGAAGATTTCTCCAACAAAGGGAGTGATTAGATTTGAGTTGAGGGAAAATTTAAACCCAAGGTATCTAAGTTCGTTTGAGATCTTGGAGAGAATAGGCATAATGGCTTATAGGTTAGCTCTTCCATTGAAATTGGTTAGAGTATATGATGTATTCCATGTATCTATGCTAAGGAAGTATGTACTCGACCCTAATCAAATAGTGGCCTTGGAACCACTAAATGTGTAGCCAAATTTGACGTCTTTAGAAAGGCCAACCAGGATTCCAGATAATAAGGAATGGGTGCTAAGACAGAAAATAATCCCTTATGTTAAAGTGCAATGAACAAACTAAACGGAAAGGGAAACGACTTGGGAACTAGAAGTAGAAATGAGTAAGAAGCATCCAAAACTCTTCCAGAATCAGGTACTTTCAAGGAGAAAAGTTTTTATAAGGGGGGAAAATGTAATATGTGAAAATTTTAATTATTTATTTATTTATGTAATATAGATGGATGGAATTTTATAAAATTTTGAGGGGTAATTTAGACGTTTCACACATAGAGTATAAATACTCCAAGTTGACCTAAAGAGCCTCCTTTATCATTTTGAGCAGTGAAACAGAACCGTAGAAGATAGATGCTTCCTATAAGAAACCTTAGAGATGAGAGGAAAAAGGGCTGATCAAACTCCGAAGACAAAAGGGTAAGGAATTCCATACTAAAGTCAAATTAGGATTTATGGAATTTATAGTTATGAGTGTCGTTTGTTCATATAGAAAATGAGATGCATGAAGGGATATACAAGAATGGAGAATTGACGACTCGAGATTTGCGAATTGTGGAAATTGAAGCAAGTATGCAAATCTATGTAATTTAAATACAATTACGAGTTTTAGAAACTTAGTTAAGCTTAAGAATAAAGGGAATCAAGTTAAGGAGAAATCAGAGTAAAGGAAATAGGGTTCGTGGAGATTGCTGAGGGTAACACGACCTTCCAATATGGTTGTGTTTCGACTGTGTTGAAATGGAAAGATGCATTGAGAGATACACGGCCTCCCAACACAATCGTGTTTCGACCGTATTAAGTTAAGGGTAGCACGACCTCCCAACACGGTCATGTTTAGACTATGCTGAGTGTGAAAGATACATTGAGAGATACACGACCTCTTAACATGGTCGTGTTTTGATCGTGTTAAGTTAAGGATAACACGGCCTCCTAATACGGTCGTGTTTCAATCGTGTTGAAACCAAGTTTTTCACCAAAAGTTTAGCTCGTGTTGAGCAACATGGTCTCCAACATGACCATGTTGAATATAGTATAGCATAATTATATATTCATTTAACTTCAAAATAAACTAATTTCCATGTAACCTAAATAACTAGTAAAGCCTTAGAGAGATTAAAGGAATAGGATTAAGAAAATTAATAATGATATTGATCTTAAATTGAATATTAAGAAAAGCATGCTAATGTGTACTGATTTCCAATTATATTAAATCCAAGACTGGGAAGTGCTTAAAGCTAAGATTCAAGGTACTTGTAACTTGTGTGCTATTATGTGTTTGTTTAAATTAGTATATGTGTTGAAATTGATTAAGTTGAACAATTTGGCTTAAGTGTTTAAGTGGTATGCTATATGTGCTTAGCTCAGCCTAGGAGTTCGTAGTGGCAGATCCTTAAGGAGCATCCCAATGATCCTTATGTAATGTTGTTCCTAATGGAGTCGTGCTTGAAAATGATTTAGGCTAAATGTTGATTAGGTGGTTAAGTGTACATGAGTGTGGGGTCTGTAGTGGCGGTTCCCATCACCAAGTTTAAGGATTAAGTGGACATGGGTGTAGGGCTCGTAGTGGCAATTCCCATCACCAAGTTTTAGGATTAAGGGATCATGGGTATGGGGCCCGTAGTGGTAATTCCCATCACCAAGTCAGACTCTAATGTGTTAAGTGTGTTAAGGGGGTCATGAGTACCCTGTTGTTTGCTTGTGGACATAAATTATATTAAGAATGGTTGTTTGTATTTAAGTTCTGCATGATGTGTGTGATACTTGTTTATGTTTGTTTATGCATATGTGTTTGTATTATACGTATTGGGCATTAGCTCACCCTTCGGGGAATCATTTTTGGATGCAAGTGTTAAGGGAGATGAGAATCCCGAAGATAACTTAGGTTTAGGTAAACCATAGAGGAAGGAAGATGAAAACTATCATTATTATTATGGTGATTAGGTTTTGAGAGTATTATATATTGGACTGTGATAGACATTATCTTTTGAAAATATTATTTTTGGTGTCTAAAGACTTCCACTGCGTTAGATGTTTGATATAGTTTTTGAGATTATTTGAATTTTGGAGATTTATGAAATGTTTTTATATAAGAGTTATAAGCTAAAATGTATCAAAATTGTTTCAGAGCCTCAACATGTTCTTGTGAAATAAGAACACAAGGCGGACAGTAGGTTTGGGTAAACCATAGAGGAAGGAAGATGAAGACTATTATTATTATTATGGTGATTAGGTTTCGAGAGTATTATATATTAGACTGTGATAAACATTGTCTTTTGAAAATATTATTTTTGGTGTCTAAAGACTTTCGCTGCGTTAGATGTTTGATATAATTTTTGAGATTATTTGAATTTTGGAAATTTATGAAATGTTTTTATATAAGAGTTATAAGCTAAAATGTATCAAAGTTGTTTCAGAACCTTAACATGTTCTTGTGAAATAAGGACATAGGGCGGCAGTAGCGTAGCTTGGGTTTTGACCATTATAAGAGTTGGCCAAAAAATCAACGTTCAACAGCAAGACATTATCGCACTGTCATAGAAAAGGCACATACAACACACTAAAACAACAAAAATTGTAACATTCTTCTCGTTTGATTTCCTTTTTTATATCTTTATGACAACTCGATCTTAGTGCAGTATAACTTTACACATAATATTACAAAACAAAATTTGAAAGCAACCTCTTATGATCAACAATTATGTTTCCCAAACCATTCTGGTTCTAATTTTGCAATGGAACTCCCATTTGCATCACAGTGATTGATTAAACGGAACACTGGTTTTTGTCAACCACGAGTTTCCTTGAATGAACGGATTCACAGTAAACTTCCGAGCCTGTTTCCGCGTGAGAGCCGGCCTATATCCCTGCCATGTAACTCGTCGGGACGTATCTGACCCGGGCCCGAAGTTCTCGTATTCACCATAGAAAATGGTCTTTGGAGGGGTCACATCCCGAATCCACTCTTTCCAGCCTTTCGGGTTCAAAAGCGATCCTATATAGGATTGCATGAACACTGTGGTTGAGTAGTCCTTCCAAGGCCTACCCAGATATGTTTGGGCAGTTAAGTTTCCATTGGCAGCAATTCTGCACTTTTGGATTGAAATCCCGGTGTTTTGATTCTTATCCACTTTGCCTTGTGCCGTGATGGTGTCGTATTGTTTTGAAAGAGGCTGCCTAGGAAGAATGTTGCAGCTCTGGATGACGACTGCGGAATTTCCGAAGATGAAGTCTACTGTCCCGGTGATGTCGCATTCGCGGTAGAACTGGCGATTCGAGTGAGCGTAGAGGGTGTCTTGGTAGCCGTCGAATGCGCACCGATACATCACGGAGAAGTCTGATCCCGAACGGAATGCCACAGCTTGGTGCTTTGCGGGGCCTGCGGTGTTCTGGAAACCCATGTCTCGTGCAAAGAAGCCTTTACCCACCGCAGCTGGAAATTGCATATAAATATATAGTTAGCTATGAGTTTGGGACTAGTTCATATATTTTTCCAAAAACATTTATTCTCCATCCATTCAATCTGTTCTCTCTGAGATAAAACTATTTTGAGAAGTGTTTTATATGAATAATCTTATTATCGTTTACATTTTTAGAACTTGCACTAAAAATTTTGAGGATACATGAGCAACTGCCCTTTAATTTTAGGATTGAAAATATTTTTACGAACTTTCTTTTATATAGACAGATGATTGATTAAATTTTAAGTAGAGCAACTATTTTAAAAGGTTTAGGAAATCTTTTGAACCATTTCTGCATGCCCTTTCTTATATTTTTTCCGTTTTCTTTTAAACCATGTCTAATGCAGCTTTTCTTTTTACATATGAAAATTATTGTCAGACTTTTTGATAATCCTTTAAGCCCCAATATAGTAAAAGTACGATAAACAAAACGACAAATAAAAAATCCAAGGAAAAGCTCACCAAAAGTTGCTGTACGGAACGTAGGTGTCCCGTCGACGAAATTTAGTTTACCGGTGACTATAGTCTTAGTCTTTCCATCTCCATAAATCATCACATTCCACATTTTCTTTGTCAATTCCACGTTCTCCTCATAAATACCCTCCTTAACATAAATCACGAATCTCGATCCATCTTTTTTCAAAGGCACTTTCTTAAGAGCTTCTTTGATCGTTTTAAATTGTCCATTCCCATCTTTCGCCACAACCACGTTAGGTGTTGGTTTCTCCGCCTGGAGCAACCTCCTATCCCCGGCACTGACCCAGTCCGGAAATTCGAAACCGGAACCTCCGTCATTTAGCAACTTCCTGTGCATGGGCAACAAATCCATTTTTGACAATAGGCTGAGTTTGGTTACTATTGCCAAACTATTGCTTGCAAACTGGGTTGAGTTTTGCGTGGATGTTTGGTACTGTTGGGTATAAGTGGAGTTCATCTCTTCAAGTGAGTCCAAACATGTTTGCTGGTTTGTGATTACGGTACTAAGCCAGGTTTCTAGGTCTTCGATTTTGGATGTTGACAGCATTATCTTTTGTCCTTGAGTTACTGTCATTAAGGATACTGATTCGTTAAGGTGGTACACGGAATCATCGAACATGTTTTGGCACACTTCTAGAGCTGCTTTATCTAGAGGGTTGCTCACCTGGGGTGACATAGTGATTTGAGTGAAAATATGTTAATAATACATTATTGCTGCCCCACTAGAAATGTAATAAAGGGTGCCAAAATATTTTAACTGGAACTTAGTTTTGTTATAGCCTTTTATTGTTCTTTTTTTTTTAAAAAAAAAATTATAGTTGGAAAAAAAAGCCTATGTAACGTAAGTCTAAATATATATTAAATTATTTGATATATGATAAAAAGTTAAATTTTATTTACTTTACAATTAAAAAAAAAAGCTGAATAAGAGGATATTTCTTAAGGTTGAGAGAGTAATCTTATTGTATAACTTAACTATTCGAATGCTGCTCAATTATAGAGTGGGTATTAAAAATCACAACATTAATTTTGAGTATAGATTTTTCAAGATTTGCTCTCACAAAATAAGATATAGGCACAAGGTTTTTTTACCTTGTATGCATCATGAAATTTATACTCTAATGTATATAGGATATATGTTCTAAGATATCCTATGCTCATCCTATAAAAAAATATTAAATAATATTAATAAATGACTATATTATACTCATCCACTAATAAATATTTTAGTAAAAAGAAGCCTAAACTTATAAATTAATAACATTAAATGGCTAAACTTAATCTTGTCTGTCTCACTTTATATTTTCTACTCTTTTCCTTATTCTTTCCCATTTACTAAATAGTATGGTCATATAAACTTGAAATAATGAAAGTATGAATTTTTTTTTTAATTTCATAGATTTTATTATATGTTTCATTGTTTTACATATGAAGAACTTATAATATTACATATAAATTACTTTTTTAATATTATATAAATTTGAAATTTATAAAATAAAAGACAACATGTTGCATAGTTATCTTATATCTTTATAGGTTTTCTAAGATATAGGTTATAAAATACTATAGGATAGGTTTTAGTTTTAAAATTTGGGAACCTATACTTTATGTTATGAGGTGAGATGTGGGTAAAGTTTCCTACCTTACTCATCTTGAACTTGCTTACCCATATATATGTATATGTGTTTATATATGTGTTTATGTATGTATATATGACTTTATTTCTCATTAATACAATATATATATATATATATATATATATAAAGTTTCCTACCTTGAACTTGCTTACCCATATATATGTATATGTGTTTATATATGTGTTTATGTATGTATATATGACTTTATTTCTCATTAATACAATATATATATATATATATATATATATATATATATATATATAAAGTTTCCTACCTTACTCATCTTGAACTTGCTTACCCATATATATGTATATGTGTTTATATATGTGTTTATGTATGTATATATGACTTTATTTCTCATTAATACAATATATATATATATATAAATCTAGTCAATAAGTTATATACTATTCGGTTTTTTTTTTTTTTTTTTAGTTTGTATTTATGAAATGGTTATTTCTAAATTTAACAAGTAAGTTGTCAATACTCCAATGATAGTTGATCATGACGGAAGCATGGTTATCTTTTATTATTAAGTACCGCAACATAACATAACATGTTACAAAGATCATTCGGCGTTCATGTTAAAATGTTTAGTCAAAGGATCGAATTAGTAATTGAATTATTTCAATCTTTCATTACATGTCCTGATGCCCACTATGTGAAATAAGAGTAGGTATTAGGAAAACTTTCTTTTTTAATGTTTCCTAACAAATTAAGGGGAAAGTTATTACAAATTTGTTGAAGCCATATATATTATAGCAGGACTAGTCGACACTGTAAATATTCATTATTTATTGCCGATATTTTGTGGATTTTCCAGATGTGGCTATTATTTTTTTTTAAAAAGCTATAATAATTATTTCTAAATAAGGATGAGCAAATATAGAATGGATAAGGTATGAAGCCTTATTTGTATTTTGTCATCTAAGATACAAATTTCTAAATTTTTAAATTGGAACTTCTCTTATAGCACCTTGAACCACCTATCTTGTATAACTTATAAATTTTACCCTTTTTCTTAAAAATTTTAAGTTCATATATTAAAAAATAATTTTTATGCAATATTACAAGTTCTTCCTATATGAAATTTATCGAATTGTAGTAGACAAATCTATGACATTAAAAAAGAAAGTTTCCTATTTTTATTATATTGAGTTTAGCAAAAACGATGTACAATTAAGAATGGCAATCAATCCATTTTTATAAAGACATATCTAATGAATTCATGAAATGTTGGAAAAGATACGGAACAGACTTTAACATAAAAGGATGAAAGAAACTCTCGAATATGGCTTCTACCTCTAATACGAATAAAATTTAAGTTTTGATTATATCGTTCGTGTAACATCACCTGGTTGACGAGTTGATTAGTGTAATTAGCGAGTTCGATAAGATCCTGGATGGTGACCAAGAGAGAGAGTTTGAAAATCTCTTCCGGATCGGTGGTGCCATTGTTTGATTCGGCGTTGGAGAGGCTAGAGTAGCACAGGTCAGGGTATTGAGTCACATTACACACGGACTTGATCGAAGCCGCTGGGGTCATGTCAGGTAGTGAGCTAGCATCGTCATCGTTTTTCTTGTGTACCACCCCTACCGCAACACCAACAATCGCACCTATTAGAAGAATGGATGAACATAATATGATAATCATTCGCCGACGTGTCCTTTTCCGATAGGCCAAATCTTCCATGTCATTGTAGTCTCTGAAGGGGGCCACTGATTGCATATTTTGGTTTATATGTATTGAATATAATGTAGTGTCTATTTAAGGTTTATGTTGAGGCCTTGGGGGTATTTCTCAATAGATTTTGAGGAGAGAGAGATAGAGAGAGGGGTTTGGACTTATATTTTTTGTGGGTAATGATGCGGGTCATGTCATATTTATAGGAATAATATGGGCAAATTAAGATCTCTTTCTTGGTGGTTTCTTGGCTAGTAATATATATAGGTGACATGTATCAAATAATTCTTTAAGAATATAAACTTTGACTTTGTATATTAATTGTGTTTTTGGGTTGACTGAATCTATGGGTTCATTCATTTCATGTTATATGTATTTGGGGCAATAATTTAACTAGATACTCGTCTGTCATATTAGTATATATTGGCTAGGTCATACTTGTACTTAGATAATGGTAATTGTACATATAAATTGATTTATTTAAATTAAAAGGAACCTACCATTGGAAATATTTAAGATTGTTAAACTATGAGTAATGTCAAATGTTAATGCTGTACATTTCATGCCGTCATACATAACCGGCCAGTAATAAACAATACAAATTCCAAGTTATATTATACGGCACTCAACCTAGACTTATTCCCTTTGCTACGTTGATCACCATGGTTCAAGAATGTTTTTCTCCTATGGCTAGGTAAAGCATTAATATTTATAATCATCCGTGATAGTTATCATGAGGAGTAGATGCAAAACTAAGGGATTGGAAGATTGGATTTATTATATTTATGTTAATATTATGGTTGCTCATAATTATATATATAAAGATTTTGTAAAGCAAATGCATAATAGTACTTTTTAATGTATAATAAGAAGGAAACTTTAATTCTTTATATATATAATTAAAGGTACTCAATACACTTTATAAAAGATTAAAAAATAAATATCTTATCTTTTTATTGTCATGTATATATTAATATTGAAATTTACCCATCAAGTTAGGGAAAAAAATAATACATAAAACTAACTTGTGTAAATTTTATTATTAACAAAAATACAACACAAATATATATATATATATATATATATAACTGTGTAAGATTATATTATTAATAATGCTACAAAAATTATTAGTCTTCAATAGCTCAATAATCCAAATTATTTATTTATACTTTAAGCGATAAGACTAGAGTATTCATAATATTAGCAATATAATTATTATTTATGGTATAGATAAAAAAGCACTCATAATAATCGAACCCATGACCTTTAAATTAAGAGCTTATATATTTTACCACTTAATTATATTTGATAATTTGTTATATTTTACTTTAAAAATGTACATATAATATATGTATTTTCTCATCTTTAATAGATTTTTATAATTAATTTTTTTTTCATAACTTAAGGATTTGGGACCCCTTTGATCCCTACCTAGACCCAGCCCAATTATCATAACATGATGAATAAACTATCTGATGCGAAATCCAACGAATTGAATTGTGAGACCTAACAACAAACAATCAATATCTTGAATTGCCCAAACTTCCAATTTTGGATAAAAAAAAATTACTAACCCGTTGTCTATGGAGACAAGAACCAGTAATATATATATATATTAAGAAGAAAAAAAAAAAAGAAATTATTGATCCGTTGCCTATAAGAGACAAGAAACAATAATATAAACCGAGCTTGAACCTACAAGATCAAAACCCCGGCTACTTGTTCAAAAAAAAAAAAAAAACAGATATGAGAAATGACTCTTCAATTGAAAAATTCGTCCATGCTGCTCAACACAACTTTTGATGCCCTATTTATAGAGTTCCAAGGCTAATTAATGAAAAAAAAAAACCATCCACATTCCCACTAACAACCCACTACCAAAGAAAATTAAATGTGCTCTTAACTACACTAATAACTATTTTG
This sequence comes from Laguncularia racemosa, assembly GCA_037954665.1. Taxonomy (NCBI): domain Eukaryota; kingdom Viridiplantae; phylum Streptophyta; class Magnoliopsida; order Myrtales; family Combretaceae; genus Laguncularia; species Laguncularia racemosa. The sequence continues at coordinate 2,959,236 of JBBMOL010000099.1, read as the reverse complement.
TGGTCGAAGCAATGACCTCAATTATCTTATAGAATCCTTAATTAACACCTTGGCTGATTTGGGCTCCATTTTCTTGGGCTTGTATGACATTAATGAATTTGGGTTCGACCTAGCTCAATGTCTCCAAATTCATTCCAGACTTGACTTCATTTTCAAAAATGATCTTCACAAAGCCTTGCATAGCTTGCTTGATCTGTTTTGCTCACGCCCTTGTGATTTGGCCCTTCGGGTATTTATAGTTCCTCAATTTCACTTAGATTGCATTTGTCTTCTTTAATACCCGAACCTTGAGATGGTCCCCCATCATCCTCCTTCTCTTCAAAAGGATTCGTCCTCGAATCTAAACCTGTATCAAAGGGAGTAAGATCAAACACATTAAATGTGGCACTAACATTATACTCACCTCGCAAATCTAACTTATATGCTTTGTCATTGATTTTGGCCAACACTTGAAATGGTCCATCTCCTCTTGGATCTAATTTAGTCCCCCTTCGAGTTGGAAACCTTTCTTTCCTCATATACACCCATACCCAATCTCCAAGTTGAAAAGTTACTTTCTTTTTGCCTTTGTTAGCTTGGGTAGCATTCTTCTCATTCTGCTTCATGATGTGATGTCTTGCTTCTTCATGAATCTTTTTCACCATCTCAGCCTTCTTTTTGCTATCTAGACTAGTAATCTCATTCACAGGCAAAGGAATCAAATCCAGTGGGGTTAAAGGATTGAAACCATATATAATCTCAAAAGGAGAAAAACTAGTAGAAGAATGCACAACTCGATTGTACGCAAACTCAATGAATGGAATGCATTCTTCCCAAGACTTCAAATTCTTCTTTATCACAGCACGCAAAAGAGTAGTCAATGTCCTATTCACAATTTCAGTTTGTCCATCAGTTTGTGGGTGACATGTAGTAGAAAATAACAACTTTGTTCCTATTTTCCCCCCATAAAACACGCCAGAAATGACTGAGGAATTTAACATTTCTATCACTTACTATGCTCCTAAGCACTCCATGCAAACATACAACTTCTCTAAAGAACAATTTAGCCACATGCGTAGCATCATTAGTCTTGTGATATGGAATACAATGTGCCATTTTTGAAAAACGATCCACAATCACGAAAATGAAATCTCTACCTCTCTTAGACCTAGGTAAACCCAAAACAAAATCCATCGAAACATCAGTCCAAGGTTCATTAGGTACTGGTAAAGGCATGTATAGACCATGTGGTTTGACTATAGACTTGGCTTTCTTACATGCGATGCATCTAGAGCAAACTCTTTCCACAGCTCTTTTAATATGAGGCCCAAAGAAACGTTTTTTCAGCACATCTAATGTCTTAGCAATACCAAAATGACCCATAAGACCTCCACTATGCAACTCAAGCACAAGCAACTCTCACATTGAACACCTAGGAATGCATAGCTTGTTCTCCCTAAAAAGGAATCCATCGTGCCTATAGAATTTATCAAATGCACCCTTTTCACAAGCATGATACACAACATGAAATTTAGAATCTTGTATATACAATTTCCTTATATGTTCAAATCCAAGCAATTTAGCTTCAAGAATAGTGATAAGAGCATACCTGCGAGATAGGGCATCTGCTACCACATTTTCCTTACCTTGCTTATATTGGATCACATATGAAAACATCTCTATAAACTCGACCTATCTTGCATGTCTTTTGTTTAACTTGCCTTGGGCCTTCAAATACTTCAAAGATTCATGATCTATGTGAATAACAAATTCTTTCGACCACAAGTAGTGCTGCCACGTCTCCAATGCAAGCACCAATGCATAAAGCTCCTTGTCATACGTCGAGTACTTCAAAGCAGCTTCATTTAGCTTCTCACTAAAGTAAGCAATAGGACGCTTCTCCTGCATCAAAACGGCTCCTATACTAATCTTGGAGGCATCACATTCAATCTCAAAAGTTTTGGAAAAATCAGGCATAACTAACAATGGAGCAGAACATAACTTTTCTTTTATCACATTAAAGGCGTTTTCTTGTTCTACTTCCCATTTAAACCCAACATCCTTTTTTATTACTTTAATCAATGGGGCGGCCAATGTACTAAAATTACGCACAAAACGTCTATAAAAGCTAACTAACCCAAGAAAACTTCTTACCTCTGTCAGCGATTTAAGATATGGCCAATCCTTGATGGCTTGCACCTTTTCTTCCTCCACTTGTATTTCACCTGCTGTAACAAGAAAACCCAAGAACACCACTCGATCTATACAAAAACTGCACTTCTTCAAATTAGTATATAATTTTTCCTATCTCAGCACATCAACAATAGCCCTAAGATGTTCCATATGCTCATTAAAGCTCTTACTATAAACTGGAATATCATTAAAGTATACAACAACAAATTTTCCAATGAATGCATGCAAAACATGGTTCATTAGTCTCATGAATGTATTAGGTGCATTAGTTAACCCGAATGGCATCACTAACCACTCATACAAACCATGTTTTGTTTTGAAAGCTATTTTCCATTCATCACCCTCTTTCATTCTAATTTGATGATAGCCACTCTTTAGATCTATTTTCGAAAATATCACAGATCCATGCAATTCATCAAGCATATCATCCAAACGAGATATAGGGTGTCGGTACTTCACTGTGATTTTGTTAATGGCTCGGGAATCTACACACATGCGCCATGTCCCATCTTTCTTGGGCACTAACATTACTGGAACTACGCATGGGCTCATGCTTTCTCAAATATGTCCTTTGGCCATTAACTATTCCACTTGCCGTTGTAGCTCGCTTGTCTCCACAGGATTCGCCCTATAAGCTGGTCAATTTGGAATCAACGCTTTAGGAACAAAGTCAATCTGATGCTCAATCCCTCGTTTTAGTGGTAGACCATTAGGTACTTCATCAGGAAAGACGTCCTCATAATCCTACAAAAGAGAAAACACACAACTAGGCAAAGAAGTGTCAAGGTCAGAATTCACAAACATGGTCCCCTTATATACAAACAGAATCATTGGTCTTCCAACCTTAAGTGCACTCTTGATCTCTCATTCTTTTGCAAAGAAACTCATTCTTTTCTCTTTTCCCTCACCTATAGCCGAGCACTTTTGCTTTTCTCTCCCAGAGATTTTACCTTCTCTCTTCTCACCACTCATATTTCTTTCAATTTCATTTTCCCTCTTCTTTTGTTTCTCGGCTTCTACCTCACTTTCCTCACAAATAGCTTTTTTAAACCGTAGTTGATCCTTATACACTTGGCTTGGCGTCATTGGCATCAATGTAACTTTCCTTCCATCCTTCACAAATGAGTACTGATTTTTGTACCCATCATGAATGGCTCTCCTGTCAAATTGCCAAGGCCTTCTGAGTAAAAGATGACCAGCATGCATAGGTACAACATCACAAAGGACCTTATCCATATATTTCCCGATTGAAAACATCACATGGACCTGCTTGTTAACCTTCACTTCTCCACATTCATTTAGCTATTGCAACTTATAAGGCTTGGGATGTTTTAGAGTGGACAAACCTAATTTATCAACAAGTATGTTACTTGCTACATTAACACAACTACCTCCGTCTATGATCAAACTACACACCCTATCTTGTACATGGCATTGAGTGTGAAAAATATTGTCTTGCTGCACATTGTCATTCTCTTTTTGTTTTACTTGCACATTCGGGGAACGCATAATGACTAATGACCTACCTTCTACAGCATATTCACAATCACTAGCATCTTCTAACTGTGGCATAGTATCACTAACACAATCAGAGCCATCATCATCAATTTCAATCTCCCCACCTTCACACATGATCATCACTATTTGATTTGGACATTGAGATGCTATATTCCCAATCCCTAAACACTTAAAACATTTAATAGCTCGATTTCTTAGAGTTTGAGATGATGAGTTACCTCTCTCCTTAGTGGCTTGTGGGTGCTTCTTCAAGTTCCCTCCATCATAGGCTTTAAACCCAGGTTTCTCTTCCCTTTTCCCCCTTGTCCACTTTCCACGGGAATGGGAATTCGAGTAGTTGTGGTTCCTAGCTCGAGTGACTTTCGCTTCTTTGAGTTGTCGCTCAACTTTCATGGCCATATGCATCATGTCCTCCAACTCCACATAGTGCTGCAATTCCACGACGTTGGCGATGTCACGATTTAGTCTATACAGGAATCTAGCCATAGTAGCCTCACAATCCTCCTCCACATTAGCTCGGATTAAGACTATTTCCATCTTCTTATAATAGTCTTCAACACTCTTCGACCCTTGTTTGAGGCTTTGCAGCTTAAGGTGCTGATCTCGATAATAATGTGATGGGACAAATCGTCTTCTCATGGCTGCCTTCATCTCCTCCCAATTGGCAATTGGTCATTCACCATTCCTCTATCGGGATAAGATCAATTGATCCCACCAAACAATGGCATAATCTGTAAATTCCATTGTTGCAAACTTCACTTTCTTCTCCTCGGAGTAATTGTGGCAATCAAAAACCAACTTAACCTTTCTCTCCCATTCAAGGTAGATGTCGGGATCATTCCTCCCTTGAAAAGGAGGGATTGTCATTTCGATACTCCCAATATTTCTATCAACTCCATCTCTAACTCTGTTATTGAAACGGTCATTCCTGCATCGATCATGTCTTTCATCCTCTTTTCTTCAGCAGATTCGTCTTGAGGCGCGACTGGTCGACGTACTTATCTCCATATGGGAGGGATTCCCATAAGAGGTCTTGTTTGCAATTCGTTGATTCACTCATCTTATCTATCCATTCGGTCACAAATTTCTCCAAACACCACATGTACGCACTCAAATCGTTGCTGCATAGCTCTCAATAGAAAGGATTGATTGGGTTCATCCCCTTGATTCTCGTGTTCTGACATGATGATGATCCTGAAAGAACTTCAGTTAAGAAGTCCTCACACACTCCCTCATGTGTTTCCACTCAAAAAGTCTATCTCCACTCGTGTTGCACACAGATTAATGGCTTTTACCCTCGATTATGCTCACCCACTCTAGCCTTTTACCACTCTTGTTTTCCCAAACCAAGTTCTTTAAGAACACAACAATTGAAAAACCAGAGTACTCACTTGTAAAACTCAAACATCAGTTCATACAATTAGCTCAAAAAGGGGCTAAGAAGATAGTGATTAAGAAAACACAAAGATGGCAAGAAGAAACAACACCATTGAAGTAATGCTTAATAGAAGAATAAATTCATTGTAGAGTATAGTATGTAAGGAATCAACTCAGGCATTAATGATGATAGAAGATAACACAAGAGAATTTTTCTTTCTTTTCTTTTTTTCTTTTTTTTTTTTAACTTTTGTTTGTTGATTTTTTTTTTTTCCAAAACGACACTTAATAGAAATAGTGGAACAATATTATTGAAGAAATAAATGAAATTTCAACAAGGAATATGAAGGATAAAGGATAATAACTTGATTGAGAATCAAATTGGCTTTAATACCAAAAATGATGTGAAATCCAATGAATTGAGTTATGAGACCCAACAACAAACAATCAATATCTTGAACCGCCTAAACTTCCAATTTTGGATAAAAAAAATTATTGACCCGTTGTCTATGGAGACAAGAACTGGTAATATATATATATTAACAAGAAGAAAAAAAAAAGAAATTATTGACCCATTGCCTATAAGAGACAAGAACCAATAATATAAACTGAGCTTGAACCCACAAGATCAAAACCCCAACTGCTTGTTCAAAAAGAATAGATATGAGAAATGACTCTTCAATTGAAAAATCCATCCATGCTGCTCAACACAACTTTTGATGCCCTATTTATAGAATTCCAAAGCTAATTAATGAAAAAAAACCATCCACATTCCCATTAACAACCCACTACCAAAGAAAATTAAATGTGCTCTTAACTACACTAATAACTATTTTGTAATGTTAACAATGACCTCAATTATCTTATAGAATCCCTAATTACTACCTTGGCTGATTTAGGCTTCATTTTCTTGGGCTTGTATGACATTAGTGAATTTGGGTTCGACCTAGCTCAATGTCTCCAAATTCATTCCAAACTTGACTTCATTTTCAAAAATGATCTTCACAAAGCCTTGTATAGCTTGCTTGATCTGTTTTGCTCGCGCCCTTGTGATTTGCCCTTCGGGTATTTGTAGTTCCTCAATTCCCCTTAGATTGCATTTGTCCTCTTCAATACTCGAACCTTGAGATGGTCCCCCATCACTATCATATATTCACCATTGATTCTTAATTTTGTATATGACATATAACATCTTAATCCTAATGAATCTTTCTTCATTATATGCTCTATGCAAACACTTAACTTGTGCTACATTTTATTGAGTTTCCCTCATTTTTCTAGCTCATTATAGTTGAGTAGTAGATCATCTATTAGAATTAGTAATAGGATGTGACGGTCATTGAAAAGAGAGAGGATTCAAATTGTATTTTGGCACCATTAAAAAAACTTCTAATTTGTAAATGTAACCATCTCCTTAAGAAGAATGATTTTTATTATAACATATAATTTACAAAGTTTTTGTTAAAGAGATGCATCTTTTATATATTTTTTAAATAATTATAATATTTACATAATTTAATATAAAATAACATAATTATTTACATAAAAGTATATTTCACTCCTAAAATTTAAAAGACTATAACTCTTTCTAATTGGGAGGAATACTTTTAAATAATATCTTTTTTTTTTTATTTCTAAATAATATACCTACAAAAATTATTCAAAAAAATAGATTTTAAAGACTTAAACTCGAAACACGCCTTCAATTTTGCCAATTTTTGCAAAATTGTTGCTTGAAAGCGTAAACACGGTCCATGCCCTCAATACAATTTGTATTAAAGGCACAGACATGGTTTATGCCTTTAATAAATTACTCTGACAATTTTTTTTAACAGCATCCCCCACCATCTAATAATTTTATATGATATTACAAACCGATAAAAACTATTATAAAGTAACACTATAAATTTGTACAATATTACAACATGTGAACTAATATGTGCAGAAAAAAAATTTCATCAATGGTTTGCATTACAAATGCAAATTCTCAATTTCTCAATTCATTATTCAAATTCTTTCATTCTTCTTCTTCCTCCTCAGTTTATGCTTTCTGTCTTCTTGATTTCTATTTTATGCAAATTTAGCTTGTACATCTACAAGTATAGGAACATCAACAGGATATATTTCGGTACTTCTTGTAATTTGTATGCTTTTTCCTAGTATATTACTTTTTTTCAATCCATATAAAATTAAATGCAATTGTTCAAATTCTACTGTTTTTACTGAAATGCTAGTAATTGTTAATTAATCGTTAATGTGTCATTAATTAGTCATTAATTAACATTAGAAAATTAATTAGTAAAAAATTTCTTATTAATTGTAAATGACATGTCTTAGGTTGTTGTTGTGAAAATTGTTGTTAATTAATTGTTAATTCGTAAATAAATATGTCATTAATTAGTTCTTAGAAAATGAATTAGTAAAAAAATTCAATATTGATTGTCAATGTAATATCTTAGTCTATTATTGTGAAAATTGTCGTGAAAGCAAGTTTGTTAAATAATCAATAATTGTCATTAATTAGTTGATAATCCATCATTAATTAAAATTAGAGAATTAATTAGTAAAAAAATCCATATTAATTATAAATGACATGTCTTGGGTTGTTGTTGTGAAAGTTGTTAATGAATCGTTAATTAGTAAATAATTAGTTGTTAGAAATTTAATTAGTAAAAAAATTTGGTATTGCTTGTAAATGTAAGATCTTGGTGTATTATTGTAAAAATTAATGTGAAATTAAGTTGTTGTTAATTAATCATTAATTAGTAGATAATTAGTCACTACTACGTCATTAATTAACATTAGAAAATTAATTAGTAAAAAATTTCATATTAATTGTAAATGACATGTCTCGGGTTGTTATTGTGAAAGTTGTTGTTAATTAATCATTAATTAGTTATTAATATGTCATTAAATAGTGTTAGAAAATTAATTAGTAAAAAAGTTACGTGTTGGTTGTATGGGACACAATAGGCAGGACATCAATCAAAGGCCATCTAGGATGAAGAGGTAATCACTTTTATCTTGTTAGGGGATTTATATTACATTGCCAATAGTACAACATTTAACTTCTTACATTTTGGGTGCAATCATGGCTCGTCGTTTGACAGCACGAGATGTCACTTCATTGCGATGAGAACATCATCCCCATTAATCCTTAAATGGAGTCATTCCTGCAATTGGTAGGATTCCTAGGTGTGAGCTGCCTACCAATCATATAGTTAGATTAGCACATAATAATTGCCTTGGTTAAGCAATAGAGGTTAAAAACATACACATTTCACATGTTGACTTGTGAGTTCACTATCTCCCTACAAGATGCCGAGGTCCAACTAAGGCTCCTAGTTGATGGTTAGGTAGTTATAGGGAGTAGTTGCCTAAAATAGGGTGCAACATGCGAAAGATTGCTAGGGGCGAGACCGAAGTCTAGCAGTAGGGGAGTTACATTAACATGATATGGCTTTGTGATATGTACTGGATCCTTCTAACCCACGCCAATGGCAAGTAGGTTTAATGCCATACATGTGCATACATATTGCAGCTGCTAGGGAAATTTATATTTGCCGATAAATCTAGCTCTCTCGTCAACATGATGTTTTTGCCCCTACTAGAGAATTTCAACGTTATAGGGACATATAGTTAAGGGTCTGCATGTTTGACCTAGTTATATCGCTAGCTTTATATTGCATTATCCCCCATCAGCTCATGAGATTGGAGGGGTTGTGATACTCTTACAAGTTTGGGCATAGGATAGATTTCCACACATAGTACCCTTTAATTGGCATGGGCTAATTATAGAGGCAAGAGCTCCTTTAGTTGCTCATTGGAAGATGCGAAAGGACACTCAGCATCACCCGACCCATGTAGTTGGCACATATCGGGATGCTCTTGATAGGCAGCATGATGAGCAGATATTTTGGTAAACCCACTTCCCCCCCCACCCCCCACCCACCCCCCCCCCCCCCCCCCCCCCCCCCCCCTTTTAATTTTTATATTTCATCATATGCATCATTAACAATGGATTTTATTTGCTACTCTTTAAGTTGAGTGGGAGTTATATGCTGAGAGTTTGATTTACATCCTACCATATTTTTGTAGAAGCGACATGAACATTTGGACCGCTCAGATTTCACTCATATGTGTCTATATAGTCTAGTGGCATTACCCTGACCATGTTGCAAGACAGTTTGGGGGGTTTCAATATATTCCATAGGATGTGATCATGTAGTTAGAGCTCTATCAAATCAACTTGCGTGGGAAGGTTGATGTAGATTGGCTAGTGTAGCATGCAATGTACATATCCTTATGGGAAGAGCGTATGGCCTAAGTGGTGTCCATAGACGACCCTCGTGGCATTGATGAGGAATACATGAGATGGTACGAATTTATCAACCGTTGATACATAGGATGTACGGGAGCAGTTCTTGGATATCTAGCAAGTACAACATCAACACTTGCTAGGTGATTCATTGCATATCTATCATTAATTATTCAATTTGCGATTTGTTCTAAAATGCAAGCTGATACATTAAGACAAATCTAACTATCTTTGGATCATGACACAGTTGTTATTATACCTGGTCATGGTCTTGAATTCATACATGATTACGCGGGGGTAATGTTATACCCGCAGGCTCACCAACAGCATGGTACGAAGGTTGAGGCTAAGTTCCATCCCACTAACATGTTCTAACAACAGTCGATTTCTGCGCATCGTAGGACTACGAGACGTTAACGACATTGAAATTGAGCTAAGGTACATGAATATTCATCATAGGACCAATAGTTCCCATCAAATTCCGATATGATGTACAACAACTCGACCCCAATGCCTAGCACATACATCACAGTCCATCATCATTCCATCAATGGTCCTATCCCTATACTGCTTGCTCCGCACAAGAGACACTCTAGTAAACAACCAATGTATCAAGATGAATCTTCATAGCATACTATAGAGTGGGTGTAGTGCCTCCCCGAGAGTTTGATGATACTCCCTAACACTATCCAGCACAGGAGTCATAAACTCCTCTTACTTCATGTCCAAGGCCATCAAGAGAGCCCACGAATGCATTTCCCTAGTTGGCTAGATAGTTCACTAAGGGAATGAATAATAAGGGATAGGATTTTATTTTTTCTTATTTATTTCATATGTATATCTTTTATCGAATTTTTTAGTTGACGTAAATTAATATATGAAATTGATTTTAAATTTATGAATTTTTTTTGTTATTCTTTATGTAAACTTTTATTTAAAAAATAATAATTTGAGAAAATTTATATTTCTTTATATGATTTTTCATTAAAAAATTAAAGAAAAAAAAACATTGAAGATGTGAATATGATTCATGCCTTCACAACCTATTTTTAGAATAATTTTTTTGGATATACTATTTCACAATTTTTTAAATATATATATATATTGTTTAAAATCATTCCACTTCTAATTGGCATATAGTCTATCATAACATATGATTTTAGAACATTTATATAAGTAGCATGTCTTTCTATACATTTCTTGAATAGTTACAACTTTAACATAATTTAGTATAAAACAACACATTTAACTCTTATAGTTTGAAAGACTAGAATTCTTTCTAAGTGACAAATAATTTCATTGAAAATTATCTAATAGTCACATAATATATTATAAATATATATTATTAATATTGTGATATCTTTTCAAATAAATATACTTTTTTTTTCCAATAAGTATATTTTAAACTAAAATATGCACATTGCATATAGTTTTAATTGAATTCCGTAATTGCGATTGACTTTGCTTAAATTTATCCTACGTGTGCATTCTTTTTTCTTTTTTAAAATTTTTATATGATGAACATGTATCCATATTAACTAAGGTTTAAATCATATAAAAGAACTTGTCAATTTATATGTTACGATATATGAAACATTATATAATTTCGATCACAAGAGGCTAAATTAAGTTTATTTGACTTAGTGGGATTTGGACGACGACAGTTTTTATTTATTTAAGTAGAGAGGTACATATCCTCATGGGGCTGACTTATCATAAGAGGCACTGAAAGCTGTAGACTCGTCTCTAGAGTTGACCAAACAAAATGCAACATACTTTACCTATTTATTTTTATCCATTTCAGTGTCACAACATCCTTAAAGGGTTGTTACCTTGTTGATTTTAGTTACATGTCGATAGTATTAGTATATAAGCAAGTATATGGGTGGCATACTTCAGGTTGAAATCATTGGACGACCAGACAACTGTTTTCTCAATACACTAGCAATGTTTTTAGATCCAATGGCTGATACATTCTAGGTTTCAGCTGCTTAACTGCTTGGCAGTTATCCCATGTTGCATGACTTTTCTTACCTAGTTCTAAACTTTGTTGTTTTATTCATAGTTATTTCCATTAAAATACTGAAATTAAACATCTTAAGTATATATATTGAATATGTTGGGAAGAAAAAACTCTATAGAATATATATATATAATGAAAGTCTTGTGTGTTTATACTAAAATTTAATTAAATTTTTTATATTTTAAATAATTATTTAAATCTTATATTTTATGTCAAAATTCAATTAATCCCTATATGTTTCAAGCGAATCATTTAAGTTTTTCATGTTTTGGCTTTCTTACCAAGTAGATTCCTTAATTAGTAACCCCTATGATTTATAATATAAACATAGGGAACTTATTAGATGCTGTGGTACAAACATAAAAGATGGTGGGTTATGGTACAAGGTCTAGATCTTTTTTGTTACAAGTCACACAACACATAGTTATAGAAGTAAAGAGAGAGAAATACGTAATATTTAAGTGGAAAACCAAAAAGAATAGTGGTAAAAGACCATGAGTAAAGAGTGAGTTGTACCACTATAATATAAGAACAATATTATAGTAATTTTCTTATAATCTCATAGCACTAAATACCTTAGATAAGTTCCTAATTTTCTCCTATCTCACTTTCTTTGCTCAAAATACATAACATATATATACACACACACACACACACAAAGTCAAACCCTAATACACATAATAGAAATAACTTAGGTATCTAGAAAATGCAAAATGGAAAACTACCAAGATATAACGACCTTGATTTAGCTCTTTGCTCGATTTCATTTCCTAAATGCTCTTCATAGTAAAGTCTCATGTAAATTCAAACTATAAAACCAACAAATCTCTATCTTAATTTGAATTTTCAAAACTCAACACACCTACTCATTCACTCATGCAAAACTTGCAATATAACTCCTTTGATTCTCTCCATTACACTACACATACTTGTAAGCATCTATCACCTTACAACCATATGATGTTGTGCATCTACTCTAACAATCATGCCCAGCTATTTTCAATGGCATTCACGACACATCTTTGCACTTCTTTGCTAATATGAGATACTCCATGTGTTTAAGGGGATAGATTGTGACACCCCATCTGATTGTAGTCCTATATGGATTGAGGGATATGTTAAATAGTGGTATATAAAGTCAAGTAGTTAATAACGTGTCAACATTAATCAGAAAGTTCTAGGTCAAGTGGTTGTATCTGTTAGTGTTTGTTGATTTGGTTATTGACTACTTTTGGCCTAAAATGTTATAAATGGTATCAAAGTTAACCTCCAATCAGTAGGTGCCTAATTAAGAGATGATAGAAAAGGAGAAAGATCTAAGTCCAATTGTAAGGTCTCTTGATAAGAACATTGCATATTTAAGGAGGGAGATTATAATACCTCATGTGTTTAAGAGAGTAGATTGTGATACCTTATGTGAATAGAGCCCCATATGGATTGTGGAAAATGTTAAATAGTAGTATATAAGGTTAAGTAATGAATAACATGCCAATACTAGCTAGAAATAAACTTTTGGATTAAGAGGTTAAAAATTGGCCATTAGTACTTATTGGATTGATTATTGGGTACTTTTGGTCTAGAGCATTACACAACATACTATGAATCAACGAATGCTTCTTCGACCCCCTAAGCTTCATATTCCTCCAAACTCTCTTTACCTTAGGATTTTGTGAATACATGAGTGAAGTAAAACATACTATTCCATAATAAAGCAAACATATCATAGATAATAGCACAAGTACCAATATCATCCGTTTTAGGATTGATGTCACAATGGAATCACTAAGAATCATCATCTCTTGTAGCAACAAGTTTGTGGACTTTGACTTCTCTCATTACCATAATACTTGTTTGGAATATCTCTATACTACTAGATCTTATTATAATAAAATAACCAACCTATCCATCAAGCCAAGAGAAAAAAATATATGTTATGGGATAACTCCTATACACACCTCACATTCGATTCTATGTGCATCTAATATCATTCTTAGTAGCCATCTTTTCAATATATCGATCACAACCCATCAAAATCCCTAATTTCTCAACTTTGCTTTGCTACCATGTTGTTTGGGGATAAATTTTTTGCTACAAATCACATAATACACAATTATAAGAGATTTGACAAGTAAACAAATTATATATTATACCATATCTTATACGGATCAACAATTGCTCACACAATATGATAACATTAAAACAAACACAAATAGGATATGATTATAATCGATGTTTTGTACTATGTTCATTTGGCATCTTTTTTCTTTTTTCTTGTTTTTTCTTTTTTAATTTGGCATCTTATATTTCACTCGTTACATTAAATATTTTTTATTATCGGTAAGACTTGTTTAAATTATCGACTACTTCTCACACTAGGGGAGAGAAATAGTTAATTGGATGAGAAATGTCGCACTATATGCGCAAGCAAAGAAAGCAGAAGCAATAAGCAAGTTTAAACAACTCGAAATCATTTGTTTTTTTGGGGTGAATGCATGCTTGTATAGGATTAAATTTAATACTACATGTGGATTGAGACTCAAACGATCACCAAATAAATGATACTTTCATCTACTCGCTATATGACGCTACGTTTTCGAGTTGCTATTAGTTTTTGAGTGGCGACCTTAGACACCTTCCTTGCTTAATTCCGTGTTCAGCACTTTTATATGCTTATCAGAGTTTACATAATGCATGCAAACGTGAGCTCACGCAATATAATTAGTATTATTTAAAAGGAAAATACTAATGAAGCATTTTAAAACACTTATTAAGAAGTTAAATAAAAGAATTGATCGTCTTTTGATATGTATATATATGTAAATTAGTAATGTAATAAATATTAAGAAGTGTCAATAGTTTTTTTTTTTTTTACGATTTTAATAATTGTCTTGGTGTACCATTTGGCAAATGAAAAATTAAAATATATGCTGGCAATTATCTCAACTTCTCAATCCTTCAGAAAGGTATTTATGACCTTTGATTTGTTAAGTGAATATAATAATAAGACCAATTCTGTGATCAGGGGTTAGGTCGCAGGAAATGATCCTAAGTCTATAAACTCATTTGTATTAGCCAACATGTTTATTTATACATATACGTGTATTTTAATCCTTGATGTACTCTCATTGTTTATGACAATTGACTTCATCAAAAGGACCGAGCCTATTCAAGAACGGGGTATTATTCACCTGTTTGGATCATAATATTTCTCCGGTGATTTTTTTTTTTCTGATCTTATGTTCACCTGGTCAAATATTTGTAAAAATAAGGCAAAAAACAAAAAGATATATAAATAAGATGAGGGGATAAAAATAGGACCGGTAATAAAAATGAATTAAATAAGATACATATCAAATATTCGTCAAATAACGAAATACTGGATTTTCAATAAAATACAAACAAATGCAAAATAACAACAGCAAATCGATAATAAGACACATAAAAGAATATATATATAAATATATATCAAGCCTATTTGGATCTACTCAGGAGAGAAGATATATATATATATATATGTATGTAAGTATGTATGTATATATCTTCCCATTGATTTTTGGACCAAAGTATTGTTTTTTTCCCCTTTCCCGATGGTTTCATTAAATGAATAATGAAGTGGATGTAGATTAGATAAATTGTGAACGTCAAAACTCCTAAGGTCAAAGTCCTTACTTTAGTATGATTTTTGTATGTTCATGTCATTATTGGGTCCAAAACTAGATACTTATAATGCTTTTTCCTTCGTTTAATTATTTTTGTTCCTTTGCTTCATGGGTTCACTTTTCTCTGCAGGCACTATCCCTTATTTCATGATAGTATCAATCCCATTTTTTTTTTTAAAGTATCGATTTCATTTGCATGTTCCACGCAAATCAATGTACTGATTTTAAGTATAGGTATACGACTATTTAGCATATATGTATTATACTCGAATCGGTTTTCTTGATTGATAATGCCCATATATTTGTCGGGGCAAATTTTTTCAAAGATGTGAAAAGTAGCTAAAAGGACAAAAATGTTTTAATTTTTTAAAAATTTAATTGATTTTCCATGGAAAATATTCCGCTTACAAGATTACATAGAGAAAGACAACTCTGGGAGATTTGTTTTCAATAATTACATGATATTTCTATCACAATATTACTATTTACCATTGTACTCACCATATGTTTTTCATATATAGAGCTATTAATGGCACGTTTACTTGAACATAATAATTATTCCATTACGGGTCTATTACGTATGGAATAGCTATTACATTTGTCGATTCTAATTTTTAAATTTTTTATTGGATTCCTAATCCGATTTACATTAGATCCTATGTTAATCCAATATAAATCCTCGACTTGAGCTAGGAAATTTTTTATTTATTTGGATTCGCCACCCAACTGGAGTTGGGAAAGATTATTGAATTAAAACTAATTGAGCGGATTAATTCTAATTTAAACTAGTTGACGAAATCTCCTCTTTTTATTTTTTGAAAAGAAAAAGAAGAAAAAAGAAAAATTAGAGATTCTCGACTCGGGGGGGAGGGGGGGGGGGCTATCTTATTAAAACCCTAAAGTTACCCTTCTGAAATTTGAGTTATGTTATAATACCTTTTTTTTTCCATAAAAAAGAAGATATTAAAAAATGATATAACAATTACACTAAAAATGATTTGGAAAATAATTTTTTATTCTTTTTAGAGTTGCCTCATAAGGGTGCCTACATACCCACTATTCGAGATCAAACAAGCCATAGTTCGCTTTTTATAAAAACTTTAGTGAATTGATTTGATTTTAATTATGAGAACATGTTGGGTTTACATTTATTATCATTTTAAAATTTTTTCAAAAAAAATTCTAAGTCTAAGCTTTATTATTATTATTTTATTTAAAAAAAAACTAAAACCTCTAATTTGAAAAAAAAAAGATCAATTATATTTTTTTTATTAAAAGAATTTTTTAAGTAATAAAAAATTATTTTTTATTAATTATATATTAATTATAATAGACATATATTTATTTTTTTTAGAAAACTCTAAACCTAATTCTAATTAACATATTCTAAAAAAAAAAATTCTTATTTTCATATATAATTTTAATTCTTTTTTCATATTCTAATAATAAATAAATAAATAAATAAATAAAATTCGGCTAACCTGGATACGGGTTACGGTTCGTGGATCAAGTTGGGTTTGATCGGTTGAGTAGGATCTCAGCGGCGTTCTGGTGGATTTCGAAGGCAATTGAGAGCTACTTCTAGGCTTTCCGAGGGTAGGCAATCCAACTGTGGCGATGGTTTCCTTCAAGATCCTCTCTAGGCGGTGGTTTTAAAGCTCGGTGGTCAGTCGCGGCTTGGGAAGAATTCCAGCGAGCTTCGAAACTCTCTGATTTTTACTCTTTTCTCTCTTCTAATCCGTGCTTTAGCTTCCCCCTACCGTGCTCTATTTATAGGCGTCAAAAATTGAGCTAGATAAGCTCTGAATTCCCTCTGATAGGCTTGAATCGGATTTGCAGTTTGCAACCACCTCTAATTTGTGTAAATCTTTGATTTTGTTAGGATTTATGTCAATTAGATTATGCTTATCCTGTTTTAGTTAAAGATTTTGTTGGATTTGTGCAAAACAAATTGCATCAAAACAACCGGATTTCATCTTCTCCTCTGTTGGCGACTATTTCGGACGGAGGTTAAAGACAATCATGCGCCCAGCGCGTGCACTCCCTCCATCCAATCAAATGTTGCCATGTGTCCTTAGTAAGTAAGAAAAATGCAAAACGCACGGATCTGCTTCCCCCATGTTTTGAACCTATGATCGAACCCCCCCCCTCCCCCGCGCACACGCGTGCTTAAGGCCGAAGACCGGACCAACTAAGCTAGCCCATTTCTCAATTTTTTTTATTATACACAAATTGCATATATGCGATATAATTTTTATTATTTTTATACTATTTTGAAATTCAAAAAATTTGTAAAAATTATTTAATATTTTTTATTATTATTTCTATCATCATTTTCCAAAATTGGTGTATTATTCCTATTTATTTTATTTTTTCAATATTTTTTCTTTTATTTTTGCAAAATAGAAGAAAAATTGAAAAAAAATAAAAAATTAAACATTATTTGTGATTAAAGGGCAAAAATGGGGTGTTTATAGCTGCCCTTTTTATAGTAAAATTTGAAAATTTTAACTATAAAGACAACAAAGATGTAATTTTTAGCGGATAGACCGAGTGGTTAACACCATAATTGGCTGGTTATCTAAACCTGGTTCTAGTAGGAAAAATGCTCCATGAGCTAATGATCCCATGTTGTAAAAAAAATGAACACTTTATGATGGTTAATACTGTTTGGAGAGTGGTCTTAGATGAGAAATATCTCACCAAACTAGCAACCTAGAGTAAGACATCATCTAGAAAAGTGCTCTATGAGCTAACTAATCGATGATGGGAAACATCTCAGAGATTGTTTAGGAATGTGTCATTGTGAGCGAACTAACTGATAATAGGAAGCGTCCTATAGGACTAGCGACAGTAAAGAAGAGATTGTTTAGGAAAGCGCTCTTACGAGCTAGCCAACTAATAACAAGAAGTGTCTTGCTAAACTAGCGATTGTCAAAGAAGAAATGTTCTAGAATAGTGCTCTTATGAATTGACTAATCGATAATAGGAAGTGTCTTATAGGACTAACAACCTTAAAGAAGGAATTTTTTGAAAAAGTGCTCTTATGAGTTAACTAATCGATAATAGGAAGTGTCTCATTAGACTAACAACCCTAAGAGAAGGTATCTAGGAAAGTACCCCATGGTAGGCTAACTAACCGATAATGAGAAGTGTCTCTTTAGACTTACAACCCTGAGGAAGAAAGTTTAGGATGGTACCCCATTATAGGCTGACTTTAAGAAAGTATATCTAGGAAGATGCCCCATTGTGGATTGACTTTAAGTTATTGCGTCTAGGAAAGTGCCCCGTTGTAGGCTGACTAATCGATAGCGATGTCTGGGTATATCTTATTAACTCAACATTTCTAAAAACGCTTCTAGTGAACTAATCAAATGATGATGAAAGGCGTATTTTAGACTACCTAACTTAGAACATATGACTCATGATGAATGATGATTATTTACTCTTAATGCTTACCGGTTTATCGCGGATAACAACCAAACAACGGAACCCTTGTGATAGTTTACTCCTTCTTTGCTTGCTCTTGCTTCAAACAAAGTTGAGGGCCTTGATGTATTTTCTTTTTTGTGAGCATGGTTCTTATGATTGCGGTGTTATCCTATTAATGCACTAAGTCTGATGTTCAGAATAGGTGGAAAAAAAATCCATTGAGATTTATCATCATTTCATTATTCATTATGAGGCAATGGGTAGTGTGTGTAAGAAAGTTTGTTTAATGACAATTGGTCAAGATAATTGATCGTTCAGAGATATTAACTTTGCTTGTAGAAAGAATGAAAACTAAACTCGCAAAATTTTTACCGATTATTGGCATTCATGAACCTTAGCAAAATTTCAATTTTCTTGCCTAAGGATAGTACATCTTAAAAGCATTTGTATTAATGGGGTCTCTCAATTCTAGACTATCCATTAGGGCTAATATTAAGGCCCCTCCTGATAACACCCTTTTTACAACATATGGACCCTCATAATTTAGGGTAAACTTGCCCCTTGAATCTTGAGCATTCAAGAGAACTTTCCTTAGTACCAGATCTCCTTCTTTAAAACATTGAGGTCTCATTTTCTTGTTGAATGCTCAAGCCATTCTTTGTTAGTAGCATTGGTCATAACATAATGTAGTGAGTCTCTTTTTGTCGATCAAGTTCAACTGATCAAGCCTCTTCTTTACCCACTTGGATTCATCTAATTGTGCTTTTAATAGGATCTTGAAGGATGGTATTTCGACTTCAATTGGAAAAACTGCCTCAGTACCATATACCAAAAAATATAGGGTAACTCCGGTAGATGCTCGAATTGAGGTTCTATAAGCCATGAGGGCAAATGGTAGCATCTTGTGCTAATCTTTATAAGTGATGGTCATCTTCTCAATAATCCTTTTGATGTTCTTGTTGGCCACTTCCACTACCCCATTCATCTGAGGTCAGTAAGGAGTTAAATTTTTGTGGTTTATATGGAACTGCTGACACAAATCGGTCATCAATTTGTTGTTGAGGTTGGTGCCGTTATCGGTGATAATTGATTTAGGAACTCCTTATTGGGCTATTATGTCTCTCCTCTTGAATAAGACTATTACCCCTTTGGTGACACTGGCATATGATGAAACTTCCACCCACTTGGTGAAATAATCAACGGCTACTAGTATGAATCTGTGACCGTTGAATGCTATTGGAGTAATTGGCCCGATAATGTCAATTTTCCACATAGAGAACGGCCATGGTGCGGATAACAAATGAAGTTCTTTGGGTAGGGCATTTATTCGATTTGCATAGACTTGACACAAGTGACAATGCTTGACATATTTGATGCAGTCTGATTCCATTGTCAACCAATAGTAACCCATCCTCATGATTTTTTGGGCAAGCATGTATCTGTTCATGTGAGGCCCGCATACTCTTTCATGCACTTCTTTCATCAGTTCACATGCCTTTCTTTTGTCCACACATCTTAGCAATGTGGTGTCATGTAATCTTCTATAAAACACAGGCCCATTTAATAAGAAATAGCTTGCTAACCTTCTGAGTGTTCTTTGGTCATTTTTGTTAGTCGTTTCAGGGTATTTGCTCTCTTGGAGGAAAGTTTTGATATCGTAGTACCAAGGCTTATCATCCTGTGCTTTTTCGATTACCAGACAATAGGCGGGCTTATTTTCAATATCTATTTTCAGTTGTTGGACTTCAGCTCCCCCTATTAGTTGGATCATAGATGCTAGTGTGGCGAAGGTATCTGCAAACTGATTTTGAGTCCTTAGGATATATGTGAAGGTGACTGTCTTGAATTCGTCGATTAGCTCTATCAAATGTTGATGGTATGGCACCAATTTGGGATCCTTAGTTTTGTATTCCCCTTGTGTTTGTAGTATGATGAGTGAAGAATCTCCGTATACATCCAATTCACGAATTTCCATATAGCAAGCCATTTTGAGGCCGAAGATGCACACCTTATATTCCTCAATGTTATTAGTATACAGAAATGTGAGTCTCGTTGCTGAGGGGAATTGTGTTCCTTCTAACAATATAAGCATTGTCCCAATCCCACAACCAAATACATTGGCAACTCCATCGAAAAATATTTTCCATTTAGGGCTTGTTCTATCCCGTATTCTTCTACCGGTTTGCCCTCCGCTATTAATATGTTTTCATCAGGGAATTGGGCTTATGATTCTTAGAGATCTCCCTCAATTGGGTGTTCTACCAACTGATCTACTAACGATTGCCCTTTCATCAAATTTTGATTTATGTATGTGATATTAAATTCTGATAGGAGCATTTGCCATTTGGAGATTCTTCCTAACAAAACCGGCTTCTCTGCTAAGTATTTCAAAAGACCGTGTCTTGTTAGCAACTCAATAGGATAATAGAAGGTATACTACCTCAATCGGTACATGACCTAAATTAAAGCACAACAAGTCTTTTCTATTTCAGAATACCTCTGTTCTTCGTCCGTGAACTTCTTACTTAAATAATATATGGAATGTTCCCTCCCCTCTTCATCTTTTTTCCCCAGAACATATCCCATGGATTCAGGGAGTATCGTGAGAAAAAAAAAAGGGCTTTCCTTATTTTAAGACTACTAAGACTAGGGGATTTGTGAGGTAATCCTTGATCGTTTTAAATGCTCTTTCGCATTCATCGTCCCATTCCACCGTGGCATTCTTTTTCAGCAGATGAAATAGTGGATGACATTTATCCGTAAGTTGTGATATGAAGTGAGCTATGTAGTTCAACCTTCTCAACAAACCTCTCACCTCCTTGATAGTGCATGGAGAGGGTAGTTCCAATATGGCCTTTACTTTGTCAGGGTTAATGGGTGTCGAATCCAACAAAAATAAAACCTACTCCTAGACAATTATATGATTTGCATATAGTGGTGAGTAGGGTCGAATCCACAGAGATTGGTTAAATTTATTTCTATTCAAGGAGAATAAAAGGGAAAAGAAAAATGGGGGGTTTTGTTTGTGAATCAAAATAAAGTAAAACAAGGTAAGAAAATAGGATATTAATAAAAGCCTAGCCAAAGGAATCAAGATAGTTTAATTCTAGGAATTGGTCATCAATGCAAATGTTTTCTATTCTTAGTTCTAAATAAACTGGTTATGGTTATTAACAAGCTCTAACAACCTATCTCTCCTTACTTCCTCGATAACCTTAGACAAGCGCTTTGAATTATTTCTCTTATTGATTAAACAACCCTAGACAAGCGCTTAGGATTTAATCTATCAATAGCATTAAAATCTAGAGAGACCACCAATTCATGCCAGTAAATTATAAGATAACCTATTTAAACATTATCATACACCTCCATAACATGAATTCGATCATCTCTTTTATAACCAAACATGTTATTGCGTCATTAAGACTAGAACAATCAAACAATTACGGATTTGACGTGCTAATTGACAATATATTAACTTGTTAATTGAGTAGAAGAGCTCTATTCATACCAATCAACAAAGATAATAATGACAAAACGATCAGAAGATATATGAATACCCAAAAGCAAAGAATAGAATAAATACAAGTCAATTAGACCTCACAATTCGTGGAGAATTAAACATCTATGACCCTTTGGCTAGAAAAGTAGCTTAGCTACACATGTTCATCAATAAAACGAAAAATAAAAATAAAAACATAATGAACCGTGTTGCCTGCTCTGCCTCCTCATTTCCTTCTTGTCTCCAAGGTGATTCCAGATTCAAAGATTCAAAAAGTTCTCCTAACCCTCTAGGGTTGGTTCTATTTATATTGTTAGGGAGATGGCATGTGATCTTTTGCTAGCAAGATACGAAAATATCTTTCCTTTTCCAAGTAGATTTCGAGAAGTGAAGATTCGTCTGCCTGGCACGCCCCACCACACGGCCGTGGGTCAAGTCGTGCCATCCTCTGTGCATATTCTTCAAGTCTTCATCCGCGCCCAGTGTGTACCACGGTTACACACATAGCCAGATTTCAAGCCGTGCCTTCATCTGTGCATAATCTACAAGTCTTCATCCGTGTCCAGTGTGTACCACGGTTAGACCCACGGCTAGATTTCAAGCCATGCCTTCATCTGGTTGATGTTCCACACTTTCTTCTCCTTGGCACGTCTAGCTTCCACCACGGCTCCAAGCATGGTTGCTCCCACGGCTTCCACCACGGCCGTGCCCTAAGACGTGTCTCTCTCTGTTCAAAGTCCACATTTCCGCCTTCTTGTCTAGTGAGGGGCATGGTTTTCACCTTGGTCGTGCCTCAAACTGTGTTAGTTCCTAGTTAGCTACACGGCCGTGTACTTCAACCGTGTATCTTCCTGTTGATTCAAAACTAAGTACACGGCCGTGTACTTCAGTTACACGCCCATGTACTTCCCTCCAGCGGTGTAAATCCTTGTCTTTGAACCAAGTTGTAGATGGCTTCTCTAATTTACTTGAATTGGCATCCTTGACTCCATTTAACCTGATTTATCACGATGATAGAATTAAAGTACTATTTCCTTATGATTTCTATAAAATCAATAATAATTTAACACAATTTATACTATAAAGATTGAGTATAAAATGGCTCTATCAAGGGTCAATTTTAATACCTTCACGACTTATGATAAACCTTAACAGTTTGCCTGTTGTGACCCGAAAAGTGCATTTTTTAAGATTCAATTTCAGTTGAAACTTTCTCAATCGCTTGAACAATTTCCTTAAGATAACCGCATGGCTCTCTTCTCCTTTAGATTTGGCTATCATATCGTCGACGTATACTTTAACTTCTCAATGCATCATGTCATGAAGTATTGCGACCATGGCTTTCCGATACGTCGCCCTAACGTTCTTCAAACCAAAGGGCATAACTTTGTAACAGAAAGCTCCCCATGTTGTGATAAAGGTTATTTTAGTCTTATCTTCTTTCGTCATTTTAATCTAATTATATCTTGAGAAACCATCTATAAATGAGAAGAGATGATTTCCTGTGGTGTTATCTACAATGACATCAATATGAGGTAGAGGGAAATTTTCTTTAGGTGTAGCTTGATTTAAGTCTCGGAAGTCTACGCACACTCGTACTTTCCCATTCTTCTTTAGAACGGGGACTATATTTGCTGCCCATTCTGGGTAGTCTAATACTTCAATGAATCATACTTCTAACAGTTTCTTGACTTCCTCTTTAATCTTTAATAAGATGCCAGGCCTAAATCTTCTCAATTTTTGTTTTTTAGGTTTGACGTCTTCTCTCGTAGGTAACTTGTGAACTACTATTAACTGATCGAGTCCTGTCATGACGCCATATGACCAAGCGAATACATCCGCATATTCAGTCAATAGCTCGGTTATCTCACACTTTTGCTCACTATTTAAGTTAGCCCCAATTTTGAGGTTTTTGGGCTCCTTTGTGTTTCCTAGATTAACTATCTCCATTGACTCATTAACTGAGATTTTACCTTGTTCATGTTTTTGCCAACTTTCTTGTATTACTTCGTGGTTAAGGACATTACTTCTAATAGCTGACCCAGCAGTGTCGAAAACGATATCAATGTTTTCATTATTTACCTGTGCGAAATGTCTATAACGTTTAATGGTAGGGAATCTGTGGGGAAAGTGAAATGAGAGTATATATATAAGTAAAAGAAGTAAACTGCAATTTATTGGTTTTTTATTTGAAGAATAGTAATGACAATGGAAATTTGTTTAATAATTGTTCAATATCCTTAAGCTGACTTAGAGTTATTAATAGGATAATAGAACCAGTTGTTAAGAGCTAGATGCTGATCGGACGTACAAGAGGCTGAGCCTTCATTGCTAACGTCAATTTGGATCATCCTTGGCTCTTGAACGGTAGCTGACCGTAAGAAGGTTTGTTGAAGGGATGGAAAATGCATCTAGGTATCATTCAGCTTATCTTTCCTTCTACTTCTGATACCTCTTGCTTGCGCTTCTTCTTGGGATGTAGGAACGTACCCTAATCCAAACGTCCCTTTCTGTCCCTCCTTGAACCGATGCCCTTCCTTACTCGTGACTATGCTTACTTCATTGAACATTTGGAGCCCCAGATCTTTAAGACCATCCTCCCTGATGTAAGGTATAGCGATTTCTTTGTAAATAGCATAATCTTGTTCTCCTAATATAGTGATGATTTGTCCATTTGCTATGAACTTAACCTTTTGGTGGAGACTCGAGGGTATGGCTCCGGCAATGTGTATCCATGGCCTTCCTAATAGTATTGAAAGACCTTGGAATGTCGAGGACTTGGAACGAGATGTTGAACATCTGTGGGTCAATCTCTACTGATAGGCTAATTTCCCCTACTATGTCCCTCTTAGATCCATCGAAGGCCCTAACCACTATTGAGCTTGGCTTGGTATTGCTCATATCAACTCCTAGTAGATCGAAGGTGGCCAAAGGGCACACATTGAGATAAGACCCATTGTCTATGAGGACTTTGGAGACTATTGTGTCATTACATTTTAACAATGGTTTCGTATGTTGGTCTCCATCCTCTCCAAGTTCTTTAGGGGAGAGCAATATTTGATCCATAGTGAAGATCAAATCTGTCACATGGCTTAGCTTTTCTGTTGCGATGCCTTCCGGTACCTTGATTTGTTTGAGCACTCTGAAAAGTGCTTCCCGGTGAGGCTCAATTGTTGTGAGGAGGCCCATAAGTGATATTTAAGCTGGAACTTTATTGAGTTATTCCATGATTTGTATTCACTTGCTTTAATCATTTTCGTGAATGTAGGGAGCCCATCTTCTTCTTCTTTCTCTAATTTAGTGCTAGGCTCTTCAGTTGAGGTCTTGTACTTGGGATCATAAATCCTTCCCAAATGGGTGATTTCTTTTATAATAGGAGCCTTTTCCTTATTAATGGCCTGATAGTCAAATGGTACCGTCTTATACTTCTCCGAGGGTATTGGGACATTAAATACATACTTATTCTTTGGAATTTTCACCTTAATCATTTGTTCGTCATAGCACCTTATAACTATGGGCTTCGGGTCCGATTTGACCATTTTCATGGACTCATCTTTCTCCCTTAGTGGGTTATTCTCCTTTTCAAATTCAGGTCCCCACCCACTAGGTGGCCTATAAACGGTTGGAGTGAATGAGTAATTTACGAGGTACTCGAACCTCCCATGTGATTCACCTAAGGTATTGATCATTGGATCTCTGGCTTGCCACCTCTTCTTTATCTATGATTTAGGGGCTTTATTTGAGGCTTGGCATGGGCAATTTGCTCATCGTGTTGTCATCTTTGCCTGTTTTAGGGACTTCTTTGATTTGGAGTCTGGATTTTCGGATGTGATCATGTTGACCGTAGGCTTGTGGTTAAGTAACGGATTAGTGCTGACATTGGGTGTTAGTGCATTGACAAAATCCAATTATACTGTCCTTGCATTGATTAGGTCTTGGATTTTGTTTCGAAGCCTCCAACATCTGTCTATGGAATGCCCCTCTTGTCTTATATGGTACTCGCATTTAAGTTTCGAATCAAAGTTCCTTGGCATGTACCAATCATTGAGGATCTCAAAGATGATTAGATTATCTGCTCGTAATCGAGGAAAGACCTGGCTGAGCAGGATAGGTATTGGAGTAAATTGTCTTGTGACCCTAATAGCTTAGGTCTAATTCATCAGTGACTGCTGGATCGGATCGCTCGTGGCCTAGAATGTCACACAAGACCCAACTCTATTAACCCTACTGGAATTAACTGTACCGACAGTAGATTCCTTGGTTTTGTTACCTCCCACGAGCCTTAGAGACAATGCAAATCTAGGATGGTCGACTATTTGGAGTTTCCCTAACGGAATGGCATTCTCTATTTGGCATCCTGCTGCTACTACCTCTATGAAGCTAGATGATGTTTAGCTTACCAAATGTGTGAAATAAGTCTTTTCTAGAGTGTTGACAAATATGAATGTCAACTCTTTTTCTAAAATTAGGGTTGTCACACTGGCAGCTTGAGCCCTCCAACGTTAGGCGTACTCTTTGAAGGATTCGTTGTGTCTTTTTTGGAGGCTTCCCAAATCCATAACTGAAGGGGCAACTTCAATGTTGAATTTATATTGCTCATAAAATGCACAAGCGAGTCTCTCCCAAGTGTTGACTTGGTTGAAATCTAAGTGTGAATACCAGATGAAAGCGGGACCTGTGAGGCTGTCCTAGAAGGTTTGGACCATTAGTTGGTCATATTGGGCATATTTGCTCATCTTCTACACATACAACCTCCTATGCATCTTAGGATATCCAATGTCATCATACTTTTCGAACTCTGGGACTTTGAATTTTTCTGGATAAGCTTCTTCTCCACAGACTGGTAGACTAGTGATACCGATCTGCTCAAAGCTGCCAGGTTCTTCCAAGGTCTTCATTTTGTCAACCAGTTGTTGGAAAAGCTTCTTCTCTATCTCCTTTTGCCTACCCTCCATTTCCTTTTTTATATCATTCAAGGTTGGATCGAGATTGACTTTCGGTTCATACTCGAATGCAAGGTTAAGGTGAGAGTTGATCTCTTCATATTCTAGAGGCTGATTCTCTACCGCCTTTCCCTTTCTAGCTCCTGAATGTTCTTCATGAGTTGGTTGAGTGGTGTGAAGGAGGCTAATGTTTTCAGTCAGGAGGTGGACTTGTGTAACCAGTTGCTAGACCGTTTGTTATAGGTATACAATCCTTGGGTCTGAGGTGGCATCTGTGTTGGTGTTGTCACGATTGTTGTTGTTGTTGCCACTACTTGCCATCTTGGTTTTGGAGCAGGTGTGGATTGGACTCCTTAGACGGTTTTGTTGTTTAGGAGCTATCTTTGACACCTGGATTGCATTTTTTAGTTGATGTATGTATGTAAATATGATGCATGTATCACATAAATGCTTGAGAGAAAAGAGGGGCCAACAATTGATTAATGATATAATGCCGAAATTTTACTTTTATTAATATTGCAAACTTAAAATTCGATATATGAAAAAGGAAAGATATAATATTGGTCTATTTCCTAGTTCCTAGTCTTCTTCTTCTTCGGCTGTGTAGGCATCGGTTCTCCATCAATGATAGCTTCCAATTATCTGATTCTTGCTTGAGTCTTCTCCAACTGAGCTTCTAAGGCTTTGTTTCTTTGGTCAAACTCCTTGAATATGCTTTTCCAAACATCCTTCTTATAGTTTGTAGCTTCAAAGTAGACTTCCATCCATGCTCTGACCTGTTTCATGTAGGTTTTCAGTTCTGGATCTATATTGTTTGGCGTAGATTGAGTGACATCCAGGACTCAGTATGCCCTTTCTCCTATCTGGTATAGTTGGTTGATCACGAAATCTCTTGTAGCTTGATGTTTGCCTACTTCAGCATCAAGGTCTCTGAGGTCTATATTAGGGTTCTCAATTCGAGCTTCCCATAAGGTTGTGACTTCCGCCAGTTTAGCGACCTTCTCAGCTACCATCATACTTGGATCCTAGTATTCAAACGTGATTCCCTCCAACAATGGCTTGTAAACTATGTCTTGGATAGTATCAAACTGATGAACCACCAAGTTCATATGATAACCTATGCACCTACCGATACCAATCAATGGAACAACTTAAAGGTTCCTACATATTAGGACGACTTTATTGTAGCAGCTCCACCTAGTAGTCTAAAGGATGTCATTTGCGCTGAAACCTTTGAGTACTTCTACCTAACTGTAGCTGGTAAGATCACCGGGTAGCTTTATCCTCTCTATGTAGGAATCTACAAGGTCCACTTGCTAGGCTAAGGATCTCCTAACCATGTTCAACCCGCAGCATTTGAGATGGCTCACAAACCAGATGAGGATGAGGTTAATGTTTGAGCGGAAGATTCCATGGTCCTTCTTCTTTACAAAATTTAGGTTCCAGTTCTATTCAGCTAGTAAAGCCAAGATATAAGACTTCCCTTCCAAGAATTGAGCCAACAGCTCTTCAACTCTATAGTGGATATGAAAGATCCCAATAGGGAAGAGTATGGTTACAAACGCTGTCAGGATGAAAGTATAAACCCGTCTCTGCTTGTAACTTTTGGGGTCCCCGCACAAGATGTCCCTCCTGCTCCCATCATCACACCAGGCTATGAACCAAGCCTCCAGTTCGTCCATTCGGAGGCAATATCCGTTGCTATTTCCTAATGCTCGATTGATCACTATCTTGCGAATGCCTAAGAGTTTATTGAAAATACCAGCCGGCATAACCTCGAGATTTGGGACATATACCCCGTTGGCAAGTGATGGGGCCTATAGAATTCAGAAGTATTCTTCTAGAGTCGGCGTGATCTCATGCGGCCTAATAAAGAAAGCCACGAGCTCGATTTCCCAAAGGTGTAAAATAGCCCGAATTAAAGGTAAGTTGATTTCTATCTTCATTGATGATAAGATCAGCCTCATTTCCCCCTAAATGAAGGCTTGTTCCTTAAGGTTATACAAGGTAAACCAATTTTCCAGTACTAGTTTTGGATCCAAAGGTTTACAGACTCGAATTGTCTTGCAGAGGAAATGATGAATTTTGGTACTGGCCATCTATCAGGATTACAATAGAAATTTCTAATTACACATGAAATCTTTTACAAAGTATCATTGATTCTGTTACAGGTAAATGTATTTGAACTCTAGAAAATGAACAAATGAATTATATCATTAATCATTTGCCAACCCATGACTTCATGTATACAGATAGGTGGGTTCTAACAGATCCCTGAGCTCTATGGCCTCCCGCATTCTCAAAGAAATGGATCTCAGGCCATATCGAAGTATTGGTGGGATAGCCTAATCAGCCCTCAACGGTGTTCATATCACTTTGCTCGAAACCTACACAATGGCCCCCCATCCTAGGGTCCTAAGACAGCTTAGGTCTAACCATATCTAATCACACAATTGCATGCATAGAAACTCAATAATAAAAATAAAAATTAAACTCCATCAAATCCCTAAAAAAATATATTAGTACCAACAATATTTCACAATACAAAAGTTGAAAGAAAAACTAGAGATTCTTGACTTGGGGGGGTTATCCTATTAAAACCCTAAAGTTACCACCTTATCCTTTTGAAATTTGAGTTATGTTATGATACCTTTTTTTTTCATAAAAAAGAAGATATTAAAAAATGATATAACAATTACACTATAATGATTTGGAAAATAATTTTTTATTCTTTTTAGAGTTGCCCCATAAGGGTGCTTACGTACTCGTTACGCAGGATCAAATAAGCCATAATTCGCTTTTTATAAAAAGTTTAGTGGATTGTTTTGATTTTAATTATGAAAACTTGTTGGGTTTACGCTTATTATTATTTTAATTATTTTTCAAAAAAATTCTAAGTCTAAGCTTTATTATTATTTTTTTATTTAAAAAAACTAAAACCTCTAATTTGAAAAAAAAAAAGATCAATTATATTTTCTTTTTATGAAAAGAAGTTTTCTAAGTGATAAAAAAATTATTTTTTATTAATTATAATAGACATATATATATATATATATATATATTTAGAAAACTCTAAACCTAATTCTAATTAACATATTCTAAAAAAAACAATTTTTTTCTTATTTTCATATATATATATATATATTTCATATTCTAATAATAAATAAATAAATTCGACTAACCTGGATACGGGTCACGGTTCACAAATCGAGTCGGGTCGGCTTAGCTTATTTAGGTAGGATCTTGGCGGTCGGAGACTTCTCGTCGGCGGCGTTCCAGTGGCTTTCAAAGGCGATTGAGGGCTGCTTCTAGGCTTTCTGAGGATGGGCAATCCAACTGTGGTAGTGGTTTCCTTCAAGATCCTCTCCAAGCGGTGGTTTCGAAGCTTAGTGGTCAGTCGCAGCTTAGGAAGAATTTTGGTGAGCTTTGAAACTCTTTGGTTTTCACTCTTTTCTCTCTTTTGATCTGTGCTTTAGCTTCCCCCTATCGTGCTCTATTTATAGGCATAAAAAATCGAGCTAGATAGGCTCGAATTTCCCTCCGATAGGCCTGAATCGGATTCGCGGATTGAAACCACCTCCGATTTATGTAAATCTTTGATTTTGTTAGGATTTATGTTAATTAGATGATGTTTATCTTGTTTTAGTTAAAGATTTGTTGGATTTGTGCAAACAAAATCGCATAAAAATGGCCAGATTACATCTTCTCCGCTGTTGGTGACTGTTTCGAATGGAGGTTGAAGATGATCACGCATTCGGTGCGTGCACTCCCTCCTCTAATTAGATGCCGCCACGTGTCCCTGGCAAGTAAGAAAAATGTAAAATGCGTGGATCTGCTTCCCCCACGTTTTGAACCTACGACCGAACCCCCCCCTACGCACGCTTAAGGCCAAAGACCAGACCAGCTGGGCTGGTCCATTTCTCAGTTTGTTTATTTATCGCAAATTGCATATATATGATGCAATTTTTATTATTTTTATATTATTTTGAAATTCAAAAAATTTGTAAAAATTATTTAACATTTTTTTTATATTATTTCTATCATCATTTTCCAAAATTAGTGTATTATTCTTATTTATTTTATTTTTTCAATATTTTTGTTCTTTTATTTTTGTGAAATAGAAGAAAAATTGAAAATAATGAAAAATTAAACATTATTTGTGATTAAAGGGCAAAAATGGGGTGTTTACAACGTTGTTTACTTCATGGAATAGCAATTCGTACATAATTGCAATTACACAAAATCAAGAATCACCATTCCCTACCCTATTCCCTGTAATAGCAATTTAGTGTCCCTTTTCCCTTAACACATCAGAAGTCGTGGACACATCTTTTGCCAAATGTATTGTTTTACTCCCATTGTCGATTGTTGTCGATCATTAGTTTGAATGTCGATCAGCCTATTACCAGTGGAAACGTCAATGGAAGTATCGATCTACCCCCGTCATTAAGCATTATCGGTCGTCCCTTGCCCTCGCCATCGTTGAAGTCAAACATAGCTCACCTCCGTCATCACCATTAGTTGTTAAGTGGCGTCTGATCTGCTGGTAGATCTGTCATCGTAGCTGCTTCCACCGATCCTTGCCGTCATGGATATGCCCTTATCCTTGCACATTATTGATCGTCCCTCACCCCTATCATTGCTGAAGTCGATTATCCCTCGCCGTGGTCATCATCGACTCTATCGTAGCTACTTCCATTTATCCTTACGGTCATGGATCTACCCCCATTGTTGCCAATCTCGATCGTAGATCTACCCCCATCATTGCTAATCTCCACTGCCATTGGCCTCTGTCGTCGCCACTAGTTGTGAAGTTACGTCTCATCTATTGGGGGAGTCGCCGATTGTTGCTGATGGTGGTTCTACTGGCCGAAGTGGAAGTTGTCAATCATTGCAAGGTAGTTGTGGACTTAACATCACTGGAGTTCAACGGTAGTGTGTCCTTCACAACCGGCGTCAATTGAGGTATGGTATTGAACTTCCATTGCCATAGGTCAAGGACCAATTAAATTGCACAAATCTCGGAGACATCTACGTAGTTCCTCACCGCGGTCAATTGAGGATTACGATTTTTTGGAGACGTAATCTAATTTCGAGCTTTAATATTAGGTATCAACATTTAAGGATTTTTTCGTTAAACCATTCATTATTCCATCCTTATTTCTTCCCTTATTCCCTTAAGTAAACAATATAGTCCTAATTCCATTACATCCAAGTAAACAACATCATACCAATTCACCGTAATGGCTATTTCATTATAGACTTATTCCATTCAGCGAAGTAAATGAGTCATAATTAAAACCTTTCATTGCTAAAATATCCATGCTTAAAACATGGATCTCCATCAAGTGGGAAAAATCAAGAAATTTTTTCATTGGCAAGTTGATCTTAGTTCGTGAATATTTAAAGTGTTATTCAAATAAATTATTATTATTATCTTAATTAATTCAAGTAAAGAATTATTTTTTGTTTGTATTTCAAATAGTGTTTTAATCGAGTTGCATGAACTATAAAGTATCTACTTTTACAATGTACTCAAAATTTATGATATTATTAAAATTTCAATACCTTTAAATATGTAAATAAAGATTTTTTCTCTCTCTAATAATATGACCAATTTAGATTATTACTAAAACATCGATTTATGATTCGGTCTACTTAAAATGATGTTTGCATATCTAAATATGATTCAAAAAAACATTCTAAAACCATTCCAAAAAGCATCTAAATTGAAAAAAAAAATGGAAAATAAGAACTCTACTTTCACATCTCTAGCTTTTTGGGCTAAGAAATCAGCTTGTTTGCTTGCCTCCCTATAAATATGATAAACTGAAGTTCCAACCACTCTTAATATTAAAATAATCTCTTGTAACATATACCAAGCTTCCCATTTAGGATTGCAAAAACAATTTATCCACCAAATAATAATCATTCAATAATCCACTTATAATTATAATATTGCATAAGTTGTGAGGGCTTTCTATTAAAATAATATCATTTAAAAAAAAATGAAATAGCGTACCCGAAAAATGATTCCAAAAATAGGTTTTGAAGTTGTTGATCATGTTTGCACCTTTAAGCAATTGCTTAAAGGTGTGGACACAATTCGTACCTTCAGTACAATTTGTATTGAAGGCACAAACCATGTATACGCCTTTAATAAATTACTCTAACAAATTTTCTTTGGCATTATCCTCCATCGTCCAATAATTTCATTTTATACTGCAAATCTATAAAAATTATTACAAAGTGATACTGCAAATTTACATAATATCATAACATGTGAACTTGAATGTGCAAAAACAAAAATTTTGCACGTATAGTTTGCATTATAAATGCAATTCCTTAATTCATCAATTCATTATTCAGACATCTCCTTTTCTTCTTGCATTCTTCTTCTTCCTCTACAGTTCACACTTTGTTTTCTTAATTTATTTTTTACATAAGTTTAGCTTGTACATTGATAAGAGTAAATTAACCCTTGTAAATCATGGGCATTAATGATGAATTTGTATAATCTTTTGAATAAAATCAATGCGGATTCGGTATTTAACAGATAAATATATGTTTCAGGGTATAATACCAAAGAGAAGGAGAAAGATCACAAAAGGAGCATAACTGAAGCTTAAAAGATCAAGTTAAAGTTACTCATGGACAACACAGGGAAAGCCACGACTGTGTCATGAACCGTGGGCACACCTAAAGATGAAAGCGTCACTTGGAAACGAAGCACGGCTTGTGATAAGGGTGTGCTTGAAGCCGTGGCAGACGCTGCAAAGACGTGGAAAGCTCCAGAACTTGGCACAGGTTATAATCTAGCCGTGCTAATAGCCGTGTTGATAGCCGTGTTGCTAGCCGTGTTCCTAGCTGTGTTCCTAGCCGTGCCAAACACTGAGCAAGATTGAGGAGTTACATATTATCAACCAGAGGGAGACACGGTTTGAAATCTGGCCATACTGTTAGGCGTATTAGGCGACTGTTATTCACTCGACGAGATTCACTTGGAAAAGGAAAGATATAGTCGTATCTTTCCAGTTGAAGATGCTCGGTCATGCCTTAAGAAGTATAAATAGAACAACCCTATTGAGAGAGGGAGGAGGCGGCACAAGAGAAACCCTAGAGAAGAGAAGTTGTTGCCAGAAGAGTTTTCAGATTTGAAGCCAAGATATTTCGTGTTTGAATTTTCTTTATGGACTCAATTATTTTCTGTTTTGCTTTTCTTATTAGATTCATGAGTGGCTAATTGTTTCATACCTTTTCCCTTGTGAAACCTTTGATTGTCATGCGACAAAATTGTTGATGTTCAATAAATAATTCTAATATTTGAGTTTATTCATGTTGCAATCATAGTTTATTCATCTTGATATGTGCGCAGTATTAGGATGGAATTATATCTCTGTTATTAAGATTGAGAAATCATTTAATAGAGTGGCTCTGGCATGGATAAAAAGACCCCTTGTAATCCTAGAGATAGGTTATAGGAGGTTTTTTGTATTGAACGAGGTCATTGTGGTCTGGTTCAATTGAGAGTCCTGGGATTTTAGTGCAATCTTGATTATGTTAATTGAAGAGAGATCTTAATTGGCTTAATTAGGATTAGAGATTACTGATCTTGAGAAAGACTCTAATCTAGTGTAAGAAACTCTGCAGATCGGAGATTGGGTATTAATCATTGGACAGTTTGGAATTGAATAAAAGTTGCATGAGAATTAGGGGTGGATCTTGGGCAGGGTATGTTTAGATCATTGAATTAATTAAGGGAGTGTTTGAATACATTTACTTTGTTCATTTTATTTGTTTCTTTTAGATTTAAGCAATAATTAGGATAGTTGAGATCATCAATAGTGAGAAGTTAAATAGTAGGAGAATCGTTAGTACTAGTACTTATAAGTCTTCGTGGGATCGATACTTGTACTCCTATGCTATACTGCTAGTCGATAGGTACACTTGCCTGAGAACTGATCGTAAGCTAAGATTGAGTAGAGGATTAAACTTGTTAGAATGGTCAAATCATCCATCATACATCTACAAGTGTAGGAATATTAACAAGAGATCTTTCCAATTTCTTCAACAAAAAAGCTTGATTAGATTATATTTCAGTATGTTTTCCCATAAAAAATATTTTTTTTCTATTATATTACATTTCATCAATCCACATAAAATTAAATGTAATTCTTTGTAGGCTACTATTTTTATTAAAATAGCAATAATTGCTATTAATTAATCCATCATCTGTTATTAATTAGTTGCTAATATCTGATTAATTAATCATTAGAAAACTAATTAGTAAAAAATTGCATATTGATTGTAAATGAAATATCTTGGTTTATTGTTGTGAAAATTGTCGTAAAATTAAGTTGTTAATTAATCATTAATTTGTCATTAATTAATCGCTAATATGTTATTAATTAATCATTAGAAAATTAATTAATAAAAAAAGTCATATTGATTGTAAATAAAATGTCTTGATTTGTTGTTGTGAAAATCATCATAAAATCAAATTGTTATTAATTAATCATTAATTTATCATTAATATGTCATTAATTATTCATTAGAAAATTAGTTAGTAAAAAATTTCATATTGATTGTAAATGAAATGTCTTGGTTTGTTGTTGTAAAAATTGTCATAAAATTAAGTTGCTTCTAATTAATCGTTAATTTATCATTAAGTAATCTTACAAGATGTTGAGGTCTAGCTAGGCCTCCTAGTCAATGGTTAGACAATTATAAATAGTAGTTGCCTAGATTAGGGTGCAATATGTGAGAGATTGTTAGGAGCAAGGCCAAGGTCTAACAGTAGGGGAGCTGCATTAACATGATGTAGTTTTGTAATATGTACCGAGTCCTTCTAACCCACACCGATGGAGAGTAAGTTCAATGCTATAGTGTAGGTATATATTGCAACTGTTAGGGAGATTTATATTTGCCAATAAATCCAGCTCCCTTGTCTACATGATGTTTATGCCTCTATTGGAGCATTTCAACATTGTGGGAACATATAGCTAGGAGTCTACATGTCTAGCTTGATTGTATCACCAACTTTATGTCACATCATCCCTATTGAATCACAAGATTTGAGGGGTTGTGATACTCTTACAAATTTGGGCATATGATAGATTCTCACATGTAAACATCCCATTTTTGCCCTAATGATCAATAATAATCAATTTTCAATTTTTTTCCATTTTTTTCTAATTTAGCAAAAATAGAAAAAAAACATTCAAAAAATAAAACAAATAGGAAAAATATATCAATTTTGGAAAATAATTACAGAAATGGCAATAAAAAGGATTAAATAATTTTAAAAAAAATTGGAATTTCAAAAAAATACAAAAAATAAAAAAATCGCATTGCATATATTCAAATTGCAAAAATAAAAAAAATCAAGTAAGTGGGCTAGCCCAGCTGGTCCGGACCATGGCCTAAGGCGTGCGGGGGAGGGCTCGGTCAAGGGTTCGAAACGCGGGGGAAGCAGATTTCACGTTTTGCAATTTTTCTTCATCACCTGGGACACATGGCAGCAGCTAATTGGCTAGAGCGAACGCCCGCACGGGGCGCATGATCGTCTTCAACCTTCGTCCGAGATCACCAGTGAGGAGAAAAATCCGAATTTCGGCCATTTTAATTCGATTTTTTTGCACAAATCCAACAGATCTTCAACAAAAATAAGATAAACATCATCTAATTGGAATCAAATCGCAACAAACCAATGGATTTGCACAAATTGGAGATGGGTTTTTAACTGTAAATCCGATTTGCTTTAATCGGTGGAAATCTGAGCTTATCCGGCTCGATTTTGAACGCTTATAAATAGAGGATGAAGTGGAGAGGCAGAAGCACGAATAAAAAGTGAGGAAAAGAGAGAAAAAGGAGAGAATCGAAGCCTCGCCGGAGTTCTTCAAAACCGCGACCACCGATCAAGTGTTGAGCAGCCACCAGGAGGCATTTCTGAAGCAAACCACCACCACAGTTGAGATCCTCACCTCTAAAAACCCAGGAATCGACACCTCAAACGCTTCGAAGGGCCAGCAAAACGCCGTCAACGAGCACTCCCAGCCGCCGCGTCTGATCGACTCGACCTAACCCACTTCGACCCGATCCGACTCGACCCGTGCACTGACCCGAATCCAAGTAAGTCGAATTTTTATATTTTTTGTATTTATTTTATTTATTTATTAATTTATTTCGAATTTATTTATTTACTTATTTGTTATTTATCATTCGAAAAAATAGAAAAATGTTAGAAATTAGATTAGTTTTTTTAGGATTTGATTTAGTATGAATAATAAAAATAAAAATAATAATATTAATAAATAAATAATAAAAATGTGAAAATTTATAAAGAAAATAATAAAAATATTAAAAAAATAATAATAATAATTTAGATTTTAAAATAGGATAGATAAAAAAAATCTAGGAGAAAATTTTTCAATAAAAATAAAAAATTATAAAAATTATGAAAAGGTAATAAAAACTAATAAAAAATTATAAAAATTCATAAAAATCAATAATAATAGAAATGAGTTGAAAAATAGGAGAAAATGAAATTTTTATCACTTAAAAAAATCATTTTCTTAAATAAACCCAAAATTGGTATTTTTTTCCTTAAAATTATAATTTTCAAAAATCAAATTATCAAGCTTAGGCTTAGACTTTTAGAAAAAAAAAATCCTAAAATGCTAAAAACATAAATCAAAAGAAATTTCATAATTAAAATTCACAAACACATTAAAATTTTTCAAGAAAAGCGAACTACGGCAAGTTTGATCCTGAATAGCAGGTACGTAGGCACCTATTTGGGGCAACCCTAAAAAGGAATAAAAATCATTTTCTCATAATAGGTTATTCAAGAATAAAATAAAAAGACAACAAAAAATGAAATAAAAGACATTTCTGGATAGAGTAGATTTTAGGAGATTAGGTGGTAACCTTAGGGGTTTAATAGGTTAGCCTCCGAACTTAGAAACTCTGGTTTTCCCCTTTCCTCTTTTCACAAAAAACGAGAAGAGGAAATCACGCTGACTAGTGGTCCAAATTAGGATTGATCTGCTCAATTAATCCTAATTCAATCTTTCCCAACAACAGTTGGGTGGCGACTCCAAAACAAAACGAAATTCTTAACTCAAGTCGAGGATCTACATTAGATGAGCATAGGGTCTAGTATAGATCGGATTAGGAATGGAAAATAAAAAATTAGACTCGACAGGATGGCGACTCCACTAGGGACATCAATTCTCTAGTAGGCTAGCTGATGAGATCCATGATGAGAGCCAAGCCGGAAGAAGAAATGTGGATCCTCTTGAAGTGCCGCCTGGACCGATCACAAGAAATCAAGCGAAACGAGTCAAGGAAGTACTTAACGGGTTGATAAAGGTTGTCCATGAAGCCAGAAAGGATTGGAGCAATCATGAAGTTATAACGGATTGGAACAACCATGGGAAGACCCTTGCTTTTATACAAGTCACACCGAACACGGGTTGAAGAGGGTGTGTATGTTCAAGGCACGGCCATGTAGGAATTCCAAGATTGCACATAATCATACACGACTAGATACACGGCTAAAAGGCACGGTCGTGTATGGAGTCAAGCAAATCCACAGGAAGGTACACGACCAAAAGTACACGGTCGTATATCTGACTGGAATGTGCACAGAAAAGTACACGGTCAAAGTATACGGTCGTGTACATGGCCGTGTATGTTGCCAGAAGTTGTATAGAAAGGTACACGGCCAAAGTACACGGTCGTGTACACGGCCGTGTATCCCCTACCGGCCAGCTTTTTCCTGTTTCGTGTTTTTACGCAACTTATCTAAGCTACGTCGTTTTGGACTTGTTTTTCACGAATTGTAACCCTAGTATAAAAGCTCCTAGGGTTTAGAACAACAAAGAACATACATCTTAGAACATAAAACATCTTTGGGAGGCTCCTCTCTTGGTTCTTCAAGAACTAACTAGAACTTATCGGATTTTATTTCCGTGGCGTTCAACCCGACTTATCAATCGGTCTTTCATCCCGATTGTGACGTCTTCACATTATACCAAGGTTCTTGTCTTGCTTATAGACAGCGGGTTGCGGTTTCCACTTTAGGTGTTTGGGCGTCACGGGTTGGCGTGGTTCGTATCAATTTGGTATCAGAGCTTAGGTTTGTCAAAACATCAAGTTCGTTGAGGAAGGTAATATCAAAAACCCTAACTCCAATCGTTCATATCAATTATTGTATTCAATTTCGTAGTATTGATTGTCTTTTGATAGTGTAATATCGACTAGGCGATTGTTACAAAAAAAAAAACAAAAAAAAAGAGTAAAAATCACGACAAAAAAAAAAGAAAAGAAAAACGTGATCAAGAGTAACAACTAAGACAAAAAAAAAAAGAGAGACAAAAAAAATTCGGATAGAAAAATAGAGGAAAATTTACGAACCCTAGAGTTGTTTTGAATTCTATGGAAGGAAATTGGTGTAGTTCGAGTTAGTTCCAAGAGAATTAAGAAGAGGAAATTGGCGAGTTGATATCATCATTATTTGTGAGAATATACAAGTGACTGTGTGATATCATCATTTGAGCGAAACACGTAAGGGAGTGTATCGTGAGGTTTAATTATATATATATTGGTGTTAGTACTACTCTTTTCTGCAGGGACTATGTCGAGACAACATTCTTCTAAAGGTGAGAGGGGAAGGTTTGATGCTAGGTTAGTAATTGAGGCGTTGAGGGGAGAAATGAAGAGGGTGCAAAGACTAGAGCAATCCACAGACGTATTCCAAGGGCGTAAGAGGGAGAGTCATTCTAGGAGAGTACCGAGGGGTGGAGATGAAATGACGAATGATGACTTTGATGAGCCTTCTGTTGGGAGTTATAGAGGATATAGTGGTCGGAATAGAGGAACTAGGGATTGGGAAGATAGAGGAGATAGGAATAGAGAGGATGATCAATTGAGTAGCATAAAGATGAAGATTCCTCCTTTCCAAGGGAAGAGTGATCCCGAGGCGTACTTGGAGTGGGAGAAAAAGGTAGAGATGGTATTTGATTGTCACAACTATAGTGGGAGAAAGAAAGTAAAACTTGCTGCCATTGAGTTTTCGGATTACGCTATAGTGTGGTGGGATCAACTAATGTTGAATAGGAGAAGGAGTGGCGAGCCACCTATTAAGTCTTGGGAAGAGATGAAAAGAGTGATGAGGAAGCGGTTTGTACCTACGTATTACTATCGTGAATTGCACAACAAGTTGCAAACTCTGAGGTAGGGAAGCCGAAGTGTAGATGAGTATTTCAAGGAGATGGAAGTCACTATGATTAGGGCGAATGTAGAGGAGGATAAAGAGGCTACAATGGCTAGGTTTCTTGCTGGGTTGAATAGAGAAATCCAAAATGTGGTTGAATTGCAGCATTATGTAGAATTGGAGGATATGGTTCACATGGCTATAAAGGTTGAGAACCAGCACAAGAGGAAAGGTAGTAGTAATGCACGGTTTCCACAGGGTAATGGTTCATCCACTTGGAAGACCAACCAATGGAAGAAAGAAGAAAAGCCTTTACCCACCAAACCAAAAGGGGAGCTGAGGCAAGCGGGTTCTACTCCTGGTAACCAAGATAACCCTGATTCTTCTACTTCTAGAAATCGTGACATTAGATGCTTTAAATGTCAAGGTAGAGGCCATATTGCTAGTCAATGTCCAAATAGGCGTGTGATGATTTTGCATGATGATGGTGAGTATGAGACTAAGGGCGATAGTGAAGAAGATGATATGCCTCCATTAGAGGGTGCTAGTGATAATGAGGAGCCTGCAATGGGAAGGCTAGTGGCAGTAGTGAAGCGAGCGTTGAATGTGCAGGTGAAGGAAGAAGAAGAGGTGCAAAGAGAGAATATATTTCATACTAGATGTTATCTAGGAGATCACATTTGTAGTTTGATCATTGATGGAGGGAGTTGCACCAATGTAGTGAGTAATTTTATTGTTGAGAGGCTGGGGCTCAAAACTGTTAGACACCCTAGTCCATATAAATTGCAGTGGTTAAATGATAGTGGAGAGACTAAGGTGAGTAAGCAAGCATTGATTGGGTTTTGCATTGGTAGATATGAGGATGAGGTGTTATGTGATGTAGTGCCAATGCAAGCATATCATGTGTTGTTGGGGAGGCCATGGCAATTTGATAGGAAGGTTGTTCACGATGGCTTTTCTAACAAGTATACGCTTGTTCACCAAGGGAAAAGCTTTAATCTTAAACCATTAACACCTAAACAAGTGTATGAGAATCAGTTGCAGCTACAACAGTCGTTTGCAAAACACAAGGTGAGTGAAAAGCAGAGTGAGAGTGAGAGAGCAGAAGACAATGAGAAGAAAAAGGAATATAAGAGTCAAGATCAAAAGGAAAAGGAGAGGAAGGCTGGAAAGAGTGTAAGAGGCCAAGTTGAAGGGGGATCAACTTTGGTGGTGAGTGAAAAGGAGAGGGTAGCCTTGCAAAAGGAAAGTTGTGTGGCAAGAGCGAGTGTAGTAAGGAGAGCGTTAGTGATGAGGCAACCTATATTGTTTCTGGTTTTTAAAGAAACATGTTTGACTACTAACAAATTATCTAATGCTTTGCCTAGTGTGGTTGTGTCTCTTGTGCAGGATTTTGAACATGTCTTTCCGAAGGAACTCCAAAGGCAGGTAGATGAGTTAATGGAGAAGGGATACGTGAGAGAAGGCATGAGTCCATGTGCAGTGCCTATGATTTTGGTGCCTAAGAAGGATGGGACATGGAGAATATGTGTTGACTACCGTGCCATCAACAACCTTACGGTAAAGTATCGTCATCCTATTCCTTGTTTAGATAACTTCTTAGATTGGTTATATGAGTATAGTGTCATTTCTCGTGAGCCATGGATAAACATTTCCATAGATTTTTTGTTAGGATTATCTAAGCCTAGGCATGGTCGAGATTCTAATTTTGTGGTTGTGGATAGGATGTTTAAAATGGTTCATTTCATTCCTTGTCATAAAACTGATGATGCTATACACATTGTTGATTTGTTCTTTAGAAAGGTAATGTGTCCACATGGTATACCTAGAAGCATTGTTAGTGATCGAGATGATAAATTTTTGAGTCATTTTTGGAGAGTATTGTGGGAAAAGTTGGGAACTAAATGGATGTTTTCAACTATCCGTCACCCACAAATTGATGGGCAAATTGATGTGGTTAACAGGACTTTAATTCAATTGTTAGGGGTAATCATAGAGAAGAACATTAAGACTTGGAAGGATTGTCTACCATTTGTGGAGTTTGCATATAACAGGGCTTTATATAGCATTACTCATTGTTAACTATTAGAGATTGTGTATGGTTTTAACCCATTGGTTCCTATTTATTTATTGCCATTGCCACTTAACAAGTCTGTGAGTTTTGATGCTGATTCTAAGGCAGATTTCGTGAGAAAGCTACATGCACAGGTAAAGATTAGGATTGTAAAACAAAATGCTAGGGTCGCTTCAAGGGTGAACAAGGACAGGAAACCTAAGATTTTTCAGCCTGGAGATTGGGTTTGGGTGCATTTTTGCAAGGAGAGTTTTCCATTGCAGAGGAGATCCAAGTTGAACCCTAGGGGAGACGATCCATTTCCGATGCTTGAGAAAATCAATGATAATGCCTACAAGAAAAATTTACCAGGTGAGTATCCAGTAAGTGTCACATTTTATGTTACCGATCTGAGTCCATTTGATGCAGGCAATGATTTGAGGACAAATCCTTTCCAAGAGGAGGGGAATTATGAGATCCATGATGAGAGCCAAGCCGGAAGAAGAAATGTGGATCCTCTTAAAGTGCCGCCTGGACCGATCACAAGAAATCAAGCGAAACGAGTCAAGAAAGCACTTAACGGGTTGATAAAGGTTGTCCATGAAGCCGGAAAGGATTGGAGCAATCATGAAGTTGGAACGGATTGGAAAACCATGGGAAGACCCTTGCTTTTATACAAGTCACACCGGACACGGGTTGAAGAGGGTGTGTATGTTCAAGGCACGGCCGTGTAGGAATTCCAAGATTGCATAGAATCATACACGGCTAGATACACGGCTAAAACGCACGGTCGTGTATGGAGTCAAGTAAATCCACAGGAAAGTACACGACCAGAAGTATACGGTCGTGTATCTGACTGGAATGTGCACAGAAAAGTATACGGTCAAAGTACACGGTCATGTACACGGCTATGTATGTTGCCAGAAGTTGTATAGAAAGGTACACGGCCAAAGTATACGGTCATGTACACGGCCGTATATCCCCTGCCGGCTAGCTTTTTCCTGTTTCGTGTTTTTACGCAACTTATCTAAGCTACGTCGTTTTAGACTTGTTTTTCACGAATTG
The DNA here is from genome assembly GCA_037954665.1 of Laguncularia racemosa. Classification (NCBI taxonomy): domain Eukaryota; kingdom Viridiplantae; phylum Streptophyta; class Magnoliopsida; order Myrtales; family Combretaceae; genus Laguncularia; species Laguncularia racemosa. The sequence goes on along the minus strand of JBBMOL010000099.1, from coordinate 2,915,955 downwards.
TAACCCTAGTATAAAAGCTCCTAGGGTTTAGAATAACAAAGAACATACATCTTAGAACATAAAACATCTTTGGGAGGCTCCTCTCTTGGTTCTTCAAGAACTAACTAGAACTTATCGGATTTTATTTCCGTGGCATTCAACCCGACTTATCAATCAGTCTTTCATCCCGATTGTGGCGTCTTCACATTATACCAAGGTTCTTGTCTCGCTTATAGACAACGGGTCGCGGTTTCCACTTTAGGTGTTTGGGCATCTTAGGTAACGAATTTCCAAACGTATCAGTATTGGGTTTCGTCACGGGTTAGCGTGGTTCGTATCACTAGCCACTTGGATCTCCTCAAATTACTCCTTTTTAAGAAATGTCTTTCGATTATTGTTTCTGTTGCTAACCTTTCAGGGATTTAGCTAAATTTATGATTTAGTTATTTTACTTTTGTTGGGTCTGCATGCATACAATTGTGTGAATAGATACGGTCAAACCCAGGCCATCTTAGGACCCTAAGACCGGGGGCCATTGTGTAAGTTTCGGGCGAAGTGATGTGATCACCGTTTGGGACCGATTAGGCTACCCCACCCAATGCTTCGATATGGCCTGAGATCCATTTCTCCGAGAATGCGAGAGGCCATAGAGCTTGGGGACCAGTTAGAACCTACCTATTTGCATACATAACGTCATGGGCTGCCAATTGATGATGATGTAATATTTTTTGTTCATAGAGTTCAGATCTATTTCCCTGTAATGTAATCATAGTTCTGGTTGTAATTAGGAAATTTTTGTTGTAATAGATGGCTAGTACCGCAATCGACCGCCTTCTCCGCAAAGAAATCCAAGTGTGCAAACCTTTGGATCCGAAATTGGTATTGGACCACTGGTTCACCCTAAACAACCCAAAGGAGCAGGCCTTCATCCAGCAGAAAATAGGGTCCATCCTCTCACTGATGAAGATGGAGATGAACTTGCCTTTGGTACGGGCCATGCTCCACCTATGGGAAATAGAGCCCGCGACTTTCTTCATCGGGCCACATGAGATTACTCCTACTCTGGAAGAGTACACCCAGCTGCTATAGGCTCCAATACTAACCAACCAAGTCTATGTACCGAACCTTGAGGCCGGGCCAGCCGGTATTTTCAGCAGACTCTAGGGTATCCATAAAACAGCAATCAATAAAGCCTTAGAAGCTCAACTGGACAAGACCTAAGCCAAAGTCAAAGAATTAGAAGTCGTCATCAATAGGAAGCCTGAGTCTCCACAACAAAAGACCAAGAAAGCTAGGAAATAGATTATCATTGTACTCTTTCGTTTGTTTTAAGTATCGGACTCCAAAGTTTCAATATTACATCATCAATCAATTGTTGGCCCCTTTTTATTTTTAGCATCCGTGTGACACATGCATCACATTTGCATACATTATACTAAAAAAGAAAAAAAAAATGTGCGCCAGGTATTAAAATAGCTTCTAAACAATCGAACCCTCCCAAAAGCCCAATTTGCACACGTTGAAGAGCAAAAATGGCAAATAGTAGTGACAACCGCAACAACGCAAGTGCTGATGCTGCTTCAGACTCTAGGATTGTATCCCTAGAACAAACGGTCCAACAGTTAGCTGCACAAGTCCACCTCCTGACTGAAAGCATTGGCCTCCTTCGCACCACCCAGCCGACTCAAGAAGAACATTCAGCGGCTAGGAAAGGGAAGGCAGTGGAGGGGCAGCCCAGCCCAGCACTCTACGAGAAGTCATACCCAGACTACCAGGGTCCCAAGACAGTTCACTCAAATTCTGATCCCACTCAGCCAGCTCTTTGCTCGGCTGCGGGCGGATAATTTGATCAGCTTTGAAATCCCCAACGACCGATACAAGCCTGGAAACTTCAACTCGAACCTCAAATGTGACTATCATATGGGTCAAGAGGGGAATTCTATAGACAGATGCTAGAGGCTCCGACAGAAAATCCAGGATTTGATCGACACCGGAATTATACAGCTGGATTTTGTTAACACCCCAACACCCAATGTCAACACCAATCTGCTGCCCAATCATAAGCCTACCATTAATATGATCGCATCCGAAGAGTCAGCTCCCAAAGAAGCCCCTAAGCAAAAGGCGACGGACCAACAGAAAAGACAGTCCCGTCAAGCTCCAGAGAAAACCCCTAAGTCACATATCAAAAGGAGATGGTTAGCCGGAGACCCAACAGTCGACACTTTGGGAGAATCACATGGGAGATTTGAGTACCTAGTGAACTACTCTTATACCTCGACTGTATATGGGCCGCCTAGCGGATGGGGGCCCGAGTTTGAAAAGGAGGACAACCCGCCAAAGGAAGAAGAGAAATCTGTAAACATGATTAATTGGAATCAAAAGCCAAGAGTCATAAAATGCTATGAGGGGCAGTCAACTGAGATACAGATCCCGATGTGTTCAATGTCCCAATACCGGTAGAGAGGTATAAGGCCGCACCATTCGACTATCAGACCCTCGAGCAAGAGCAACCTCTTATGGTGGGAGGAATCACCTGCTCTGGGAGAATATATGACCTGAAATATAAAATCCCGACCGAAGAGCCCAACATGGAGAAAGGAGAGGAAGAAGAAGAGGGGCTCACTGCATTTACAAAAATGGTCAAAGCGAGTGAATACAAGATCATGGAACAACTAAACAAAGTTCCAGCCCAAATATCACTCATGGGCCTTCTTACAGCCTCTAAGCCCCACAGGGAAGCACTCTTCAAAGTGCTCAAACAGATTCAAGTCCCAAAAGGCATCGCTACAGACAAAATAAGTTACGTGGCGGATTCTATTTTCACCATGGACCAAATATCTTTTTCCCTGGAATAGCTAGGAGAGGATGGAGACCAACATACAAAACCACTATTCATAGTGGTAAGGTGTAACAACACGATCTTCTCCCGAGTACTCATCGACAGCGAGTCATCCCTCAACGTTTGCCCATTGGCTACCCTCGACTTATTGGGGGTCGATCCAAGCAATATTAAACCTAACTCAACGGTGGTTAGGGCTTTTGACGGGTCAAAAAGAGACATAGTAGGGGAGATAAACCTGCCAATAGAGATTGGCCCGCAAGTGTTCCACATATCTTTTCAAGTCCTCGACATCCCAAGATCTTTCAATCTACTCTTGGGAAGGCCCTGGATACATACCGCTGGAGTCATACCCTCCAATCTCCATCAAAGGGTCAAATTTATTGCAAATGGGCAGATAGTCACTGTGCTGGGCGAGCAGGATTATGTCATATACAAAGAAACTACCATACCATACATTGGGGAGGATGGTTCAGAAGACCTTGGTCTCCAAATATTTAATGAAGTGAATGTGGTGACCAGCAAGGAGGGCCATCAGTTTAAGGAGGGGCAGCAAGGAACGTTTGGACTAGGGTACGTTCCTACAGCCCGGGAAGAAGCACAAGCTAGAGGTGTCAAAGGCAGAACGAAAGAGAAGCCAAACAACACCCCGATGCGTATTCCACCCCTCCAGCAATCTTTTAGAAAAGCAAATGTCATTCAAGAGCCAAGGATAAGCGAAGATGACGTTAGCAATGGGAGCCCAACCCCTTACACGTCCGATTAGCATCCAGCTCTCAATAATTGGTTCTGTTATCCTATTGATAGCTCTAGGTTAGCTCAAGGATAGAGAATGATTATTAAACAAATTTTTATTGAGACTTCTTTATAATTCAATAACAGTTTGTCTTACTTATATATATCTACTTTCATTTTACTTTGCCCAGATCTCCTACTATCGAACATCAGAGACATTTCGCGTAGGTAGAAAACAAAAACGCTGATATTGTTTCCAACGCTACTGGGTCAGTTGTTGGAGGTGATATCTATGACCACGAAATAATACAGGGAAATTGGCAAAAACATGAACAAAGCGGAATTTCAATTGACGAGCCAGTAGAGACAATAAATCTAGGAAGCATGGAAAAATCTAAAAACCTCAAAATCGGAACCAGTTTAAGTGCCGAGCAAAAGTATGAAATGACCGAGCTGTTGACCGAATATGGAGATGTGTTCGCCTGGTCATATGGTGACATGCCAGGACTAGACCAATCAATAATGGTTCATAGGCTTCTTACAAGGGAAGATGCCAAACCTAAAAAATAGAAATTGAGAAGATTTAGGCCTGACATCTTACTAAAGATCAAGGAAGAAGTCAAGAAACTGCTAGAAGTAGGGTTCATCGAAGTGTTCAATTACCTAGAATGGGTAGCGAATATAGTCCCCGTTATGAAAAAGAATGGAACAGTACGCGTATGGGTAGACTTCCGGGACTTAAACCAAGCTACGCCAAAGGACAACTTCCCCCTACCTCACATTGATGTTCTAGTAGACAACACTGCAGGAAACCATCTTTTCTTATTTATGGACGGTTTCTCAAGATATAATCAAATAAAAATGGTTGAAGAAGATAAAACCAAAACAACTTTCATCACAACATGGGGAACTTTCTGTTACAAAGTCATGCCCTTCGGTTTGAAAAACGTCGTGGCAACGTACCAAAGAGCCATGGTTGCGATAATTCATGACATGATGCATCGAGAAGTCAAAGTATACGTCGACGACATGATAGCTAAGTCTAAAGAAGAAGAGAGCCATACGGATATCTTGAGAAAATTGTTTAAATGATTAAGAAAATTCCAGCTCAAGTTAAATCCGGAGAAGTGCACTTTCGGCGTCACAACGGGCAAGTTGTTAGGGTTTGTTATAAGCCGGGAAGGCATCAAAATCGACCCTGACAAAGTAAAGTCTATATTAGAGCTACCTTCCCCACGCACTATTAAAGAAGTAAGAAGTTTGTTGGGAAGGTTAAATTACATAGCTCGTTTTATCTCACAACTCACAAATAAGTGCCGGCCACTATTCCGTTTGTTGAAAAAGAATGCCGCGGTAGAATGGGATGACGAATGCGAAGAAGCATTCAGGACGATCAAAGACTATCTCATAAAACCTCCAGTCTTGATAGTCACAAAGCAAGGAAAGCCCTTATTCTTATACCTCACGATACTCCCCGAATCCATGGGATACGTGTTGGGGCAAAAAGATGAAGAGGGAAGAGAGCATTCCATATATTACTTAAACAAGAAATTCACAGACGGGGAATAGAGGTATTCAGAAGTAGAGAGGACCTGCTGTGCTCTAATTTGGGTTATGCACCAATTAAGGCAATATACCCTTTACTATCATATTGAGCTGCTGACAAGACATGATTCTCTGAAATACTTGGCAGAGAAACCCGTCTTGATAGGGAGAATCTCCAAATGGCAAATGCTCTTATCGGAGTTTGATATTACATACATAAATCAAAACTCAATGAAAGGGCAATCTTTAGCCGACCAATTGGCAGAACACCCTGTCGAGGGGAATTCCCAAGAGCCACAAGTTCAATTCCCTGATGAAAATATATTAACAGTGGAAGGTACACCAGTAGAAGACTGTGGAATAGAGTAGAACCCTAAGTGGAAGATGTTCTTCGATGGAGCTGCCAATGTATTTGGTTATGGGATCGAGGCAGTGTTGATATCCCCAGACGGAACACAATTCCCTTCAGCAACAAGACACACATTTCCATATACCAATAATATCGCGGAATATGAGGCATGTATCCTCGGCCTCAAAATGGCTTGCCACATGGAAATCCGTGAATTAGAAGTATACGGAGATTCATCACTTATCATACTACAGACAAGAGGGGAATACAAGACTAAAGACCCCAAAATGGTACCATACCATCAACATTTGATAGAGTTAATAGAAGAATTTAAGGCAATCACTTTCACATATGTCCCAAGAACGCAGAATCAGTTTACAGATGCACTCACCACACTAGCATCTATGATCCAGATAACAGGAGGAGCCGAAGTTCAACCAATGAAAATAGACATTGAAAATCGGCCCGCCTACTGTTTAGCAATTGAAAAAGCACAAGATGACAAGCCCCGGTATCACGACATCAAAACTTTTCTCCAAGAAAGCAAATACCCCGAAATGGCTAGCAAGAATGACTAGAGAACACTCAAAAGGTTAGCAAGTCATTTCTTATTAAGTGGGTCTATACTTTACAAAAGATTGTCTGATACCACCTTGCTAAGATGTGTAGATAAAAAAGAAGCATGCGAATTGATGAAAGAAATACATGAAGGGGTATGTGGACCTCATATGAACAGCTACATGTTGGCCCGAAAAATCATGAGGTTAGGATACTATTGGCTAACCATGGAATCAGATTGCATAAAATATGTCAAGCACTGTCATTTGTGTCAAGTGTACGCTAACTGGATAAATGCTCTACCCAACGAGCTACACTTGTTGTCAGCACCATGGCCTTTCTCCATGTAGGGGATCGACATAATCGGCCTAATCACTCCGACAGCATCTAATGGCCACAGATTTACATTAGTAGCAATTGATTACTTCACCAAGTGGGTAGAAGCTTCATTATATACCAATGTCACAAAAGGGGTAATAGTCCGTTTCTTGAAAAGGGACATAATAGCTCGATATGGAGTTCCTGAGTCCATCATCACCGACAACGATACCAATCTTAATAACAAGTCGATGACAGGTTTATGTCAACAATTCCACATAAACCATAGAAATTCAACTCCCTACCGACCTTAGATGAACAGGGCAATAGAAGTAGCTAACAAGAATATCAAAAAGATCATCGAAAAAATGACAACCACTTACAAAGATTGGCATGAGATGTTGTCGTTTGCTCTCATGGCTTATAGGACTTCAATAAGAACATCTACTGCAACTACCTCATATTCATTGGTATATGGTACAGAAGTAGTGCTACTAATCGAGGTCGAAATACCATCATTCAGAATTCTGTCAGAAACTCAGTTAACTGAATCAGACAGGGTAAAGAAAAGGCTTGATCAGTTGAATCTGATTGATGAAAAAAGACTCACTGCATTGTGTCATGGCCAGTGTTACCAACAAAGGATGACCCAAGCATTTAACAAGAAAATGAGGCCTCGATACTTCAAAAAAGGGGATCTGGTGCTAAGGAAGGTTCTCCCGAATGCCCAAGACTCTAGAGGAAAATTTACCCCAAATTATAAGAGTCCATATGTGGTAAAAAAGGTATTGTCAGGAGAAGCTCTCATATTAACTCAAATGGATGGTCCGGAATTGAGAGACCCCACCAATGCAGATGCTGTTAAGATGTACCATCCTTAGGCAAGGGGATTGAAATTTTGCCAATGTTTATGAAAGCCAATATTCAATACAAGTTTCGTTGAGTCCAATTTTTATTTTTTACAAGCAAAGTTAATGTCTCTAAATGGTCAATAATTCCAACCAATTCTCATTACAACAAACATTCCTAAACACATTACCCATCACTTCACTAATGAATGATAAACATTGAAATGATAATGAATCTCAATAAATTTTGTAATACAATTCTATCTACTTTTGAGCATTAAAACCTAGTGCATTAGTAGGATAACACTACCGTTAAAAAGAGCCATGCGCACAAGAAAGAAAGCGCATCCAGATCTTCAGCCTTGTGTCAAAGTAAGAATAAGCGAAGCAGAAGCAAACCAGCACGAAGGTTCGGTTGTTTAGTTGCTATCCACGATAAATTGGTGAACATGTTAAAATAAGTAACTATCATCTACATACCATGAAAACATCAAAATCATTTAGCTCGGTTAGTAAAAGTATGTTCAAAAGCATAAGGTTAGTCAGCCCACATAGGGCACTCGCCTAAGCATCCTCTATTAGGGTCAGCCCACAAGGGCACCTTTTTGAGACGTTTCTCTATGCCATCGGGCACTTTCCTAAATATCTCGTATCACGGTCAGCCTGTAGGGGCACCTTTCGAGACATTCCTCCCTTAGGGTCGTGAGTCTAAGAAGACACTTCCCGCTATAGGTTAGTCAGCCCATAATAGGGCACTTTCCCAAACATCCAAAAAAAAATGTCAGCCCATAGGGGCACCTTTTGAGGCATATCCTCTCGCTATAGGTTAGTTAGCCCGCGAAGGGGCACTTTCCATGATACCTTTTCCTAAAGTTAGCTCACCAGAAAACTTTTTGAATCCATCGATTAGTTAGCTCATAGGAGCACTTTTCGAATCTATCGATCAGTTAACTCAGAGGAGCACTTTTCGAATTCATCGATTAGTTAGCTCAGAGGAGCACTTTTCGAATCTATCGATCAGTTAGCTCAGAGGAGCACTTTTCGAATCTATCAATCAGTTAGCTCAGAGGAGCACTTTTCGAATTCATCGATTAGTTAGCTCAGAGGAGCACTTTTCGAATCTATCGATCAGTTAGCTCAGATGAGCACTTTTCCAATCTATCGATTAGTTAGCTTAAAGGAGCACTTTTCCAATCTATTGATCAGTTAGCTTAGAGGAGCACTTTCCGAATTCATCAATTAGTTAGCTCAGAGGAGCACTTTTCGATTCTATCGATCAGTTAGCTCAAAGGAGCACTTTTCAAATCTATCGATTAGTTAGCTCAGATGAGCACTTTTCAAATCCATCGATCAGTTAGCTCAAAAGAGCACTTTTCGAATCTATCGATCAGTTAGCTCAGAGGAGCACTTTTCGGATTTGTCGATTAGTTAGCTCAGAGGAGCACTTTTCGACTTTATCAATTAGTCAGCTCGTAGGAGAACTTTTCAAATTGTCAATAACCAATTAGTCAGCTCATAGGAGCACTCTTCGAAGGTATTTTTCCAAACAGTCGCTAGTCTAGTCAGACGCTTCTGTTGACAGGTGGCCGACTCATAAGAGCGCTTCCTAAGATAATGTTCTCTTAAAGGTTGCTAGTCTGATAAGACGCTTCCTATCATCAGCTATCCTACACTCCTAAACAATGCTTGAGATATTTCCTATCGCCAATTAGTCAGCCCATAGAGCACTTTTTGGGAGGATACATTACTCTAGATTGTTAGGACCAATCCCTAAGCAATACCAACCATCACAAAAGACTCGTGGGATTATTAGCTCATGGAGCATTTTCCTATTAGAAACTCAATTCTAGATAACCAGCCAAACCAAGGCGTTATCCATTCAATCAAGAGGCCAAAAATGGCGTCTTTCTTGTCTTTGTAGTTAAGTTTTTCAAACTTTACTACAAAGAGGGGCAGCTGTAAACACCCCATTTTTGCCCTAATGATCAATAATAATCAATTTTCAATTTTTTTTTCATTTTTTTTCTAATTTAGCAAAAATAGAAAAAACATTCAAAAAATAAAATAAATGGGAAAAATATATCAATTTTGGAAAATAATTGCAGAAATGGCAATGAAAAGGATTAAATAATTTTTACAAATTTTTTGAATTTCAAAAAATACAAAAAATAAAAAAATCGCATTGCATATATGCAAATTGCGAAAATAAAAAAATCGAGTAAGTGAGCTAGCTCAGCTGGTCCAGACCATGGCCTAAGGCACGCGGGGAGGGCTCGGTCAGGGGTTCGAAATGTGAGGGAAGCAGATTCCGCGTTTTGCAATTTTTCTTCATCACTTGGGACACGTGGCAGCAGCTGATTGGCTGGAGCGAACGCACGCGCCGGGCGCATGATCGTCTTCAACCTTCGTCCGAAATCGTCGACGAGGAAAAAAATCCGAATTTCAGCCATTTTAATTCAATTTTTTGCACAAATCCAACAGATCTTCAACAGAAATAAGATAAACATCATCCAATTGGAATCAAATCGCAACAAACCAATGGATTTGCACAAATCGGAGATGGGGTTTTAACCGCAAATCCGATTTGCTTCAATCGGTGGAAATCCGAGCTTATCCGGCTCGATTTTGAATGCCTATAAATAGAGGATGAAGTGGAGAGGCAGAAGCACGAATAAAAAGTGAGGAAAAGAGAGAAAAATGAGAGAATCGAAGCCTCGCCGAAGTTCTTCAAAACCGCGACCACCGATCAAGTGTTGAGCAGCCACCAGGAGGCGTTTCTGAAGAAAACCACCGCCACAGTTGAGATCCTCACCCCCAAAAACCTAGGAATCGACACCTCAAATGCTTCGAAGGGCCACCGGAACGCCGTCAACGAGCACTCCCAGCCGCCGTGTCCGATCGACCCACTTCGACCTAACCCAGATTCAGGTAAGTCGGATTTTCCAATTTTTTATATTTATTTTATTTATTTATTTCGAATTTATTTATTTACTTATTTGTTATTTATCATTCAAAAAAATAGAAAAATGTTAGAAATTAGATTATTTTTTTTAGGATTTGATTTAGTTTGAATAATAAAAATAAAAATAATAATATTAATAAATAAATAATAAAAATGTGAAAATTTATAAAGAAAATAATAAAAATATTAAAAAAATAATAATAATAATTTAGATTTTAAAATAGGATAGATAAAAAAAATCTAGGAGAAAATTTTTCAATAAAAATAAAAAATTATAAAAATTATGAAAAGTTAATAAAAACTAGTAAAAAATTATAAATTAATAAAAAATTATAAAAATTCATAAAAATCAATAATAATATAAATGAGTTGAAAAATAGGAAAAAATGAAATTTTTATCACTTAGAAAAATCATTTTCTTAAATAAACCCAAAATTGGTATTTTTTTTTTCCTTAAAATTATTATTTTCAAAAATCAAATTATCAAGCTTAGGCTTAGATTTTTAGAAAAAAAAAATCCTAAAATGCTAAAAACATAAATCAAAAGAAATTTCATAATTAAAATTCACAAACACATTAAATTTTTTCAGGAAAAGTGAACTACGGCAAGTTTGATCCTGAGTAGTAAGTACGTAGGCACCCATTTGGGGCAACCCTAAAAAGGAATAAAAATCATTTTCTCATAATAGGTTATTCAAGAATAAAATAAAAAGACAACAAAAAATGAAATAAAAGACATTTCTGGATAGAGTAGATTTTAGGAGATTAGGTAGTAACTTTAGGGTTTTAATAGGTTAACCTCCGAACTTAGAAACTTTGGTTTTCCCCTTTTCTCTTTTCACAAAAAACGAGAAGAGAAAATCACGCTGACTAGTAGTCCAAATTAGGATTGATCTGCTCAATTAATCCTAATTTAATCTTTCCCAACAACAGTTGGGTGGCGACTCCAAAACAAAACGAAATTCCTAACTCAAGTCGAGGATCTACATTAGATGAGCATAAGGTCTAGTATAGATCGGATTAGGAATGGAAAATCAAAAATTAGACTTGACATCGCACATAGTGTTCCTCAGTCGATATAGATTGATTATAGAGGCTAGAGCTCCCTTGGTTGCACATTGGAAAACGTGGAAGGATACTTAGCATCATCCAACCCATGTAGTTAGCACATATCAAGATGCTCTCAACAAGCAAAACAATGAGCAGGTATTTCGATAACCCTTTTTTTTTTCCATTTCATCTTATGCATCATTAACAATAAATCTTACTTGCTACCCTTTAACTCAAGTGGAAACTGTACGCTAGGAATTTAATTCACATCCTACCACCTTTCTATAAAAGTAGCATGCACATTTGGATAACTCGAGTACTACTCATATGTTTCCACATAGTTGAGTGGCATTACCTTAACCATATTGTAAGGTAGTTTAGGGGGTTTCAATATACTCCACAAAATGTGAACACGCAGCCAGAGCTCTATCAAATCAACCTGTGTAGGAGGGTTGATGTGGATTAACTAGTGCAACATACAACATACATATCTTTATGAGAAGAGCATATGGCCCGGTTGGTGTACATAGAGGGCTCACATGGCTTGCATGAGGAATATATAAGGTTGTATAGAACTATTAACCATCGATATATAAGATGCACAAGAGTAGTTCTTGAATATCTAGTAAGTACAACATCAACACTAGCTAGGTGATTCATTGCATATCTGTTGCTTATTCAATTTGCAATCCGTTCTAACATGCAAGTTGGGGGGGGGGGGGGGGGGGGTGTTGGGGATGTAACGCTATATCCACAAACCCACCAATAGCATGGCGCGAAGGTTGAGGTTGAGGCACAACCTATTGACATGTGACAACACCAACCAATTCCTACATACCGTAGGACTACAGAACATTGACGACCTTGAAACCGAGTTGGGGCACATAAATATCTAATACATGACCAATAGTTTCCACTGGATTCTAGTGTGATGTATGAAAACTTGGCCCTAATGCCTAGCACATATGTCACACCACATTGTCATTTCATTAGTGGTCTTATCCCTACACCGCCTACTTCGTAGAAGAGACGCTCTGGTAAACAACCAATGTATTAGGGTGAATCTTCACTGCGTGTTACAAAGTGGACTCCAGCGCCTCCCCAAGATTTTGATTATACCCCTTATACCATCTAACATAAGAGTCACAGGCTCCTCATGCTCCACATTCAAGGTTGTCAAAAGAGCCCACAAATGCATTTGCCCGCTTAGTAAGACAGTTCACTAGGAGAAGGAATAATAGGGGATAAAGTTCTATTGTTTCTTATTTATTTCATATCTAAATCTTTCATCAAAATTTTTTATTGATGTAAATTAATATTTGAAATTGATAAATTTATTAATATTTTCTAATAAATTATCTTTTTCCTATTTTAACATTGATTTATAGTTTTTTTTACAAAGTTTATTTATGATTTTCTATACATGATTTTTCATTAAATTTTTCCAATGATAACTATTCTCAAATTCAATTTTTTTAAAATAAATCGAAAAAAATAGAAAAAAAATCATAATTTTAAAAATTATCAACGTTGATTTCAAATTAAAAAAAAAAAATAGCAGAATTGAAGGCACGTTTCGAGTCCATAACTTCAAAACTTATTTTTGAAATAATTTTTCTAAACATGCTATTTTACGAATTTTTAAAAAAGAATGATATTATTTTAGTGCAAAGCCCTAAGTTGTGATGTAAACATAATTGCATTTTGTTTTCAATAGCCTCTAACTCCATCAAAATCTATTAAAGAATAATAGCCACATGTAAACACCATCATCCCTTTGAAGCTATGGTCAACCACCTCTCCATATGGCATGGAAGTGAACAATGGTTAAGAGCTTCCGTAATGTGTAAATAACAATTTAAATTATAATTTTAAAAGAAATTCAATTGAGATGAATATTATACTATGAATATCATACTATATGTCAACATATTTAGATATAATAATACATTGACTATCTATGAATAATAATTTATCAAATTCAATATTTACATATATATCATTTTGATTTTTGTTTTCAATATTAACAATTTTGAATAAAAGGAAACACTACTACATCGCTAATACTCCCATATCAACTTCTTTGATCATTTGTTCCCATTAAAACACTCATAATTTAAAGATCAAGAGCAAAATGGGACTTTTGACCTAGAGTCTTCACTTTATAAACAAGAAGCTAAACCTTCTCTTCTTATTATATAAACCTAAAAATACTCCAAATTTACTCCCTAATTACCCCCCTTTCTGCCAACTAAAGATGTAAACGAGTCGGTTTTGGGACAGGTTCATTTGAAATGCAAACCTGACTCGAAAAATGATTTATATGCCTAAAACCCGCCCCAACTTAATAGGGTTTTTTTTTTTTTTTTTGCCTGGCCCAATTAGCAAATGAATTACCCCAAATCCAACTCAATTTTAACCTAAATGGTGATTAAATCTTTCTTTTTTTTCATACTTCAACTTATTTTCATATGTTATTTCTTTAATTTATTATTAATCCACTTGTGATGGAAAGAAGAGAGAAATCAAATATAAAAATAAAATAAAATATAAAAATATACTGGTTAAAAATATAAAAATAATAAAATAAAAATATTGATTATAAATTATAATATTAATCTGTTTTTTTTTAAATTATCAAGTCAAGTTTTCTTATTGGGTTTTTTTTTTTTTCTAAATCTCGTAACCTAACCTTAAATCTTATCAGGTTATTCCATGTCCCAAAACTCAACTCTAAACCTTATAGGGTTTTTATCAGGTCGATTGAGGTGAATATCCTATTACGACTCACTAGCATTCTTACCGCCAACCTTAAATCCAAAAATTCCACCCGTGTCACCTAAATTGCAACTTCTATATTAATTTTCATTCTCCTACATTATAGCTCCTTCCATTGTTAACTTCTATGGTAGCGCTTGGTTAGCGGAATTAGACAACACAAGGATAATTAGACAACACTGAACAAAGAGGATAATACAGTACAACTCTTAGGCGCTACGTTTGAAGTGCGTAGTATAGCACATGACTTTTGATGATAATGTAGGGTTATTTTTTGCATCAAAGAGTTTTGATATAAATACAATAGCAAAAGGAACAATCATGTCATAGGATTGTTTTTCAGGTTTTAAGATTATATTTATTTTATTCTAGGACATAAATTTTTGTACCATGATGTATATGGTATAAATTTTTTGAATTTTTTCTCATATCTTAAGGTCCTTTTATCTAGTGACATTGTTTAATATACAAACCAAATAAAGGATTAGGGGTTTTGTTCAATCTAGTACTATAGAATAATAACAACCAAATGCTACGTGTGTCTTTGTGTGTGTGAAGTCTGTTGGAATGTTGGTTCCCCTTGTTAGCAATGTGCTCAAGCCAATATAGCCTAGTTTTCCTTCCTCGCAAAGGAACTCGTTTCGGTTGTCACGTAGAACCCATATAGTGATCAAGCATTTCATTAAAGTCCCTTCTCTAAGTTGATGCATCATTGATGAACGTCGGTTCTCTCTATATCAACTAATAAATCAAATACTTCTACTCATTCGAAGACATGGGGCATCTCTCTAATTATGTCTATTGGTGTTCCTAGCTGTTCACCATATAAAACCATAACGTTGAAACATTATAGAATTCTTTTCAAATTTTTCAATCTTATTCCCACTTATTCGTGAGTATTGCAATGCTTAAGCATAATTTCTTTGAATGCAACCAAGTCTCGGACGAAATGCATGCAAATATTAATATGCTTTGTCCTCCCATGGTAGATAGGATTTTTTTTGTCATTGCAAGCACTACCTTGTTACCACAAAAAATATTTGTCATACCTTCTTGATTTTGGTGAGGATTTGCAAGTATTCTCCTAAGCCAAATTGCTTGACAAGTTGTTGCAGTTGCTACAACGTACTATGCTTCTAAAGAGGATATTGGTGTTATAGCTTGCTTCTTTGAATTCCATGATATTGCTTTTGATCCAAGATTAAAAACACTAGCTAAGGTGCTTTTTTGATCATCTGTCGAACTTGCCTAATCACTATTGGAATATCTACAAAGGCTGAAAACAAAAACTTAAGTATACCAAATCCCGTATTCTGTAGTTCTAGCTATATAGCATAAAATTCTTTTTACTACTCCATGATGATGTTTTGTGGGATTTTGCATGAACCTAGAAATTAAACCAACACAAAAAGCAATATTTGGCCTATTATGAGTCAAGTAAATTAAACCTCTAACCAAGCTCTTGAAATTCTTTGCATTAGGCTTTTATGTTCCATCTTCAAGTTGTAGCTTCTCATTCATATTCATGGGTGTAGTAGCTTGTTTGCAATTGAGTAAGTTGAATCATTTGAGAAGATCTATTGCAAATTTTCTTTGTAATATAAAAATCCCATCAACTCTTTACGTCACCTCAAGACCCAAAAAATAATGCAACAAACCCATGTCTAACATCTCAAATTTCTCCATCATATTAGACTTAAACTTACCCATAAGAGAATTAAAGAAGCAGATGTATATGATATCATTAACATAAAGATAGAAAATGCTATAGTCATCTTCACCTAGCTTTTTTACATCAAGTGTTGGCTCATTTCCACTTCTTGTAAACCCATTTAGATGAAGGTAGCCATCAATCTTACCAGACTATACTCATGGAGCTTGTTTTAGTTCATGAAGTGCCTTCCTCAACTAACATCTCAAATTTCTCCATCATATTAGACTTAAACTTACCCATAAGAGAATTAAAGAAGATATCATTAACATAAAGATAGAAAATGATATAGTCATCTTGACCTTGCTTTTTTACATCAAGTGTTGGCTCATTTCCACTTCTTGTAAACCCATTTGGATGAAGGTAGCCATCAATCTTACCAAACTATACTCATGGAGCTTGTTTTAGTCCATAAAGTGCCTTCCTCAACTTGTGCACTTTCTCCTCCTTGTCTTTGATGACAAACCCTTCACGTTGTGTGACATAAATTTCTTCTTGCAAGTCTCCATTTAAAAACACATATTTAACGTCAAATTGATAAACATGTCAATGTAGTTATGTGGCTAATGCTAAAATAATTCTCACAATTTCAAATCTAGCAACTAAAGAAAAAGTTTCTTCGAAATCAATACCTAGCTATTAGGCATATCCTTTAGCCACTAGCCGAGCCTTGTGCTTTTGAATGGTTCCATCTGCATGATACTTTTTTTTTAAACACCCACTTGAGACCAATTGCATTTTTGCCTTCAAGTAGATCAACCATCTTCCATGTTTCGTTCTTCTGAATCACCATCAACTCTTCTTTCATTACATTTTGCCATTCTTCCTTTAATGATGCTTCTTTAAAAGTTGTAGGATCTATAACATAAAGAGTAAATTGACAAGATTCATAGATCTCTCTCAAGAATCTAAACTTTGTTAGAGGTGTTTCATCAGATGATTCTTGTAAAGATGAGCTACTATTGCCATTTGAAGTTGGTGGTGAGGAAACGGATGACCCGAGATGAGTCATGGGATCTGCAGGAATTGAAACAGCACCTTCAATCATCGGAACCATGCTTTTTTAGAGATCTAAACTCGGGTCTCTTCACTTTTCTAATCTCAACTTGCATTTTCATTAAAAACTACATCTCTCCTTATAATGAATTTGCCACCGTCGAGTCTATTTTTTGAATTCCCATTCCTAATCCGATCTAGACTAGACCCTATGCTCATCTAATGTAGATCCTTGACTTGAATTAGGAATTTTGTTTGATTTTTGGAGTCGCAACCCAACTGTTGTTGGGAAATATTGAATTAAGATTAAAGGAGCAGATTAGTCTTAATTTGGACCACTAGTCGTTGTGATTTCCTCTTCTCGTTTTTGTGAAAAGAGGAAAAGGGAAAACCAGAGTTTCTAAGTCCGGAGGCTAACCTATTAAAACCTTACGGTTACCACCTAGTCTCCTAAAATTGTTCTCATCTAGAAATGTCTTTCATTTTGTTTCTGTTACTTTTTATTATTCTAAGAAAATGATTTTTTTATTTCATTTTTATAGGTTGACCCAAATGGGTGCCTACGTACCTGCTAGTCAAGATCAAACAAGCCGTAGTTCGCTTTTTTCTGAAAATATTTAGTGGGTTTTTGAATTTTAATTTGAAAATCTCTTTCGATTTATGTTTTTAATATTTTTAGGATTTTTCTAAAAAATCTAAACCTAAGCTTAGTAATTTGATTTTTTTTTAAAATAACTTTTGGGGAAAACATCAATTTTTGATTTATTTGAGAAAATGATTTTTCCAAGTGATAAAACTCATTTTTTCTATTTTTATAATTTTTGAATTTTTATTAATTTTTTATTTTTTATTTTTTATGATTTTTTTATGATTTTTATTGATTTTTATAATTTTTGTGAATTTTTGTTAAAAAATTTATCCTAAACTATTATCAATCCTATTTTAAAACCTAAAGTTTTATTATTATTTTTCTAATATTTATATTGTTTTTCTACATTTTTATTATTTTTACTTATTATTTATTTTTTTTATTTTTTCTTATTTTTCTACATTATTAAATCCTAAGGTAATCTAATTTCTAACATTTTCCTATTTATGGAAATATAAATAAAACATAAATAAATAAATAAATAACAAACAAATTAATAAATAAATCACAAAATAATAAATCAAATCGGAATAAAAATAAATAAATAAAGTAAATAAGTAAATTGGGAAAATCCGACTTACCTGGATTCGGGTCGGTGCGCGGGTTGGGTCGGTCGGATCGGTCCGGCATGGCGGCGGAGAGTGCTCGTTTACGGCATTCCGGCGGCCTTTTGTAACGGGTGAGGTGTCGAATCCTAAGTTCTCGAAGGTGGTGAATCCAATGGTAGCAGTGGTTTGCTCTCAAAACGTCTCCTGGTGGTGGCTCAGCTCCGATCGGCGGTCGCGGTTTGGATTTCCTCCGATGCTCTCCGATTTACTCTCTTCTCTCACTTTTCTTCAATTGTGATCTGTGATCTGGCTTCCTCCACTCCTCCTCTATTTATAGGCGTTCGAAATTGAGTTGGATAAGCTCGGATTTCCACCGATCGAAGAAAATCGGATCGACGGTTAAATAAACCAACTCTGATTCGTGTAAATCCTTTGATTTGTTGAGATTTGATTCCAATTGGATGATGTTTATCTCAATTCTGTTGAAGATCTGTTGGATTTGTGCAAAAAATCGAATCGAAACGGCCGAAATTCGAATTTTTCCTTCGCCGGCGATCTCGGATCCGAGGTAAAAGACGATCACGCGCCCAGTGCGTGCGTTTCCTCCAGCCAATCAGAGGCTGCCACGTGTCCTAGATAAGTAAGAAAAACACAAAACGCGGAAACTGCTTCCCCCGCGTTTCGAACCTACGACCGAGCCCTCCTGCGCGCGCCTTAGACCATGGTCCGGACCATCTGAGCTAACCCATTTTCCTGATTTTGTTTATTTCGCAAATTGCATATATGCAATGCGATTTTTTTTATTTTTTTGCATTTTTTGAAATTTCAAAAATTTGTAAAAATTATTTATTCCTTATTATTGCCATTGATGTGTTTTCCTATTTATTTTTATTTTTTGAATATTTTTATTATTTTTGCTAAATTAGAAAAGAAAATTGGAAAAAATTGGAAAAATTTTGAAAATTGATTATTATTAATTATTATTTATTCTTAGGGCAAAAATTGGGTGTTTACAGCTGGCCCTCTTTGTAGTAAAGTTTGAAAAACTTAACTACAAAGACAAGAAAGACAACGCCATTTTTGGCCTCTTGAATAGATAACGCCTTGGTTTGGCTGGTTATCTGGGAAGACTTTTGGTAGGAAAATGCTCCAAGAGCTAACAATCCCACGATTTAAAATGGTCCTAACGATTTAGAGTAATGTTCCCTCCCCAAAAAGTGCTTTAAGGGCTGACTAGTTGGCGATAGGAAACATCTCAAGCATCATTTAGGAGAAATGATGATAGGAAGCGTCTTATCAGACTAGCAACCTTGGAAAAGAAGATTTACTTAGGAAGCGCCCTTATGAGCTGGCTACCTATCAACAAAAGCGTCTAGTTAGACTAGCAACTGTTTGAAAGAATATTTCCGAAAAGTGCTCCTATGAGTTGACTAATCGGGAGTGTCTAGGAAAGTGCCCCTCATGGGCTGACTAACCTTTGATAAAATGCCTCAAAAAGTGTCCCCTATGGGCTAACCTTAAGATAAGACTTTTAGGAAAGTGCCCATCTTGGGCTGACTAACCTATGATAGTGTCTCAAAAAGTGCCCTTATGAGCTGACCTTGAGAACGAATTTTTAGGAAAGTGCCCATCTTGGGCTGACTAACCTATGGTAGAACTGTCTCAAAAAGTGCCCTTATGAGCTGACCTTGAGAACAGAGTTTTAGGAAAGTGCCCATCTTGGGCTGACTAACCTATGGTAGAACTGTCTCAAAAAGTGTCCTTATGAGCTGACCTTGAGAATGGATTTTTAGGAAAGTGCCCATCTTGGGCTGACTAACCTAAGATAGAAGTGTCTCAAACAGTGCCCTTATGAGCTAACCTTGAGAACAGATTTTTAGGAAAGTGCCCATCTTGGGCTAACTAACCTATGGTAGAACTGTCTCAAAAAGTGCCCTTATGAGCTGACCTTGAGAACGGATTTTTAGGAAACTGCCAATCTTGGGCTGACTAACCTAAGATTGAAGTGTCTCAAAAAGTGCCCTTATGAGCTGACCTTGATAACAGATTTTTAGGAAAGTACCCATCTTGGTCTGACTAACCTATGGTAGAACTGTCTCAAAAAGTGCCCTTATGAGCTGCCCTTATAAGCTGACCTTGAGAACAGATTTTTAGAAAAGTGCCCATCTTGGGCTGACTAACCTATGGTAGAACTGTCTCAAAAAGTGCCCTTATGAGCTGACCTTGAGAACAGATTTTTAGGAAAGTGCCCATCTTGGGCTGACTAACCTATGGTAGAAATGATATCTCAAAAAGGTGCCCCCTATGGGCTAACCTTAAGAAAGGATGTTTAGGAAAGTACCCATCTTGGGCTGACTAACCTAAGATAAAAATGATATCCCAAAAAGGTGCCTTTATAGGCTGACCTTAAGAGAGGATGTTTAGGAAAGTGCCCATCTTGGGCTGACTAACCTAAAATAAAAATGACATCTCAAAAAGGTGCCTTTATAGGCTGACCTTAGAAAAGATCTAGAGAAGTGCCCCTTTTTGGGCTGACTACCCTATTAAAAGGAATGTTTAAACAAATGCCCAACTATGGGCTGACTCATCTTATGCTTCTGAATATGCTTTCTACTGACTGAGCTAAATGATGTGATGCCTTTCATGATATGATGATAGTTATTTATTTTAATATGCTTGTCAGTTTATCGTGGACAGCCACCAAACAACCGAACCTTCGGGCTAGTTTGTTTCTGCTTCTCTTCTTCTTTTCTTGACACGGGGTTGAAAATCTTGATGTGCTTCCTTTCTTTATGCACATGGCTCTTTTGACGGTAATGTTACCCTACTAATGCACTATGTTCTAATGCTTAAAAGTAGATGGAACTATATTACTAAATATATTGAGATTCATTATCATTTTAGTGTTTATCTTTTATTGGCGAAGTGGTGGGTAATGTGTTTAGGAATATTTGTGGTGATGGGAATTGATTTGGATTATCAACGATTCAGGGATATTAAATTTTCTTGTAAAAAGTAAAAACTCGACTCAACGAAATTTGTATCGAATATTGGCTTTCATAAACATTGGCAAAATTTCGATTCCCTTGCTTAAGGATAGTACATCTTTAAAGCATCTGTGTTAATGGGGTCTCTCAATTCTGGACCATCCATTTGAGTTACTATCAAAGCACCTCCTGACAGAACCTTTTTCACCACATAAGGGCCTTCATAGTTTAGGGTAAATTTCCCTCTGGAGTCTTGGGCATTCGGGAGAACCTTCTTTAGTACCAGATCCCCCTCTTTAAAGTATCGAGGTCTCATCTTCTTGTTAAATGCTCGGGCCATTCTTTGTTGGTAACACTGGCCATGACATAGTGCGGTAATTCTTCTTTCATCAATCAGATTCAGCTGATCAAGCCTCTTCTTTACCCAGTCTGATTCAGTTAACTGAGTTTCTAACAGGATTTTAAATGATGGTATTTCAACTTCAATTGGTAGCACTACTTCTGTACCATATACCAATGAATAAGGGGTGGCTCCCGTAGATGTTCTTATTGAAGTCCTATAAGCCATGAGAGCAAACGGTAACATTTCGTGCCAATCTTTGTAAGTTGTTGTCATTTTCTCGATGATCTTTTTAATATTCTTGTTGGCTGCTTCTACTGCCCCGTTCATTTGAGGTCGGTAGGGAGTTGAATTTCTATGGTTTATGTGGAATTGTTGACATAAACCTATCATCGATTTGTTGTTAAGATTGGTACTGTTGTCGGTGATGATGGACTCAGGAACTCCATATCGGGCTATTATGTCCCTTTTCAAGAAGCGGACTATTACCCCTTTCGTAACATTGGTATATGACGAAGCTTCTACCCATTTGGTGAAGTAATCAATCGCTACCAGTATGAACCTGTGGCCATTAGATGTTGTCGGAGTGATCAGGCCTATTATGTCGATTCCCCACATGGAGAAAGGCCAGGGTGTTGATAACAAGTGTAGCTCGTTGGGCGGAGCATTTATCCAGTTTGCGTAGACTTGACACAGATGACAGTGCTTAACATATTTTATGCAATCCAATTCCATAGTTAACCAATAATATCCTAACCTCATGATTTTTCAGGCTAACAAGTAGCCATTCATATGAGGTCCACATACTCCTTCATGTACTTCTTTCATCAGTTCGCATGCTTCATTTTTGTCCACACATCTCAACGGGGTGGTATCAGATGATCTTTTGTAGAGTACAGACCCACTTAGTAAGAAATGGCTTGCTAACCTTCTGATTGTTCTTTGGTCATTCCTGCTAGCCATTTCAGGGTATTTATTTTCTTAGAGGAAAGTCTTGATGTCGTGATACCAGGGCTTGTCATCTTATACTTTTTCAATGGTTAAACAGTAGGCGAGCTGACTTTCGATGTCTATTTTCATCAGTTGAACTTCGGCTCCCCCTGTTATCTGGATCATAGATGCTGGTGTGGCTAGTACATCTGCAAACTAATTCCGAGTTCTCGGGATGTATGTGAAAGTGATTGCCTTGAATTCTTCAATTAGCTTTGTCAAGTGTTGATGATACGGTACCAGTTTGGGGTCTTTAGTCTTGTATTCCCCTCTTGTCTGTAGTATGATGAGCGACAAATCTCCATATACTTCTAATTCGCGGATTTCCATTTGACAGGCCATTTTGAGGCCAAGAATGCATGCTTCATATTCCGCGATATTATTAGTATATGGAAATGTAAGTCTTGTCGCTGCAGGGAATTGAGTGCCGTCTGGGGATATCAATATTGCCCCAACCCCATAACCGAATACGTTAGCGGCTCCATCGAAAAACAGTTTCCATTTCGGGTTCTGCTCTATCCCAAAGTCTCCTACCGGTATATCTTCCACTGTTAATATATTTTCATCTGGAAACTGGGCTTGTAGTTCTTGGAAATCTGTCTTGACAAGGTGTTCTGCCAATTGGTCGGCTAAGGCTTGCCCTTTCATCGAGTTCTGATTTATGTATGTGATGTCAAACTCGGATAGGAGCATTTGCCATTTAGAGATTCTCCCTATCAAAGCTGGTTTCTCTGCCAAGTATTTCAAAGGATCATGCTTTGTCAATAGCTCAATATAATAGTAAAGGGTGTATTGCCTTAGTCGATGCATGACCCAAATTAGAGCACAACAAGTCTTCTCCACCTCTAAGTACCTCTGTTCCCCATCTATGAACTTCTTGCTCGGATAATATATGGAACGCTCTCTTCCCTCGTCATCTTTCTGCCCCAATACGCATCCCATGGATTCAGGGAGTATAGTAAGGTATAAGAATAAGGGCTTTCCTTGCTTCGGGACTATCAAGACCAGAGGTTTTATAAGATAGTCTTTGATTATCATGAATGCCTCTTCGCATTCGTCGTCCCATTCTATTGTGGCGTTCTTCTTCAACAGATGAAATAATGGCCGGCATTTGTCGGTGAGCTGTGAGATAAAACGAGCTATATAATTTAATCTTCCCAGTAAGCTTCTTACTTCTTTAACGGAGCATGGGGAAGGTAACTCTAATATAGACTTTACCTTGTCATGGTCAATTTTAATGCCTTCCTAGCTTATGACAAACCCTAACAATTTCCCCGTTGTGACCCCGAAAGTACATTTTTCTGGATTTAACTTGAGCTGGAATTTTCTCAGTCGTCTAAACAATTTCTTCAGGATATCTATATGGCTTTCTCCTTCTTTGGATTTGGCTATCATGTCGTCGACGTATACTTCAACCTCTCGATGCATCATGTCGTGAAGTATTGCGACCATGGCTCTCTGATACGTTGCCCCGGCGTTTTTTAAATCGAAGAGCATGACTTTGTAACAGAAAGTTCCCCATGTTGTGATGAAAGTCGTTTTGGTTTTATCTTCTTCAGCCATTTTTATTTGATTATATCCTGAGAAACCGTCCATGAATGAGAAGAGATGGTTTCCCGCAGTGTTGTCTACTAGAACATCAATGTGAGGTAGGGGGAAGTTATCCTTTGGTGTAGCTTGGTTTAAGTCCCGAAAGTCTACGCATACACGTACTTTTCCATTCTTTTTCATAACGGGGACTATATTTGCTACCCATTCTAGGTAGTCGGATACTTCAATGAACCCTACTTCTAGCAGTTTCTTGACTTCTTCCTTAATCTTTAGCAAGACGTCAGGCCTAAATCTTCTCAGTTTTTGTTTTTTAGGTTTGACATCTTCCCTTGTGGGAAGCCTATGAACCACTATTGATTGGTCTAGCCCTGGCATGTCACCATATGACCAGGCAAACACATCCGCATATTCCGTTAATAGCCCGATTATCTCACATTTTTGCTCGGCACTCAAACTGGTCCCGATTTTGAGGTTCTTAGGGTTTTCCATGCTTCCTAAATTTACTGTCTCCATAGGCTCGTCGATCGAAATTCTGCTTTGTTCATGTTTTTTCCAATTTTCTTGTATTATTTCGGGGTCTAAGATATCGCCTTCAACAACTGACCCAGCAGCATTGGAAATGATATCAACGTTTTTATTTTCTATATGCGCGAAATATCCCTGATGTTCGATGGTAGGAGATCTGAGTAACATAAAAATGAAAGCATATATATAAGAAAAACAAACTGTAATTGAACTTGATAAAGAGTCTCAATAAAATTTGTTTAATAATTTCTCTCTACTTTTGAGCTAACCTAGCGCTATTAATAGGATAACAAAACCAATTGTTCAGAGCCGAATGCTAATTAGACGTGCGGGGGGTTGATTTCCCTTTGCTGTCGTCCTCTTCGTTTATCCGAGGCTCTTGAATGATGTTTGCCTTTCGGAAAGATTGTTGGAGAGGTGGAATGCACATCTGGGTGTCGATCGACTTCTCCTTTATTCTTCCTTTGACACCTCTTGTTTGTGCTTCTTCTGCGGCCGTAGGAACGTACCCCAGTCCAAACATCCCGTGCTGCCCCTGAATGTTCTTCTTGGGTTGGCTGAGTGTTGTGCAGGAGGCCGATGCTTTCAGTTAAGAGGTGAACCTGGGCAGCCAATTATTAGACCGTTTGTTCTAGGGACATGATCCTGGAGTCCGAGGCAGCTTCAGCATTGGTGTTGTTGCGGTTGTCGCTACTGTTGGCCATTTTTGTTCTTGAACGTGTGAGAATTGGACTTTTTGGAGGGTTCGGTTTCTTGGGAGCTATCTTGATACCTAGACGTGCATTTTGTTTTTTTGTTTTAGCATAATGTATGCAAAATGATATGCATGTGTCACACGAATGATAAAAATAAAAGGGTTGACAATTGATCAACAATGTAATATTGAAACTTTACTTTTATTAATATTGAAAATTTTGGAGTTCAATGATCAAAATAAAATATTACAAATAATGATCTATCTTCTAGTTCTTTTGGTCTTCTGTTGTGGAGGCTCAGACTTCTCATTGATGACGACTTCTAATTCTTTGACTTTGGCTTGGGTCTTCTCCAGTTGAGCTTTCAAGGCTTTGTTGATTGCTACTTTGCGGATACCCAAGAGTCTACTGAAGATACCGGCTGGCCCGACCTCAAGATCAAGTACATAGACTTGGTCGGTTAGTGCTGGAGCCTGTAGTAGCTGGGGGTACTCTTCCAAAGTAGGGGTGATTTCATGCGGCCCGATAAAGAAAGCTGCGGGCTCGACTTCCCATAACTGGAGCATGGCCCGTACCAAAGGCAAATTCGCCTCTATCTTTATTAGTGAGAGGATGGGGCCTATCTTTTGCTGGATGAAAGCCTGCTCCTCCGGGTTGTATAAGGTAAACCAATGGTCCAATACCAACTTTGGGTCCAAAGGTTTGTATACCCGAATTTCTTTGCGGAGGAGGCGGTCGACTGCGGTGCTAGCCATCTATTACAATAAGAAATTGCCTAATTACAAACAGAACTATGAAACATTACAGGGAAATAGATTTGAACTCCAAAACAAAACAACAAACCATTACATCATCATCAATTGTCAACCCAATGATGTTATGTATGCAAGTAGGTTGGTTCTAATTGGTCCCCAAGCTCTATGGCCTCCCGCATTCTCGGAGAAATGGATCTCAGGCCATATCAAAGCATTGGGTAGGGTAGCCTAATCGGTCCCGAACGGTGATTAACTCACTTCGCCCGAAACCTATACAATGGCTCCCCGACTTAGGTTTCTAGGATGGTCTGGGTTCGACCGCATCTATTCACACAAACTTATGCATGCAAACCCCACAGTAAAGAAAACTAAAATCTAACTAATGCCTGAAAAGTTAGTAACAGAATAATAATTGAAACTTAAAAAGGAACAACTTGAGGAGATTCAGGTGGCTAGCCTACTGGAATGGGTCCCCAGCGGAGTCGCCATCCTGTCGAGTCTATTTTTTGAATTCCCATTCCTAATCCGATCTAGACTAGACCCTATGCTCATCTAATGTAGATCCTCGACTTGAATTAGGAATTTCGTTTGATTTTTGGAGTCACCACCCAACTATTGTTGGGAAATATTGAATTAAGATTAAAGGAGCGGATTAGTCTTAATTTGGAACACTAGTCGTCGTGATTTCCTCTTCTCGTTTTTGTGAAAAGAGGAAAAGGGAAAACCAGAGTTTCTAAGTCCGGAGGCTAACCTATTAAAACATTATGATTACCACCTAGTCTCCTAAAATTGTTCCCATCTAGAAATGTCTTTTATTTTGTTTCTGTTACTTTTTATTATGTTTTTTATTATTCTAAGAAAATGATTTTTTTATTTCATTTTTATAGGTTGACCCAAATGGATGCCTACGTACCTGCTAGTCAGGATCAAACAAGCTGTAGTTCGCTTTTTTCTGAAAATATTTAGTGGGTTTGTGAATTTTAATTTGAAAATATCTTTCGATTTATGTTTTTAACATTTTTGGGATTTTTCTAAAAAATCTAAACCTAAGCTTAGTAATTTGATCTTTTTGAAAATAACTTTTGGGGAAAACATCAATTTTGGATTTATTTGAGAAAATGATTTTTCTAAGTGATAAAACTCATTTTTTTTCTATTTTTATAATTTTTGAATTTTTATTAATTTTTTATTTTTTAATTTTTATGATTTTTATTGATTTTTATAATTTTTGTGAATTTTTGTTAAAAATTTTATCCTAAACTATTATCTATCCTATTTTAAAACCTAAAGTTTTATTATTATTTTTCTAATATTTATATTTTTTTCTACATTTTTATTATTTTTACTTATTATTTATTTTTTTATTTTTTTCTTATTTTTCTACATTATTAAATCCTAAAGTAATCTAATTTCTAACATTTTCCTATTTATGGAAATATAAATAAAACATAAATAAATAACAAAAAAATTAATAAATAAATCACAAAATAATAAATCAAATCGGAATAAAAATAAATAAATAAAGTAAATAAGTAAATTGGAAAAATCGGGAAAATCCGACTTACTTGGATCCGGTGCACGGGTCGGGTCGGATCAGTCCGACACGGCGGCGGAAAGTGCTCATTCACGGCGTTCCGGCGGCCTTTTGCAACGGGTGAGGTGTCGAATCCTAGGTTCTCAAGAGTGGTGAATCCAATGGTGGCGGTGGTTTGCTCTCAGAACGTCTCCTGGTGGTGGCTCAGCTTCGATCGGCGGTCGCGGTTTGGATTTCCTCCAATGCTCTCCGATTTACTCTCTTCTCTCACTTTTCTTCAATTGTGATCTGTGATCTAGCTTCCTCCACTCCTCCTCTATTTATAGGCGTTCGAAATTGAGCTAGATAAACTCGGATTTCCACCGATCGAAGCAAATCGGATCGACGGTTAAATAAACCAACTCCGATTCGTGTAAATCCTTTGGTTTGTTGAGATTTGATTCCAATTGGATGATGTTTATCTCAATTCTGTTGAAGATCTGTTGGATTTGTGCAAAAAATCGAATCGAAACGGCCGAAATTCGAATTTTTCCTTTGCCGGCGATCTCGGATCCAAGGTAGAAGACGATCACGCGCCCGGCGCGTGCATTCCCTCCAGCCAATCAGAGGCTACCACGTGTCCTGGATAAGTAAGAAAAACACAAAACGCGGAAACTGCTTCCCCCGCGTTTCAAACCTGCGACCGAGCCCTCCTACACGCGCCTTAGACCATGGTTCGGACCAGCTAAGCTAGCTCATTTTCCTGATTTTTTTTTTTTCGCAAATTGCATATATGCAATGCGATTTTTTTTATTTTTTTGTATTTTTTGAAATTTCAAAAATTTGTAAAAATTATTTATTCCTTATTATTGCCATTGATGTGTTTTCCTATTTATTTTTATTTTTTGAATATTTTTATTATTTTTGCTAAATTAGAAAAGAAAATTGGAAAAAATTGGAAAAAATTTGAAAATTGATTATTATTAATTATTATTTATTCTTAGGGAAAAAATGGGGTGTTTACAGCCACTAAGAGGATTATATAAATGATATGCTTTGGATTGATTACAATAACAAAAAAAAATGCATTTTTTAGATTTCTCCTCAAGTTTATGACAGACTTTAGGACTTATCAAAGCATATGCAATGCAACAAAAAATTCTTAAGTGGCTTACTGATAGTTTTCTACCCCACCATGCCACATATAGAAGTTAATTTAAGACTGCCTCTGTTAGAGAAATGTTCAACAAATAAATAGATGTTACCACAGCTTCAACCTAAAAAATATTGGGAAGTTCTTTCATATTCAACAAGCTTCTAGTTGTTTCTACAACCATTCAGTTCTTTCATTTACCTACACCATTTTGCTCTAGTGTATAAGGTGTTGCCAACTCCTTGTGAATGCCATGTTCTTCGCAAAAATAATTAAATTCTTTAGATAACAACTCACCACCTTGATCGGTCCAAAGAGTCTTTATTAAAGCACCTTTTTGTTTTTCAACAAGTTCCTTAAATTTCTTGAAATCCTCAAAAGTTTCAGACTTGTTCATCAAAAAATAAACCTAGCTCATTTGATTGTAATCATTGGTAAAAGGTAAAAAATACTTGCCTCTACCAAGTGATGTAGTCTTCATAGGCCCACATAGGTTAGTATGAATTAATTCAAGACATTCTTAAGCTCTCTAGTATTGTCCACTAGGAAAAGGTTTTCTTGTATGTTTCCCATAACACCCTTCACATAAATCAAGAGAGCTAATTTGAGGTAATCCAAGGACCATACCTTTCTGACTTAAAAGTTGCAATCCTTTGATGTTAAGATGCCTATATCTCTAGTGCCACATCTTGGAATCATTCTTCTTATTGGAAATAAGAGCTTGATTCTCGAAGTTAGAGATCCTAAGTGGAAAAATCTTATTTTATGTCATTTGCATATTTACTATATACTACCTAGTCTCTTTGTCAAAAATAACACATGCTCCATCATCAAACAAAATTGTATAACCTCTAGCCATCAATTGCCCCACACTTAATAAACTATGTGCCGGCTTAGGAACATAGAACACGATATGAAGCAGTTTTACTTTACCGTGGCTAGTCTTCACAGTAACAGTGTCCTTTCCTTCAACTTGAATATGCTTATCATCTCCAAGTCTAACTTGCATCTTTGGTGACTCATCAAGCTCTTTGAACAATGATTTATTCCAAGTTATATAG
Source organism: Laguncularia racemosa (assembly GCA_037954665.1). Lineage (NCBI taxonomy): Eukaryota > Viridiplantae > Streptophyta > Magnoliopsida > Myrtales > Combretaceae > Laguncularia > Laguncularia racemosa. The sequence goes on along the minus strand of JBBMOL010000099.1, from coordinate 2,886,517 downwards.
TTCAAACATCTACTATCTAAAAACCAAGCATCATTTTGAACTTCGTTACAATGAGAATGAACCATAAATAACTTACTTTCCTCATTTACCTCTTCCACATAATTTGCTTGTGAGACTTGCCTATAATTTTCCTTTACACATCCAAACTTTTTGCAATTGTAGCATTGTATAGAATTTTTGTTCCATTTTAGGTCCCTAATTAACTACCTCTTATGTCCATCAAAACAACCTCTCCCTTAACCTTTACCACATCCTCTACCACAAGAGTCTCCTCTTCCACATCCTCTTCAAGTGAAGTCTTCTTTCTTTTTTGTCTTCCCCTTCACTTGAGAAGCTTGAAATGCCTTTTCTCCATTCTTCTCAATTGATCTGTTTCACCTTACCTCATGATCTTGCAAAGAACTCATTAGTTCATCAAAGCAAAAAATAGAAAGATCCTTAGTCTCCTCAATTGTAGTCACTATATAATCATATTTTAGGGTCAAATTTTGTAGAACTTTGGGAACAATAATTGCATTAGTAATATTTTTTCCATATAACCTCATTCGACTAACAATTGAAATTACTCTAGATAAAAAATCCTATAGCGTTTCATTATTCTTCATGAGCAAGGCTTTAAATTCATTTCTAAGAGTCTACAGTTTCACTGCTATTACTTTTCAAGAGCCTTGAAACTCTTTTTGTAGTGTTTCCTATGCCTCCTTTGAAGTGGTAGCTATTGCTATTCTTGAAAAAAATTATATCATGGACTATTTGTTAGATGACGTATAGTGTCATTGATTCTTTCTTCTTGTTCTCCTTTAACCGATTTTCATCGGCATCCTCATGATCATAACCCCTCTCTACAAAATCCTAAAGGTCTTAAGATTTGAATAGAATCTTCATGCTTCAAAACTCATAGCACTCTCCCTTGAAAATAGGAATGAAAGGTTGAGAAACACTCATGGTACTTCCACCGAAAGCCATTGTTATTTTTCTTAACCCATGTTTAGTTCTCACAAAATACTCACCAAGACAATTTAAATGCTCTAATACCACTTTTGTTATATGGAGAGACAAAGCTTTTACTTTGAAAAAAAAAAAAAGAAAAAGAAAACAAAGGAAGTAAAGAGAAGATGAGAAAGAGAAAGAGATTAAAAAAAGGTAAAGGAAAAGAATGCATCACTATCAATATTAAAAAGACTTATAAATAGGCTTATATGGTAACAAAGTTTACTCTACTATTTCAACCATATAGAGATAAAATAGAGAATTAAACAACTACCAATAACCAGTCCGAAAAAATAAGCAACATGAATTGTCAACAACTTAATGGAATTAACTTTATAATATTAGTAGATAAAAAAAAAAAAAAGTGGATGACAACAATTACAAATAAAAAAGCGTAAACCACTTCCTTTTGAATCATTGAACAACAATTGCAGCATAAAACTCATTATTCTAGCAAGAAAATATCCTACAGCGGGATGACGAAAGGGCATAAATATAAAACTATTGAAAAAACCAGATTACAATGTTGATGCAACATTTATACAGTCGTAGACGGAGGGACAATATAAAAATATTTAAATTTTAATCAAGATAGCCTTTATATATTATAGTAGTCATGCAACTGCAATAACATGATTGAATCTGTATAGCAATAAAAACATTGGCAAAAAAGAAAAAAAAAATCCATATACCAATGGCTACAGAAGAAATGCCTCATCTGACTTTTAATCAAGATTTCCTGCAGGATTTTTTGCTGGAATTTCGACGAAGTGGGTGACAATATCGTTGATATGTATTTTACGACTTAAAAAATAATAATTTAATGGCTCTTTTGGAACATTTTGCAAAGGACATAAGTCAATTTTGGATGAAAATCCAGTAAACCAAAAACAAAGTCAAGATCCTCGTCAGCCGGCATGGTTGCAGGCAATCATCCGCACCAAGAAATACGCAATCGAATAGCTTATCTTTTTTTTTTTCTTAGGTATATGGGGGTTTGATGTTTTTCTCCTCAGGAAATTGGTCCTGTGTGCCATAAGCTATCGATGAATAAAGGACTATTGTAAGCAAGAACGCAGCAGTAATCTTAGCCATTTTTATTGTTTGATTTTGTGAATATGATTGGGTATTGGAGAGATTTGAATCTGTTTATACTTTTGTCTCCTCTCATTAGCTAGTACGCCAATCCTAGTACTATTTATCTTATGGCTGCAATTGATAAGTTCAATGTGATTTCGCAGTGCATGTTTCCTTTAATCAACTTATGCTATTACAATTAACAAACCAGCAAGACAAGCTATTGATGAAAAATTGCAAATGATTAACTCATATACATATAACTTTATATGTTTCTTTTCTAGATTAAAAATCTAAAAACCTATCCATCCAACAAGACTTTACTTATCCTAAAATGATGCCCGTGAAAAGTGCAAATCTTTCTCGTAACATTAAGCCAAGAAAAGTGCATGAAAAAAAGGATAAACTGTCGATTAATTTAAACGTTTATTACCAATTGCGTGCCCACAAGCCCTTTTACATCACCTTTGGTCTCTTAACCTTGCCATAACTCATAATTATCCTAATTATCAAGTATTTTTTGGCATAGGGCATCCATCTTCTAGTACATATACAAGATTTATATAAGAATATGAAATATGAATACTTATACCAAAATATACCTTATAAAATTTCTTTTTTTATAAATTAAATAGAAGGTTCTATAATCTTATCGATGGAACCATCAAATCCATCTTTGACCATCAAAATAGTTATATATATTATTGCAATGATAATCTTATTGGCATGATGATAGATTAGACAGATGTGTTGATGGGGCTGTTGAATAACTCTGTTGGTAAAAATCATGTATATGTTAGGGAAAGTTGCAGAACACATAAGGAAAAACAGAGCAAGTGAAAGAATGTGTGCAGATCTTTGGAGCAAAAACAACCTCATTCCATAAAATAAGTTTGGTCTATTAAATAGGCATTACATAATAACTAACTAACACATAAATAGGAGATTATTTTGCCACTAAATCTGATGTTTATCTAAACTAAAACTGATGAGTAACAAACTAAGATAAACTTAAACAAACCGATATGTCTTTTTGAATCATCCTTCAACACTCCCCCTTGATTCAAAGTCGCACACTCCAAGTAAAGATCTGAAATAGACATGCTTGTCTTGAGGAAGTGATTTTGTCAAGATGTCAGCCACTTGCTCATCTGTACTACAATACTTCAAGATGATTGAATCATTTGCAATCAACTCTCGAATGAAGTGAACTCGTATATCAACATGCTTAGTTCTTCCATGATAAGCTGGATTTTTCGCCATTGCAATTGCTGATTTGTTGTCATAATAAATCTCAGTTGCTTCCATTTGATGTTGGTGAATGTCTGCAAGGATTCTCCTCAAATAAATAGCTTGACACGCTGATGCCGTTGCTGCTCCATATTCAGCTTCTGATGTTGACAAGGCGGTAGTAGGTTGCTTCTTTTAACTCCAACATATGGCAGCTGATCCAAGTCCGAATGCATAACCTGATGTGCTTCTCCTATCATCCAAACAATCAGCCCAATCACTGTCACTATATCCAATTAACTTAATCTTCAAAACACGGCCATACCATAGTCTAAAGTCCATTATTCCTTCAATATACCGTAACACTCTTTTGGCAGCTCCAAGATGATGTTTTGAAGGATAGTTCATAAATCTGGAAATCACTCCTACTGCAAAGGCAATATCAGGATGCGTGTGACTCAAAAATATTAATCCTCCAACTAAACTTCTAAAATACTTTGCATTGGTCGGATCTGTTCCATCATCAACCTGCAGTTTGTCGCTCAAATTCATTGGCGTGGCTGCAACTTTACAACTTAACATATTGAACCTCCTCAGCAAATCAACTGCATACTTTCTTTGTGATACAAAGATCCCATCTTCGACTTGCTTCACTTCTAACCTAAGGAAATAATGCAACATGCCTAAATCTGACATTTCAAATTTCTTTTTCATGCAGAATTTGAACTCATTAATAAGAGAAGAAGAAGAACTCATATAGATAATATCATCTACATAGAGACAAACAATGAGGAGATCATTGTCACCTTGTTTCTTTAGATACAGATTGGGTTCATTCTTACTTCTTTCAAATCCATTCTCACTCAAATATGAGTATATTTTGCTATACCAAGCTCAAGGAACTTGCTTTAACCCGTAGAGAGCTTTTCTCAATCTATATACATGATCTTCCTTACCCGTGACCACAAATCCTTGAGGTTGTGATACATATACTTCTTCTTTCAATTCACCATTTAAGAAAGCAGACTTGACATCAAATTGAAACACATGCTAATTCATTTTAGCAGCTAAGGCGAGAAGAGTTCTTACAGTTTCAAACCATGCAACAGGGGAGAAGGTGTCTTCATAATCTACGCCTTGTTGCTGCGAATATCCCTTTACAACGAGCCTCACCTTGTGCTTTTGGATGCTGCCATTTGCCAGATACTTTGTTTGAAATATCCATTTCACTCCTATAACGTTCTTACCTTCAGGTAGCTTGACCAATTCCCATGTCTCATTTCTTTGAATTGCTGCAATTTCTTCTTTCATAGCTCCTTGCCATTCTTCCTTTGCAGCTACTTCATCAAATGTTGTTAGATCAGCTACATATAGTGCTTTTGTTGTCTCGTACAATTCTATTAGTGGCCTGTACTTCCTTAGAGGACTATCATCTAAAGAGGACCCTTCACTTGACAAGCTTGAAGTAGATGAGCTTGGAGACGCCACTGGAGATGAACTTGAGGAGGGTTGTTGTACTTCAATTTGTGGATCTTCACTTTTAGCTGGAACTTCAAATTGAATGCTGTCTGATTTTTCATGCCAAGGTCAACTTGCTTCTTCATTAAAGATCACATTCCTGCTAATTATCACTTTGGCACTAATGGGATTATACAGTCTATATGCTTTTGATTCATTACAATAGCCAATAAAAATGCATTTTGTAGATTTATCATCAAGCTTTCTACAATTATTTGAATCAATCAAAGCATAAGCTACTACACCTGAACACTTTCAAGTGAGTTACCCAAGGTTTTCTCCCACTCCAAGCCTCATAGGGTGTCATGTTCAAAACAGTCTTCGTCGGTGAGAGATTCAGCAAATGGACAGCTGTTGCAATGCCTTCTGCCCACAAATCATTTGGAAGTCTTGTTTCTTTTAACAGACTTCTTGCCATCTCAACAATGGTACGGTTCTTTCGCTCAGCTATGCCATTTTGCTCCGGTGTATAAGGAGCTGTTAGCTGCCTATGTATGCCTTCTTGTTCACAAAATTGCACGAACTCACGAGATAGAAACTCACCTCCTCTGTCTGTTCATAATATTTTGATGAAGCTTCCACTTTGCTTCTCCACAAGTGCCTTGAATTTCTTGAACACCTCAAATGTTTCAGACTTGGATTGCAGAAAATACACCCAACTGAAGCGGCTGTAATCGTCTGTGAATAGCAAGAAATATCTACTCCCACCAAGTGACATTGTTTGCATCGGACCACACAAATCAGCATGAATAATTTCAAGAATACTAGATGCCCTTCTAGATTTCCCTATACGGAATGGCTTTTTACATTGCTTACCATATACACAGCCCTCACACATATCTAATGACTCTATTTTAGGCAAGCCAAAGACCATCTCCTTTTGACTTAACAATTTCAAACCCTTTATATTCAAATGCCCATACCGTAAATGCCACAAACTAGAATCATTATTTTCCTTGACAGTAAGCACATGCTTTTCAACATCAGAGACTTCAAGTGGAAATAATTTATTTGGTGTCATGTGAACATTAACTATGATCTGATTTGATTTTTTATCTCTAATTACACATGAAGCATCATCAAACAAAATTGAATATCCACTAGCCATGAGTTGCCCGATACTCAATAGATTCTGAGATAATTTAGGGATAAAGTAAACATTATAAAGGAGCTTAACATTACCATGACCACTGCTGATAGCCACGATTCCTTTGCCTTCTACTTGCATTTGATTACCATCACCAAGTCTCACCTTCTGCTTAAATGACTCGTCGAGCTCCTTGAACAATGGCTTCACCCCTATCATATGGTTAGAGCACCCACTGTCTAAGAACCAGATGTTGGTGTCCGATGTGTGCCCTTGATAGGCCATGAACAACTTAAGTTCCTCCTCCTCTTGTTCTACATAACTCGCTTGTCTCTCTCTCTTCCAACATTGAACCTTTACATGTCCAAACTTCTTGCAATAATGACATTGAACATCAGCCCTATTCCTCCACCGTTGCTGCTACTACAACTGAGGATTCTACTCTTCACCTCATCCTCTGCCATGACCACTACGACCAGGAAATCTGCCTCTACCACGTCCCCAACTAGTTGTACTCCTTTTGTGATTAGACACCTCTCCTTTCACGTGGAATGCCTTCTCACTGCTTTTCTCCTTTGCTTTATTCAATCTTGCCTCATGAGATTGTAGAGATCCCATTAATTCATCGAATGAATATGTTGCAAGATCTTTGGACTCTTCAATGGCTGCGACTACATGATCAAACTTCGGTGTCAAGCTCCGTAACACCTTTGCAACTGTGGTTTGATCAGAGACAGCTTCTCCATATGACTTCATATGATTAACAATTCCTGCTACACGAGTCATAAAGTCTTGCACCGACTCTCCACTTTGCATTTGCAAAGTTTCAAAATCACGATGGAGAGATTGAAGTTTGATGGTGACTACCTTAGATGAACCTTGAAATGTCATTTTCAGAGTTGTCCAAGCTTCTTTAGCCATGTTTGCTGCAGCAATCTTCGAAAATATTGACTCGTGAACAGCTTGTTGGATGAAGAATAATGCCTTGTTATCCCTTTTCTTATTTTCTTTCAACTTGGCCTCTTCATCCGGATCTGGATAGCCATGCTCAACCAAGTCCCATAGATCTTGCGACTTGAACAAGGTTCTCATTTTGATGCTCCAAAAATCATAGCATTCACCTGTAAAGATAGGAATTGCTGGTTGAGACAGATTCACAACATTGTTGGTTGCCATGTGTTTCACGCCCGGTTTCAAACAAACTCAACTCTACTACCAAATTTGTTGGGGAAAGTTGCAGAACACGTAAGGAAAAACAGAGCAAGTGAAAGAATGTGTGTAGATCTTTGGAGCAAAAACAACCTCATTCCATAAAATAAGTTCGGTCTATTAAATAAGCATTACATAATAACTAACTAACACATAAATAGGAAATTATTTTACCACTAAATCTGATGTTTATCTAAACTAAAACTGATGAGTAATAAACTAAGATAAACTTAAACAAACCGATATATCTTTTTGAATCATCCTTCAATAGTATATGTGCACATGTAAGCCTCCAGTTTAGCTCTGTTATAGCAAATACTCTAACGCGGGGTTATTTCTGCTGGGATTGTAGAGGCTCTGCCTTGATTCGGCCAACAGCTAAGCAGCCCAATCAGGAGTCTGAATTCTCTATGAACATGGATATTGTTCTTGACTCTAACGTGAAGCCATTAAAAGCGAGCAAAGATTGGAATCGCCAATTACATTAGAAGGTGAATAACTAAGAAATCAATCAAATGGGCTGCTGATGCTGCCACATTTCATTTAATGTATGTTCAGTTGAGAGCCGAACACTTCAGAGGTCCTTTCTCCTGCCCAGACCTTCATGATTTGCTCATTCTCATACTAGTTCAGTAAGCAAGACCTTTTTACCCCAAGGTCGCGACAGTGCTGGATCTAGCTTTTGTGCTTAAAATGGGACTTTTAGAATGGATGTAGAATAGATCATTCTGAAATATAATATGTATGGTTTGTTTATGGGTCTTCCTTGTTACCATAAGTACTAGGAGAGGAATATGCTGAAAGTATTCATTTGATAACATCTCTTAGGTACGTTCATATTCTTATATAAATCTTGTATGATGATAAAAAGGGATTGCGTAAATCGTGGGATGCTTCATCTTGGGAGTGAAAATGTTTCAAAGAAAGATGGTGATCTAAAATCATACAAAGATGGAAAGAATATTTAATCCAAAGAAAATTTCTATGCAATTGCAGAATAAAACTCAGGATTCTAGCCAGAAAAAGAATACTATAAAGGAACACAAAAATATAATAAAGACGGCCTTTGTATAGTATAATAATGAATCTACATAGCATGGCAAGAGAAGAAACGCCTCATCTCAATTATTTACTTAATTAGAAGAGACAGGGTACAAATTAACCTCTTGTTCAGCTGTGCGTATCATACAAAAATTACTGGCCTCAGGCTAATTCATTTCAAGCAACACCTCAAAATCAATCCTATAAACGATTAATTACTATAAAATGTAATTAACCCTTATTTTCAATATCCAATGACTCATAATCCCAATGCAAAGGGGAAGCCAGTGCCACTCAACCAACTGCTACCAGCTATGAATATACCAGGAGTGAATGCTTGAGCCTCTGAGGCTGATGTCAGAACCCTGTAGCCCTTCCAGGTTACCCTTTTCGATGTTCCAGCACCAGCACCAGAGTTTAAATACTCAGCATAGTACAATGTACTTAATGCAAATGTACCACTCCATTCGTGCCACCCCACGGGGTCTATCACATCACTTATAGAGGATTGCATTATGACGGTCCTGGAATACTCCTTCCAAGGCCGCCCTAAATACGTAGGAAAGCTATCCTGAACTGATACTAAATCCGAAGTGGCACCGATTCTACATTTTTGGATCACAATCCCCGTGTTCTGGTTCGGATCCGTCCTGCCCTGCGCAGTGACCATGTTTTTCTGGCCCGAATTAGGACGACGGGCATGGATATCACAGTCCTGGAGTACTACTGCTGCATTGCCAAAAATGAAATCGACCGTGCCCGAAATGAAGCAGTTTATGAAGAATTGGCGATTGGAATGGACATAGAGGGAATCCTGGAAGGCAATGATGTCGCATTGGTAAAAGGCCGAGAGGTCCGAACCGACACGGAGGGCCACGGCTTGGTGGTTGGATGGACCGGCCGTGTTTTCGAAGGTTATGTCTCTAGCCAAGAATCTTTCACCAACCGCGGCTGCACATACATCAAATGATTAATTAATTTGATCAATCTATTATATTGAAATTAAAGACAAAGATAATGCAAAATAATCATGTTCGTTTGATCTAGCAAGATAACTATAATAAATATCATGGATTAATATGACAATCGTTCCATTTATATAGCGTATCTCCACAAGTATCATTGAAACGAAAAGGAAAAACAAGTAGGAAACAATCAAGGCTTATGAGGTTTAAGGAGTCCAACTGCCCTGTGGTGAGTAAAAAGCTCTAGTTAATCGGTTCTTCTTGAGGTATTTATTAAGAGCTTAAAAAATAAACTCTTCAATATTCATTACATGATTTACGGAAAAAAAAAAGTAAAGGAAAAACTACTAAAATATTTTTTATTCAATATGTTAATAAGTACACGGAGAACTTATTAATATTTTTTCCCAATAAATTAGGTTGGCTCATATTTTTTATTCAATATGTTAATAAGCTCCATTTGTAGCTGTATGGAACATAGTTAATAATGGATATGAATAAGTATTATCAGCTAACATAATCTCGTAATCTGTCGTATACCCTTTCCATTCTTCAATTTTCCTTTTAGGAAAAAAGACTTCGTGTTCTTCAAATAAAGCATGCTATCATCTTTATTAAAAAAAATCACATGTTCTTTGGACATATCCACCACACGGAGGATTTCAATAACAGTGAAGTTCTAACAAATAGCAATTTTTATATTATAATAAATACTATTTCAAAAATATCTTTAGTACTTATTCACTATAGACATAATATGATACTTCTTTTTTTTTTCCCGGCTGTCCGGGGGGCACAAGGGAAGATGAATTGCAGGACTGGTTAACCTATGGTGATTAAGTCTGGCTGCATGAGAGTCGAAACAATGCGCGTGATTGTTTGAGAAATGCGAGACTTTCACGGCATGAAATGTTGAGAAAAGAGGACATCAGTCATTGATGTCCGAGTACAAACATGGGGAGGTCTCTATCAGTATACACCCCCCAACCCCCCCCCCCCAACATTAACCTCTCATTTCTGTTAATTTGATTGCATAATCAAATATATGGGATTGACATTTTAAGATTTTTTCCCTCAATTATAGGAGGTTTTTCTTTTCTTTTCTTTTCCCTCTTTTTTCTTTTTCTCTTTTCACTAATTTGGTGCCTTTTTAAATCGAATTATCTAGATATGACAGAAAAAAAAAGGTATATCCAAGATTAATCTACCAAAGTTAAGGACATTTTCATTAGTATTTGTAGATTTATCAAAGCCGTTTATTAATTGAAATAACTAATAAAAGGAATGGATAGAGAAACTCATCAGGGTAGTAATCATATTTCCCAGAAAAAGTTGCAGGTTTCAGGAACTGTATGTCCATTTTTACTTTAGTCGAGAGCCCATCCATTCATTACTCATAGCAAGCAGGAATTTCCATACATGAGAAAATTATCAGATCCGTACGCAAAGTCTTTATTATTCAAGGTACTAAAAGTTAAATGAATGGACGGCTGTGAATGGATAGGACCAAAGCATCTATCTTCTCGTGCTTCCAACAAAAATTGACCACCATTGCTCCTGATATTGACAAAAAGACTCGTGGCGAACGATATAGTACCTTCTAGCTTCTACTAACGTAGAATGTCTCGATGAGTACCTATCTAACTTCTATGGCTAATATATACGAAACCATGATTTATAGTTTGCTTTATTTCAATCCATAAATATATATATATATATGTAAATTTCAAGTAATGTAATGGCTTTTGAATACAGGAGCACCGTCCATTTTCCGCTGTTTAATTCGGGACCCCCCTCATCTACATTTTTCATGAAATGGTTGGCCATGCAGATTGTTTTATCCATAATTGATGCCAGACAATTATTAAACATCTTATTATCCCGTAACTAAAGGAAAAAAGAAAAAGAGAATCAAAACCCGGATAAAGCTCCTCTATCGGTTGAGCCGTGTCCCATTCGAATGACTTTTAATTATATATATATTATTAAGTTAAAACATTGTTTTATTGCGTTTTAAACAATTTATTTATAAATTTTTCATGGCCTGCGTAGTTAGTTTTATAAACTTTGCTATAAGAACAATTAAAGTTACATGTTCTTTAAAAAAACACACACACACACACCACGTTATTGAGACTAGCACAATATGTTCTACGATTTTTCCGGAGGCTAGAAAATAGAGGTGTTGATTAAGGGAAGTTATTTCATGACCGCACTTTTCAATGTACATGTGTTGTAGGTACATGCTTTTTTTTTTATTATTATTATTATTATTATTAAGAATAGTAAGATAAATCCTAAATATTTATACTTTATTGAAAGAAATATAAACGGAACACAATGCGAGATGGGAAACTTGGTCAACCAAGGATCAAATATGCCTAACACATGGACAAAGGTGGGGTCGAAAAAACTTTCTTTTTTTTTTTTTCATTTGTCGTAAACACGTTGTATCATTTTTGTCTCTGAGGTAGCCCATCGTCAAAAAGAAATAAGCAAAAATATGAAACATCAAGGAAATTGCCCAAAAGCTACGGTCGGGAAGCAAGGAAAAAAGAGTATGTCCAAGTATGTAAAGTTGCATATAGCTCAGTACCAATCGATTTGAACTTTTGTTAAGCTGTATGCCTCCTACAACGTTGATGTTTTTTTTTTTTTTTTTTCAAAATTGAGAGTATAGATCAATCATTTCATGTGAATGTACTTGCATGGGACATGACTTTATTATGGCTGTTGAGGAGACATCAAGGGCGGAAAATTTTTTGACGGCAACAATAATGGACTGGAGACATGTGAAAACCTCAACCTATACAATTCACATGTGTAGATCCGATAAGTTTAATTAGGGTTGTTGAAGTTAAGCAATTAGTTGGTATAAATTGGTTATAAATTATATTATTTTTTATTGAATTGTTTTATTTTTCTAATGAAATATTCAATTTATGAATTTTTCTAATGAATGTTTAAGTTTAAGAACGTTTGCTAAAAAATATATATTTTATTTCTTATATAATAGATAAGTTTAATTTTATAAGAATTTATTAAATATTTAATTTTATAAAAATAAAAGGTATATATATACTTATAATTCTGTGTTTTTGGTATTTTTTCTTGATAAATATATATTTTTAACAAATATCAAAATAATACCAAAAAGATAGGGAAAAATAAAAAGGACAGAAATAAATAGGCCTTTTAATACATTGAGACAACCATATTAAGTCAAATATTACTTTTATCATTATCTTTCATAATTAACATTCGATTTTATGTGAACATAATTTTTTTTTAGTAGAAAGCAAATAAATAAATTATCATTTAGTATTTTCTTTTTCATTTTGTTTCATATATTGAGATTTTAATTCGAGCATTCACCTCATTAACCCAAGCCTTCGACCTGCTATAATCATGTAATAGTTATCTAGACCTAAACAATAACAACCCAAATAAATTCAGAAAGCAACAAAATATAATCATAACAAAAAGAAAAAGAAATATAGAGAATTAACGTATTAAAAGACACAATATAAATGAAGTAAACTTACCAACTGTAGCAGATTTAAATGTAGTGGAGCCACCTTTCACACTCCTGCTTCCAGTGATAATTGTGTTGGTCCTCCCTTCACCAATTAACATAACGTTCGTCTTCTTCTTTGTCACTTCCACATTTTCCACGTACTTACCAGCTTTTACTTTTATTATAAACCTCTTACTGCCCTTGTCCGGTGCAGCCGCCACCGCCTCCCCCACCGTCTTGTAATCCCCGGTACCATCAGCCGCCACAACGACATCGGGTGTAACCGTCGTTGACTGCAGCAAGCGCCTGTCCCCGGCTGACAACCACCCCGGCCACCCACTTGAAGTGTCGTCATTGTCTGAGGATTCCATGAGCTTTCGGTTCTTGGTAACTGTTGCTGCTACACGCTCTGCTTCCATGTCCACGTCCGTCATGTTCTTGATCATGGCAAGGGCGTTGCTGCACATGTGCTCCACGTGGACCTGTTGGAAAATATCATTTCAAGCGGAATGTAAGATTTAGCAAAACACCAAATTCTCGAAAATGGAGACTTCACACTCCTACATTGTCGTCCTTCATACCTGACCGTCGCGCAACGCTTCTCGTACATGGCGGTCGGCGTTTTCATGTGAAAATCCGTCTAGGCACGTCTCTTGGTTAGTAATGGCAGCACTCATTAGCGTCTTCAAGTCATCAGCATGTTGAGATAACGACTTTTTCTCACTTGGGTATTCATTCAAATCCTCTAGGGCTTTGTGCAGCTCGTCTAGTGTTTCATCTATAGTTTCAAGACAGTCATGGAGAGCTGTTTTCTCACGAGTAGTGAGAGACTTCCCCCTAGCGGAAATCAGTTTCTCGACGGTGAAATAATTGTGTTCAACGGCTCTTGTAGTAATGTTGATGGAGGTTTCAATGACGTCCTTCTTGGTGGCAAGGTTGTCCGTGGCGCCGGGGACGGCAGCGACGGCGGAGTAGCACAGTTCGGGGTAGAGTGTGCTGCTGCATGCGGATTTGAGTACGGGGTGAACCGGGGTGGTGGTGGTGGTGAGTTCTAAAGGAGTGGAGGAGTTCTGGCGGGATTTTACGTCGGCAATAATGCCGATAATGGCGGAGAGTAGGAGGATGGTGGTGAAGAAAGCAACGAGGAGTTTTTTGTTCTTTTTCGTAAAGGAAGCTATACGGTCACGGGAAAGTGGCGAAGTTCCGGCAAGAAGTTGTTTGATTTGCCCCATTTTGGGTGTGGGGAGGGGTGGTGAAATGGGTGTAATGAGACGGTGTGTGAAGAGTGTAACTAAAAGTTGAAAATGGAAGAATGAAGAGCGAGCAGGGAAGTGTAGACATATTATATAAGGATAAAGAGTGATGTATTTTATTTTATTTTTTTTTTTAAGAAAAAGTTTAACAAATTATTGAGAGCCTACCAGAAAACAAAAAGGTTGACAACTTGACTGCAAAGTGATGAGATTGGGCAAATTAAGACGGGTTTTTTAATGGATATTTTGGGTTCCTCGTATTCTTACACGTTAAGATTATAAAATATATATGTATTACGTTTTTGAAATGTTAATTACATGTTTAAGAGAAAAATAACGATAGAGCTAAAGTATATAATTTTTTTAAAAAAACATACTAATAAATATTACAGGTATCCATTAATATTCTTCAATAAAAAAATTAAAACATATAATTGCTCGTGGGCTTTTAAAGCATCAAGCTACTGTGAGCACTTTTATTTTTATACCAATAATTATAAAAATGGTATGCCACTCCTACTCTAGAGAGGGCCTAGGCCTTAGCCGACATGATTCAGTGGATCGATCAGGTTTCGGGTTTTGAAAATCAAGACTCAGCAGCAATCCTTCCAATTGGCAAATTAGGGATGGTTTAGAATCAATTGAATATTTACAAGATTGGAATAAGTCTATTTTTATATTTTATTTTATTTTATTTTTTACATTTTCTTTAGACCTATTGGTCCAATGCCTATGAAAGGAGAGTTTAACCCGTCCCAAGGGCTGGATCCTGATTCTAAACCCGCACGTGACGAGACTGAGGCATCACGGGGCAGCCCATGTCTAAGTCAAGCTGCTTCGGAGGCAAGTTTGACTGTAGTTGCTGTAAAGTGTGATTTTCATGGTTATGTGAAGCAAGTTCAAACTTTTAAGATAATAATTATTATTTATAAGTAATAACATTTTAAGATAATAATTTTAAAAAACTTTAAATTAGTAACTCTAAAGAATTTCCAACCGTGGTGGGAAGGAGCTGTAGTTTTCCAAGGGGACTACGCGATGCAGTTCTCAAGACAAGAAAGAGTACTTGTGTTTTGTCAATATCACAAGTTGCACCCAAGAAGGTGCGAGGCCGTATAAAATTTGGGCGCATTGATGACAATTCCACGTAGTTGATTTTACTAGAGTCGATGACAATCTTTCGGACATTTTAAATAAAAATAGATTGAGTTTTATCAAATCTGATTGCGTCAAATCAAGTATAATCACTAAATAAACATATTTTAATCTCTATCTTTAGTAGGTTTGCTTTGACTAATCCCCAATCATATCATAACAGTGCAAAAGTAAATCATAAAATTAGATTTCCTATCCATAAACCTTATTATAGAAACCATTTCCATAAGCAAGCATGTTACTTTTTTTTTTCTACTTAATTCATTATTTCCTTTTTTCCTTTTTTTTTTCCTTATTTATGTCCTCTATCTATAATTATTATGTAATTATCCTTTTATAATGTGCAAATAATCAATATCGAAATGCATTGGCATTTCAATAAATATATATGCCTCAATTAAAAGTTTAAAAAAATAATTTTTTATCTTTTTAAAAAGTATATTGAATTATTTCGCATCTTTAAAAATAATGTAACTTTAGATCCTCTAAATATCAAAATATTTGAAAAATTAAAATTATCTATATTTAAATCCAATCTATTTTATTGATCAATTAATTTGTATATTATTAAACTATAACAATCGTACTAATTATTAATATATCATAAGATAGTAAATAAAATAACTTTATAGTTGATGCAAGCCTCTTCGCCGACGGCCCAATGCTCATGATGAAAGCAAAAGTCTATCGTAGGTCAATATCCTCCCTTGCCAACTTGCGGTGCTACTTACAAAATTAAGGCGGCTTTCCTTTGTCTTTTTCATAATAATTATCCCCAAAAACATAGGTTTTCGAATTATTTTTAGTTATTCATAAACCAGAGTACAGAATAGCTCCTCCTTTACAGAAATTTCTAATATAAAATATTAGATAATTTATAAATAAATTTCTCATCGTTATTATTATTTTTTTTTAATCTCCACCATCATTTCATTTAATGTTGTAAGATGGTAACTTATGAAAATAGATCCATTTCCATAACATATTAAGGAATTAATTTTAAAAAACTTTTAAAAAATAACTTTAAAAGATTGGTTTTCATAATTTATTTTAATAATTGTTCAAAAACACTGCTACAAACTTTATGTTTATCCTCATAAATTGAATTTAAAAGTTTATACATATATATACCTCGAAATATATTTAAATTTTTAATAACTTCGAATATCCTTGCCAGTTGTACAACTTCCCAAAGGTTTGTACCAGAGTCAGAGATAGACATTTTATCAAATGGTTTTTTAAAGCATAAAGTTTCTGTGAGCACATGCATACCACTACTTATAGAAATGGTGTATCACCCCTGATATATAAATATATACATATTGGTCCAATGCCTAAAAAGGAGAGCTTCAGGACTCGAGGAGTTTCCATCCACTCATGTC
Source organism: Laguncularia racemosa (assembly GCA_037954665.1). NCBI lineage: Eukaryota > Viridiplantae > Streptophyta > Magnoliopsida > Myrtales > Combretaceae > Laguncularia > Laguncularia racemosa. The sequence goes on along the minus strand of JBBMOL010000099.1, from coordinate 2,870,093 downwards.
AATACACTATATCTCATATTTATATTTAAATAAATTTATATTTTAAAAATCTTAATCATAATTTAATATATTTATTACTTACATATAAAAAATTAATATATTTCAAATTGCTAACTCTACTCTTAACCCATCAAATTAGAGTAAAATCACTAAAAATATTTTAATTTCTATCTTTAATAGGTTTGCTTTGACTTATTCCCAATCATATCTGTGCAAAAGTAATCATAAAATTAGATTTTCTGTATACTCGGTGCCAAATTACACATTCATAAACTTAATTATAGCAACCACGCGTGTTACTTTCTTTTGTTTAATTTATTTACCTCTTTTTTTTTCCTTACTTTCTCATTTCCATATAACTACCTTTTATAATATATAAATAATTAATATTTGAATGCATAAAGAAATTTTATTTTATTTTTCTTATAATTACAATGGTATTTACGTTAATATATATGCAATATGCTCCAACTATAAGATAAAAAACTTATTCTTTCAACTTTTTACAAAATATTTCGAGTTATTTCGTATTTTTAAAAGTAGTTTGATTTTAGATTTTTCAAATATTTGAATACCTTAATCAAAATTATTTATATTTGAATCTGATTCATCCTATTGAAAAATTAGCTTCTATACCATTAAATGATAATAATTTTATAAATTATTAATGTATTATAAGATAGTAAATAAATTAACTTTATAGTTGGTACAAGCCTCTTCACCTATGACCCCATGCACATGGTAAAAGCAAAAGTCTATGTAGACCAATGTTCGCCCTTGCCAACTTGCGTTGCTACTTACAAAATGAAGGCGGCTTTCCTTTGTCTTTTACATAATGATTACCCCCCAAAGCATATATGTTTCGAATTTTTAGATCTGGAAATTTCAAATTCTTCATCACATTTATATATCTTTACAAATGTTTTTTCTTTCTTTTTTAATTGGCCAATCGGTATGTATCTTTACAAGATTAAATTAACTCATTTTCATTGGTTTACTAACACCGGACATATAAATAATTTATAAATTAATTTTTTTATTATTATTATTATTATTATTAATTTTTATCTTAAAATGTTTTTCAAGTTATCATATTGCAATTTATTCTAATAATTGTTATAAAATAAGGTACAAACGTTATGATTATCACCATACTTTATAATTGAATATTAAAACTTTTCATTAAATAGCATAAAATTATATATGTAACAGCATTATTTGGAATATATTTAAATTTTAATAACCTCAAACATCCTTACCAAGCTACACAACTTCTCAAAGGTTGTAAATATGGGGTTGGCTCAAAACCGACCCGAAATCATGGGGTCAAGGGCTAATGGGAGGTTGAATGGGAATAGGCCTAGGGGAGGAAGGATCGAGTCGGGTCAATTTCCCTGACTTCGGGCCCTAAATCGACCTTACAAAGTTTTTGTATTTTTAGATTTATTTTTTTTTATCATAGTTTTTTTATTATTATTATTAATAGTTATATTAAGATCGACTCAACCCATCTATTCAATACATACCTAAATCGGTAAGTTCATAGTTTAGGGCCAGTTGATTTATCAAGTAACATAATGCAATTTAGCTATCGAACCATTGGTCAGATGATTCTTATCTATTGGACCAATTCTAGATTTGATTAGTTTAAGGGCCTGAATCGGTCCTTTTCAATGTCTAAGTTGTACCTTAGATAATATTTTATCAAAAATTTCAATTATATCAATGTATATGATGATAGGATGATAAACCAGGATCTATATTAAAGCATAAACAAATCATCGGTTCCATCTCCTTTAATTATAACATTGAAATACCTCCTCTCTCTCTTTTTTTTCTCGTTGCCAAAATTGAAAGTAGCCTCAGACTAGCTTTTCGTGCACGTTGCAGATCGAATTGTTAAAAAATTTGTTCTCGTCGGCCCAAATTGGATTTTTTTTTTCTTTCTTTCTTTATTTTTATTTTTAATTATTATAAATTTATCCAATAGATTTACTTGTTCATCAGTTTCATGAAAATGTATATGGATGAGCGTTGTCACGGGAAACAACAGATGAAAAGGACAAACCATGTACAGGGCATTCACCTGCTGAAATGCACGTTGGATTCGCCAAAACAGGACACACGAGTAGTAATATTAATATTTTCAAGGTCGTTGCGTTGTCATATTTGACTATCGTTAAGCAAATTCATCTCTCCGTATAAGATTTAAGGAAACTCTAATAAAATAGTATGTAGAACGAATTATATACAAGAAATTACGCTTTATTATTATTTTTTTCAAAAAAGGAAAAGGGGATTTATATATGGTTCACTTTGTTATTATACGTTGCTCCAAAATCTTATCCATTATGGTATAATTGATTTGCACAAAGGAATAAAATTGAAACAGAATTATAATAATTCTTAATAAATGGAATAGAAAAGTATTGATTATTTTTTATAGTTATTTGGAGATTGTATGGATAAATTTAAAAATATATAAAAATAAATAAAGAAGGGCTATTCCTTTAATCTTGTAAAGAAATTATAATTTCTTATCAATTTTTTATTTTGTAGCAATAGTATTTTCTTAATAAAATATACCATTTATTTTTTTGATAAAAGAATATAACCAATTATATTTACTTTTTTCTCAAAAACTCTAGATGCCTGAACTTCTTCGTTTGTCACCGTAACTTCAAAGAAATTGTAAACTTAATTATATATAAATTAATAGATCCTTTGACTTATTAGGCCTATGGCCCTTTTTTAGGAAACCAACCCAACATATGGATGGGGTAACTCTTGAACCTACCAAGCCTAAGCGGTTTAATTCCTGGATCTTGAATCAAGATGCTATAAACTTCTTTTTTTTTTTCCTTAACATTGGAGGTTTTTTTTAATTTAATTTTTTCAATTATAAACCCACCACCGGTTCCTAAGCCTTATATGGACTTCATAACCAACTTAGCTTACTTAGGGCTAGGATCGGTCTGAACCCATGTTGCCATGTGTTCAAACCAAGACAAGACCTTGCACCGGCTATTTCTATATTGGGCACGATCAAAACCCGACTCAATGCCCTCTATCAACAATTACCTCGCATCCTATGATGTGTCTTTATATTTCTTCACATACATTTTTGGATTTAAGCAAAAGTATGTTGGTCTATGGTCTTAGCCCTACTTTGTGGATTAAAAATGTTAAATATTACCCTAAACATGATATTTGTAGATTTAAAATGTTTATTTGTGTCTTTTCATTTAATTTTGATTATATATTTTGATTTGAAGATTAAACACAATAGTGAACAATTACCAAAAAAAAAATTAACGAGTAGCATTACACAATTTAATATAAATACATACCACATTATATAAAAATAATTGTCAAAGGAACTTATTTGTGCATTTCACCTTAAATAGGTGAATATTTAAGGTTTCTAGATAGGATTATCTGTCAAATAATTTCAAAATCTTTTGAAAATTAATTTTGAAAACTTTTCTAAAATACCTGTTAATTTCTTTTCTTGTCCTATTTTGTCTATTTTTTTTTCATATAATTAAAATGTACGATCCGCCCATGGAATTTGAGACCCACTAATCTATATAAACTTTTTTTTTAATTTTCAAATTGTGTAATGCTTAAATATTCTAATTTAAGCATTAATGTGGGATCCTTTAGGGTTTGCTTTTTGACAAAAATGTACACTGATTAAACATTGAACAGAATCCTTGATTAAAAAGATGAAACTAAGGAATAAAGTAAGATATATGTGATTCGATTCCAAAAGATAGTCTGGTCCACACTGTCCTCCACCATACCCAATTGGCGGATTCTTTGCTAAAAGAAGAACATAAATGAGAGAGACAGAGAGGGGAAAGAAAATTATAAAATTCTTCGTGTTATGTTTTACTTTTGTAAGATGCATGAAAAACGAGTAACGTCTTTTATTCAAGGGGCTGTGTGGAGAGCACGTAAAGACACATTAGACGATGGATCCGTGAAATTATGTTAGATATAGGATTTTTCTCTAATTGTCTTGCTTAAGCTTTCCTCGGCTAACTAATAACAATACATTCCTTCTCACTTTCGATCATCACTCTAAGAAAAACCCTAGTCTAGAATCTTAGTAAATACTTTCTCTCAATGCGATGTTGATGTTGGTACAACTTGATACATATAAAAAAAAAAGTTCCAATTCATTTAGAGTTTCTAGCTAAATTATAGATTCTAATCACATGCCTGTTCAAAAGCAAGAGATATCAAATCCATGCACATGTGTATTGAGATTGACTTTAGAGTCTAGATCTTTAGTAAATAAATTTTATCCTTTCTTCTTATGTTGAATTGTAGAACTAAGATCATAAAGTTGAGGATTATGAATTAAGAAATAGATCTAAGCATCAGTTACTAGAGAATAGAAATCACAAAGTTATAAAACCTATCAATTTCGGTTGGGATATAGATTACATTTATTGGGGACAATTAACTATGAATTCCGGAGAAAACATGGATAAGATATTTAGTCATTGTTTTGATGGAGTTTAGCACAAAATTGTGGAGTTTAGAATTATTTACATACGCTCTATGGGCATAAGATAGTTGGTGAAAATAATTGTTTGCTCAACTGTTTATTATCAAAAGTAAATCAAGAATCTAGGATGAAAGAACACTACCTACTTATTGTAAATGGGGGAAACTTAAATATAGGCTATCAATATGACTTAATATTGTATAAAAGTCATCAAGGTAGAGGAGCAGTAGACTGAACTATCAATGGCTTTATACAGTCAAGCAAAGTAATATTAAATTTGTAACTCCTCAAAATTCGAGTACGTTATGACCTGTCATGTGTCCTCAATACTAGAAGATACGTAGACTCAATTGCTATAATTCTCCAAACATTATCTTTCAATTATTTAATATAATAAATAAACCTCTTAAATTACTGCAGTTGAAGTATTCACAAACTCCAACAATACCACAATTTTTAAAAGAAATATATATCCTCCCAAATATAATTCCTATTCAATTTCCTCAATTTAAATATAGCGGAATCCTTCAATAATTTAAATAACATAATAATCTAAATCACAATTACAAATTATTCTATATTCTCCTTTCTCCTCATCGAGATCCTACTCGTCATAATACACATAGTCCACAATCTCCTCCATATCTCGATTTGTTTCTTTTAGGGTTTCATCATATCCTACAATCTCTCTTGTAGCATCTGCAACTAAAAAAACAAATTCCTACAAGCGGTGAGCTAACGTCTAGTACAGTGCATACCTACACACACACACATATGCCATGCCAGAAGCAATAACACATGCAAGATGCAACATAATATTCATATACAATTTTATTTATCTTTTACAATCTTTAACCAATACGCAATTCCATCATAAACATCTTCACACATAACACTCACAAACATCCTTTCACAATCCTTCCACAAGCTATATATATATATATATATATGACAGATATTCCTCTCTGTCTATGAGTCTATTACCATATATAATAATAATATATATATATGATAGTGGGTACTCCCTATTATCCATGAATCCTCACACATCACAACCTTCTACATTACAACATTTCACATCACAATCTTCTACATAAAACTTGAATTATTTCGATACACAACTCCACTAAGAATAATGTCACATATCGATCATCGGGGTGCTACCCCAAGAACACCAACCCACACTTGGTTTCTTGGACCGAGGAAATCATAATCACATGCTCACTCAATCAAGTTCATTTACAATATTATTAAATCCACATATAAAAATTTAATTTATTAAGCACAAGCAACAAACATAATATATACGTATCTGACTTTGCAAATTTTAGTTTGTCTTATACTTTTCTAGCTTCACAAGTCTCCCAAGCCTATACATGATTCAAATTATATGCTTTTAGAATTGTATTCCTAAAAATATCAAAAGGAAATAGATACATTTCAACTCAATACAGTTATGTTGGAGGCCGTGTAGGTGAACATTTGGTAGTACATAACCATGCCAAAGGCCATGTACATTTTCCTCTCTTTTTTTTTTAACATGGGCGAGATACAGTCATGTTAAGGGGTTGTGTATCTCTTTGTTCATTTTTTTTTTCAACATAGTCATGTTGAGAGGTCATGTATCTCTTTGTCCACTGTTCATCAACACAGTTTCAACATGATCATGTTGAGAAATCATATATCTCTCTATCCATTGTTCATCAACATGGTTTCAACATGGTCATGTTAAGAGGTCATGTATTTCTCTGTCCACTTTAGTTCATCAACACAATTTCAATATGATCATGTTAAAAGGCCGTGTATTTCTCTGTTCACTCTTTAAATTCAACACGCCCATAACACGATCATGTTGAGAGATCGTGTATTTCACTATATACTTCGTAAATTAATCCCTCATTCCGATTTCTAATAAATTTAATTTAATTGATCTATCTAATATGAAATTTACATTGTAATACATTATTAGGTACATTTACTTGACTTGAATTGTTATCGTGATGGATAAACCGCTTGTTTCTTTCTTACGTATCACGTATTGATCTAAATCTATAAATGAATCTTAATTCATTACTCCCTACACTTCTATATACATTCGTAAATCACGATTTATAATCGTCGATTTATGAACTTACCTTGATTTCATACACTCGTTGTGGTGCAGTTGTCGTCTCCTCTTGTAGATGTACACAAGAAGGCTCTAAGGTTCTGTGAAGTGTGCAAATGTGGCAAAAACGTGTTAACCCTAAGCTAGATTCACTTATATACTTAAGTCATAAAATTACCATCTTGCCCCACTACTATTTACTTTCTTGTTCTTAGCAGATATATATATATATATAAAATATTCTGAGTAATTACAAAATTATTACTTTGCATTGTAATATGCCAAGGGCCTAAACCTCTTTGAGTAGGCATATAGAGGATTAAATGTTGAGGCTAGTTGTTTATCAAGAAATTGGATTAAATTGATTTCTATTGTAGATTTGTAGGATTGGATTGATATTATAAATGGAATGTGTTGTTTGTATTAGTTACTGCACTAGATTTACTTAAGTTGTATATCCAACACACGATTTTTATCAATCATAATCATCTATTTTCATATACAAAAATTTAGGGAACTTAAGATTTAACCCATATATTATTTCGTCGAGATAATGTAATTTTAACTTACTGGACTTCCACAATATAGTTGTTCATGTATTGGTCATCTATGATTCACTCGAAGTCATTTGTGATTTATATGTTACTATTGTGTTAGCCTCTATAGTAACAACCAAAAAGAGAGGGAAAAAAAAAATGAAAAAGAAACAGAGAGAGAGAGATCATATTTTCATACCAACCATAGAGAAAAATTGGTGTGCGTAGCATCGTTAACTTGATTAATCAAACCTAACAAGCAAGAATGCCAAGGAAAGTCTTTCCTAAAATAGCCTTCAATGTAACTTAACACAAAACAAGAAATCGTGTGAGATGTACAAAAACAAGATGAATATTGACAAGCTCTTTAATACATATTGTGACCAATGTTGTCAGATTCGATCTAGGTGACTGATCTGGATATGTGAGGTCAAAAATAAAAAAAGAAAGAAAGAAAAAAGACCAAATTCAGTTAAAAGATGAATTGAAATCAAACTGAGATCTATCGAACCAGATTGAATAATAAGAGTCAACTCAAATTTAACAATACTAAATATGATTAAGATGTATCTTTTATCTAACATTTTTGTATTACTACCTTGTAAGTATTAAAACAGTAATCTTCAATTTGTAATAACTTAAAATGGAATATTAACTAAGATTTTTATAACTCAATTGATATGAATAGTATTCTTTTATGGAATAATTTTTTTTTTAAAATTTTCTTATCTGTCTAATTGTCTAATATCTGGGTATTAAAAAAAAAAAAACTTTTTGCATGTAAGTTGGCATATGACACCCAATTATGTCCACCGACAAGACTTAGTACATGGGAAGCATGAAATTCTTTGTAAATATATATATATATATATATATATATATTTTCAAAAGCTGAAATCGTCAAATGATTAATGTCCATCGCCCAGATTTAGCACTAATTTCGGCAACAATGTTTGTCCACCTGTCTTGTGATGATAAATGCTGTCTCAATGTAGTGGCTAATAGCTATTTTGTTGGTATGCGTGTTTTTATAATCAAACCTAATGCTTATTTGTCCCGCCAATCACGTTTATTCCATAACCAAAAAAAAAAAAAAAATGGCCCTGTCGCCAAAATCTAATCACATATCCACTCAAACTGCCGAAAGTGTTGTTAATTTCCCATTATAATAATATTAATTTTATCATAAATATCTTATCTATTTATACATTGACTGCATATATAATAGTATTTATCTTCTATTCGAACATAAAACAAAATGTACATTCTTTCAATATCATATATTATAACTTTATTTCTTAATTTAGATCACTTAATACTGAATTATGGACTTCTCTCACAATTATCCTACACCCTATAGTAATGGAGAATTTTTTTTTTTTTGAATTTTTTTAATTAGATTAGTGGCATAATCTTTATTTAACAACTTTAAAAACCATTAATATTGGAACATTTATATTGAGCATACGTATAAGAATAAAAGTCAAGTTGATACGTTTACACGTGCACATGACTTAGCACTCATACATTACAATTTCAAAGACACTTGTCAAATACTATATGGAAAATTTAAACCATACAGCAACTTCGTATTTTCAAATTTTAGATGGAGCATGAACCAAACATTCTTCTCCTGTCCTTTTCTAATGCTCAATATGCAATCTTTATCATAAAAAATACTTTACAATTTACTTTCATTGAAAATATGATTTAATGCATAATATGTACTTTCATCTATGTGATTTTTGAAAATCTATAATAAATTAAAAAAAATTTACAAACAAGAGGATCAACATTTGAGATCAAATTTAAATAGAAAATTAAACTTTCAAATGATTAAAATAAAATATCAATATTATATTAAGTAATTCAAATAGAAAATTCTATTATGGTACCATTATGATTAATAACGGATTTTTTATTTAAACCATTTAACATAATGTTAATCCCTTATTTTAACCACTTGAATATTTAATCATCTTTTTTAACCATTAAATATAACATTGATTATCTATTTTAATCACTTAAAAATTCAACCCTTTTATTTAAACTTGACTCCAAATGTTAATCTTCTTACTTATAATTTTTCTGTAATACATTACATCACTCCATTTATATGGAATTTGTTATTATTATTTTGAATATTTTAAAAGTTGCAACCTTTTAGATAAATAAAGTAGCAATGCCTTGACATGAGGAAAAAAAAAACTATAAGGATTATTTATACCTTTAATGAATATTTTTTGCAACGTGTTATTGTTGTCCCTCTAAGGTGGGCCATACAAAATCCCATAATAACGTGCCCCAATAAAATCAAATTCTTCCATTTAGAAAATTCCTTTCCTTCACTTAATTATAATACTTATTTCTCATTGGATAACTATAATGATATTTAGTATTATTTTAGGTTAATATTAGCAATTTCATAAGTAATCTCTATTACAAAAAAATATTAAATAGTAATTCATTACTTAAACATATGAATAGAAATTCAATATTAAAGTTAATTTTTTTTCAATATACCTACTTTAAAATCAAAATCAACATATAATAATTTTATTATAATTCTATCATATTCCATAGTAATAGATATATTACATTATAGCTTTACTACATTTGATGAAATAAACGGATAGTGACCTTTAATTTGCTTAGTTATACTTTCTCACATGTATTATGTATATTTTAAGTATTACCTTTTTAGGCAATAATTACAAATGTGATATATATTTTTTCTGAATGTAAAGTCTAATGTTTTGTCTAACAAACTTAGAAACAATTATGATGTAAAAGAATAATCATATCTAAAACCAATATCATATATTTTTGAGTTTCAATCTTAAATTTTTATGAAATTCAGGCTTTAGAGCATATATAGACAAAGATATAACTAAAAGTACAATTAGGGGCTACCATTGGGCTCTAGCTATTTCATGATATTTGCTTCCTTACTATTTAAGTCACTTTATATATATATATATATATACGTGTGTATGGGGATCGGGTGCTTTTACAAACAATGTATATATATTTTTGTATATTGAGTAGTTTATAAGAGGAAAAACCTCTAAAAACTTGTTTAAACATTTGAGTGCTGTAAGATTGCACGAGAATCATTATTGTACAGCTACTATTATATTATAATGAATTGATTCAAAACTGGTCATGATTCTTTTACTATTGTTCTTTTGGGATTTTCTATGTGAATTTTGTGCCTCTTTCTTTCTTTCTTTCTTTCTTTACTGTTGTTTCTCTTATAATTATGTATTTTTTTTTATTTTTTTAATCTAATTCCTAACAAAAGGCATCAAAATAAAGTTAAGAAATTTTGGTCTTTGATAGTATATGATCTACAGACAGAATAGATGGTTAGAAAGTATAGTACTAAGAAGTTTGATTGTTACAACAGGTGCAGATGACAACGCTCCTAACGTAGTCAGGTTGAAAAAGACTTTGTTTAAATAGCTAATTGCCATATGAGGATGATGGGTGAGTAGATTTAAGGAGTAGGCGATCACAATGATCTAGTTAAGTTTGATAAAGGTGTTTTACATGTATTAGTGGAGAAGACAGCTAGAGTTCTCAACTTGTTAAAACTTACAAATGAAGGATTTTTGCAAATTAAAATCTTGAAAAAGAAAAAAAGAAAAAAAAAGTTGATGCTCTGAAGTGAAAAGATAATTGCTTTATCTACCAACAAACGTAACAATCAAATTATAAATACATCCTTAAATTAATGGTTAGATGCAAATAAACCAATTATATTTTCAAGATATTGTTTAGGAATTATTTGAATATTTTTAAAATTTATGAAAGATGAAATTATACTTTAAAAATAACTGAATATAACTTTAGAGTTGGCAAAAAAAAAAAAAAAAAAAAAGATGTAAGTTCACATGTCTATGCACTTGACATATAGTATGGGGCATTTATTTGCAATTATCCCAAAATAAAGTAATAAAATGAGGAAGATGAAGGGATGAAATCTAGTCTCCCTTTTCCTTATGGTACTTGAGGTTTCCTTTTAATGGTTGAGATGAGAATTTGTGAAGACATTAGCTTAATGACTTTTAAAAACATTCAATTGACTACCTCTCTATCGTTCTTTTGCTTTAATTCTCCTTTTCCTTTTTCTTTGTTGGCCCAATTTCACTTACTTTTGTTCAGTCAACAAATTAAATTGCTTATCCTCTGTATTCTTTTGTTAGGGAGTTCATTGAATATGGTAAAGGTAATAAGAATATTTAAATGCCAAAATTACTCCATCCCAATCATAAATGAAGAAAAGGAGTAATGGTTTTGCACATATTATCATGTCTCACACGGAACTTTAGTCATGGCAATTGTTATGAATGTTTTACCATGATAAAAACACTCGCAAAGCATCTAAATTAACTAAGGGTGAATATAAAATGGTTCTTTTTTCTCTCTCTCTCTATTAAATTGAACTTAACCATGCAATTTGGTTCGTGATTTTTTCAAACTAAAAAAAAAAAAAAAAAGGTTCGGTAGACGATTTGAACCATTGCTATATATATTAATTTACATATATATATATATATGTCAATAAGATAAGAAAAATTGTATTTGATATAAAAATAATATAATTGATTATCATTTCTTTAATACCCATTTGATATATTTAATGATGCTTTACTATTTTTCTTTACATAGTTATAATTTCCACATTAGTCGATAAGTAAAAATACGAAATTAAAAAAAAATAGCAAATTACTTAATGAAAGCTAAATAAGAGAAGGAACCGAATAAATGATATAAAATCTTCTTTTCTAGTTATACATTCTTTAGACTTTCACCACTTTTTTTTTTCTTTTAAACTTTTCACAATTTGATTCAATTTATAATTTTTTTTAACTTAAAAAAAGTTCGATTTGGTTTGCAATTTTTTTTTAACTTATAAAAATAGCTTGAACTTAATTTATGATTTAGTTCAATTTGGTCTAGTCCAGTTCGTGGTTCAATTGGTTTTTTGGCCTAGCCCTAAGACTAACTACAAAGATAATAGCAATAGTATATATAAAAAGGTGCATATTACATAAAGATCCTCATAAAGTTCTATTGACAAGTATGTGGGTATAACAAAAGAAATAAATTTATATAGTCTAAACTAATATCCAATCAAGATAACAAAAATGGAAGAATCAAAATGTTTTGCCAATCAAAAATGTTCCAAGTAACTATAACTTCTTACTCAGCTAGATTGTAGTTAAACCCTACCTAAGGAAGTTAATGGGACTTACTTTAGTAGTTCTCTTGGTAATAAGGTGCAATTTAAGACCTATATGGTCAATCACACTATAAGGAAATGAACAAACTACCGTTTAATAAGATAAGAGTGCAAGCAATTTCACTCGGGTTATTAATCATATGCTATACATGAGTAATCATATGAAATGTAAATATCGCACGTTATTTTCTTGTAACTAGTGTAAAGTTTAGGGTTTTTGCTCTCATTGGCCTTAGGTTGGGGATTCATAAACCACCATAAGTGCCTAGATCGTCTAAACTTCTCACACATCTCTTCTTTATACTTATGTACCTTTAATTCACTTTTGAAACCACTTCATACCCAAAATGATAGGAAGGACCCTTCAATGGGCTCCGTTAAACATGTGATAGCCCCCACATCACTTAATTCACAAATGGTGGAGCAACAATCCTTCGCTGATTACTTCTCTCAAGTCATATAGCAATGATGGCCTTCACTTCAATGCAACATCTCATGCAATGTATATTAGGTTTTATATTAAGCCTATCCTTTAAGTAATTTATCTAAGAGCGACCAAACAACATTCATTCAAAAGTTAATTAGTTCGCAGAAAAACAAATATTTACAGCAAATGGTAATTCCACAATCACTCAATAATCCAACCAAACAATCACCACATATAATTCATAATTCAAATCAATAACCCATTGGTCTATGATTATAATCAATCTTTTATTTAATATTGTATTACCTTAAGTATATATGTATATATAAGCGAGTCTCAAAAGGGCTTATCATAAGTATATAAGTATGTATATATAGGTACGAGTCTTGTAAATCACAAATGGACAATGTTGGGGGGGAAATTGTTGACCGATTAGTGCAAAGTTTTGTTCGAGTGAAAATAGGTTCACCAACTAGTTGGCAAGGGATGGAACAGTTGATCAATAGGGGAAAAGTTTAGTGGGGAGTGTGTATTACTAGCATCCTGGTAATGCTTGAACCAGCTAGTCAATGGGGTGTTTTTCCCTACCATCCAGCTACTAATTGCCTTACCATTTGAACTAGGGATGTAAATAGGCCGAATTTGAAATGGGTTCATTGAAATCCAAACCCAACCCGGATGCTTAAAACCTACCCTGACTCGATTAACAAACGAAGCATCTCGAACCCGACCTAAATGGCGATTAAATCTTTTTTTTTTCCATACTTCAACTTATTTTCATATGTCATTTCTTTAATTTATTATTAATTTTCTTGTGATGGAAAGAAAAGAAAAATTAAAAATATAAAAATATACTGATTAAAAATATAAAAATAATAAAATAAAATATATTAATTATAAATTATAATATTAATTTATTATTTTAAAAAATTATTAGGTTAGGTTTTCCCATTGAGTTTTTTTTTTAAAAAAAAATCTCGTAACCCAACCTTAAATCCTATCGGTTTTACTTCAAGTCCCAAACCCGACCCTAAGCCCTATAGGATTTGACTTTATAGAGCTTTTATCGAATCGATTGGAGCGAATACCTAATACTACCCACCCCTATTGCATTCCTAATTCAAACACTTTTCAACTTCAACTTCTTGTATGCTTTATTCATTCTAATTCTAAATAAATAATTCATTTTTTCTTCATTTTTCATAAAAAAACTTTAAATATCACATTACAAAACAAATATATCAATAAAAAAAGTAACAATCATAAGTAATGTAGTAACTCATCGAATTTCCTACTCACCATAGCTTTATCTTCTATGGCTTGAAGTAATCATCAAGTAGCCGAGAATAGTCAAATTCTTCACCTAAGATTAAAGAACAACAAGTGTAATATAGATTCTAGTAATTAAAATTATTAAAACTTCAATTGAATCAAACCGAATCGTTCTTTAAATAAAGCTTCAAAACCAAATGCTTTTATATTTATTTCGATTCAACTTCATAACTTCAACTTAATTTTTACCTGTTAAGTAGTCTTGTTGTGAAATACTCTTCAAAAGGATCGTAAAATCAGGAATAAGATCTCTATTATGCTTGTAGATGACACCTAGACTTATGAATGATGGGGGTAGTTCTCATAAAAATTGATGAAATTGATAAAAGAGGTGAATTATTACAAGTAGACTCCCATGTTTTACGGAAGTTGGCATGTGTTAAATGTTTTTTCTTCTTGTTTATCACCACCCACTATCCAAAAGGCATGCAAATCATCCTCCCTTTTTTTCATATCCAATTGTAGTAATTTATTTATATATGTATTGGGGAGTATCCTATGCTTTGACTGGCCCAATAGATCATGCCAATTTGAAATTATTGGTCCAACCCAATTACGGTCACTTGTTCCACTTGCTATCTAGGATCAAAATCCATAGCTTCTTACGACAATTTCCGGCCCAAACAATTTGAGTTGTCCAAATTGTTATAACACCTATATTCTAAAAGAAAAGGATAAATTTCAGAAACAGCCATGACCCATGACAAGTACTAAATTTATAAATAACCCTCATGTATTCAAGTATAATTAGTTATGTATAGATTCATGTCAAATTAATGGCACAAATCATTATTGGGTCATAGATGTTTTCGTGATGCAAGCCATTTATTTGCTTGACTTGATAAGGATTTTATGTTTGCCTTTGAATGATGGTAATGTAAATTTTTATGAAAACTGTGGTATGTGTAAATGTCTTTATGTAAAAGTACATAAAGCATTCCTACTTATTTTATACATATTGTGATAAATCATCTATCTTTAATACTAATCAATTCTCTCACAATTTTATCATGAAAATTTACAAGGAAAATGACTCATACAGTAAGTTTTCGTGCAAAATAAAAACAACTTTTTTACCTCTAATTCCTTGCAAATTACAATCGATTATGTTTTAACTAAAGATTTCCATTTCAAATGTGTCTCTGTATTGATGGTAATTGAAATAAATTATTGTTTATTAATAATTTCCATCGCAAATCTATTTTTATTTGGTAATAGTTATATTTTATCGCAAACCTACCTCTAGATTGATGGTAATCAATGTGTCAGGTACGGACCGACCTGGGCAATTGAACCAGGTTGACCCAGAACCGACCTTTGGACCGAACTGGTCTTTCATATAGGCTTAGTGTGTTTGCTTATATATTTCTAATCTGTAATACGATTAGTAAGGCTGGAAATAATGTTTATATAGCAAATTTGCAATATAAGGTATGATATTGTTCTATAATAAGTAACTGTTTAGGAACACATGGAAAATTACTCTCAATACAAAGTAAGCATTATAGCTAAATGTAGCTAGGCGAAGATTTTTAAGTATCTTTTCTTACTATTTTTTTTATACGATGTTGGATAGATAATCCCAAAAATAACATGAAAATAATATTCTCTAATGACTAATTGTTGTACGCACATGGTAGTGTAATATATTCTAATGTAATATTGTATTACTGCAATTAATATATATTAATTTGGCCTTATGTAATTAAGGTAGTGTTACTATTATTTTATAGTATTGAAATAGACAAAATTTTCAATCATTGTTTAATTTGTATAGTGAACCAAGTTATTGAACAAAAAAGATATCAAGGTACTAAACATAACCTAAAAAAATTATACCATATATTTGATTATATAAAAATTTATTTCATTAGACAAAGTAAGTATACTCTCCAAATTCAAAATATAACCCATATCATTATCATTTTTTTTATTGTTGTGTTTATGCCAATTTTTTTTTTGGCAAATTCTCGTATTGATATGAAAAATAACCTAATATGATTAAAAATATTCATAACTTGTATTACCTGAAATAAACGTGGTATAAAAAAATTGTATTGTACTGTTCTTTTGTATAGTACTATTCTATTCTCCTTTATTATTATTGTACCTAAGCCTAAACTAAATGCTACCTAAGCCTCCATTATTATTGTAGTGTATAGAGACTAAGCCCAAGGGCTAGGCCCTACAACCTAATATTTGGCCTTTTCTTCACAAGTGAACTAGATTGTTGCCTTAGTTACATTTCAACATAATCTTCCTAGTTTCACTACATCTTTGAGCAAGGTAAGAAGAAATGTTCCAATGATACTAATATATTATGTTGATGGATTTATAACAAGTAAATATCAATAAAGTTCTAATATATAAGTACATGAATGATAATTTTTTAAAATCTACTTAGCACATGTTTAAATATTATTAATATTTACTTACCATTTATTTAAACATGTGATGTATTAGTATCAGTGATTCTTTAAAAAAGAGAGAGAGAGAAAGAAGTGGGTGTACTTTGTATGTGCAAAAAAAAAAAAAAAAAGTTGCTTCATTAGCTTTGTCACTATAGACTCCATTATAGCCCATTTACTTTCTAGGATAAAATAGATTGGAAATAAAAAAAGTTATACATTGACAATAATTATTACTAGAAATTTACATTCTAATGTTTATTTCTTGTAATTTATTTATTTATAAGAAATACTTATTATAGTGTTTATTTCACCTTATTATTTGCAGTATTAAATTGAGAATACAAAAAATAGGAATACGGCCATATTTGGTTTTATTAGAAAATAACCAAAACTTATTTGACTTCTCTTATTAATTAGGGGTATAATTGTCCAATTACTTGAATTTGAACTTTTTATTCCTTATAAAGAGAGAAAAAAAATTATAATTTATAAAAGGTAATAACTATGCCCTATAAAAAGCTAATAAAAAAAAGTCAAAGGAGAATAAAAAATTCCATACCAATTTCCACATAAAGAAGGTACTAGGAGACATTTTAAGAAGAGTTTTTCTATTTTTCCTCTATTGCCTTGGAGTAAATGAGCCATTATTGTCTAAAACGATCACAAACTCTATCTCTTTGTTTCCCTTGCACACCCATATCTCTTTGTCTACCTTCTCTTATTCTCCTATTTTGTCTTCTCTATACCTTGACCCTACTTGTGACCTAGTGTTTCCACTCTCAATGCCCACTTCCTCATATCTTCACTAACAAGCATGTTTAATGTAAATTAGTTTCCTCTACAAGAGAAAAACATGATGATGTAAAGGTTACAATTAATAAAGAGGATAGGATTACTATACTTACTATTAAAATATAGAAGAATCTTCATTTAGATTTGAGGATATTACATTCAAGCACAATAGCAAAGGATCATTTGTGAAATCAATAGCTCTATGATTGATGTTGTTCCCAAGAGTGTGGTAAGCATTCATCTTGAACCTATCAAGAAGAAGGTTGAAAGTTTGAAATCTCGCAAATTCAATAATGAAAAACGCTAGGTTAATGATATTTATAATAAAAGCTTTATATTAAACAATAATAAATTTAAAACATGTGAATTGGTCAAAATTTGGACTTTTTAGGTAATTTATAACAAATAAATAAAAGGAATTAAAACTTTAGCTTTAAGATAGTCAATTAAATATTTTAGGTGTATATTTATATTTAGAATGTTTTATTTAGGCTATATGTAAAGTTTTGTCTAAAAATATTAAAATTTGAATAATTATATAAGACCATTAGTACACATGTTAGTCAAACTCAATATCGAATAATCCCAAGCCAACTATTTTCCTTTGTACTTAGGTAAGTGACATGAATTTTTATTCTCTCTCTCTCCTCATACTACCTCATTTTTTATCCTTTGTAAGACTTTAAACACTTTGTCTCCATAAAAACTTCTTACGAAAGTTTTATTGCCCTCAAACTTCAAGCTCTCATAACTTCTTCAATTATTCACCAGTTCAAAAACCGCAAGTAGCATTGTGATCCTTGTTCACAACTACACCAATCTCGATAGGTGAAGGTTAAGTTTAAGTTTCAAGTTGAATCGAAATGAATGTAAAATGTTTGATTTCAAAGTTTTTGTTAAATGTGATTCATAAGCTTGATCCTGTATAAGTTTCAATAAATTTAACTCCTAAGTTCTTTAGTAAACTTGTTGTTTTTTTTATTTTAGGTGAAGAACTCAACTTTTCATAGCTTCTAAAAGATTATTTTGAGCTATAAACAATGAAACCAAGTTAAGTAAAAATTTGATCAATTACTACAATGCATGTTTTAATCTTGTTGATATTGTTATTATGGTCTATTGTGATGTTGTTGAAGTACATGAGTGCTTGATATACTTTTGTTTGGTATTTAGCAATATGTATGCAAGAATTAAGGAAAGGGTCAGTAAGTTGTGTGGTTGAAGGTGGATGTTGTTGAATTGCCACCTCCTATGCTGTCAAGACACCATTCATAGAGTTAACCAACTAGTTTGCTTTACACCATCCAACCAGTAGTGCTTGACCTGCAACCCATCGAGTTGCTCTCTCCTTATTATTATTATTATTATTATTATTATTATTATTATTATTATTTTCATACCTTTACAATCCTTGAAGACGAAGAACACCTTTGCTAAAACTAGAAAGAGCTTAATTTCAAATTTCAACTCTAGTTTAGAGCCTTACCTACTTGATACCCCATTAATTATTTATCTAAGAATATTCTTAAGAAACTCAAGTAATCGATTTATTTGAATAGACTTATGATCAATAACCTATTGAAATTTCACTAGTATCATATAAATATTGAATCTTCTTTAGTTAATTATGAATATCATTGGTGGCTTAATTGCAACCATGACATCAATCCTTTTAATCTCAAAATCCTACTCTACCTATTGAATTGAAATGTGAGCTTAACATGAATGATGGTGTGATTTAGATTGAAATATGTGAACGATTAGTTACTATTAGTTAGTTGCAATTGATGTGAAGTGTGGATTGTTACACAATATTAATTGGTCACCTAAAGATAAACAAAATTGAAGATATTAAGCTAAGTTAAATCCTAACATGCATTGCACGATTTTCCCTTGCATTGATTTGAAGGCTATCACCGCTGCATGGTAGATGGAGAATTCACTTAGTTAAGGAGAAATTTTGTTTTACCATTTGCAAGCTAAGTAACACAAGGATTGTCATGCAATTGATGAAACTAGGTGTTCTCACTTTATCATTTGAGATTTGTGAGCTTCTTGCAAGAAACTATGCCAAGTGAAATTATTGATTGATCTATTTGAGATATTTAAATATTTAGGAGATACTTTAGACAATTCCTAAGCATTGATGGTGGTATCTGAATTCCTAACCCAAGGTCAAGGAAGGAAAGGCAGGAGGCTTGTACACTAGACTTCATGTTAGTTATTTAAAAACCACATGTGATATTTGCATTGCATATGATAGATAACCTGCTTATGATTGCTTGTACTTGTGTAGTAATAAGAATGCTGCATTCTCATCTCACTAGGTGGTGGTTTACTCACTCCCCTAAGTGTGATCTATTGTGCAACACCTTTTGTTTACATAATTGCTAGAAGAATCACTAAGGTAAGTTCCATAGACTATACTAGTCAAGGTATGAATGAAATGAGGCTAAGTGGACAAAGATAGGCGCACTTAGAAGATCATGTATTTTGAAATGTCTTGTAAAATTATCTGTTTATATTTCTTTTTGATATAGGTCTATATTATATAAGATTACCTTTCTTTAATTGGCTAACTATCATGTTAATAGGATGTTGTTTTATAACCTACATATAATATGTCAATACGAATATCCTTATAGATAGAGTAGATACTTCATGAATGCTTTACAGGTGATAAAGTATTCATGGAAAGTTGTTAAGACTAGGGTTCCTTATAAAGCATGATAGAGCAATCCAATCACTTGAAAGGATTTTGTTATAAAATCATAAATATTCATATTGCTAACTAATCACTTTAAGTTAAATTTATTTAATGTTGAGAAACAGTGTTTATAAATTCATGTCTACTTCAAATGGCATTTGGTCTATTATAATTTTGGTTATTGATTTTTCTTTGTGTTCGTTAGAATTACTTAGTATAGTCTTTATCTTCTTACTGTTAGAACCATGAGACCAAAGTTCTTCAAGGGATAGCAAACCGGCATTTGTTATGATCCAAGAATGCACTAAAGGAATGCAATAGCATATTAGTCAGAGAATTTAGTTAGATGAATTCAAATTAATTAGACAGTTGTAAAGTTAGTAGGCTATCAATCAAAATTATAAATATTCACTTATTAGAGATGCTTTATTCCAGCAAATACAATCAAGATTCTTAAAATTTTTATCTCTTTCTTTTTACATCAATTCTTAATTCTTTTTAGAGACTTCCTCAACTTGAATCTATAGGCTATTTAAATATGACTACTTATACTCCCTCTAACTCCACTTAGTCTTGCATAGTCTTTTAAGCATTTGTTGTAATAGAACTATAGGGCACTCCCGCAAGATTAAGCAAACTCCTTCCCTTTGGCCTAGCTGTCTTACTTACAGGGTCCTAAAAGTTGATAGATAATTGAAAGAGCATTGAAGGCAAACTTTTCCTACTTCAATAATAGGTTACCTTCCCTTCTTCCACCCTTGTGATGCTCCCAAACTAATCGCTATCATTTTCTTACTTTCTTCTTGTCTTGAATTTGTTATAGAACAGGTTTTTTTTTTTTTTCCAGGTATAGTTGGTAGGATGAAGTGGGATGAAACTTTAGTGGATATAGCAAGTATGCCAGTGATGTGACTCTAGTGTAGTAGGTCTAGAGATATTTCAAATTTTTGAAATATTCTACTAAGTTGGATTATTTGTCAAAATATGAGTTAACA
The DNA here is from genome assembly GCA_037954665.1 of Laguncularia racemosa. Taxonomy (NCBI): domain Eukaryota; kingdom Viridiplantae; phylum Streptophyta; class Magnoliopsida; order Myrtales; family Combretaceae; genus Laguncularia; species Laguncularia racemosa. Next base: position 2,849,019 of record JBBMOL010000099.1, on the reverse strand, counting down.
TAGAAGTTCGGAGTCTCTTTTGTCATTCCATGCACCATTAACAATTAACATCTACCTTAGTTTAACAATCTTATATTGATTTAATGATTAGCGATTTTCTAAGAGTGTTCTTTTCTTTCTTTCTTTCTTTCTTTTTTTTTCTTTAAAAAAAATTACTTTAGCTTATAATGATTGATAAAAATAGAAAAGAAAATTGAACTTATTCCAAGAACTTTATTCATACCAATCAAGCTCTATGGCCTCAACTGGGACCATTCATAAAAAGCAACAATCAACCTATTACACCATTCCTTTAGTTTTAGGAGTGGCAAATAAATAAAACCCAAGAAAGAAGAATAGAAGAAAAAAAAGAGTAGCGACTAACAAATTCTAAAATTTACCAATGTATTAGGACGCTAACATATGAGACAAATCTAAAGAGAAAAATCTAAACTCATTCTAACCTACTTAACTAATAAAATGGTTTGAGCAACTACTTATATATAGCTACTTTTTTATTACACAAAACAGAAAACTCAGCTATCAAAACAACTACTTTACTCTCCATGTAAATCCTCTGGGTGAGTATAGACCATACTTTCTATGATTCATCATCCTCTTGGCAAGTATAGACCATACTATCTATGATTTGTCATAGGTAATTAAGTATCCTTCCTTTGTCTCACCACTAATGAATTAAACAAATAAATCTAAATAATCAAGCATGTGACTAATGAGCCCATGCCACATCAGCTATTAAATCTACATCAGTGAACTATATATAAAGTAACATGTAAGCTAACACATATCAATAGAGTTATAGTGCAATGCTAAGTATACTTAATAGTTCTGTTTCTTCCATGGTAGTAGCACTCATTGTGCTCTTTTTGCGAAATGCGCAAATTTCATTTACTTCATTTCATCAAGGGTTGTACAAACAACTATGGAGTTTATTCCTCACTTTCCACTCTTCCACTTTGCTGCTTGCAGGATAATGTGTAGCTGTCAAGTCTAATTTTTTATTTCCCATTCCTAATCCGATCTATACTAGACCCTATGCTCATCTAATGTAGACCCTCGACTTGAGTTAGGAATTTCGTTTTATTTTAGAGTTGCCATCCAACTGTAGTTAGGAAAGATTGAATTAGGACTAATTGAGCAGATTAATCCTAATTTGGACCACTGGTCAGCGTAATTTTCTCTTTTCGTTTTTGTGAAAAGAGGAAAGGAAAAAGTTTCTGAGTTCGGAGGCTAACCTATTAAAACCTGAAGGTTACCACCATAATCTCCTAAAATCTAAACCTTATTCGAAATGTTTTTTATTTTTTATTTTTTGTTGTCTTTTTATTTTGTTTTTTGAATAACCTATTCTGAGAAAATGATTTTTGTTTCTTTTTAGGGTTGTCCCAAATGGGTGCCTAAGTACCTACTATTCAGGATCAAACGTGCCGTAGTTCGCTTTTCCTGAAAAATTTTAATGTGTTGGTGATTTTTAATTATGAAATTTCGTTTGATTTACGTTTTTACCATTTTAGTATTTTTTCTGAAAAAATCTAAGCCTAAGCTTGATAATTTGATTTTTTTTGAAAAATAGTAATTTTTAGGAAAAAAACCAATTTTGGATTTATTTAAGAAAATGATTTTTCTAAGTGATAAAAATTTCATTTTTCTATTTTTCAACCCATTTCCATTATTATAAGTTTTCATTGATTTTTATTAATTTTTATAATTTTTATTGATTTTTCTTAATTTTTATAATTTTTATTGAAAAATTTTCTCTTATATTATTATCTACCCTAGACTAAAATCTAAATTTTTATTATTATTATTTTCTAATATTTTTTTATCATTTTCTTTATATATTTTTACATTTTTATTATTTATTATTATAATTATTTATTCTTATTATTATTCATCCTAAATTAATTCCTAAAAAAAACTAATCTAAATTCTAACATTTTCTTATTTTTGAATTAAATAACAAATAAATAACTAAAGAAATTCGAAAAAATAAATAAAATAACTAAATAAATAAAATAAAATAAAAAACAAATCGAAAAATCTGACTTACCTGGATCCAGGTCGGTGCGCGGGTCGGGTCGGATCGAGTCGATCGGGCACGGCGGTTGGGAGTACTTATTGACGGCGTTCCAGCGGCCTTTCAAAGCAATTGAGGTGTCGGTTCCTAGGTTCTCGGGGGTGGGGAACTCAATCGTGGTAGTGGATTTCTCCAAAAACGCCTCCTGGTAGCAGCTCGATGCTTGATCGGTGGTCGCTGCTTGGTAACTCCGACGAGGCTTCGATTCTCTCTTTTTCTCACTTTTGATCCGTGATTCTACTTCCTCCCTTCATCCTCTATTTATAGGCATAAGAAATCGAGCTGGATAAGCTCAAATTTCCACCGATTGAAGCAAATTGGATTTGCGGTTAAAACCCACCTTTGATTTGTGCAAATCCATCAATTTGTTGTTATTTGATTCTAATTGGATGATGTTTATCTTATTTCAATTTGCCATGGTCTGAACCAGCTGGGCTAGCCCACTTACTCGATTTTTTTTTATTTTCGCAATTTGCATATATGCAATGTGATTTTTTTTTTTTGTATTTTTTTGAAATTTCAAAAATTTGTAAAAATTATTTAGTCCCTTTTATTTCCATTTTTGCTATCATTTTCCAAAATTGATGTATTTTTTCTATTTATTTTATTTTTTGAATATTTTCCCTATTTTTGCTAAATTAGAGAAAAAAATAGAAAAAATTGGAAAAAATGGTAATTGTTTATTGTTGATTATTATTGATCATTAGGGGCAAAAATGATGTGTTTACAGTTGCCCCTCTTTGTAGTAAAGTTTGAAAAACTTAACTACAAAGACAAAAAAGACGCCATTTTTTTGCCTCTTTACTAAATGGATAACACCTTGGTTTGGCTAGTTATCTGGAATTTGGTCTCTAGTAGGAAAATGCTCTACGAGCTAATAATCTCACGAGTATTTTGTGATAGTTGGTATTGCTTAGGAAATGGTCCTAACAACCTAACAATCTAGAGTAATGTATCATCCCAAAAAGTGCTCTATGGGCTAACCAATTGGCAATAGGAAACATCTCAAGGATTGTTTAGGAGTATGTTAATATAAATGGAATAGCTGATGATAGGAAGCGTCTTATTGGACTAGCAACCTTGAAGAGATGATTGTCTTAGGAAGCGCTCTTATGAGCTGGCTACCTGTCAACATAAGCGTCTGACTAGACTAGCGACTGTTTGAAGAGAAATACCGCCGAAGAGTGCTCTTATGAGTTGACTAATCGGTTATCGACAATTTGAAAAAGTGCTCCTATGAGCTGACTAATTGATAGATTCGAAAAGTGCTCCTATGGGCTAACTAATCGATAGATTTGAAAGTGCTCTTCTGAGCTAATTGATAGATTCAAAAAGTGCTCCTATAAGCTAACTAATTGATAGCTTCAAAAGTGCTCCTAGGAGCTAACTTTAAGCAAGGGTGTTTAGGAAAGTGCCCATTTGTGGGCTAACTAACCTATAGTGAGAGGACATGCCTTAAAAGGTGCCCCTATGGGCTGACGTTTTTGAAGGGATGTTTGGGAAAGTGCCCCATTGTGGGCTGACTAACCTATGGTGGGAAGTGTCTTCTTAGACTCACGACCTTGGGGAAGAAATGTTTCGAAAGGTACCCCTATAGGCTGACCTTATCAAGAGATGTTTAGGAAAGTGCCCCATTGTGGGCTGACTAACCTACAGGGAGAAATGTCTTAAAAAGTGCCCTTATGGGCTAACCCTACGAGAGGATGTTTAGGGAAGTGCCCCATTGTGGGCTGACTAACCTATGCTTTTGAAAATGCTTCTACTGATTGAGTTAAACGATTTGATTTTTCCATGATATGTGGATGATAGTTATTTATTCTAAGATGCTTACCAATTTATCACGAATAGCAATCAAACAACCAAACCTTCATGCTAGTTTGCTTCTCCTTCGCCTACTCTTGCTTCAAAACAGGGTTGAAGATCTTGACGCGCTTCCTTTCTTGTGCGCATAGCTCTTTTGATGGTAATGTTATCCTACTAATGCACCAGGTTTAATGCTCAAAAGTAGGTGGAATTATATCACAAAATTTATTGAGATTCATTATCATTTCTATGTTTATCATTCATTGGTGAAGTGATGGGTAATGTGTTTAGGAATGTTTGCTTTAATGAGAATTGGTTGGATTTATCGACTATTCAGAGACATTAACTTTGCTTGTAAAAAATGAAAATTGGACTCAACGAAATTTTTATTGAATATTGGCTTTCATAAACAATGGCAAAATTTCAATTCCCTTACCTAAGGATAGTACATCTTAACAGCATATGCATTAATGAGGTCTCTCAATTCTGGACCATCCATTTGAGTCAATATCAGAACACCTCCTGACAATACCTTCTTCACCACATATGGACCCTCATAGTTTGGGGTAAATTTCCCTCTGGAATTTTGGGCATTCGGGAGAACTTTCCTTAGCACCAGATCCCCTTCTTTGAAGCATCGATGCCTCATTTTCTTGTTAAATGCTCGAGCCATCCTTTGTTGGTAATACTGGCCGTGACATAATGCAGTGAGTCTTTTTTCATCAATCAGATTCAGCTGATCAAGCCTCTTCTTCACCCAGCCTGATTCAGTTAACTGCGTTTTTGACATAATTCCGAATGATGGTATTTCGACCTCGACTAGCAAGACTGCCTCAGTACCATATACCAATGAATATAGGGTAGCTCTAGTAGATGTTCTAATTGAGGTCCTATAAGCCATGAGAGAAAATGGCAACATTTTGTGCCAATCTTTGTAAGTGATTGTCATTTTTTTTATGATCTTTTTTATATTCTTATTGGCTGCTTCTACTACCCCGTTCATCTGAGGTCGGTAGAGAGTTGAATTTCTATGGTTTATATGGAATTGTTGACATAAACCTGTCATCGATTTGTTGTTAAGATTGGTATTGTTGTCGGTGATGATTGACTCAAGAATTCCGTATCGAGCTATTATGTCCCTCTTCAAGAATCAGACTATTACCCCTTTGGTGACATTGGTATATGATGAAGCTTCTACCCACTTAGTGAAGTAATCAATTGCTACCAATATGAACCTATGGCCATTGGATGCTGTCGGAGTGATTGGGTCGATTATGTCGATTCCCCACATGGAGAAAGGCCATGGTGCTGACAGCGAATGCAGCTCGTTGGGCGGAGCGTTTATCCAGTTTGCGTACACTTGACACAAATGACAATGCTTGACATATTTTATGCAATCCGATTCCATGGTTAACCAATAGTATCCCAACCTCATGATTTTTCAGGCCAACATGTAGCCGTTCATATGAGGTCCACATACCCCTTCATGTACTTCTTTCATCAGTCCACATGCTTCATTTTTATCCACACATCTTAGCAAGGTGGTATTAGGCGATCTTTTGTAAAGCACAGACCCATTTAATAAGAAATGACTTGCTAACCTTCTAAGTGTTCTTTGGTCATTCTTGCTAGCCATTTCAGGGTATTTTCTTTCTTGGAGAAAAGTTTTGATGTCGTGATACCAAGGCTTGTCATCTTGTGCTTTTTCAATTGCTATACAGTAGGCGAGCCGATTTTCGATGTCTAACGGTTGGACTTCGGCTCCCCCTGTTATCTGAATCATAGATGCTAGTGTGGCGAGTGCATCTACAAACTGATTTTGAGTTCTTGGGACGTATGTGAAAGTGATCACCTCGAATTCTTCGATTAGCTTTGTCAAATGCTGATGGTATGGTACCAATTTGGGGTCTTTGGTCTTGTATTCCCCTCTTGTTTGTAATATGATAAGTGATGAATCTCCGTATGCTTCTAATTTACGAATTTCCATTTGGCAAGTCATTTTGAGGCCGAGGATGCATGCCTCATATTCCGCGATATTATTGGTATATGGAAATGTAAGCCTTGTTGCGGAAGGGAATTGTGTTCTGTCTGGGGATATCAACATTGCCCCAACTCCACAACCGAATACATTGGCAGCTCTGTCGAAAAATATCTTCCACTTAAGGTTCCTGTCTATCCCACAGTCTTCTACCGGTGCACTTTCCACTGTTAATATATTTTCATCAGGGAATTGGGCTTGTGGCTCTTGGGAATCTCCCTCGATAGGGTGTTCTGCCAATTGGTCAGTTAAAGACTACCCTTTCATCGAGTTTTGATTTATGTATGTGATATCAAACTCCGATAAGAGTATTTGCCATTTAGAGATTCTCCCTATCAAAACAGGCTTCTTTGCTAAGTACTTTAGAGGATCATGTCTTGTCAGCAGCTCAATATGATAGTAAAGGGTATATTGCCTCAATCGGTGCATGACCCAAATCAGAGCATAGCAAGTCCTCTCTACTTCTGAATACCTCTATTCCCCGTCTGTGAATTTCTTGCTTAGATAATATATGGAACGCTCTCTTCCCTCTTCATCTTTTTGCCCCAACACACATCCCATGGATTCAGGGAGTATCGTGAGGTATAAGAATAAAGGCTTCCCTTGCTTCGGGACTATCAAGACTAGATGTTTTATGAGATAGTCTTTGATCATCCTGAATGCTTCTTTACATTCATCGTCCCATTCTACTGCAACATTCTTTTTTAACAGACGGAATAGTGGACAGCACTTATCTGTGAGCTGTGAGATAAAACGAGCTATGTAATTCAACCTTCCCAACAAACCTCTTACTTATTTGACAGTGCGTGGGGAAGGTAGCTCTAATATAGACTTTACTTTGTCAAGGTCGATTTTAATGCCTTCTTGGCTTATGACAAACCCTAACAACTTGCCCGTTGTGACCCTGAAAGTGCATTTCTCTGGGTTTAACTTAAGCTGGAACTTGCTCAACCGCTTAAGCAACTTTCTTACGATATCTGTATGGCTTTCTTCTTCTTTAGACTTGGCTATCATGTCGTCAACGTATACTTCAACTTCTCGATGCATCATGTCATGAAGTATCGCGACCATGGCTCTTTGATATGTTGCCCTGGCGTTTTTCATACCTAAAGGCATGACTTTATAACAGAAAGTCCCCTCATGTTGTGATGAAAGTCATCTTAGTTTTATCTTCTTCAGCCATTTTTATCTGGTTATATCCTGAGAAACCGTCCATAAATGAGAAAAGATGGTTTCTTGCAGTGTTGTCTACCAGTTCATCGATGTGAGGTAGGGGGAAGTTATCCTTTGGCGTAGCTTGGTTTAAGTCCCGGAAGTCTACGCATACGCGTACTTTTCCATTCTTTTTTAGAACGGGGACTATATTCGCTACCCATTCTGGGTAGTCGGACACTTCGATGAACCCTACTTCTAGCAGTTTCTTGACTTCCTTTTTAATCTTTAGTAAGATGCCAGGCCTAAATCTTCTCAATTTCTGTTTTTTAGGTTTGACATCTTCCCTTGTGAGAAGCCTGTGAACTACTATTGATTGGTCTAATCCTGGCATGTCGCCATATGACTAGGCGAACACATCCGCATATTCAGTTAACGGCTTGGTCATCTCACATATTTGCTCGGCACTTAAACTGGTCCCGATCTGAAGGTTTTTAGGTTTCTCAACGCTTCATAGATTTACTATCTCCACTGGCTCGGAGATTGAAATTCTGCTTTGTTCAGGTTTTTTCCAATTTTCTTGTATTATTTCTTGGTTAAGGACATCGTCCCTAATAGCTGACCCAGCAGTGTTGAAAACGATATCGGTGTTTTCATTTTTTACCTGTGCAAAATATCCCTAACGTTTGATGGTAGGGAATCTAGGTGAAGTGAAACGAAAGTATATATATAAGCAAGACAAATTGTAGTTTTATGAAAAGAAATCACAATAGAAATTGTTTAATAATTGTTCCCTATCCTTGAGTTGACTTAGTGCTATCAATAGGATAATAGAATCAATTATTGAGAGCTGGATGCTGTTTGGACGTGCGAGAGGTCGAGCTCCCATTGCTAACATCAGCTTCGCTTATCCGTGGCTCTTGAATGGTAGTAGTTGCTTGTTTGAATGGTTGTTGGAGGGGTGGAAAGCGCATCTTAGTGTCGCCATTGTTGCCACTGTCTGCCATTTTGGTTCTTGAACGGGTCCGGATTGGGCTTTTGGGAAGATTCGATTGTTTAGGAGTTATCTTTGATACCCGACGCGCATTTTTCTTAGTATGATGCAGGTATGTAGATGTGATGCATGTGTCACACGGATGCTAAAATAAAGGGGGCCAACAACCGATTAATGATATAATACTGAAACTTTATTTTTATTAATATTGGAAACTCGGAGTTCGATACTTGAAAAAAAATGAAAAAGTACAATAGTAATCTATTTCCTAGTTCTCTTCTTCTGCTACTGCGCAGGTGCCGGTTTCCCGCTGATGATAGCTTTTAACTCTCTGACTCTAGCTTGGGTCTTGAGTGGGAGTGATCTCGTGTGGCCTAATGAAGAAAGCTGTAGGCTTTATTTCCCATAGATGGAGGATGGCCCGTATCAAGGGTAAATTCATTTCCATCTTCATCAGTGAGAGGATGGGCCCTATCTTCTGCTGGATAAAGGCTTGCTCTTTTGGGTTGTACAGAGTAAACCAGTGGTCCAGCACCAATTTTGAGTCCAGAGGTTTGCAAATTCGAATCTCTTTGCAGAGGAGGCGGTCAATTTGTGGAACTAGCCATCTATTACAACAGAAATTTCTAATTACAATAAAAACTATGATAGCATTATAGGGAAATGTATCTGAACTCCGTGAACAGAATAAAAGTATTACATCATCAATCAGTTGTCAGCCCACAATGTCGTATATGCAAATAGGTAAGTTCTAACAGGTCTCCAAGCTCTATGGCCTCCCGCATTCTCGGAGAAATGGATCTTAGGCCCTATCGAAGCATTAGGTGGGGTAGCCTAATCAGTCCCGAACGGTGATCATATCACTTCGCCTGAAACCTACACAATGGCCCCCCGTCTTAGGGTCCTAAGATGGCCCGAGTTTGACCGTATCTACTCACACAATTATATGCATGCAAACTCAATAATAAAAGTAAATAACTGATCCTAAATCTAGTTAAATCCCTGAAAGTTTAGCAATAGTATAACAAGCCAAAAAGACATTCATTGAAAAGGTGATATGGGGAGATTTAGGTGGCTAGCCTACTAAAGAGGCTTCCCAGTGGAGTCGCCATCCTGTCGAGTCTAATTTTTTATTTCCCATTCCTAATCCGATTTATACTAGACCCTGTACTCATCTAATGTAGACCCTCGACTTGAGTTAGGAATTTCGTTTTATTTTGGAGTCGCCACCCAACTGTAGTTAGGAAAGATTGAATTAAGACTAATTGAGCAGATTAATCCTAATTTGAACCACTGGTCAGCATAATTTCCTCTTTTCGTTTTTGTGAAAAGAGGAAAGGAAAAACCAAAGTTTCTGAGTTCGGAGGCTAACCTATTAAAACCCTAAGGTTACCACCCTAATCTCATAAAATCTAAACCTTATTCGAAATGTCTTTTATTTATTTTATTTTTGTTGTCTTTTTATTTTTTTTAATAACCTATTCTGAGAAAATGATTTTTGTTTCTTTTTAGGGTTACCCCAAATGGGTGCCTACGTACCTGCTATTCAAGATCAAACGTGTCGTAGTTCGCTTTTCCTGAAAAATTTTAATGTGTTGGTGATTTTTAATTATGAAATTTCTTTTGATTTACGTTTTTACCATTTTAGTATTTTTTTTGAAAAAATCTAAGCCTAAGCTTGATAATTTGATTTTTTTTAAAATAGTAATTTTTAGGAAAAAACCAATTTTTGATTTATTTAAGAAAATGATTTTTCTAAGTGATAAAATTTTCATTTTTCTATTTTTCAACCCATTTCCATTATTATAAGTTTTCATTGATTTTTATAATTTTTATTGATTTTTCTTAAATTTTTATAATTTTTATTGAAAAATTTTCTCCTATATTATTTATCTACCCTAGACTAAAATCTAAATTATTATTATTATTTTTTTATAATATTTTTTTGTCATTTTCTTTATATATTCACATTTTTATTATTTATTATTATAATTATTTATTCTTATTATTATTCATCCTAAATTAATTCCTAAAAAAAAACTAATCTAAATTCTAACATTTTCTTATTTTTGAATTAAATAACAAATAAATAACTAAAAAAATTCAAAAAATAAATAAAATAAAATAAAATAATCGAAAAATCCAACTTACCTGGATCTGAGTCGGTGCGCGGGTTGGGTCGGATCGGATCGGGTCGATCAGGCACGGCGGCTGGGAGTGCTCGTTGACGGCGTTCTGGCGACCTTTCGAAGCGATTGAGGTGTCGGTTCCTAGGTTCTCAAGGGTGGGGAACTCAACCGTGGCGGTGGATTTCTCCAAAAACGCCTCCTAGTGGCAGCTCAATGCTTGATCGGTGGTCGTGGCTTGGCAACTTCGGCGAGGCTTCGATTCTCACTTTTGATCCGTGATTCTGCTTCCTCCCTTCATCCTCTATTTATAGGCGTAAGAAATCGAGCTAGATAAGCTCGGATTTCCACCAATTGAAGCAAATCGGATTTGTGGTTAAAACCCATCTCCGATTTGTGCAAATCCATCAATTTGTTGCGATTTGATTCTAATTGGATGATGTTTATCTTATTTCTATTGAAGATCTGCTGGATTTGTGCAAAAAATCGAGTCAAAACGGCCGAAATTCGATTTTTTCTCCTCGCCGGCAATCTCAGACGAAGGTTGAAGATGATTACGCGCTCGACGCGTGCATCCGCTCCAGCCAATCAACTGCTGCCACATATCTCAGGCGATGAAGAAAAATTGCAAAACGCGGATTCTGCCTCCCCCGTGTTTCAAACCTGCAACCTGAACCACCCCCGCTCCCCTTAGGCCATGGTCCGAACCAGCTGGGCTAGCCCACTTACTCGATTTTCTTATTTTCGCAATTTGCATATATGCAATGCGATTTTTTTTTATTTTTTTGAAATTTCAAATTTTTGTAAAAATTATTTAGTCCCTTTTATTGCCATTTCTACAATCATTTTCCAAAATTGATATATTTTTTCTATTTATTTTATTTTTTGAATATTTTCCCTATTTTTGCTAAATTAGAGAAAAAAATAGGAAAAAATGGTAATTGTTTATTGTTGATTATTATTGATCATTAGGGGCAAAAATGAGGTGTTTACAGTAGCAAACCAACTCTTTTGCTCTATTTAAGCCAATTTGTGGCCTAAAGGAACTTAATAAGTAGGGAACCTCCTATAAGTAGCTTTGATTACCACACACTTGAGCATCTTGAAGGAGGTCTCCAATCCTAAATCTAAAAGAGGCGGTCGAAATCAAACTTGTTATAATATTTAGTATTTTAGTATAAGGGTATATTTGTAGTTTCATATTGATATTATGTAATATAATAATGTGCTAGGGTTTGGGATAACCTAACATATCTTCTCCAATCAAAATTAACATTATATCAGAGCATGGCTAAAAATGAACCCATTACTAGAATCTACTATCACCACCATTGCTATATTGCTGGAACTCACCATCGCCACTAAACCAAACATAACCTGTCAACAAAACCCACCGGAATCTATTATGACCACCACCATTATACTGTCGAAACTCACCACCACCACAAATACAAAACAAGTAGCACCACCATAACACCACAAATGCCACCATCATGATTCTTCATCACCATGAACATACCACCACTAAGCGACCACAAACATTCGAGTACAAATGCTCATCCATTACACTCAACCAGATTTCATTAACACCCATGAATGCCCAAGCACAAATGCTTAGCTACCACTCAAATCGTTCCTATCTTACCATATCCCAATGCTACAGTCAAATAGTTTAATCTTCAAGATACATTGTCTTTGACAAAAAATCAATACCTACTGTTGCTTGATAAGTGTTATCAAACTTATCATACATGAAGTGAGTAATGATACTTGTTTTGCCTACGAATTGATCTCCTAAGAACACAAGCTTATATTTAGTAAGAGTTGAAACTAGAGCCATTATGATTCAATTTGTAAGCTTTGTTTTGGTCATGATTAGGTTTGATAGAGTAATGATTGCTAGTTGTTTGCAATAGTTTGATTTACATAGTTAAATTATCATACATTTTTGTGTCTTAGAAAACAAATTGCTAGTTGTTTGCAATAGTTTGATTTACATAGTTTAATTATTATGCATTCATATATCTTAGAAAACAAGTTGATTCACTAGCTAGTATAGAGTCTAAATTAGTCATCACACTACCTACATCGATTGCACCAATGCTTACTTTAGTCAAATTAAATGGCAATTTTTTTTTTCAATGAACACATGTGGTTCAAGCATTTTTCCATGGTCAATGACATCTTAGGATATTGACATAAGTAACTCCTAATGAAAATGATAGTAAATATGCAGAATGAGATCAAATCAATCAACGGTATCTTCACTTGCTATGGAATTAGATGGAACCTCAGATATTTAATCTATGCAATAGCTTTGATACTTGTAAAGAAGTTTAGGATCATCTAAAGTTCCTTTATGCCTCAAATGATACGCATATGTGCGATGTTCTAGCTAATTTCTTTCAATTGCAACAAGGGGATAAGGATTTTATTATGTACTATGGAGAGGGTAAAAGATGTTTTAAGGAGATGAATGATGTGGTTCCTCTTAGTACAAATATGAAAGAGATGCAAAAACAACATAATCAACTTGCAATTGCTAAACTTCTCCATGGTCTTAAACCAGAGCCAAAGTCAATGAAATCTCAAGTTCTTAAATCATTCGAGCTTCCATCCTTAGTTGATGTTTATTCTTGAATTAGTCGAGTTTCTACACAATCTGCACTATCTGTTACCTCTCATTTAAACCATTCAGCTCTTGTCAGCTAAACATCTACTAGTGGGGGTAGAGCACACTTTAGTAGGTGAGGAGGGCTTATAGGTTATGGAGGGTGAAGCAGTGGATCACATCCATATTATGACCACTATCATCATCTAGGTCATTCTCATAAAGCTTGTTAGGAGTTACACAGGTATCCTCCTTGAGCCTATGTTTTTTAATCTACTACCCCTACACTTGTTCATATGAGGTCAAAGTCAAAATATACAATGTCTAGTCCAGATTTGCACAATGAAGAAACTTAACCATTTGTTGTTACTATATCACGGGAAGAATATGCTAGACTCCTAAAGTATCAAAATGTTTTGCAGCCATCTACTTCTTCATTGTTTGTACAGTCAGGTAATCCCACTATATGTCTTATCCAAGCTTCTCCACATCCTTAGGTTGTTGATATCCGCGCCACTAATCATATGTTAGGTGTAACTGATTGTTTTTCACATATTACTCATTCTTCCACGTTGCCAAATGTTACTCTCGTTAATAGGTCTACTTCACCTATTAGAGGGATTGAACTATCTCACCTATTCCATCTTTTCCATTGAAATCAATTTTTTATATACCCAAATTACCTTTTAACTTACTATCAGTCGGTAAACTCACTACTTCTTTCAATTGTTCCATCATGTTTTTCCCTTCCTCCTTTGCAATACAAATTTTGAGAATAGGGAAGATGATTGGTGGAGGGCATGAGTCACATGAGCTATACTATATGGATTTAATACCTATTGCTACTGATACTGCTACTATTACTGCTTGTTCTGTTACTACACCAGATCCTGTGGAGATGCACTACGGGCTTAGTCATCCATTCTTGAGGATTCTTTGTCTTATGTGTCCTAGTCTACAATCTTATCCTAATCTTCAGTGTCAATCATGTCAACTAGGTAAATAGAGTCATGTTTCATTTAGCTTGAGAGTCAATAAGCAAGCTACTACTCCATTCGATTTGGTTCATTCTGATGTGTGGGGAATTGTTTATGTGAGTTCACTTTTTGGTTTTAGATACTTTGTTACATTTATTGGTGATTATTCAAGAATAACATGGTTGTACTTAATGAAAAATTGTTTTAAATTGTTTGATATATTTTGTGCATTTGATTATGAAATTCAAAATCAATTTAACTTCTTTGTTCGTGTTTTCTGTATGGACAATGCTATAGAATACATGTCTAATTCCTTTCAGTCATATATGCAAAAGCATGGTATTACTCATCAAATTTCCTATGCTTATACTAGTAAAATGGAGTCGTTGAATGTAAAAACAAACATCTTACTGAAATTGCCAAGACATTACTGATTCACATGAATGTGCCTAAGCATTTTTGTGCTGATGTTGTTCTCACTACACATTTTCTTATAAATATAATGCCATCTACAGTGCATGTTAAGGTTCTATTGCATCTTCTTCTTCCTAACTAGTCACTTTTTTCCTTGCCTCCTCATGTCTTTGGTTGCTTATGTTTTGCCCATCAGTTATCTCCAAGGACTAATAAACTTGATCCACAATCTATTCATTGTATTTTCCTTCGCTACTCCTTTTAATCAAAAGGGGTATTAGCGTTACCCCTCAAAACATCCTAAGGTTTATGTTTATCTCAATATGTCATTCTTTGAGTCAACCCCATACTTTTCCATAGCATCTTCATCTTCTAAGGATGAGTCTCCTATACACTGTGTTCCTTATATGTTACCCTCATCATCATCTTTTTCTAATTCATTTCCTATTGAGTAGAGTGCTTTTGATACTTTTCTATCTACGCAAGGGTTTCCTCATCTTGATTGGCTAGATTTGCAAGTTTATACTCATCGACAACGTAGTAGTCGACTTCTCCATTGGTCTCAAATCCTCCTTTAAGTGACCTTGATCTTCCAATTGCATTGAGAAAAGGTAAGTGCTCAATCTATCCTCCTATTCGCCAGCCTCTTTCAAATGTGCTTACTTACTCCTTTCTTTCACCATCTTATACATCTTTTATCGCATCATTATCCGGTATTTCCATTTCAAACTCTCTTTCAAAAGCATTAACTAAGCTTGGCTGGCTTGTTGCTATGCAAAAAGAGATGTATGCCCTTTATTATAATAATATGTGGGATCTTATATCTCTTCCTAATGGCAAATCCATAGTTGGATGTTGATAGGTATTTTTTGTGAAAGTTTTACCTAATGGTACTATTGTTCTATTGAAGGTACGTCCAATTACTAAAGGCTATACTAAAAAATATGGTATTGATTATTGGGATACCTTTTCACCAGTTGCTAAAATAACTTCAGTGCATCTTTTGATCTCTTTTGCTACTACTTATCATTGGCCTTTACATCAACTAGACACTAAAAATGCATTCCTTCATAATGACCTTGAGGAAGAGGTATACATGGAACAATCACCAGGTTTTGTTGTTCAAGGGGAGATAAGGCTGGTTTGTTGCCTAAAGAAATCTTTATATGGGCTTAAACAATCTCCACATGCTTGGTTTAGTAGATTTAGCTCGGTTGTGATGGGATTTGGTCTTTGCAAATGTAACTCAGATCATTTCGTGTTTTATTGATAGTGTGATGGTAAGAAAATTATATTGGTTCTGTATGTCGATGATATTGTGATTTCAAGAGATGACCATGAAGGTATTAAGAAATTGAAGGACTTTTTATAGCAGAAATTTGAAACTAAGGACATGGGTAATTTGAAAGATTTTCTTAGCATTGAAGCTGCTTGATCCCAATAAGGCATCTATCTCTTCCAATGGAAGTATGTACTTGACTTATTGTTTAATACTAGTTTGATTGCAGCAAAACCAGTTGATACACCTATGGATCCTAATGTTAAGCTTTTGCCTAATGAAAAAGATATTCTAGATAACCTAGAGAGATATAGAAGATTAGTTGGTAAACTAAACTATCTCACTGTATTACGTCTCGATATATCATTTGTAGTTAGTGTAGTGAGCCTGTTCATGGGTCCACCTTGCATTAGTCATTAGAATACTGTTATTTGTTTTCTACGTTATCTTAAAGGATCTCCAGGTTGAGGTATTTTGTATAAAGATCATGGGCATGTACATGTTGTTGGATATATAGATGCTGATTGGGTAAGTTCACCATTGGACAAGTGATCAGCCACAAGATATTGTGTTTTTATTGGTAGTAATCTTGTTTCATGGAAGAGCAAGAGGCAAATTATAGTAGTAAGATCAAGTGCAGAATCTGAATATTGAGTAATGGCATCCACAATTGTGAATTGCTTTGGTTTAAGCAGTTATTAGAAAAACTTGGGTTTTCACAGTCACAACCAATGAAATTGGTTTGTGATATTTAGGCTACCTTACATATAGCATCAAACCCAGTGTTCCATGAATGCATAAAGCACATTGAAATCAACTATCACTTTGTATATGAGAAATTGTTGAATTAGGAAATTGATACAATATATGTTAGATCAAAAGACCAATTTGTTGATTTATTCACTAAGTGACTTCGGAGGGTTCAAGTGAATTATATTTGTAACTAGTTAGGAGCATACGATATATATTGAGGGAGAGTGTTGGAACACTTAGTGTTTTAGTATAAGGGTATATTTATATTTTTATATTGATATTATATAATATAATAATGTGCTAGGATGTGGAATAACCCTAACATATATTCTCGATCAAAAATAACAAAATTATAGGGACCCTTTGATGGATACTTTACACCAGCCATCAATAGTAGCATTACTTTGGTTTGCCTGTTGCATTTAGAACAGAGATGAATGATAAATAATGGATTGAATCTTCTGAAAACTGGCAGGCTTTGCAACGCACACAATTATCATAGGAAAAAGGCTATGGAATCTGATTAGAGATGCAACTTTTTATAGAGTAAAGCTTTTAGAAGTCCATGTAAGTCGACCAAGCCTTGAGACTTGGAGTAAAATGGCTTAAGCACCTCGTCAAGCCTATCTCAGGGTAAATGACATAGACGCTCCCTCATCCACGAGCCATCAATTTTTTCCTATTCCTAGGGTGATTTTTTATTCTCAAAGAAGAAAGAGGTATCTTCATTATGATTTATCTCGTTTAAAGAATAAACTAATAGCTACAGATAAACGACGAGGAATCATGGTGCAGAAGATGAAGCACCATAATGTTCACTCCTCCATTTTTGGTATTGTTGCACCTTATAATTTCAACAAATAGTATTGTCCTTTCTGATGACTTCAAGCACCAGTTCCGCAAAAAAAAATTCAGAGAGCAAATAATGTAATTGTGCGGATTCCATCATTCAACTAAAGCAAGACAGGCAACAAAGTAATTATATACTTGATCATATGATATAGAGATGTGCATCTTCGCACAATCGAATAAAAAGAAAGAATATTACACAATCATCTTCCGCAGTAAATGATAGATTTCCAATCATCTAAAGCAGAGAAGCCGACTACACTATCATTGAGTACAGAAATATAAGAGATGATCCAATCTGCCTCTGCAGCAGAGATTAGATTACTTGTACAACAGATATGGCATTCCAGATACTTGCCATTTCTGTCCAAAAAAAAAGTGAAAAAATGAGCATACGAGAACAAATGGTTTGTGAAGGTGTTATAATTCAACTTTCCCTTCAAATTAACTTTACCGATTGCAGCAATAGACATATATATTTCGAAGTTGATATCATTACCAATCAACTAGCCCCATAATTATCTTCATACTTCAGATGGCCAAAGGATTGTCATCTTGATTATATTGCACGCTTGAAAGTAAATGAAATCGTTATATAGACAAAATCAACATGGCTCTTGTATTCCTTGCTCAATATCACCTGAAGTTGGGCTACAAGGATTCACCCTTTTTTCCCTACTCAACAACCTCTTCAATGACCTCAACCTTTCTACAACCGGCGACTTCAATTCCTCCTGAGCACACCCACTTGTCGAAGCTGCATTATCATTCACACTCCTTGGAATATCAATCATCAGCACCCCATCTGGCCTACCATTCGTTGATGGACCTGCACTCGGAGATTCGCCGGAACGAATCTCTTCTGACCCTAAGCAACCATTACGAGAGCTAACTTCACTCTCATCACCCCAAAACAACACATTTATAGGGAAATTCGGAGACTCCATCGAATTCCCATCGCCCAAATTTGAATTCTCCTGCAAATCATGAATACTACTAAAACTACTCATATCGGTATCCGAATGAACAGACTCTGCACTAACAGAATTTCTACACAAAGGACAAGTAGAATGTGAATGAAACCACATATCAATACACTCCGAATGAAAGCCATGATTGCATCTAGGCAATAACCTAACCTTTTCACCTTCAGCAACTTCACACAAGCAAACTGCACATTCAAGCTCTTCTTTAAAATCCTCAGGCTTATAAATCACAACAGGCAATGATCTTAGGACCGCCAGGTTAAGGCCGCGGCGGGCAGGCAAAACATTCTCTTGCCTCGGTGAGAATACAAGCCGGCGACGCCGGCCGCGACGGCTAGAAGAACCAGAGGGCTGCTGACCTTCCACACGCCACCAGAACCATTTAGCATACAGATGTAGAAAAAGTACAAAGACCACTACAAAGAATAATATGATGACTGCCATCACCATTATTTTTCCTGTGATTTCAACGGCTGGAGTGTTGTCCAGTGTGTACGTATCAGAGTCTCCCATCGTGTGTTGGCCTCAATTTAGACACAAAAGATTCAGACTTTGAGTATCAAGGTTGGCCTTCCAAGACACCCAGAAGAGAATTTTGATATAAATTGATGAAATGAATGAAACCCAGAATAGTACTAGTCTTATGAAGCTATTAAATTAGCAGTTGGGTAGAGCTATATAACTCTCTTTTTTATTTTACTAGATGTAGAAAAGTTGAGATTTTCTTTTAGCTGATTGAAGAAAAAGATCAAAACCCAAATGAAGAATTCAATTCTAGCACTACGAGGAGAAAAGGTTGAGAAATTTGGAGGAAGATTCGAAGGTAAGAATTATGCGAGTGCTATACATTTGCTTTTGAGGATTGAAGTTTGAGGTTTGTTTTTATATAATAGGAGGAAGAGGAATTTGGATAGTGATGGGAAGAAAGGAAAGTTGGACTGGTTCATGGGTGGTGGCGAAAAGGAAAAGGACAAGGGAAAATGGAGGGATTAAGGGGACGGGACGTAAGAGACGGTTTAGAAAAGGAATTGTCCACTTGAGACTTCAAAGACTTGGACTTTTTGATGGTTGGCACTTGTAATACATTGGAGGAAGATGACGATATTTGGGTCCAAAATGGACGATGTCACTATTGAGTCATTGACATGCATACACGAGAATTTTAGATGAACCTCATGATAACCTCCTATATTTAAAAATAGTATAAAAAATAAACCTCCTATGTTGAAGGAAAAAAATAAAATAAAATTGGATGTTTGCAAATTCTATAAAGAAATCAGTAATTGAAATTAGCACTTGATAGAAAATGAAGATAAATGAAGATCAAAATTGAAATGTGCGCTTTAAATACTTATTTCATTTTGATATTTTTAGTGCTAATTTTAAACCAACTTGATAATTGATGTATTTTAGGGTTTATTTTAAATATATATATATATATATATATATATATATATATATATATATATATTCTTTGCCTAGTAAATGGGGGAGCAATCATCCAAGAAATCCAATTTTTAAATTGTAAAATAGTTCAAATACTTTTTTTTTTCCTTTAGCTTACTTTGTAGTTAGGAATATATCCAAAATAGACAACAATTTTAAAATGGATGACAAGGTTTTAACACCTTTTATTATTAGTTCTTAAAACTCAAACTTAGTAACTATTTTTTCAATAGTGGACATGGTAAGTCAAATTTTGTATAATTTTGAGCTTCTAAGTGACCATTTATAAAGGAGGGGATATATTTGAATCATTATAGAGGAAATTATATGCTGTTGAAAATTCAAATACTTGATCATATTTTCTTCTTTATTTGTGTACTAGGATGCTCCCATTTCACAGTTGATAGGCGTCGGGTAGGACCACGAGAGTTACTTCGTGTTGGGTCTCTTCTTCGTGCTTTCTCGTTGAAAGTTGAGTCGTTCATGGGCTAAGCATTTCTTTTCTAATTATAAAATCTTCGTATATAGACAAACCGTGGAGCAACAGGAGTTGAACACAAAAAGAGGAACATATAGTGAACGTTAAATTGCTAATTTTTCTCTGCAGATACATGAAAACATCAAGCAACGCATGATAAGAATAACTCTGCCGTTTATGCATTCTAAAAAGCTTATGTGATGATAGTAGATTATTGTGTTATCCTATTAAAAAATTATAAAAAAGGTTTCGAGTTTTTTAAATCTAATATTTAGCTCTTTTTAAAGATTTTGAGATGAGGAAATTTTTTATCCAATATAATAGCAAATTGGACTTTTATTAAAATATATTTAATTACTTTTTAAGTCAATTCTCCATCTAATTTAAGAGTTTTACTAACATAATGAAAATTTAATCAATCAATACACATTCAATTGATGTTGTCGCATGTGTACAACATGATTCTTGCGCTTCGTCTAACCTTAGAAGAATGACATTGAGATAGCACGTGGAAAGATGACTTCAAATAGTACAACTATAAGGAATGATAGGCAATCTCAATGGATTTAAGTACCTAAGTGATACGTGATGAAGTTTAATACATCAACCTCATTGCTCTTAAGCAAAAATGACTTGTTCTTTGTTTAAACCTTGTTTGATCTTCAATAGTAGATATTTTACAACACTATACTGTTTCTCTAATCTCTTAATTAAGTGTAGATGAAGAGGTAACACTAATCAATATTTATAGAGTCTTGGGCTCAATAACCTCCATTAGAATGCCATGGTGATCAACAAACAAGCTAAGCATATCCATTCAGGACTTTTCTCATGGGATCATCTTGACCCCAAGTTTCATACATAGTTCTCTTTGCTAAGCGCATGAACCTACTAAGAAGGCTTGAAGGCAAGTAAACCAATTTCAACAATTTTCATTCTAAGCCTACTACTCTTTCTTAATTATCCCAAAATATGAATTTGACTCTCTAAACCCCATTACTAGTTTAAGGAGTCAAACCAATGTAAAGAAGAACTTCTTAAGGAACATCTAACATATGGTCCACTATAAATTGACTAATCCCTAAAGCCAATTGACATACCAAGTGTACTTTTTTGTAAGAGTAATAATATAAGTGAAAACTCAAGAACGCTAAAATCGAATGAAACTGGACCTTGACTTTGCTGATCAAAGGAACTCCAAGTTTTTTTTTTTTTTAAGTCTATTCAACATTGAAACTATAGAAATGAGATGTTTGCTTTGCTAAATAAGCAAGGCGTTGTGGTTTCCTCTTTAAATCGAGTCAAGGATTTAGCTATCCACTATTTAAAAAAGTTGGTTATGGAGCCTTCTCATACACAACTAAATGACTCTTACCTTTCCTCCATTATTAGAAGACATGTCAATCCAGTTGATGTTGATGGTTTAATTGCTTTAGTTTTAGAAAATAATGTGAAGGATGCCATTGAGTTTCTTGTGAATGGTAAAGCCCCCAGCTTGAATGAATATTGATGTTAAGGAGGTAACCTTAACAGTTAAAGATTTTTTTTTTTTTTATGCATTCAGAAGCTTGCTAAGAGAAGTTAGTTTTGCCTATATATCTCTTGTGCCTAAGGTTGACAACCTAACCTCCTTAGCAATTCACCATCCCATTGCATATTATAACATTGTATAGATGCTTAAAAAATAATAAATAAATTAAAAAAAATAGTGGATGGTTGAAGCTTATTAGCCCTTTAGTTCTACTTATAAATCTCTTGCACCTAAGGTTGATGACCTAACCTCCTTAGCAAATTACAACCCATTGCATGCTTTGACACGTTGTACAAATGCATATAAAAAATTCTAGCGGACGATTGAAGCTTTTGTCCCCTCACTAGTGGGTAAGGAGCAAATCACTCTTATAAAGGATAGAAAAATTGTAGACAACATCTTAATAGCACAAGAACATTCATAAGGCTTTAACAAGGACAAAAAGAGAGCTAGATGTACAGTTAAGGTAGATCTCATGAAAGCCTATAATAATGTTTAGTGGAGCTTTATTTGAGATTTACTTCTTAATCTTGGTTTCCCTTCCCAATTCATCACTTGGATCATGATTTTGTATCACTTCCCCCATGTTTTCCTTCAACATTAACGGGGTTTAGTAGGCTTCCCCCCCCCCAATATCTTTGTCGTAGTAATAAAGGTTTTTCTTACTCCTTTTCCACTTCCATTAGAGATGTAAGAGGGATAAACTTACTCATTTATATTTTATAGATAATCTCCTAATCTTTGCAAAGGGTGACACTTCATCGATGTTGTTAATCAAGGAGGCTAAGGAGGAATTTTATGTACAATTAGGGCTTAAAGCTAATCCCTCTAAGAGTTACTCTTCTTTAGTGGGATTGTAGCATCAACCAAGATGGAAAATAAGTGCATTTTGGAGTTTATAGCTAGTTTGTGATACATTCGATACCTAAGGACCCCTCTCTCCCCATGCTAGTTTTCCAAATTTATGTGTATGGACCTCATTAATATAGTAGCAACAATGATTAACCAATGGACATGTAAAGCCCTCTCTTATGCAGGACATTAATAATTGATTAAGAGTATTTTATTTCCTTTGTAAGTTCATTAGTCCTCTATTTTATCCTATGAAAGAGTGTTAAATTTGCTTGAATCCACATTCAAATGTTTCTTATAAAATGGAAATGGTGAGGAAAAGACCACAATTTGTTTATTGGGTAGTGTTTGCAAGCTGAAATGTGAATGTGGTCTTGGTATTCTTGACTTTGAGTTATGGAATAAAATAGCCCCATTAAAGCATATTTGGAATCTTAGCATGGACTTTAGGGATTCACATTGCCAAGTTAGGTCAAATCCAAAATCCTTAAGGACCGTAATTTTTGGCACATTAAAATTCCAAGTGATGAATCTTGGGCATAGAGAAATATCCTATAATTAAGATCTCTTGCTCTTGAACACTTGCAATGGCAAGTTAGAGATGGAAATCTATGGGTCCCCCTAATGGATTGGCTAGGAGAAAGGGTATCTATGGAGGTTTAATTACCCAAGGAGACTAAACTGTGCTCCTTCATCAATGGACCAAATTAGGAATGGTAGCAAGATGGGAGTGTTTAGAGGCACATCAATGTTCACCTAGGGGATTTAAGATCGAATCCTAATTCTATTGACAAGTTAGTTTGGCAAACTAAACCATCAAAGGAGCTATTTGTCGAAGTAGCTTATGACATTGCACGAGAAAGCTCTTCATTGGTGCATTGGTCTACCATGATATTGATAAATCCACAAATCCACCTTGACACAATTTTTTCCCCATATTTTAATGGATAATGATCAAACATATACACAATGTGGGAAAAGAATGATCAAACACACCTACAATAGTTTCAAACAACACCCTTTCCATGAAATCCTACAGCATACTCAATCGAGCAAGCAAGAATGGTGTGCATACATATATCAGGAATAAGTAATTAGACAAAAAAGACTAGAAGTAGACAAACCCAATAACAGCAAAAATGAATTGAATCAACCCCTTAAACCATTTGGAATAATTGATCACACAAAAGAAGAAATCAAAATAAGAGACACTTGGAAACAAAAAATAATATTCAATAAAAAGAAAAGTGAATAAATCCAATTAGAGCAAAAACAAGCTAAATCAACTCCTTAAACCATTTGAAACACTAAAGGAAAACAAAAGAAGTATATATATTAAGAAGAAGTACTTAAAAAAAGGGACAAAAAGACTAGAATGGAATAGACCCACTTACATAAAAAAGAATTGAAGCAACCCCTTGAAGAGCACCTAATCAAAAAAAAGAAAAGAAATTAAAGTAATAAACACTTGGAAACAAAAAATAACAAACAATAAAAAGAATGTTGTAGAAGAAAATTCACATTTACTATATCGTAGTTGTTTCTTGAACAAGCCTTAGAGCGAAAGAGATTAAGGTAGTGTTTAGATTACAATATTGAACAGTACAAAGAGTACTAAACAATACGGAACAAGAAAAACATAACAATACAACTTTTTTGTATCACATTTGGTATATACTGTATTGAACAAAGATTTTTATAATGTCCACTATTTAGATGTACAAAGTATTATATTAGATATGGTATACAAAGTATTGGATAATGATTTTTGTGTTTTTGTCTAGTGAATTTGATTTTTGTATCATGTTTTAAATTATACAAAATATAAGTATTTTGTTTAGTATTTTAGGATTATTTTTTCCAATAACTGAGAAAATATGCAAACCAAATAAGGAACAAAATGTTTTGTCCAATATAGTGCAATAAATTTATGGCAATCAAACAATACCTAAAGTGAGAATTACAAAATAACCCTTTTTACCGTATCTTTGAGCATGAACTCAATTCTCGCTTAAGATTTTTGTGAAGTATTAAGTGTTAATTATCTCTTTGTTCCATTAGAGTTCTTATTAATCATTTATCTTGATTGTGGTGTGTTATTGGATTTATATGCCATATCGACTCCTTTAACACCCTTATAAATAGTTTGATAATTATGAATCATATCAATCATTATTTTAATTACAAACTCATTTCGTATTTGATACTAGTTCATTATGTTTAGTATTGTTTACGTCTATACCCATTTATGTTTCTATTAAATACCCACAAAACCTATAAAATCAATACTTTCTACTTCTTTGGTTTGTGCACCCAGTTATATTTGTCCTCCACATTAGTTCCTAGGTTGATCTCATTAGAAATCCTACATATGGAAATGCAATATTATACAGGCAAAATTCATTCAATAAAAAAAAAAAAGTTGCACAAGCAAATAACTTTTTGCTTCATTAAGCTTAATCAACAGTTTTAAAATCATTTACCAAAACATAAATAAATTGATAGCTTATTCTCCATTTGTAGCTAAGGAAAAGTGGAAAAATATATGTTTGTGACTGCATCTATCAAAGCTACAAGTTTTTTTAGCATAGTCGAAAGCATTAAGAGATTATAACACCATCATTCTCACATTTTTCAAGTTTCAATCAGTCAATCCATTGGTCCATCATTCTTTCTTTATATTTATAGACATCCATATTTAAATAATAGTATTGAAAAATGAAAATAAAAGGGAAGAAATTGAAAAAGAAAAGAAAGGACTCTAATTTCTCTTAAAAACTCTTCACTATTCATAACTTCACAATTGAACTAAAAAATGGGGGAAACAAAAGCTCCACCATTATGAGAATAGTCATTATCATTATTTGTTACTTCCTAATAATATCAAGTTTCAGTAATCAACAAAGTCAACAAATTAAAGTTAAAGTGAGGTGTTGAATAGTATAAAACAACTTCAAGCTATGATACTTAAAATTTTGAAGTCGGAATTACCCTTGATGAGCACATATTTCCTAAGTTTTGTCCATGAGAGCTTATGCTTTTCTTTGATGAGTTGACAAAATTAGGAGATGCAATAGTCACATTTATAGAATATGTGAGAAGAGAATATTATCCATAAAATACAAAACAAACATAAACCAAAAAATTATTATTCTATAAACAAACTTTACCATATGTTAGAAAGTACTTACGAAGCGTAATTAAATGTGAAATTGAAACTTAACTTAGTGACATAGAATAGTATGTTCTACCATTTCTATGGGAAGCAGTAGAAGTATACATGTTCTTGGGTTGTGTCATAGCATAAAGATAAAAAAGGTTGACTTCTCAAACGACTCCTTCAAATTATCAAGTACATAAATGAGTGATCATATTTAATCTACCTACATTAACTGCAACCATTACTTTCCACTCTATTACTATATCACCTTGTTTCTTGCAATTTAACTACACTTATAAATCAAACAATTTATAAGAAACCTTATCTTACAAATTTGGGAAGCCCATCTAACAATCATCTTGCAAAATTGACCTTCACATCCTTAAAGGAGCAAAGAGCAAAATCTAAAATTGCCTTGTAGATACATAACTCATAAGGTAGATTAAAGTCTTGTTCTTTGACACAAACTTTAGTCCATCAACGTCAAAGTAGTACTTCTTAAAAAACTTATAGAATTTAAACTTACAAGCACCTTGTGCACTTTAATTAAGGAGAGTTGGTAGCCAGTGCCTAAAGAACTTTTTAACTCTCACTCTTCAAAACAAGATTCCAAAACTAGCTGAAATGCTTTTTGTAGGGTCAACCTGCACAAAAAAAAAAAAAAAGTGCCTCATAACATGCAATAACAAAATTAAAATTGTAAGCTAGTCATAAGTCTCCAAAGCACTTAAAGCATATTTAAAAAATATGTATGCATTGAGTAATCTTCATCTTAAACAAGAAGCATTAAAGAAAAACCTTTTTCATTATGACAATTATAACCTTTATGGAGCCCATCATAGCAAAATGAATAGGAAAAAAGATACACTTTGGTGGCACAAAATACTACTAATTATCATTATTGATAGTTAAACTATAGAAAGCACATCTTAAAGCTTTTACACATCAAAATTTGATACAAATCCAACTTCATGAGCAACGGTTTTAATCAAAAAAGAAAATTTGAAAAAAACAATACAAAACAAGAAATCATATCAATCCTTAATCTCTTGTGTTGTAAACTTCAATCAAACACAACTAAGGCAAGCATAAGAATAACTACTCCATGATAAATCATCATAGTTTCAAAATATTAACAAGGATCGCTAAAACAAGTAATAGTAGGAGGATCTCCTTGTAGAGATATTAAATGCTTATGAAAAAATTGTACTTTGAATTATCCTTAAAAAACTATCGTATCAAGTTTTAAATTATTTTGGTACTTACATTTGAACTAATTAACTTAATGTTGATTTAATGATTATTAAAAAGAAATTTTATTGCTATAGGTAAAACTATCTAATTAATGATAAATGTAATCTTTGATACCTCAATATTACCTATTTTTGCAGTTAACTACTTAAAGTTTCAAAATGTCAATTTACTACATAAATTTTACCTATTTTTGGAATCAACTATTTAAACTTTGCTTCTTCTTACAATCAAATACTTAAATTTTACTTATTTTTATAATTAATTATTTCGTTCAGGTACTATAAATGACATCGAAAAGTTTGTAGATAATAAATTGATACTTTTAAACTTTAGATATTTAATTGTAAAAATGAACAAAATTTAGACACCAACTATGACATTAATCCACTAATCAATACATAATACTTGTTCAAAGAATACTCAAAAATCATTATGGGTGTCACGTTTAAGCAAATTTCCATGCATAAAGGATGAAAAGAACTTAAATTTGAAGTAGGAAGCCAAAGGGTGACTATAAGATGTTGAAGATAGCAACATTCTATTGAATGTCTTTAATTTAATTTTCAATAAATGGGTTTGTAAAGTTTTTAAATATATAGATTTTTCTATATACTAATATATGAATCCCGAGTAGTTCAAAAACTTTGAATTTAGACCCAAGCAACAACTAAATTGCGAGGGTAAATTATGCACATTCGAAGTTTCAAGTGAAAAATAAACATATCACAAGTGTAATATTGCCATGATGAAATTGAATTGCCCTCATTTTTCGTATTCACATAGTTGAATAAGAATAAGTTGTCTAATGAGTCTCAAAATAATGAGTACAAGAAAAAATTGGTAATTCATTGCAGCCTAGTCTAGAATTAGAGTCAACGTAAGACGGTAAAAAATGTTTCGCAATCAACAACTAAATATCACATATAAAAGGGGGAAAAAAAATCAATTTCTATCCATAAATCATGAATTCATTTTCTTGTGATAGAGTCAGTAGTTTCTGTTAATAAACGTACATTCTATAAAATATTAACAATCAATTTTTTTTTTTAAAAAAGCCTAATTAGTTGAGGAAAGGGGGCAAAATATGTTTTTCAAATAAATAGGTGGAAAATAATACAAGTATGCAGACAAAAATATATATAAACATAATTGAGGAATATTTCATGATTGGAGATGAACCAAAGATATGCAAACATTTTCTTTGATATGATCTCAAAAGTTAGTCTTACAAATAAACTTTAAACAAATCCTCCAAAATTCTTGAATTCTCAACAATAAAGAGATGCAATTTTTTATGTAAACCAATATGTTGGAAGTTGGTGGCCTGAGTAGTTAGCTTGCAAAAGCTACTTACAAGGTGAGAAGTTGAATTTTTAGTTAGGATATATCTTAACTTATTGATAGTAGCATTTGATATTCTAATAAAATAAAAGTTTTGATTACCACATCATAGTTATAAAATGAACCATTCTTCCGTAGGAATTGTACAACTACAAATGCTAGATCTATAGCTAGCCAGTGGGGTACAATCCCACCAAAATTCATGTACCCAGTAGTAGATAAATATCAGCAATAACATTAGGGAGATAAGTAAACTATCTAATCTCGATTTAATTGTGATTTATCACACAATATTCTAATTTTTTTCCCTATATAAATGTAAAGTTGTGTTAAAAGAAATGAAATGTTTTCTTTTATGCTGAAGGCCATGTCATTTTACTAGCTAATCTTAGGCTTCAATCCACATATTTGGTTTACATGCCATGTTTGGTTTGAAATTCCCAAGGTAATAACCATTGCAAAAATCAACTTGTTGTATAACCAAGTGAGACATAAAATCGATTAACAAAGTCAATCGATAAGGCCATATTGAAGTCATTAATAAAATTGTAGGACAAATTTTTCATAATTTAGAAAATATTTCCATCCAACAAAAGTCTTAGAAAATACTTCCAACTATAAGAACACCGGTGAATGAAAACAAAATGTAAAATAGAATTCACTTAAATGTCAATTACTTCAAAGATTACAAGCTTTTAGGACTAGAAAATGCAATAAAAGGAAAATGAATGATGATTAAGAAGGGCCTTGGTGAAGAAAACATAAGAAAAGAGTAATCATGGTGAAAAGCGAAATAATATAAAAATTATGTCATAAAAAAAAAGAAAGAAAGTTGTAGTTACTAACGGTTCCTAACAAGAATGAAATTATCAACTCATACCTACAAGAGTAGCAAAACTCAATATATACATTTGTGAAGTAGCATGCATTTTTACAGCAAATAGATGTATGAACCTAAATATTAAAAGCGCAAATGCAACAATAAACTTTGTTGGTGCTAATTATTCTCCTAAGTGGAGACATTTGCAAGAGAACAAACATAAGCTCAAAGGGATGTCGGGGATGGTTCCAACATGGCCACTCCGATGCTTAAATTAGCATAAGGTGTATGCAAAACCAATAAGCTTAAGAGAGTAAGAGAGCTTAACATTTCAAACCTGAAACCAAGTGGCCTCAACCCCTATTTATAAGAGTTGGAGGTTAGACAACCTGGTAAGCGTATTAATGGTATAATAGGTGCGCACAGCATGGGGCTGGTGAAATTTCCTAAACAAGCTATGTCTTTCCAATGTCTAGTCTGTCAATGCACTCAACTTAAGCTCAAGCTCATATTGGGCTATGGTTTAAAGCTTAGATGATCTTTGACTCTTAGACTAGCATCTAGGAACTCATACTTCGATCCTAGCAACTTGGTCATGGGTCTAGGTAAGTTAGATTGGGCATGGAAGGCCCAAGTCTAAAATATGCTATCAACAAACTCAAATAGAAAGCCTGACCCTAAATGAGAAGTATATTCACTATGAAATAGCATGTTCACACACTTCGTTAAGTTAGAAAAAAGGAAAAGGAAACACAATTACCTAATGATGAAGATGAAAATCAAGAGTGTAAGTATATGAGTAAATGCTTCATGGTTTAATTGCCCCACCATTTTAGGATAAACCTCCAACATGTGTGACAACAAAGAGAAATAATGTAGGTGTGCTATGGGATAAGTGATATTGTGAACACCCGTCAAGTGATAGTGCAAGGGCTCTATAACTTGCATAAGGTTTTGTGATCTAGCTTACTTTATGGCAAAGCTTGGGTACTTCAATAGCTCCAACTATATCCAATAACTAGAGTTATAATTGAGTGTGACATGTTGAATGATGTAAGTTAAGAACCTTAGTATAATTAAATGCAAAACCAACCCACTTACTATACAACAATCAAGAACCTTGGTATAGGTCATGTGAACACCATAAAAGCAAGTTTGATAAGTTTTAAAAGAAATGATGAGCAATGTCAACTAAATAAAAAAAAATCATAACTCAATAATTTGCCAATTATCTAAATTGTTCACTTAAACCATTACTTATTTATAGGCTAAACATGATCTAAGTATTTTAGGAAACAACTTAATAAGAGAAACAAATTAATAACCTAATAAACTAGGATATATACTATAAAGGAATCTATGAGATATTAATTAAACAAATTAGGAAACTAATGAAAATAAGCAACCAAAAATTGACAAATCATGGAGCAAACTCACCTCAAATAATCAAACCAATCAACTGTCTTAGGTGCTAGCTCAGTCGACCACCCTAGGTCAACTCATTAATCTTGAATCCATGCTTAAATTAAGGTATTGTTGACAACCTTTGATACCTCGTCAGTTAACCACATTTGTTCTTTGTCAACTCTAGGGCTCTTGATTATTCAAACTTTTATTGAAATCTCATCGACCCCTTCCTCTAGGGTCTTAACAACATCAATGTCCTCACATACGATTTCAATCTCTATTTGAGCACTCTCAATCTAGCTCTTTTTTTCTTTACAACTCTCTAGCTCTAGTGTTTTTTGTTTAATCTCTTTTTTTCTTTTCACCACTCAACATCATATAATCTAGCATAGCAAATACAATTTATAAGCCTTCTACCATTGCTTATTTATTTCATTAAGTGACTTCTCCATCTCTTTCAACCATTCAATTCACAGTGTTCTCACTCTTTACATCCCTTGTCATCAAAATATTAGCAAGCCAAAACTCATAATTCCATTGAAAATCACAAAAATCATAATATTTCTTTATTTATGTCTTTAACAAATCACAATCTATATGTAAAATAGGAAACTAATAGATCAACAGAAAATAAAGATTTTTTTTTTTTTTAGCTTTTTGGTTACAAAATAGAAGACAAAGTATATAGATGAATTATAAAGTGGATATGACTCACCATATCTCAAGACAAACTAAATAAAACCTGATTTTAGATCCAAGCTAAGGGCTTTGATACAAAATGATGGGACATGCAAGAACCTAAGAATGCTAAAATTATGTGAAAGCAAACCTTGACATGTTGGCTAATGCAATCTAAGAAGAAAATATAATTTAACTTGACTCATTAAACAATGCAAGCCAAGAACCTTAGTATAACTAAATGGAAAACCTTAACTAGTTAACTATATGATAATCAAGAACCTCAATATAGGTAATGTCAACGCCACAAGAACATGTCGGTAACTTTAAAGGGAAATGAGGAGAAGTACTTAATAAAACTTCATAACTCAATAATATGCTACTTGTCTGAATTGTTCATTACAACCATTGGCTATTTAAAACGGCCCTTTATAAATGGTTTAATTCCCTAAGCCCTATTACTAATCTAAGGAATCATTCCAAATTTATTGTTAGGTAAAGCCCAATTAAATTAAGCCTCTACAAACGCTAATATAGCTGCCATAATGTATTGCATGGTGACATGGTAAACAATTGATCATAATCTTTAGATTATCAAATTTCAATTGTTACTACACTTTTTTTATATCAAGTTTTTAAGTTTATAGTCAATTGTTGGTCATGCTACCTAGGGATGAGGGAAAAAAACCCGACCCAACTGAACCAAGCTAAATTGAAAATATGTTTTTTTTTTTTATAATTTGGTTTAGAAATTTTCTAATCAAAACCAAATCGGAAATTTATGGTTGATTTGAAAGGCTAAACCGAACTAAATAATAAAATTGAGCCAAATCATTTTTTTTTTAATATAGCAATATTTTACTTGTAAATAAAAATTCTATTTTTTTAATATAGAACTTAAAAGAATTTTTAATTTACATTTATTAAAATATATATGTATTTAAATTTTGTTATCATAATTTATAAATTATATATATATATATGTTAATTCAAAATTTATATTATAGACTAATTTTATGATTAAAATTAGTTGTCGATACCATTAAAATTTCTTAATCACATGAATATCGCCTTTATCAACATCTTATATGATATCAAAACTTAATATTATTAAATGAATTTAGTATTCTTTATATGGGATTAAATGTTATGCAAATATAATTTTCTGAATTACAAAATTTGGTTCAATCCATAAAGCAAATTGAATTAAACCAAAGTTTTATGATTTGAGTAAATTCCTAATCTGAACTATACAATTTGGTTTAAAGTAATAAAAAATCAAATTGCATATTTATGATTTGATTTAGAGAGAAAACCGAATCAAATCGAATCGTACTTACCCTTAATGCTACCATGTTAGTTTAGAGTTATAGAAGGCCATGCCTTCATTTTAACACTGCAGGAAAAAAAAAAGGTGCCCATATGTAGTAAGGGAACAAAATATAAATGATTCAAATGATTGAGAAATATAAAGTATTACAAAGAATTTAATTGAATTTTAGGATAAATGTAGATAACTTCTATAATACTTATTTCCTTACAAACATATCATAAATTGGAGAAGAAAAAAAAAGATAGCGTATTTCAGGGAACACGCTATAAATTTTCTTCTTCATCACTATCCATGTCTCCCATTTGGGTCCCAAAAATAAGAGTCAAACAAAACTCCAACTCAAAGATGTGATTGACTCGGTCGAAGGCGTTAAAGAACCGTGGGCCATGTATCCTTGAGGGACAAGCTTTGACCAGTCATTGGAACAAACTCCAAAATGGCTGCACCACCTCTAGATCCTGGCCTTGGCTTGGTCAATATGGTGATAATGAAGACATTAAGACCCATCGAACTGTTTCAACCACCATAAAAAAAAAAAAAAGTAGACAAAGTTTTGCTTCTCCACAAGTCATGGGAGGAACCTTCTTCTTTCATGGCGGCCAAGTGCTTATAAAAAAAAAAAAAATGAAAAGACATAGCGTTTGGTTGGCATTGAAATTCGGCACTGGACTGGACAAAATTTTTTGTCCCTCGTTTGGTTGCCACACATAAAGCAAGTACTGGACTAAACACCAATTAAGTACTGGACAAAATTAGAAATTTTAGTACCATATGTAATTCGGTACTAAAAATTATACTGGACTAAATGTAATTTTTTTGAAATTCCGAATTTGCCCTTCATACTTATCTTGAAAGAAAATAAAAATAGTAAATATAATAATAAATGATAAAAATATAAAAATTCATAAAGAAAATAATAAAAAGATTAGAAAAATAAAAATAAAGATTTAGATTTTGAAATAGGATAGATAAAAATTTATGAGAAAATTTTTCAATAAAAATTTAATAAAATTATAAAAATTTAATAAAAATTATGAAAATTAATAAAAATTAATAAAAATAATAAAAATTAGAAAAATCATAATAAATTAAGTAAAAAATCAATAAAAATTTATAATAGTAGAAATGAGTTGAAAAATAAAAAAATGAATTTTTATCACTTAGAAAAATCATTTTCTTAAATAAATCCAAAATTGGTGTTTTTCCTTAAAATTATTGTTTTCAAAAAAATCAAATTATCAAGCCTAGGTTTAGATTTTTTAGAAAAATCCTAAAATGGTAAAAACATAAATTAAAAGAAATTTCATAATTAAAATTCACAAACACACTAAAGTTTTTCAAGAAAAGCGAACTACAGCTTGTTTGATCCTGAATAGTAGGTACGTAGACACCCATTTGGGGCAACCCTAAAAAAGGAATAAAAATCATTTTCCTAACATAATTCACTTAAAAACACAATAAAAGACGATAAAAATAAAATAAAAGATATTTCGAGATAAAGTAAATTTTAGGAGATTATGTGGTAACCTTAGGGTTTTAATAAGTTAGCTTTCGAACTTAGAAACTCCGGTTTTTTCTTTTCCTCTTTTCACAAAAAAAAAAACGAGAAAAGGAAATCACGACGACTAGTGGTCCAAATTAGGATTAATCCGCTTCATTAGTCTTAATTCAATCTTTCCCAACAACAGTTGGGTGGCGACTCCAAAAATAAAACGAAATTCTTTTCCCTATAATATTTAATATAATATATTAAACCTTCAAATCATTTTTTTTTATAATAATATCAAATATATATAAATAACTATGATATAAATAAAAGGGAAAAATTATCAATTTTACTCTGTCAAGTCCAGTACTTTATAATTTCAAACACTACACAACACAAAAGCCTTCTCCAGTAATTAAAAAGGGCAAAACTGTCAAATTTACTATGTCCAGTCCAGTACTTTGCAATCCAAACACTAGACAGCACAAAAATCCTTGTCCAGTACTGAACAAACCAAACGTGGTACAAAAATATTTTTTGTCCAGTCCTTTTTTTTTTAGTACTGTCCAGTACTCTTGTTCTGTCCAGTACCAGTAACCAAACGGTACCTCAACCCACTTGTTCTATTTGCTAGGATGTTACCTTTGTTTCGCTTAAATTCTAAACTGTTAATCGTGTTTTAGTGAAAGCACATTGTAAATCGTAAAATTAATACTATTAAGTTAAAATTGGCTATTTAAATCCACGCTCTATAGGATATAATTTTCGAAAAATAATGATATGTATAAATTAGGGATGATTATAGAATTATACAACTAAAAGATTAGCTATAGTTTCTAGCTTTAATATATATATATAGTGTATGACTTTAACCCCTTATTTTATGTATTTAAATAATTAATTTTTTTTGCCGATTTTTGAGAGATCAATGCCTTTTTCCACCCCTCCTAGGTGCATCCCTAGTGCAAATTAGTGAAGTGTAATCGTGATTTTCTTATAACTACCTTTCTATGTGAAATAAACATATCAAAATGCCTTTATTTTTTTTTTTAGATGCATGCATTGTAAGTATATATTTTTATAGTCTATTTTTAGTGATTAAAGATGGCACGTTATTTTCAAAACCAACCAATTCACACATAGATAATACATTTTGGTCTCTTAAATACACAGGACTTATATGAACAAATAACGAAGCTCATAAATCTGAAGGTATAAAAAAAAAAAAAAAACATATAACCTATATGAGAAATTTCTATTTTCAAACGTCTATCATGCCCCGTCACACTTCCTTGACATCATTTACCATATATTCTTTGAGAATTGTATTAATCTACCTGAGTTATGGATTTTGGAGTGATTAGGGAGCTATTTGTATACATATTCAAACAGATTTAGACTAATTAATTAGCATGGGCTGCGATGTAATCTTTTAATTCTCGTGTCGTGGAAACTCTTTATTATATATTAATTTCTGAGAAGTCTATGTATGACTCGTTGGAGCCAGAGCCCGCATGTCCATATTTTGATTTGACAATGATTTAGGTAAGTGATTATGTAACCAAATAGGTTCTAGAAGTACCAGTTTACTGTTTAAGGTAGACTGAGGCGTTTATCTACATCGAGAGAGGAGAAAGAATTGAATGTTAGAATAGGCATTGTAATCTTCGAGGTATAAATGTGTTAAATACTAATATGAGTTACTCGAATTTAGTTTAATATTTTTTCCCCCTAATGAAAGAATTCAGTTTAATATTAATATTGACTCGAATTCCATTTGACAACGGTCAAGTCAAGGATCTTAAACTTATAAATTAAAAAAAAAAAAAATCCATGATTGATTACGATTATATTATCTCTATACCCTATTCATTTAAACTAGTATTTTAACATTACGTATAAATAGACAGAATATATAAAGAAGTTGACAATATTTTACTTTGCTTTAAACCATATTTTAATTTGATCATGTTAGACCTTATTTTAACCTAATCCATTATGTTAGTGCTACATCTGATTCATGCAATGGGAGTATAGGATCTAATTTTGTCATTTTTCTAATTCATTATAGTATCGATAGTTTGACACGTATCTTACTTAAGTAAGATACATAAGGTTACGATTATTAAGTGGATTTTTAAATTAGTTTTAAAATCTTAAAATCATTCAATTTTTAAAAATAGTTAAGAGTTCGTTGATTTTGAAAAACATTTCAAAAGTTTGTCAAGTTTGGAAAATACAGTAAAAAGCACAACATAAAAATCTAAGTCTTAAGACTTAAGTGGCCCACATAATACACATAAAGATAAACAAGCCATAAAACCACATACGACTCCTATAAAAATCTAATATAGTATTTAAAACATAATACTAAGCCTAAGCCAAAAATAGGAAATAGAATCAATGATAGCCCTTGGAATCTAGATACTCGTTCTCATCTCCATTCTCCTCCTCAAAGCTAAAACCCATCAAATTGAATAAGAGATCCACTAAATAGTCTTCACCTAAAAAAAAAAAGGAGTGAGTCACAATGACTTAGTACATACTAACACAAACACATTTATACATGTCAAGTAAGCTTACAATTAATGCAACAAATAATATTTTATTTAATTAAATATTTTGTTTAAACATCCAGCACGAGAGTACTCGTGACTCCAATCATCACGATAGGAGACAAAGGATTTGATCCTACCATAGCAGACATTACGGGTTAACGAGAGTAACCAAATTCCACGTCATCAAAAACATTATACCTAAGTAGCCTCGTCTAAGTGACATCACCATTATGTGACCTCGCCAATCATAGTCCAGCTATATTGTATAGCAATCGGAACCCATAATCCTCGAACAACTCTCAATATACCTTCTCTCTATTCACAGTGCTCGTTATCAGACGCAATTTCACTTATCAACTACCCGTCGAGCCATATCTCGATAACCTAAGAGCTTAACTACTATGTCATTTCGAGGTATATGACCACAATCATAATCCTAATCTAAGGCTTGTCACTAGCTAACTCAAGTAACCATACATAAGCAGCAAGCAATTACTTAGTTGAGTTGATTATTAGTAAGTGTAATTTTCTATCTTAGCACGTAACATGCAAGTTACTACGTACTTGAAAGGTCGATGATTCCTTAGTCACAATCCGAGTTTCAATTGAGTTGATTGAGTTAGTTTTTTGCATCAAAGAAAAAATTATAAGTCAGTTGATTATTCTAAGTGATTAAATCCTATTTTGAGGTTAGTTTAAACTACTTATAACTTATATTAGCTACGAGCCTAATTAAGGTTACTTAGGCTCAATTAGCTTTTAGCTAATTGTTATATGAATAATTTAGGATTTAGTTTTGAGCCTAATTGATTATTAGGTCTAATTTCAATTTCATTTTAAGCCCTTCTTGATTTAAGGTCTTGTAAGGTTGAAAGCCCATTTAAATTTGATTTATTCATTAAGGTTTGTTTAGAATATAGGCCTTAAAAGTTAATGGGTTCAGCTAGGCTTTAGGTTTTAGACCCATTTGGGTTTTATTATGGTTATGTATGCCTATTTTATTTTATTAGGCTCATGTCTAGTTCGTTTTAATTAGTTAATTTGATTTAGGTCTTGAATTGGTTTGATGCCCAATTCAAGTTACTTATTATGCTATGGCCTATCTACGATATAAGCCTTAAGAAGAAATGGGCTCAATTATGTTTTTTATTTTGAATCTTAGGCCCATGAGTTATTGTATCCACATTATCATGTCATATTTTATTTTAGTCCAATTATTATAATTTAATCAATTAAGCTCATTTTAAGCAAATTATGTTTAATTATATGGGCCACCTAAGGAGAAAGTAAAAGGATAGTTCTTAGGCTTATGTTGGTTGGATCGGCTTAAGATTAAGTTGGTATTAGCCCAATTTAATTAAACTATTATTCAACTTAATTTCAATTCATCATAAATTAAGGTTATAACTTTAAAGAGCAATAACTTACTTAATTTAAGACTAAATTAAGTAAAACCAAAGCCATTTGTTTTCTTATCACTTCAACTGTCCATTTTAATATAAAAAACCTTATTTTATTAAATTTAAAGCCCTTAAATTATTATACCAAACTTAATTACGAATTTTTAACTTTAAGAGCTTATAACTTATTTAATTTAGGTCCAAATCATTAAAAACCAAAGCTCACTTGTTCCTACTCCTTTCTAGTGTCTAATACATCATTTATTTTTTATTTTCAAGCCAAAAATATTTTCAAAATATGGCACTCAAAATAGAGCATGCCTCAATTGATTCTCATTCATTCAATTAGTCCAATTTCTATACGTGTTCACTTTTAGGCCTCACATCTAATCTAACTTCTATTTATAATTAAATGATAATTCCATCAAATTTACTAAA
The DNA here is from genome assembly GCA_037954665.1 of Laguncularia racemosa. Taxonomy (NCBI): domain Eukaryota; kingdom Viridiplantae; phylum Streptophyta; class Magnoliopsida; order Myrtales; family Combretaceae; genus Laguncularia; species Laguncularia racemosa. The sequence goes on along the minus strand of JBBMOL010000099.1, from coordinate 2,810,778 downwards.
AATAAACATAATACATCATATTTTTCTAGAATTCAACATTTGCCAAAATCATGTAAGAAACTAATATTTCAAGTTCTCATGATCTTCCAATTCATCCCTAAAATTTACAAACTTAATATTTATCAAGTAATTTCAATGTTCATTAAATTTATCACTTTAAGAACATAGCAACCTGTTGAAAATTCATAAATTAACAATTAAATCAACTCATTCATCTACTAATTAAATTATGCTACCAATTGCTAACATTCCATATATCATATCTACTAATTAATAACCAAAGCCACTCCATATATCACATATTCATACTCCAGTAATTAACTTATCATTGCAAAACATTCAAATCAAATTTAGTAAAAAAAATTAAACCTCAATTCCATTTTCATAGTGGCGATTGCAACTACATCTAACAACCTATCACATATCTTCAATTATCATGTATCATTTTTCATTTCTATCATTCAATTCAATACCCAACAACACATAAAGCATATTAAATCATGGATTAATTCCTAAAATCACCAAATGACACTCAAGAATCTTCAATATGGGTGGTGGCAATAAGAGTACATCCCAATACATCCTCAATATTCAAAAAATCATCAAATCTTTAAGTTCAATCACTTATAATCATCATAAATCATCAACTTAAATAATATTTTGAAGCTACTTTGTTGGAGATCTAAGAAATACCCAAATTCTTTCCAAACTATGCCTACCTACTTCCAAAATAATATTTTTCCTAAACTCCCAATTGATTTTCTTCACAATAAACATCATACACTACTTAAACTTACAATCTACAAACTAAGATCCACTTGAATTAAGTCATTTTCTTATTTACCTTTATACCCAAATCACATGGAAAGTATCCCCCTCTTAGCTTAGAATTTCACTTGATCCTTGATCTAAAACACATAAGAAAACAACTAGATTAGTATAGGGTTTAATGAGTATTAAGAGGTTTAAGAAATGGAATAAATTTAATAGGTTTTTTAAAATATTTACCTTAAAAAGTTTTATAGAAAAAATGAAAATGGAGGGTTACTATTTTCGATCCAAAAATGGATTTAAATCGTAAGGTTTTGTAAGGGTTTAAGGATAAGGGTAAATAGCCTATTTTGATATTATTTTTTCCTCAATTTCTTCCACCTACTCCAGCTGCAAAATGATGCTTTCTTTTTCCTAAATGCACTTGCAATTTAAATTAATTAGCTACTCTTTTGTAAAATATGCTTAAGAGCATTTTAGTCATTTATCGAATTAACTTTCAAATTAAAATTTTTCTTTTCCGATTGTCTTCAAATATTTTGCAATTGATCTTATTCACCTAATTAAGATCTTGGAGATATGTTTAGGGTCTCTAAAAAATTTCAAATCCAAATTCCATAAAACTATCTTTAAGGGTAAAAAGGATTATTTTTAGTAAATTGTCTCCAAACTTCAAGAGATCACTCCCAATCAAACAACGTTAATTTAAGTTGTTTAGTAATTTTGGCCAACTTCAAAGTTTTTAAATCGGGTCTAGGAGCAAAATGGTCATTTTATAAAATTGACCTCTAAATTTAATTTTCTCTAGTCTAATTGACTTCAAATAATACCTTAATGATTTTATTCACTTAATCAGGGTCTTGGGATTTTAGGACCACTATGATATTTTAAAGCTATTTTTGATAAAATAGAATTCAAAGATAAAAGGTTGTTTTAGAAAAACTTAACCTAAAACTTTATAAATCCTTTCTTAATAGACTACAAATCTTCCTTCTTAATTCCATTGACGTTATTTAGGAATTTGATCTTTTTTTGAGATTTGATTAGAATGTAATGACGGTGATATAAAAAACTATTATATTTTTAAATTTTCAATAATTAGTGAAAGGGAAAGATTAATATTCTAATTAAGAAATTCAAGACGAAGTGGCTGTAATTTGTTTTTTTCGTCTTTAACTGCTAATTATTTACAAAAAGAAAAGAAAAAACTAATACATTAACTCTGGATTGTCAAATATATCAAATGAGATATACTAGTTTTTAGATGGTTGGTTTTAATTTAATAAATTGCGTGCTAAAAGAAGAGTAGTGTTATACTCAAAAGTATACCAAAGGCAATATCAAATGCACTATACTAGCTCGAATGCAGTCTCATATAAATTACTAGTACTCAAAATACATAAAAGCATGATAGATGATGCACTACGAGAAAGTTATGATTTACAACCCTAAATTAATATGTTGATGCATAAAGATAAGAATCTTGTCCCTGTAAACACTCCATTTTTTGCCCCTAATAATTAATAATGTTCAATTTACAATTTTTTTTTTTCATTTTTACAGATTTTTTTATTTTTTTTTCTATTTAGTAAACATAAAAGAAAAAATAAAATAAATAGGAAAAATATCCCAATTTTGAAAAATAATAGTAGAAATAATAATAAAAGGAGTTTAATATTTTTTACAAATTTTTAGAATTTCAAAACAATATAAAATTAATAAAAATAGCTACGGTTATGTATAATATTTGTATTAACCTAAACCGAGAATTAGGTTAACTCAACTGGTCCAAACCATGGCCTCGCATGCACACGCGTGGAGGGGGGGGGTGTGAGGTCAAGGGCTCGAAATGCGGGGAAGGCATTTCCGCGTTTTGCAATTTTTCACATTTGCCTAGGACACATGTCAGCTTGTGATTGGATGAAGGGAGCGCACTGGAAGGCTGGGCGCGTGATCGTCTTCAACCTCCGTCTGAAATAGTCGCTTTGATGCGATTTTTTGCACAAATCCACGAAATCTTTAACTAAAAAGAGATAAACATCATCCAATTAGAATAAAATTGTAACAAAATCAAATATTTACACGAATCTAAGAAAGTCGGAGATGGGTTTTTAATTGAAGATTTGATTCGTCTCAATCAAAGGAAATCCGAACTTATCCAGCTCAATTTCTGGTGTTTATAAATAGAGCTCGACGTGGGAAAGCTGAATCACGAATCAAAAGAAAGAAAAAGAGAGAAAACACAAGGTTTCAAAGCTCTTCGGAGTTCATCCCTTGCCACAACTACTGACCAAGCTCCGAACCACCACTTGGAGACATTTTGGATAAAATCCACCACCACCATTAGTTTCCCCACCTTTAGAAAGCTCAGAAACACTTACTAGTCAACGAGAAGGATCACCGAAAAGCCACCATCGAATACCCTCCAGCCGCCGTGATCCGACTCGACCAATCCGATCCGATTCGACCCGACTCGCAAACCACGCCCGTACCTAGGTAATTTGATTTTTTTTATTTGTTTTTTTATTTTATCTTATTTATTTTTTATGTTTTTTATTTATTTTACTTAGATATTTTTATTTCTAAAAAATATAAATGATAATGTTAGGGTTTTAATTAGATTTTTTTCAAGAATAGATATGTTTAGTTTAATATAAAAATAATAAAAAAGGTAAAAAATAAATAATGAGAAAAAAATAAAAAAAAATTAATTAAATAATTAGTTTGGGATAATAGCATGAATTAATAATATATTGTTTTATCACTTAGAAAAAAATCCTTTTTTCAAAATAAATCTAAAATTGTTTTTTTTAAATTAAATTTTTAGAAAATAAAATAATAAAGCTTAGGCTTAGATTTTTTTTCCAAAACCTTGAAAATGATAATGAACATAAACCTGACATATTTTCATAATTAAAATTAAACTAATCCACTAAAGCTTTTTATAAAAAGAAAACTACGACTTGTTTAATCTTAAATAATGGGTATGTAGGCACCCTTATGGGGAAACTCTAAAAAGAAATAAAAAAAAACATTTTCCAAATTATTATAATTTGTTTTACATGTATCTAAAATAATAAAAAATAGTAAAAATAAAAAAATATAGTAAAAATAAAAATAAAAAAGGGGATAATAAAAATAAAATAGAAGATATCATAATATGGTCCAAATTTCAGAATGATAAGGTGGTAACTTTAAGGTTTTAATAGGTTAGCCCCCAAGTCGAGAATCTCTTATTTTACTTTCTTCTTTTTTATTTACAAAAATAAAAAGAGGAGATTTCGTCGACTAGTTGTCCAAATTAGAATTAATCCGCTCAATTAGTTCTAATTCAATAATTTTTCCAACCTCAGTTGGGTGGCGACTCCAAATAAAATAAAATTCATTGTTCAAGTCAATGCTTTATATTAGATAAGCATAGGGTCCAATATAAATTGGATTAGGAATATAAATAAAAAAAATAAAAAATTAGACTCGACAGGATGACGACTCCACTGGGGAGTTTAGTAGGCTAGCCACTCGAACCTTCTGAAATCACCATTTGCAGACATCTTTTCTCGGTCCAACCTCAGACAATATAAAAAGGGAAATGGAAGATAAGCAAAAGGAGATGGAGAGAAAGCTTTTCCAACAACTGGTTAACAAGATGAAGACGTTAGAAAAGCCTTACAGCTTTGAGCAGGCAAGAATCACTAGCCTACCAGTATATAGGGAGGAAGCTTACCTAGAGAAGTTCAAGACCCCAGAGTTTGAAAAATATGAGGCATTGGATGTCCCAAGATGCATACAAGGTTATACGTACGAAAGATGAGCAAATATGCCCAATATGACCAACTTATCGTCCAGACCCTCCAAGACAGCCTCACAGGCCCCGCCTTCGTCTAGTATACACACTTGGACATCAACCAAGTCAACACTTGGGAAAGACTCGCTCGGGAATTTTATGACTAATACAAATTCAATATCGAGGTTATCCCTTCGGTAATGGATTTAGGAAGCCTCTTAAAGAAACACACTGAATCCTTTAAGGAGTATGCCTAACATTGGAGAGCTCAAGCCGCCAAGGTAACAACCCCAATCTCTAAAAAAAGAATTAACATTCATCTTCGTCAACATTCTAGAGAAGACTTACTTCTCACATCTGGTAGGCCAAACATCATCCAGTTTCGCAGAAGTAGTGGCAGCGGGGTGCCGAATCGAGAATGCCATCACATTAGGGAGACTCTAAACAGTCAACTCTCCTAGAATCACATCATCTCAAAGGCCCATAGGAGGTGACAAAGCCAAGGAATCTACTGTCAGCATGATTAACTTCAGTAAAGTTGACAGGGTTGGGTCTTGCATGACATTTCAGATCGTGAATGCCCCAATCTAGCAATCACCAATGAATTACACCTAGGCTACCAAGGTCACAAGACAATTCACTCCAATACCGATCCCGCTCAGCCAAGTCTTTGCTCAGCTGCAAGCAGATAATTTGATCAGCTTTGAGATTCTAAGTGACCGGTATAAGCCAAGGAATTTTGACCCAAGCCTCAAGTGCGATTATCATATGGGCCAAGAAGGGCATTCTACAGACAGATGCTGGAGGCTCCGAAACAAGATTCAAGATCTGATTGACGTTGGAATAGTGCAATTAGACTTCATCAACACATCAGCACCCAATGTTAACACTAATCCACTGCCCAACCATAAGCCTACCGTCAATATGATTACATCTAGAGAGTCAGACTCCAAATTAAAAGAGTCCCCAAAACAAGAGAATCCACAAGGTTTACCTGTTGGGCTAAAGATGATCGTGCAGCTTCATCCTCTCTCTACAGGAATCCACAAGGTCTACCTGTTGGGCTAAAGATTTCCTGACCATGTTCAACTAAATCAGGATGAGGTTAATGTTTAAGTAGAGGATTCCATGGCCCTTCTTCTTTACAAAATTTAAGTTCCAGATCTGTTTAGCTAGTAAAGCCGAGATATAAGACTTTCCTTCCAAGAATTGGGACATTAGCTCTACGACTCTATAATGGATGTGAAAGATCCCAGTAGGAAAATGTATGGTTGCAAATGCTGTTAGGATGAAAGCATAAACCCGTCTTTGCTTGTAACTCTTGGGATCTTCACTTAAGATGTCCCTCTTGCTCCTATCATCACACCGAGCTATGAACTAAGCCTCCAATTCATCCATTCGGAGGCAATATCCGTCGCTATTTCTCAACGCTCAGTTGATCACTGTCTTGCGAACGCCCAGGAGTCTACTGAAAATACTAGCCAGCTCAGCCTATAGATCTGGCACATACACCCCGTTGGCAAGTGATGGGGCCTACAAAAGTTGGGTATATTCCTCCAAAGTTGATGTGATCTCATGCGGCCCAATAAAGAAAGCCACGAGCTCAATTTCCCATACTTGCAAGATAGTCTGAATTAGAGGTAAGTTCATTTCCATCTTCATTAGTGATAGAACGGGCCCTATCTTTTTTTTGGATGAAGGCCCGTTCCTCAGGGTCATACAAAGTAAACCAATGGTCCAACACCTATTTTAGATCCAAAGGTTTGCAGACCTTGATTTCCTTGTGGAGAAGGCGGTCGATTGTGGGATTGGCTATCTATCATGATTACAATAGAAATTTCTAATTACATATGAAATCTTTTACAAAATACAATTGATTCTATTACAAGTAAATGTATTTGAACTCCATAAAATGAACAAAGGAATTATATCATTAATCATTTGTTGGCCTATGACTTTATGTATGCAGATAGGTGGGTTCTAATAGGTCCCCAAGCTCTATAGCCTTCCGCATTATTGCAGAAATGGATCTCAAGCCATATCGAAGCATTGGGTGGGGTAACCTAATTAGCCCCGAACGATGATCATATCACTATGCCCGGAACCTACATAATGGCCCCCTGTCCTAAGGTCCTAAGACGCCCTAGGTCTGACCATATCTAATCACACGATATATATGCATGAAAACTCAACAATAAAAATAAATAGAAATCAAATCCCTGAAAGAAAAGGTTAATACTAGTAATATTTCATAGTGTAAAAGTTAAAAAATATTTGGAAATGGTTATTTCAGAAGGTTTAGGTGGCTAACCTACTAAAACTCCCAAGTGGAGTCACCATCTTGTCGAGTCTAATTTTTAAATTTTTCATTATGTTCCTAATCCGATTCATATTAGATCCTATGCTCATCCAATATAAATCTTGACTTGAACTAGAAATCTTATTATTTGTTTAAAGTCGCCACTCAACCGAAGTTAGGAAAAATTATGGAATTAGAACTAATTGAGCGGATTAATTCTAATTTAGACAATTAGTCGACGAAATCTCTTCTTTTTATTTTTTATAAATGAAAAAGAAGAAAGGAAAACTAGAGATTCTCGACTCAGAAGCTATCCTATTAAAACTCTAAAGTTATCACCTTATCCTTTTCAAATCTGAGTCATGTTCTTATATCTTTATATATATATAAAGAAGAAATTAAAAAACGATGTAAAAATTACACTAATAATTATTCAAAAAAATAATTTTTTATTCTTTTTAGAGTTACCCCATAAGGGTGCCTACGTATCTACTATTTGGAATCAAACAAGCCGTAGTTCACTTTTTATGAAAAAGCTTTAGCGGGTTTGTTTAAGTTTTAATTATGAAAATATATCGGGTTTACATTTATTATCATTTTCAAGATATATATATATAAAAAAAACTAAGCCTAAGCTTTATTATTTCATTTTCTAAAAGTCTTGATTTAAGGAAAATTAATTTTGAATTTATTTTAAAAAAAAGATTTTTCTAAATGACAAAACAATTCATTATTAATTTTTAATTCATATTATTAATCTATCTAATTCTAATTTAATATTAAATATTATTTTTTATTTTTTATTTTTTATTATTTTTATATTAAATTAGACATATTTATTTATTAAAATTCTAAAACCTAATTAAAATCTTAATTTTTTTTCTATTTTCATATTACTATTAAAAAATTATTTCTAATAAATAAATATCTAAATTAAATGGATAAATAAATGAAATAAAATAAATAAATAAATCAGAAAAACCAACTAACCTAGATGCGGGTTGCGGGTCGGATTGAGTTGGGTCACGTCGGTCGAAGGATCCTCGTCAACGACATTCTGGTGGCTTTTGAAGGCGGTTGAAGGTTGCTTCTAATCTTTCTGAGGGTGGGTAATCCAACTGTGGTGATAGATTTCTTCAAAAATGCCTCCAAGTGGTGGTTTATAGCTTAGTTGGCGGTTGCGGCAAAGGGGGAACTCCGGCGAGCTTCGAAACTTCTGATTTTTCACTCTTTTCTCACTTTTGATCCGTGATCTAGCTTCCCCATGTCGTGCTCTATTTGTATGCACCAGAAATCGAGCTAGATAAACTCGGATTTCCCTCCGATAGGCACGAGTCGTATCTTTGATTGAAACCTAAATCCGATTTGCTCTAGATTCATTTAAATCTTTGATTTTGTTATGATTTGTGTTAATTGGATGATGTTTATCTTATTTTTGTTAAAGATTTGTTGGATTTATGCAAAAAATCGTATCAAAACGGCCGGATTTCGTTTTTTCCCGCAACTGATGACCTATTTGGACGGAGGTTAAAGACGATCACGCGCCTGGCACGTGTGCTCCCTCCGTCCAATCACAAGTTGACACATGTCCTAGGCAAAGAGAAAAAATTGCAAAACGCAGATTGCTTCCCCGTGTTTTGAACCCCTGATTAAGCAACCCCCCCCCCCCCCCCCCCCCCCCCCCCCCCCGCTCGCGCACATGCAAGGCCGAAGCCCAGACAAGCTGGGCTAGCCTAATTCTCATAGTTATTTTACACGCATATTATACATAAGTATGGTAAGTTTTATTAATTTTATATTATTTTGAAATTCTAAAAATTTGTAAAAATTATTTAACCTCTTTTATTATTATTTCTACCATTATCTTCCAAAATTGAGATGTTTTTCCTATTTATTTTATTTTATTAATATTTTTTCTTTTATTTTTGCAAAATAGAAGGAAAATTGAAAAAATAAAAAATTAAACATTATTTGTGATTAAGAGGTAAAAATTAGGTGTTTACAAACATGATCATATAATTATTTGGACATTAGCTAGAGTGTATGTAAATCGTTCTTACTAGAAATCTAAGAATTGCCCATGTGCGACCAATATATCTCTCGTTTATCAACTCATACCATTACAGGTAGCTATCATGCACACCGCGAAGGCCCTCCATAGGAACGGCTCGATCGACCTATTGTTCCCACATGTTCAAATACACTTCATGTAGGACAATCTAATCGACATCAATCCAACCATGCATGTTGATTTCATGTAACTCCGACTACGTGTTTACTAGCTGTGAGATACATTGGAACCTGGCGAACTGCCTGGCCACTTGATCTGAGAAATGCCACTCAAAATGTGGAAACAAATGAGTGGCACCCGAGCCATCCAAACATACATGCCAACTTTGAAGAAATATAGCAATATATTAATCAAATTCGCGCCGTATAGCTCCCATTCAATTTGAAAATAGGAAAATTTATTTACTTTAAATGATAAATATGATTAATTGCAAAGAAATAAATATGATTACTAAGTTACCTATGACATATTCTACCTATCCAGCGCATCACGATATACGCCGACTACGTTGGTGGGGTGAAACTGCGTGTTCCACTGTGCTACTAGTGGACATCCAACTAGTATAGATAGTCCATGTTGACTAATGGGTGCGATGTGGGGAAATATGTTCCAAGCCCACACTTGTAGCAATATAGCCGCCCCTCCAATCTCATGTGTCGACAGCGAGGACGTGACACATAATTAGCGATACAACCATCCTAGACATGTGACCCCCCAATTATATATCCCAACGATGTCAAAATATTGCAGCAATGGTAACCACATTGCGTACACGAGGAAGCTAGATTTATCGGCAAAGATAAATCCCCCTCATAGCTGTAGAATGTATGCACAAGTAGCTCAATGTATTTGCTCCACATCGGCATTTAGTGGGATTAGCCAAAACATATTACAAAGCCATATCATACTAATGGGCTTGCCTCTACCGCTAGACCCGGGTTTAAACCCCAATAGTTCTTCACATATTACTCTAAAATCTAGGCAGCTACTCCCTATAACTGCCTATCTATCGACGAGGAGTCCTAACTGGATCTCCGCATCCTGTAACGTGATGGTAAACTCCTCGTCGGCATGTAGAATGTATGCATCTCTAAACGTCATCTCTCCACTAGTGCTGTAATCATGTGCTAATTAAGGGATATGTACAACAGTTGACTGACACCTTTAAATTCAGCTAGTTGCAAGTATGGCTCCATTCACGCATTGAATGGGATCGTACACTTGTCGCGACGGAGTGACAACTCACATTGTCGCATAGCAAGGGTTGCTTGCTCCTATGCCAATAACATATCAAATATTTTCATATCTCTAATGCAACGTAAACTAATTAATAAGTAAAACGTCCATTACCTCTCAATCTTAAACTGCCTATGATTGATGACTGGCCTGTTGCGTCAAGATTGAAAGATTAAAAGGCTTAGGCTCCATCTATTATGCAAAACTGTACAAATAATTTAAATTTGCAACCAATACAAAATTTTTCAGTAATTAATTTTATAACTCAGTTTACAAAAACATACATATAATCCCACCTTGCAACAAATACAAAATTTTTCACTAATTAATTTTACATCAATTAATTAATGACATATTAATGACTAATCATCTTTAATTAACGGATAATTATCAACTACTTACTTTTATGACTAATTCTATTAAACCATACATATATTTTACATTTCTACCCAATATAAATTTTTTCACTAATTAATTTTATAACAATTAATTAACGATATATTAACGACTAATTCTCTTTGATTAACGGATAATTAATAACTAATTAATTTTATAACTCAGTCTACAAAAGCATACAAATAATCCCACCTTGTAACAAATATAAAAATTTTCACTAATTAATTTTATAATAATTAATTAATGACATATTAACAACTAATCATCTTTAATTAACGGATAATTATCAACTACTTGCTTTTATGACTAATTCTACTAAACCATACAAATATTTTACATTTCTACCTAATATAAAATTTTTCACTAATTAATTTTATAACAATTAATTAACGATATATTAACAACTAATTCCCTTTAATTAATAGATAATTAATAACTAATTAATTTTATAACTCGATCTACAAAAGCATACAAATAATCCCACCTTGCAACAAATACAAATATTTCACTAATTACTTTTACAACAATTAATTAACCATATATTAACAACTAATCACCTTTAATTAATGGATAATTACTAACTACTTACTCTTATGACTAATTTTACTAAACCCAAATATTTTATATTTCCACCTAATAAAAAAAAATTACTGATTAATTTCATAATAATTAATTAACGATATATTAATAACTAATCCCTTTTTATTAATGGATAATTAATAACTAATTAATTTTATAACTCATTTTACAAAACCATACAAATATTTTTACTTTGCAATAAATATAAAATTTTTCACTAATTAATTTTACAACAATTAATGAATGATATATTAACGACTAATAATCTTTAATTAATGGATAATTACCAACTACTTACTTTTATGACTAATTCTACTAAATCATATAAATATTTTAGGTTTCCACCCAATACAAAATTTTTCATTAATTAATTTCTTAGCAATTAATTAACGATATCTTAACTACTAATCACTATTAATTGACAGTTAATTAACAATAACTTAATTTACAGTTACGTTTATAAAAATACATTATAATAACATATATACACAATTCATTTACTAATGTTAATTAATCATATATTAATAATTAATTAATTACTAATTAATAGTTAATTAATAATAATTACTATTTCAATAAAATTTATGCAGTATACATATTTACATGTCTTCTTTTTCTTTTCTTTTTTTGCATTTATCTAAAGTACAATAACAGTAATAAAAATAAATTTTTTTCTTAAAAAAAACATACCGAGATCTTGATGAAGAAATTTCCATACATATATTTTAGTAAATTAAAACCTATGTAAAATACAAATTATGAAAATAAAAATTTACAAAGTGAAGTTTACAGAGGAAATTTAAAGATCGAAATGTGAAATGTAAACATATGAACTAAACAGAGGATTCATATTTATATTTGAAAGTGTTGGTACAAATTTTTTCCTATGTATTACTATATAAATTTACTGTATCATTTTTAAGTTTGCAAATATACTTTTATAATAACTTTATAGGTTTGTAGAAACTTTATAGATTTATATTGTTATAAGCTTTATAGATTTGTAGTAATAGATTCGTAAGGTTAAGAAAAACAAATATATATATATATATATATCTACCAAAGGCATAGACCGAGTTTGTGCCTTTAATCTAGAATTTTTGCATATCTCTAAAGTCGCATACGTGATCCACGCCTTCACAACCTATTTTAGGAATATGTTTTATAGATACAATATTTACGCTTTTTTTTTAAAAGCAATATTTAAGTATGTAACCCCCTTGATTATAGAGTTTCAAAATTTTGGAAATCGTAAATTTTTATGAGTTTTTTTAATTGAAAAGCCTAAAATCATAGCAAACATGTCATAACACTATAAAGTATCGCTTACTCAAATCCTAAATTATCATGCAATACTTAGTCCATGTGTTTTTTGTGCTCTTTGCCAACCAAATGGCTTGTATATATATATATATATTATAGAACTTAAAAAATTTTAAAAGAATATTTTTAATTAAAAGAGAGAGAGAGAGAGAGAGAGAGCACCCTCTCCTTTAGTTAGATAATGCAAGAGTAGTGATGGACACAAGATTAAAATGTTAGAGAACCATTATCAATATCATCAAAATTAATTTTATATTATTAATCACGACTTTTACTATTGAAAATAATGTTTTTGTGCCTAACTTATCAATGTTATACAATGTTTATAATTGATTGTTTACTGGAAAGAGAGAAAAAGAATCAATTTTTTTTTACCAACAAATAAAAAAACTTATTGATATTTTTAAAATAAGACATAAATATAGTTATTTATAATTTTGAGATTGGATTTAAGTAAATTTAAAAATAAAAAGTTATTTGTTTTCATTAATAAAAAATTAGGAAAAAAACAACTAATTTTAATTTTATTAACTATAGTTAATATATTTAAAATTTTCAAATTTCAATAAAAGATAATTTTCTCAAATATTGTCAAAGTAATATACTATACAATTGACAAAGAGGGAAAGAAATCAATAGCATCAAAACTTTGAAATTATGAAAAAAATAATTCTAACCTATGTGAATGTAGGAATTCGTGATTTGGAAAATGCACTTAACCTACCATTTATATTAAAAATATAGCAAAGAATTGGTGATTGAGTTTGTGAATCTTATAACATGTGGTAAAAAATTAATTAATAAGCCATCTTTAATGCAATATGACTGCTAGTATTAATTGACATTTCCTAGTTTGGCTATGGGGTATTAGCACATTGTAAAACTATTTTTAGCTCTCAATCTCTTCTTTTTTTCTTTTTATTTTTTCATTTTCTATAGTTTTGCTCTATAGATTTTTAGGTTAGGGGCCAAGGCCCTAATGGGCTCTTGCTTGGTTGTGTCCCTACCATCACCCCCAAGATAGATTGAAATCTATGCTTGTCATGAGTCAAGTTATGCACATACTTTAATAAATGGCACATTACTTACTTAATATCAATCATAACCTAATTTGTATAATGATTTGAATATGAGTAGCAATCCAAACAACCATAGGTGATAGGTCACTATTCATCATAAAAAAACCAAATGAAAACAATTTACTCACATCACATAGACATCAATATGATTTCAATCCAACTTTCAACATTTCTCTTTTTTAAGAGAAATACACATGATGGTTAGCAACCTACCACCTAAAGTGGGTTGTGACCACCACCGTTAAATGAAGGATGTATGATGGTCAAATCATGATATAATAATGAGCCTACATGCTAAAAAAAGGAGGCCCATGGTCTCCCTTTAAAGGTAGTGTTGCCCCCTTCTAATGGGCCAATAAATCTACATAGATTTTTATTTTATTTTATATATTTTTCTTAAATAATTTCCATTAATTATTAAATTAATAAATTATTTTACTAATGTGGTATCCAATGTTAGCATCAAGTGAGTACCACATGGTACTATAGGACATGACTACATAACATTTTCCAAGTTTTAAGATTTAATTGCTGTCATGAAGATTCCCTTTGCCAATTCTACATTTGCAAAACGTTGCAAATTGTTATTTAGAACACATATCATAAAATCAAAGCCCAATCCATCTTAACAATGGATAACCCACTATTTTTTTGGGCTTTGGTTCACTAACAAGAGCCGTATATGTCGACCAAACGTTCGGCATATGAAACACCCTGACCAAACCACAGTTGGGTACGTACCCATTAAACAGATTCAGCATCAGCACAAACGTATTCAGATATTTTTCTACTCTACTTATGGCTATAATAAAATTATATTTAATATTTTCCTATATGAACAATCGATTTTTATATTGAAAAGTCTCAAAAGACTAGAGTTCATTGATTAGCTGACAGCAAGGTGGATGAATCTTTGAACTCTTGCTAGCATGCCTTCATTAGGTAATTTCAATTTCTGGGTTCACTTTCTTTTCGTTAAGTTTAGTGCATTTCGGGGTTCTGTTTTAATTTACCTTTATTTTAAGCTATAGTGCCCAGTTTAAGTGTGTTGGTGAGTGTTTTTGCTATCCAGTAATGCCTTCTTTTGCATTAGCTTCTATGTGTTTGTTGAAATGCCATAGAAAGAGAGAGATGGAGAGGGTAAGTTGGGTTAATCGGGATTGGGTTGAATTTGAGTTCTATACATGCGAGACGTAGGTTGGCTTGATGGAGTTCAGTTTATGTTTTGAGTTGTGGCCTTGTGGGTTCTACGGATTTATTTGAAGAGAAAACAAGTTTAACAGTGCCGACCTCCAACTCTAAGTTTTCACGTTGAGCTCAAAATAAGCATTGTGGTGTCTCAACACCAGTTGAGGCCTTAGATAATGAAGACAATTATGAAGGTACAAATATAATTTACACGAGTTTTGGACATTTGTAGGATCTAACCAAAAAGGTGTCTTGTTTACTTAACGGTCAAGAGCATAGAAAATTTTGTTGTGTTAAAAGTTATACAATGTGATTGTTAAATTTCAGGTTTTTATATGTCAGACCTTGAATACTTGCTTGAAATAATGCTCTGTATTTCAAGTGATTATTTCATTCTTGTAAAAGTGAAAATTGTCTTATTTTTGCTCTTAAAGATGACATCTTTGAGTTATGACTAGCTGTTAGTTCATATTGGAATGTGCTAGCAGCTGAGGTATGCGATTGATAAACTATTTTTGGAGATCTTCCTTTATTTTGGAACGGAGAGAAAAGCCATATGTGAAAGAAAAACAATATAATGGTATGTGTCAAATTATAAGTTTTTCTTGCTTGGAGGTTCCAAAAATTGTTTTTGAAAGGTTCCCTTCAAAGATAATAAAAGGCAGAAGTACCTTGCAGTTGAGACAAGTGGCATCAATGCATAATAAAAGCAAGGTTTTTGTTAATATACTTCAAATTCACTAACCCTTCAATATTAGTATAAGATTCATAAGTTTCTAAAAACAACTTTAAAATGGGGATAAAATATACATGTAGTTGTGATGAATTGGAGATCAACCTTCCAACCTTAACTATCTGACATTTTACCTAAAATAAAAAAATTTCCAAACCTTAACCTCAGAAAGGAAAAAGAAAAGGAAAACTAGAGCTGTATGTTTTATTTGTGAGTGTCCTAGTTCATTTTGTTTTTTACACAAATTGTATATCATTGACAAGTTTTATTTCTTAGTTAAATGCTTTTTTTTTTTTTTGTCTGGCTAACTTTTCTTAGTCAAACGCTATTAGATATGTTACAAGATTATGCTGTTGGATATTTTTAGGTGTACTAAAGGTTCAAACCCAGATTTATGAAAGGGCGTTCTCTCATTTAGCAGCCTTTGGAAATGATAAGATGTCAAAACTTGGCTGGAAATCTATGCACATGCCAAAATGGCCAAAATTTGATGGATTTCATGTTGAGGCCAGGAATGTAAAATTTATTATAAGAGCAACTGCTACCCTTGAGCCTAAGACTCGAAATGAAAGTAAAAACATGCAGTACCAAATTTCGGAACCACATATAGGTTCAAGTCAGACCTTTGTGCAGATCCCGCTTGCTGCTGAGAATTCAGATGAAATACATGAGAAAGAAAGTCTAAGGCGAATGAGGATTTCTAAAGCCAACAAAGGAAATACACCTTGGAACAAGGGACGAAAACATAGTGCTGGTAATACGAACTCATTAAGCCTGTTTGTTGAATTGGTTGGTTGCTTGAGCCTTTAATCATATCTATTTAACAATATAAAATATGTGCAGAAACTATTCGGCGGATCAGAGAGAGAACAAAGCTTGCTATGCAGAATCCTAAGGTGATGTCATGTAAGAATACTATTTGTAACATACAGTTGCCATAT
This sequence comes from Laguncularia racemosa, assembly GCA_037954665.1. NCBI lineage: Eukaryota > Viridiplantae > Streptophyta > Magnoliopsida > Myrtales > Combretaceae > Laguncularia > Laguncularia racemosa. The sequence continues at coordinate 2,794,378 of JBBMOL010000099.1, read as the reverse complement.
CTATGTGTTACATAAAAATTTGGATTTGGCCACTGCTAAATCCATTTAATGTTTAAGCATATAGATGGGGACATGTATAATATCTTAATTCAACACTTGTTGACATATTTTCAGAACTAATTGTTATGACCCTGTAATAGTTTGTTAGCTTTAGTTGAATAATTAGTGTAGTAGTACATATTAGTTAAGCTTTAGTTTGTTTGGTCCTTAGCTGTGCTATAAATAGGCTGCAGGAGAGAGAAAGTGGGGGGGAGTCATTTTTTGTTTCTAAGTGAGAGATTGTATGGGCATAGTTGCTTATGTGTTAGTAGGATGAGCATTTTGCTCATGGACCTTTTTCAGTGAAGGTATATTAGGGTGTGCACTTCTTCAAAAATCAATAAAAAATTTAGTTTTTGTTACTGTAATTTTTTCGTTCATATCAATTGGCGTTGTCTATGTGTATATTGGAGATTCATACCTCAGCAATTGATACAAATTACAAAATCTATTCTCATTCATTGTAAAAATATTCACGAAAACCAATTACAATTGCACTAGAGCTTGTTGGAGATGAAAAAAATGGTGTATGATTTGTGGTTGGCCAATATGCCGAATTCCCAGTCATTGGAGCCATTTGAGGCAAATCACCTTGGATTTTTTTTTTTTTGGTTTATTCAATGTTCATTTGACCAAAGGAAGGATATACAACCACAATGCATAGGACAGAGGGGCATACCCCACTATATACAAAACTCAAAACTAGAACAAAATCACTACGCTAATCCAATCAAGCAAACTAAGCTGAAGGATGCTAAGTATCTGTTTCCAAAAAAACTAACTAAAAATAAGCCTTGCTAGAGAACATGGGATTGGGATGCGTTGCCCTAGACGGACTGAATTGTGAGCACACCAGAGACAATAAACTGTTGCAATAAGAGCTGACTTCCACTTGTTGTGAATTTGGTTTCCATGTGACTGGCTGAGCCCATTAATAGCCCCTTACCGAGTGGAGAAAGAAGCAGGGCAACTAAGGGCAGCCATGACCTCCTGCCAAACAGCCTAGAATAATTGGCAGTTGAAGAAGAGATGTTGGTGGGATTCATCATTGGTGGATCAAAAGAAACAAGTTATTGCAGAAGTCACTCCCCATGAATTTAGCTTGTTAAGAGTATATCACTTTCCATTGATTGCTAACAAGAGGATGAAACTATGTCTTGGGATTAGGTTCTTATTTCAAACTTTTTTTTTGACCAAGGTGCCCTTGGACCAGGGTGATAGAGGGTCTTGTAGGCACTCTTAATAGAGAATTGGCCCTTCGAAGACGGTGTACAAAGCAGCTTGTCATCCACCATTGGGTTAGGGCTCAAGTTAGGGGGAAGTGTGAAATTTTCCCAAATGAGGAGTGTGTTAACTTCCTAGTTCCATTATCAATCAAGGAACAAACTCCAGCATTCATGGATAAGCCAAATGAGGCTATTTCTCTTGTGCTAAATATGCTATCAAGAGGGCCTTGTGGGAGCCAAAAATCAGCCCAAAGGGATATAGAAAGGCCATTCCCAACCTTCCATCTTAAGTGTTAGTGCACCAAGGCATGCAATTTTAGGAGTTTTCGCCAAGACCACGAATAGTGGGAAGGGCATTTAACTAACCAGAAGTTTCTGCCTTTAAGGAAAACAGAGTGCACCCAATCTACCTAAATTCCTCAAACTCCACAATTACGAAGGTGCCAAATGTGTTTGAGTTGAACTGCCTTATTACAGACTTCAAGCTTTGGGATACCTAGACCTCCTTTTACTAGTGGAGAAGCTATGACTTCCCATTTCACCTTTTCTTTTGAAGCAACATCCATCCTACCACTCCAAAGGATGTTTCGCATTAGTTGTTCCACTTTCCTAACTTTGTTAGAAAAAATGAAAATTGATGCCTAATAGACTTGCACAGAGAAGATGACCAATTTTAGAAGTTGTAATCTATCCACATAGGAGAGAAATTTGCTTGTTCAAGTTTGCGGCTGATTTGAAATCTTGGAAACTAGCATGCCATAGTCCTCTTTTTTTAGTTTAGTAGAGATGAGCAGTATATCCCAATACTTAATGGGGAGTTCACCCTCTTGGAAACTGTTATAAGCTATAAATTATATTAGTGTTAAATTAAGATACCGTTATATATTAGTCTTAAAATAGAACTTCATATATTTAGTTTCCTTTTTTAGTTTATTAGAACTTGTATATATATGTGTAGATTATGGATCAATAAAGCATACACAATTTTTCTCTCTTTTCCTTACAATTACATGGTATCAGAGCGGGAGAGAGAGTGGGTTCTGAGGGTTTTTATTTTTTTATTTTTTTTTTACACCACCGGCCTAGAGAAACGCACCACCAGCCAATGGTGGGTTTTGAGGGTTTTTATTTTTTGACACCATTGGCCTAAGGAGACGTGCCACCCTCCGACGAAGGCTTCTGGAAAGTTCGATGTCGGAATTCGACGCACATGACGTACACGCTCCACTACAATGCTTGCCACCAATCTCACGCACCGGCGCGTGCGGCGTCATCTTGCTCTCCGCCTTCACCAATCGTCTCGCCTGGTCATGTATAGCCCAGGTTTGTAGTTTGTTTCTTTAATAAATATTTGGGTGCAGGTTTGTTAGCTTTGATTTGCGATCCTCTTATCGAATTATTGTTTGTTGGTGTTAATTTGTCCGCTGTTGATGATTAATTCGTCGTCTGTTGGTGTTAATCTGGTGTGTTCGGTCCTTGTGGTTGTAATTTGGCACGTTTAGTAATTAGTTACTATTGGTGTTTATTGATGTACCAATCTGTTGGTACTTATTCTGTTCAATTGGTGGGCTGACATACAAATCCGTTGATCTAGTACGTTTGATTTGGTGTGTCAATAATCGGGAGTGGGCTAACGTACATTGAGTTTAGTCCGTTCTATTGGAGAAATTTGGGTTGAAATCATGAGTGAAAAAGTGGATAACAAATTTGTTGTTATGTCAGATGTGATAGCTGTAATGTAAAAAATTACAGAACATAAACTTAATGAGTCTAATTATTTGGATTGGAGTAAAACTGTGAGGCTCTACCTACGTAGTATTGATAAGGATGATCATTTGACTAAAGTTCCACCCACAGATGATAGTTCCAAGCAAACTTGGGTTAGAGCAGATGCTCCATTATTCCTGCAAATACGGAATTCTATTGATAATGAAGTAGTTGGGTTAATTAATCATTGTGAATTTGTTAAGGAATTAATGGAATATTTGGATTTCTTGTATTTTGGAAAGGGAAATGTTTCTCTTATTTGTGAAGTCTGTAAGGCCTTTTATCGTACTGAGAAACAAGATAGTTCTCTAATGAGCTACTTCATGGATTTTAAACGGACTTATGAAGAACTTAATATGTTATTACCTTTTAGTCCTGATATGAAAGTTCAACAGGCTTAAAGGGAGCAGATGGCTGTGATAAGTTTTTTAGCGGGGCTTCCAACTGAGTTTAAAGCAGTTAAATCTCATATTCTCTCTGGGTCTACAATCTTATTCTTGCAAGATACATATAGCAGGATTCTACGTACAGAGAATTCTTAATCTTTTCAGTCTGGTGGTGCTCTTGTAAGTCGTCGGTATGAGTATGAAGCTGAAAGACAACAGTACAGGAGTAGTGGTAAGGGAGCTGATACCTAGGGACAGAGTTCTAGGGCAAGTATATGTCATTATTGTCATAAGCCTGGGCATATGAAGCATGATTGTAGAAAGCTACAGAGTCGGAATTAGGGATTTCAATCAGCACAGGTGGCCTCTTCCAGTGATGCATCTGGAAAATCTATCATAGGTTCTGCAAATGACTTTGCCAAGTTCTCACAGTATCAGGAATCATTAAAGACTTCATCTACTCCCGTTATTGCCATCACTGAATCAGGTAAACCAAACACGTGTCTTCTCTCTTCGTCTTCCAAATGGGTCATTAACACCGGTGCAACAGACCACATGATAGGTAATTCCAGTCTATTATCTACTTTTCAATCTCATACCTCCTACTCTCTTGTCACTTTAGCTAATGAGTCAACATCCCATGTCTTTGGGACCGGCACAGCAAATCCAACTTCAATAGTTCCTTTGTCCTTAGTCTTAAACTTGTCTGATCTGTCATTTAATTTAATATTTGTCTGTAAACTCACCCATTCACTTAACTGTTGTATTTCATTCTTTCCCAACTATTGCCTTTTTCAGGATCTTATGACGAGAAAGACTATTGGTAAAGGACATGAATTCGAGGGTCTTTACATTAGTAGACATAGAGATACTAAAGTCCGTTGCCTACTCTGGAGTTGTAATTCCTTTTGAAGCACATTGCCGATTGGGTCATCCGTTTCTCTCTTTGTTAAAGAAACTTTGTCTTCAGTTTCATGATTTGGAGTTCTTACATTGTGAGTCATGTTAGTATGCGAAACATCATCGTGTTAGCCTAAGCCCTAGAGTTAATAAACGAGCAAATGCTCCTTTTGAGTTAGTCCATTCAAATGTATGAGGTTCTTGTTCAGTCACATCTAAAACTGGATTTTAAGTATTTTGTTACCTTTGTTGATGATTATTCTCGAGTAACTTGGTTATATTTAATGAAGAATTGTTCTGAGTTATTTTCTCATTTTTGTATTTTTTGTGTTGAAATTAAAACTCAGTTTAATGTTTCTGTTCAAGTGTTGCGAAGTGATAATACCAAGGAGTATTTTTTTGAATCTTTTCAATCCTACATGATTAAGAATGGCATTATTCATCAAACTTCTTATATAGATACGCCGTCTCAAAATAGTGTTGCTGAGAGAAAGAATAGGCATTTGCTTAAAACTGCTAGGGCATTGTTGTTTTAAATGCACGCCCACAAACACTTCTGGGCTGATGCAGTGTCTACAACCTGTTTTTTAATTAATTGAATGCCCTCAGTTATTTTGAATGGTGTGACTCCTTATCATACTTTTTTTTCGACAAAATCTTTGTTTTCGATTGAACCCAAAATATTTGATTGTACGTGTTTTGTTCGGGATGTGCGTCCCCAAGTTACAAAACTTAATCCTAAGTCATTAAATGTATATTTCTTGGGTATTCTCGTGTTTAGAAGGGATACAAAAGGGCTTTGTTGTTTCAAATGCACGTCCATAAACACTTTTAGGCTGATGCAGTGTCTACAACCTGTTTTTTAATTAATCGAATGCCCTCAGTTATTTTGAATGGTGACACTCCTTATAATACTTTTTTTCTGACAAAATCTTTGTTTTCGATTGAACCCAAAATATTTGGTTGTACGTGTTTTGTTCAGGATGTGCGTCCCCAAGTTACAAAACTTGATCCTAAGTCATTAAATGTATATTTCTTAGGTATTCTCATGTTTAGAAGAGATACAAATGCTATTTTCCTAGCCTTAGTAGGTATTTGGTATCGACTGATGTTACTTTTTGTGAAGATATCCCTTTCTCTCCACCCTTCAATCATACAGGCAAGGGGGAGGATGATGATTTGTTAATCTATACAGTTACATCAACCACTTTTACTCCTAAACCACCTCTTCAGGTTTACTTTCGCAAGCAAAGTGCTCTTGAGCCAACTCCTGATGCATGTCCTGAACCAACTCCCTCATCATTAGATTCAATCTCAAGGGACGATCTTCCCATTGCCCTTTGTAAAGGTAAATGTCAGTGTACTTATCCCGTTTCTTCTTTTGTGTCTTATGATCATCTGTCAATCTCCTCTTGTTCCTTTATTGCATCTATTGATTCTATCTCCCTTACTAAAACCGTTCATGAAGCCTTGTCACATCCAGGATGGCGTAGTGCAATGGTAGAGGAGATGAATGCCCTTGATCAGAATGATACTTGGGATTTGGTACATTTACCTATAGGAAAAAAGGCAATTGGTTGTAAACGGGTTTTTTCTATTAAAGTAAATCTTGATGGATCAATTACTCGCTTAAAAGCTCATCTTGTTGCTAAAGGATATGCTCAAACTTATGGAATAGATATTCTAACACTTTTTCTCCTGTTGCTAAGTTAACATCTATCAAGTTATTTATTTCCATGGCTGCAGTATATGATTGGCCTCTACATCAGTTAGATATAAAAAATGCTTTTTTGTAAGGGGATCTTCAAGAAAAAGTTTATATGGAGCAACCTCCAGGGTTTGTTGCTCAGGGGGAGTCCGAAAAGGTTTGCCATCTCCGTAAGTCTTTGTATGGTTTGAAGCAGAGCCCTCGTGCTTGGTTTGGAAAATTTAGCGAAGCAGTTAAGAAATTTGAGATGCAGAAAAGCAAATTTGATCATTCTGTTTTCTACAGACGATCTACGGTTGGTATTATTTTGTTAATAGTATATGTCAATGATATTGTTATCACTAGTAATGATATTATAGGTATTTCGACTCTTAAATCATTTCTTCAAAGTCAATTTCAAGCAAAGGATTTAGGAGTATTGAAATATTTCTTGGGTGTTGAGGTAATGAGGAGTAAGAAAGGAATTTTTCTATCACAACGAAAATATGTACTTGACTTGTTATTTGAAACAGGAAACTTGGGTGCTAAACCATGTAGTACACTAATGGTTCCTAATTTGCAACTGATAAAGGAGGGAGAGTTGTTTGAGGATCCTGAAAGATACAGACGGATTGTTGGAAAATTAAATTATCTTATAGTAACTCGACCAGATATTACATATTTGGTCAATGTTGTAAGTCGATACATGTCATTTCCAACAGTTGATCATTGGGCTGCTGTAAAGCAAATCTTGTGTTATTTAAAGGTAGCACCTGGACGTGGCATCTTGTATAAAAATCATGTTCACATTAGTATTGAGTGTTTCACAGATGCTGATTGGATAAGATGTAATGAGGACAGGAAATCTACTTTTGGGTATTGTGTTTTCGTTGGTGGAAATTTGGTTTTATGGAAAAGTAATAAGCAAAATGTTGTATCTCGATTTAGTGCAGAATTAGAATATAGAGCTATGGCTCAATCAGTGTGTGAAGTAATGTGGATATATCAGCTCCTGAATGAAGTCAGGATGAACATCTCACTTCCCGAGAAACTATGGTATGATAACCAGGCCGCTCTTCATATTGCCTCGAATCCCGTGTTCCATAAGCGAACTAAGCACATCGAGATCGATTGTTATTTTCTTCGAGAGAAAATTTAGCAAAGGTTAATTTCTCCAGCTTGAGGGGGAGTATTATAGGCTGTAAATTATATTAATATTAAATTATGATACCGTTATATATTAATCTTAAAATAGAACTTAATATATTTAATTTCCTTTTTTAGTTTATTAGAACTTGTATATATATGTGTAACCTATGGATCAATAAAGCATACATAATTTTTCTCTCTTCTCCTTACAATTACAGAAACCTAAGGCAGCAAGAGCAACAACCCTTATAATAGGATCAACATTTGAAAAGAACACCTTACTCTTGGCACCATTAGCCTTAAGGCTAGATAGTTCTTGAAAATCCTTCAAGGCTTGGGATAGATTTGATAGACTGGATATGTCCTTTGCAAAACACCATTAGGTCATTTGCAAAACAAAGGTGGGTAATTCTCTCCTCCTTACTCCTCCAATGAAAGGAGAAGGAATTGTTTTACATCATTTTCTTGAAAATGCAGGAGAGTACTTCCATGGGCAATACAAATAAATAAGTTGAGATAGGATCACCTTGACGAATTCCACGGTGACTTGCAATATGGCCCACCATCTCTCCATTTAAGCTAAATGAAAATCTTGTGGTAGTTATGCATTGAGCCAAAAGCTTGCAAAAATGTGGGGGGAAATCCATACACATGAGGACTTTTTCAAGGAAAGTCCAACTTAAGGTATCATAGACCTTCATGATGTCAACCTTAATAGTGCATCGAGGCAGACCCCTGTTAAGATGGTATCCATTGACTAATTCTTAGGCTAAGAAAATGTTATCAGTAATCTTGCATTACAGAATAAAGGCAGATTGCTCTTTCTCAATGAGAGAGTTCAAGACTTCTTTAAGGCGAGTTGTAAGGACCTTCATAATTGCTTTGTAAATGATATTGAAGCAAAATGGGCCTGAAATCTGTCTACTTAGATGCATTAGAAATTTTAGGCACCAAAGTAATTATAGAGCTATTTACCTCTTTAAGGAGGAAACCAGAGTGAAGAACTCTTGTAATGCATCCATGATATCCAGTCCTTATTGACCAAGTAGTTTTGAAGAATTTAGCAGAGAATCCGTTTGGTCTTGGGGCTTTCCCATTTGATTGTTTGAAGAAAGCAGCCTTGATCTCTTCATTTGTAATAAGATTATTGAGGAAGTCAATTTGCTGATTGTTAAGCTTCCAGGTGATTAGATTTTCCACCTTGGAAAGATCTCAAGAGGCTCATGGTCCACTTAACAAGTCAAAGAAGTAAGAAAGCACCTCACTTCGAACAGCTTGTTCACTAGAAACAATAGAACCGTCTTCTCTTTCTAGAGAATGGATAGAGCTTTGATTGTGCTGATGAATCATGGCTTTATGGAAAAAAGAAGTCTTCTTATCTCCCAAACTAAGCCGTTTAATTCTGGACTTCTGCTTATAGAAACTTTTTCTGCATTCCTTAGTCACCCTTGTCACCTCTCCTTGTGCAATGGAAGATTGTATAGCGTATAGGGCTTGTTTAGCTTGAACAACTCTGGTTGAAATATTTGAAAAAACTCTTTTGTTTAACATTTTCGGCTCACCTTTAAGTAGTTTCAGTCTCTGGATCACTTGGTAAAATTTTGAGCCCTCCACATTTGTAGCCCAAACAACTGAAACCAAATCTTAAAAATCATCAAAGGAAGTCCAAAAATCAAAGAATTTGAAAGGAGTTATGTGTTTGGGAGTAGAGAATTCTCCATGAACCATACAAACTGCATGATCTGACAATAAAGGAGAGAGGAAAGTTACTTCAGACTTCGTAAACTTAAGCATCCAGTTCTGGTTGACCAAAACGCAATCAAGCTTCTTGAGAATGGGATTAGCCACTTGTTTATTTGTCCACGAAAAGAAATTGTCCACAAAGCGTAGTTCATCAAGTTCAGCACTGTTCAAAAAGCTATTGAAGTTTGAAATCGCTGAGTTCTGCCTCTTATTTCCTTCCAAACATTCCTCAATTGATCTAGTGACAATGAAGTCACCCAAAACTACCCGCTGGTTGTCTAGGACTGTAGATGAAATGTGTAGAAGCTGATCCCAAAGTAATTTCCTTTCATGCTTAGAGTTGGAGGCATACACAAAAGTAGCTAGAAAAGATACATCAGCCCTTAGGTTTGAACACTTACAATGGCAGAATTGCTCATGCTCTACTAAGATAGTTACATCTCAAAAATTAACATCCCAACACTGCCAAATACGTTTTCTAGAAAGACTATTTATGACAAAACTTCAGCTACGATTAATAGTTTGCTTGATTAAGTCTTTGTTAGAGTGTTTTACTCTAGTTTCAAGTAGCCACATCAAAGAAATTTCATTTTCAACACACACCTTCCCGATATCGGCTGCTTTAATTGGGTCATTCATACCCTGTATGTTCCAAGCCGCAAAATTCTTAGTAAAAGTGTTTATGAAAGAAAAGAGCGCTAGGTGAAGGAGCACTTCCTTCTCTTGAAGAAATTCTTCTTCTTCTTCCAGCTTGGGGAACTTCTTCCACTACCTGACGAAGATCCTGAAGCTGATTCCCTAGGTCGGATCCTATTCACAACTCCACACTCGGTTGAGGTTTGTATAGGCAAGGCACTTTCCTTGTTCGGGTCCCTTTTGTCCTTAGCGGAGTGTCCCTTCTCATTCCTTAAACCTTGTGTTTCGTGCAACAACTAGAACTAAAATTTCTATCCACACTCCTACGGAGACCTTAGAAAAAGTACACAATGGACGAATAGAAGATTACCTTAGGAATTCCAATTTTCCTTCTAGGCGATCAATCTCCTAATTCACTCGAACTACATAGTTTTCTCTCTCCTTCCAGGTCTGGAAGAAATTGGACGTGTTTACCTTCTGTTTTCCTCTCTAACTGTCTAACTAACTCCCCTTCACATATTCCCTATATATATATATATATATAGGGCCAAAATTACTAAACTACCCCTGCATAATACCAACTGTAGCCTTCCCCTATACAAAAAACAGAACACTAGCACAATGATCACTACAACAAATACGCACACCACATACACCACATCACAATACAACACATGCAAACATACACCACACACACACCCCCCTTACAATACCATATTAAAGACTTAATGATGAGTCCGTCATTCATAAACCCGAAGTAGAGGTTTATGCCAATGGGAAGTTGTTGCAATATCCCCTCCCTAAAGAGTGTACTTGTCCCTAAGGACAAATTCAGGATACAAAATTTGAAATTCTTCAACATCCACCCAAGAGTCATCATCCTTTGAAGCCCCCTCCCAACGAATCAAAAGTTGTGGGACTTCAAGATCATCACGTACAATAAAGCGATGTCCCAATATTTGAGAAGGGTACTGCACCTTAGAAGGGTTGTCGGAAGCCAAATAAGGCAGAAGATCTGGGGAAACCGGGAAAGACCCATGAGCTTTCTTGAGCAAAGACACATGAAACACAGGATAAAGACAACATTGGGAGGCAGTTTCAATTTGTAAGTGACTGCCCCAATTCGTGCCTCGATTTGATAAGGACCAAAGTATTGAGGTTCTAACTTCATAGAAGGCTGAAAACCCAATTTAGCACTCATAGTTGGCCGGAGGCATAAGAAAACCCACTCTTCAACAGCATATTCAACATCTCGTCAATGCTTATTAGCTTGAGTAGAATAATGGAGTTGAGCCTTCTCCAAGTTAGCATGTAACTTTAAAAGAATTTCTTCCCTAGAACGTAAAGCCACACACACCTCTGGATGACCCACCTCATTAGACAAATAAATGGGCAAAGGAGGAAGACACCCATAAACAACCTCAAATGGAGTCATACCTGAAGAAGAATGATAAGAAGTATTATATGAAAATTCTACCCAAGCAATCCATTTCGCCCAATCATTAAGACATTCAAACACAAAGCAACGAAGATAACATTCCAAGCTACAATTCAAATTTTTAGTTTAGCCATCAGTTTCAAGGTGATATGCGGTACTGAAAGTGCCTTGAAGAATAAGCAATTCCCACCAAAAATTACTCACAAAAAGGGGATTTCTGTCACTAACAATAGTACATGGTAATCCATTAACCAAACCATCTCTTTCATAAACAAGAGAGCCACAGATTTAGTGGTGTAAGGATGTTTCAAAAGGAGGAAATGAGCATATTTTGAGAATCGATCCACTACCACCAAAATAACCTCATACCCATGAGACTTAGATAATCTAGACAGGAAATCCATAGAAATATCTTCCTAGACCCTAGTAGGAATGGGTAAAGGAGTAAGACCAGCAAGAGAAAGATTTTGCAACTTATTGTGTTGACACACCGCACAAGAAGCTACAAAATCTGAAACATCTTTCTTCATCCAGCACCAAAATAAGTTTGAAGCTATTCGTCGATAAGTCTTGACATACCCCGCATGTCCCCCCACAGGGGAAGAATAGAACTCATGTAAGAATAGTTGTACCCATTTCAAGTGTGCTGGAATGACCAAGCGCCCTTTAAAAAATAAAGTACCATTAACCAAGTGAAATCCATGGCCAGCATCTTTGCCTTAACTTAATAGGTGAACCTTCAAAGCCAAAGAAGCATCATCCATAACAGCTTGTCGGATTTCCTCTAGATTAGTCCAAATGGGACCTGAAATACTCCCCAAAGATAAGTCTTGAAACTCCCTAGATAATGCATCGGCAGCATTATTAGCAACACTCGCCTTATATTGGATATCAAAGTCATAACCCAATAATTTTGCAAGCTAATGTTGTTGGGTAGGATTCGTAATGCATTGATTAACAAAGAATCTTAAACTTTTCTGATCGGTCCTAACCACAAACTTGTGCCCCGAAAGATACGGTTACCAATGATTTATGGCCAAAACAAGGGCCATTAACTCTTTTTCATAGGTAGATTTACTCAAGGTTTGATCTGCCAGGGCCTTGCTCCAATATGCAATAGGCCGCTGTCCTTGCATGAGAACCGCTCCAAAACCCACTCCCGAAGCATCACACTCTACAATAAAGGGTATAGAGAAATTTGGCATCGCCAAAATTGGTGCATGGACCAAAGCATGCTGCAAAGAATGAAAGGCCATTATAGCTTCGTCGTTTGAAGAAAAAGAATCCTTCTTCAAAAGATTGGCAAAGGGTCTAATGATCTTTCCATAATCCCGAATAAATTTTCAATAATACCCTGACAATCCAAAAAACCCCTTGTAATCCTTTGGAGATTTAGGTAAAGGCCATTCCAACACCACCTTTACTTTCATGGGATCCATACTTACACCACTGGTCGAAAACATATGACCCAGATATTCCAATGAAGACCTGCCAAATGTGCATTTCTTCTGATTTGCAAAAAATCGATTAGTGCACAAGAAGTCTAACACTCCTCAAATGACCAAGATGATCCTCTAAAGTAAAACTGTAAACCAATATATCATCAAAGAATACCAATACAAATTGTCACAAATAGGGCTGAAAAAGATCATTCATAACTGATTGAAAGTTTATTGGTGCATTAGTCAAACCAAAGGGCATGACAATAAATTCATAGTCCCCCTGATGTGTTTTAAAGGCTGTTTTTGATATATCTTCCTAAGAAACCCGAATTTGATGATATCCAAAACAAAGATCAATTTTAGAAAACCAAGAAACTCCATGTAATTTGTCCAATAACTTATCAATTACTGGAATAGGATATTTATCTGAAACTATGACACCATTCAACGCACGATAATCCACACAAAACTTCTATGATCCATCATTCTTTTTTACTAAAATCGCTAGACTAGAAAAAGGACTTGAACTTGGCCGAATAATTCCAGCTTGCAACATGTCACTCACAAGTCGCTCAATCTCGTCTTTCTGGATGTGCGCATAATGGTAAGGCTGTACATTAATTGGCCCCACTCCCTCTTTCAAAGGAATTTTATGATCATGCATCCAGGCAGGTGTTAATTCACGAATTTCTTCAAATACATCAGAAAATTCCTGTAATAAAGCTTCAATGACAACTTTTCATGCTCCAAAGAACAATATATCATCTCATCTTCCCATACCATACTACAAAATTCGTATACCATCAAAGATTGCAAATCTTTAAAAGAAATTCCAGCTTTCTGTAAAAAAGGGTCCCCATTCAACACAAATTCTCTTCCGCCACCCAATGGAATCTTTATTACCATGGAACCCCAATCCACCTTCATCTCACCCAACTACTTCAACCAAGCCACTTCAAAAATAATATCATCTCCTTGTAAATTCAAAACATAACAATCCACGCAAATTTCATAGCCATCAACCCTAATACGCACATCTCTACAAACCACTAACAAAAGCATACGTTGCCCATCACCCAAATTGATACTAAAAGATGCAGTCTCTTCCTTTACAAGATTCATTTCCGAAACTAATGAATTGGAAATGAAATTATGACTTGCTCCACTATCAATTAACACAAAAATAGGATGATAAAAAATTGTACCTCTGAATTTAAAAGTGTTTGGTCCATTTAATCCATGTAGAGCTAACTCCGACAACTAAAAACAGTGCTCCTCTGCTGTCCGATCCATCGTATCACCCAGCTGTCCTGAATATGGAGATGTTCCCGCCCAAGCCTCTCCTTCCTCTGCACACTCGTCTTCCATCAACATTATTCATAACATCTTATTTGGGCATTGATGGCCTGGAGAAAAAGTTGATTGCATTTAAAACACATTCCCTTATTGTGCTTTTCCAAATACTCATTATAAGTCATCTGTTTTGGCCCTCGATTAACACTTTTGTCAACTGTTCTACTACTACCCGCTGAGGTTCCAGATTGTTCCATGCGTGGACCCAAGACCCTACTATTACCAGCTGGGTCCAGTCCCTCTGTTCGAGTTGATAACTTCATCATTATACGCTCATAAGTGCCCATGTTTGGTCAGACAGCTGGTCGGACAGAAGTGGGAACAGAGGAACGATGAAATCCAGTTTGTGCCAATAGTGGAAGGTGACTAAATTGCCCTGCACATGGCACAACTCCCTCACTTCGAAACCCCCTGCAACTGTCATTGAAGTATCCATAGGCGAAAGAAAGATTCCATAGTTAAACTCTTGTTCCACATTCAAAGCCATCTCCACTGCCTCCGCCACCATAATTGGTCTTAAAGTTCGAACTCTCAGTCATATTTCATCACGCAATCCTCCTAAAAAATATCTGAGAGATTGTAATTCTGTGGTGGAACTTGAGATGCCAATACTTCAAATTACTCCAGATATTGTGCTACAGTAACTCCTTGACGATGTGTGGATAAGCATTCATAAGGATTGGTGGAAGACTGTCCACCATATCGCATCATTAACTCTTCCTTGAATGTCTTTCAATCCAATTGAGCGAATCAGCATTTCAACATCTTAAACCGGTAGACGGTTTTTCCTCTCATATACATGCTGGCCACCATAACCTTTTGCTCTTCATCAGTCTGGTTAACCTCAAAAAATTGCTCAACAAACATTAACCACTGTACTGTATCCAATCCTTCAAAATATGGCAGATGAACTACACCTATTGCTGCAGCCTTCTCCTCGCTACGGCCCACAGGCAGCACATAATGTTGTGCTGTTCCAGAAATTGCAGGACTGTTGTGCGAACTTCCAGCATTGTCCTTGGCTTGAATTGCCTTCTGACGATCAGAACATAGATCACACAGCATATTTTCTAGATTAGTCATTCGTGAGCCAATGTCATTAAGACGGTCATCATTCCTAACCAATTTCTTTTCCATGGAAGCCACGTGATCCTGCAATTCTAAATTCCTCCGCAGTCATCACAAATTCCATGGATTTCCTTGCCAAGCACTAGCACGTCTTTTTCTATCTCATCTACTTGTGCCTCCATTCTCGTCATCATTCACCTACAATCTGCTGTAATTACTCCTTAATTGCTGTAAGATCGAATTGAAAATCAAGTTGCCTTCAATCTCCTTCATCCAACTCAGCACCAAGACTGACACTACACAGAATCCAACTCGCCTTCAATCACCTTATGCTAACACTACTCATTTACATCTGCAGCACTGGAGCTAAACTTTGAAATTGAAATCAGTTCGTCTCGATTCACTCTCCTCCAACACTACATTTTATGATCACTGTTTGAAATTCCAGCGAACTTAGTGATTTCCCAGAGACAATGCCAAAATTGCAACTGGAACTAAAATTTCCATCCACACTCCTATGGAAACCTTAGAGAAAGTACACAATGGACAAGTAGAAGATTATCTTAGGAATTCCGATTTTCCTTCCAGGCAATCAATCTCCTAATTCACTCGAACTCCATATTTTTCTCTCTCCTTCCAAGTCTGTAAGAAACTGGATGTGTTTACCTTCTGTTTTGCTCTCTAACTGTCTAACTAACTCCCCTTCACATATTCCCTATATATATAGGGCCAAAATTACCAAACTACCCCTACATAATACCAACCATAGCCGTCCCCTATACAAAAAACAGAACACTAGCACAATGATCACGACAACAAATACGCACACCATATACATCACACAACATAAACCACATCACAATACAACACATACAAACATACACCACATCACAATACAATACATACACCAGACACACACCCCTTATAATACTATATTAAAGACTTAATGACGAGTCCATCGTTGATAAACCTGAAGTAGAGGTTTATGCCAACGGGAAGATGTTGCATTTCGGATGTGTGAGAAGGTGTGTTCTCTGGCACTTGATCTTTGTCATGATCGAGGTTAGATGGAGAGTCAAATTCAAAATCAGTATCTCCATTGCTCTCCTCATTCAGTGTCTTCAAAGGAGATATCACCTCGTCTTCACTAGCAGACTTTTTAGAACCTTCTTGAGCTGAACTTTACTCTGTTACTAGCTTTTTCCCATTCCTTCTGGTTTTGGGAGAAGAAGGACCAACTATATCAGGATTTTGACGTTTCAACAGGCATGTATGGCCAAAAACCTTACACTTTGGGCAGTGTGGTGGAAGCTATTGGTAGTTCACTGATACAAAAGTTGAGACACCATCATCCCTCAAAACTTCAACTTGACTGGTTGGGGCTTCACTAGCATCAATTTCCACTAGCACCCTCTCCTGGTTTCCCCTTTCCCTTGTCGTAGTAAGTGTGTTTACTTGTAAAGGCTTTCCCACTGCACTCAAAATGTTGCTAACACCTTCCTCATCAAGGTATTTGCATGGGATCTTTGAGAAAAGAACCTACGCCAGAACCATGGAAGGTTGTGGTTTTTCCATCAACATCCCTTGTCTCCACCTTTGCAAAACCAGGTATCTTTGAGCAAAGTACCAAGGTCTGGCTAAAATGAGGTCAAGGTTGGAGGAGGAAGCAAACCGAAAGTAGAAGAAACCCTCCTAACTCACTAAGACATTAAGGATGTCGTAGTCTTTCCAAACCCAGAGAACGGTGGATTGGACTAAGGAAAAAGGTATTTTCTGTCCAAGGAAATACCCTACTAAAGTGGATTCCCAATATTTAGCCCCTTTCTCAACTATATGTGGAGGAGTTTTCACCCGGGCAATGGGTCCTTTTTGCAAAGGTGGGTGAAAAGTGAGCTTAAAGTTTGGAATCGAAGTGAAAGAAGAAGTGTTTTGAGTACAAGCATCAACAAAGGACTTTTGTTTAGGAGAAAGTTGTTTTCCGGTTCCCACCTTCTTTAGAACTCCTTGTAGCTCTTCCAAAAGAGGAATCACTTGCATCTTCTTTTTGCACTGGTTCAGAAGTCTTATCTTCAAAAGAGAAAAAGTTAAGTCTGGAAGAGACAGATGCATGTGATTTTGGATTGGCATACTGCTCAAGGTTGTCCAAATTAGGTTGGTTAACATTCTTCGGGGAACAAGGCCTAAAAGTACCCTTGGCTTTTTGCCCTGAAAAGAAAGTCTGGTGGCCCACAGGATAGGTCTCTTTTCCACTCTCTCCAACTAGTTTGGAATAAAACCAGGTGGGAAATGGTCTCCCAAGGTATGATGACCAGGTTTGGACTGTCGGCGAGAAGTCTCACCAGCCATTGGAATCTGAATAACATGAAAGAATGGAAAACGAACAACATGAAACAGAGACAATAAGAGAAAATCGAAAATGGTCAGATGAAAAGAGGCTAAGTGTTTAGAAAAATCCTAAAAGAATGGTCTTTTAGGGGGGGGTGAGGGGGAAAAGTAGAGAAAAGGGAGAGCATTTTCTCTCACTAGGGTGCAACTAGCTATAAATCACCTTGGATTTTGGCTATGGAAAACCACAAACGTTTTGATTTTCTTCTTATGGAGAACTGGCAGTCAATTCTCTGGCAATCAATGGAGAATCAGTTGAATCCCAACCATTCACCTGAGGAGATAAGTGGTGACAACACTGTTACTTCTAGATCTGGTACTGTTCCAGTTCAAACAGAGGGAGAAACTATTGTTGCTTGCTTTGCATTTATGAACAGAGGGAGGAACTATTGTTCCTTACATTACTTTTTGGGAGTTCAGTGACAAAAGTGTGAGCTTGTTCTTGAACTTCTGCCTATGCTTGATGTCTCACTTCTAGTTCTGGTCATGCTTGGGTTCTCCATTTTGTTAGTTTGGTGCTGGGCTGAAACGACATGACTGCAGAATTTCCAAGTTTTGTTTGCCTCATTTTTGATAGTGGAGGACTATGGGTTTATTGGGGTAGCTACATTTACTCGCCTTGAGGACAAAGTGATTTCAGGAGGGGAAGCATTGTTATGACCCTATAATAGTTTGTTAGCTTTAGTTGAATAATTAGTCTAGTAGTTAATACTAGTTAAGCTTTAATTTGTTTGGTCCTTACCTGACCTATAAATAGGCTGTGGGAGAGAGAAAGGGGAGGAGAGTCATTTTTTGTTTCCAAGTGAGAGATTGTATGGGCATAGTTGCTCATGTATTAGCTTTTTGCTCATAGACCTTCTTCATTGAAGGTATATTAGGGTTTGCACTTCTTCAAAAAATCAATAAAAAGTTTAGTTTTTATTACTGTAATTTTTTTGTTTATCACTAATCACAAGATGAGATAAATGGTAAAGAATACTTGGAGTAAAAAATTTAATGAGCTGTGGACTTCTCAAATCTCAATAAAACCTTCAGGAAATGGTCTAGCTATCAACAATTGTAGATGAAACAATAATTTAATACTGTTTTACTGTTCTCTATTAGGTGATTTTTCTCAGAAAAAAGGCATAAGAAGTGTATTTATTTTCTGATTTGGATAATTTAGTGCCTAAAATTTTATTTTTGAAAAGTTTAATACCTAACAGAGACACTATATTGTATATTATTTCAAGGCATAGACATTAAATTTCTAAAGAATAAATCTATAGGTACTAAATTACCCAAATCTAAAATTAGAGATACTTCATGTGCCTTTATCCAGATTTTTCTCCATATCTTGTGGATCTAGCTATCGTACTTATTTAGTATAATTGATTAAAGTAATATTTGTAAATTCTAGAAGGAGATATGGCTGTGGAGTGACAAGCCTATATGATTAAGAGGCAGATTATATTTTGTGAGAATATTTTGGTATTTTCATCAATATTTCTTGTAATGTTCACTTCTTTTCCTTTGCTAACTGGTTGCAAGTTGGTCAGCATTCAAATAACTTTTATGAGTTCTCTGAGCATGTTGCAAAGTTATTGTAATAGTAAAAGGAGGAGAATAGAAATCTCATAAGTAAGGCTATTCAATATTGCATACCATATGTTAGGGACGCATTTGTGGGAAAAAAAATATACACGGAGGAGTAACAGAATTGCAACCACAGCGCAAGGAGGATCTCCCC
Source organism: Laguncularia racemosa (assembly GCA_037954665.1). Taxonomy (NCBI): domain Eukaryota; kingdom Viridiplantae; phylum Streptophyta; class Magnoliopsida; order Myrtales; family Combretaceae; genus Laguncularia; species Laguncularia racemosa. The sequence continues at coordinate 2,775,430 of JBBMOL010000099.1, read as the reverse complement.
GAGGCAACACGTCACTGCTGTGCAAGGTTGAGACAAAAGAGGAAATTATCCAAGCAGATTCATAGGATCAATTCAATCTTAGATAATTAAGTACTTATTACATATTAGGATTGAAAGGATCATTTCCATTATTGTATCTCCAGATTAGGAGATAATCCTTGGCAATTAGAATAAGGATCTAAGAGAATCTAGCTAGAAAAGGAAAGCCAAACAGTATGTATTGGAAATTGAAGGAAGAAATAAGGTAAGCTCATTTTGTCTAAATTCTTGAGGTCGGATTCTCTCTCTGCTAAGGAGGTCCCAGGTTCAGATCCCTGTGAAGATCTGGATTGTAGTTCTCCCAGCCACCATAGGGAGATCACGGAATAATAACAAGGGAAGGTTTTCCCACCTAGATCTAGATTTTCCGGTGAACCGTCCGGTGACGAGATCTTGGGCAAGGGATCCTAACAAATTGGTATCAGAGCCGGACACCATGAGCGATTCACCACAAGATACTGATCCTCTCCGTGCCATGATCATGGAGTCGGAACGGCGGACAAATTCTCAAATACAAGAGCTATCCCAGAAGTTCGAACAGAAATTGGAAATGCTCGTCTAACATCTCCAGATGAGTGCAGCGGCAAAGGAGGCATCTGGCAGCAGCAATCCGACCCCCAGGCGAACTAACCAAAGTCAAGACGAAGGAAACGGAAATCAACCTCAACCCGTCGGAACCATGGTGCCTAGGTATACAAAATTAGATTTTCCAACCTATGACGGCTCGGAAGATCCCTTGATATGGCTCCACCGTTGCGAGAAGTTTTTTGCGAATCAACGAACGACGGAAGGGGATAAGGTGGGTCTGGCTTCTTTCCACTTTGTAGGCGAGGCGCAACTCTGGTTCCATCAGCTGGAAGGAGAACGCCCTCAGATGGACTGGGGCGAGTTCAAACATTTCTGCAAGCTTCGTTTCGGACCTCCGGCGTGCACGAATCCGTTAGGAGAATTGGTGAACCTACGACAAACAGGAACCGTCGACGAATATAATAAGCGGTTCCAGGAGAAGTTGGCGCGAGCAAGCCATGTAGTCCGAGTCGATCAGAAGGTGGGGCTGTATACGGCCGGATTGGCAGATTGGATACGCTTGGAAGTGGAGCTCCAAGAGCCGCCCGACCTGATGCATGCAATGAGTTGGGCACGCGCATATGAAAGCCGCCAGAAACTGATGCGCGAATTGGGGGCGCGAAAAGGGGTAGCCAACTCCAGTCGACACTGGGGCGGCAGTCAAGTGACCACAAGAAGCCCCACTACATTTCCAACGGATAATCCACCAAAGCCTCAAACTTTTATCCGTCGATTGAATCGAGCAGAGATGGCCGAGCGACGAGCCAAGGGTCTTTGCTACAATTGCGACGAAGCATATACTGCTGGACACCGATGTCAGAAGCTATTCTGGTTGGAAGTGGCCGACGAAGAAGCTGAAAGGGCCTTCGACGAGGCTGAGGAGGAGCCTGCAATCTCGCTTCACGCCATGACAGGACAACGAGGAACGAGTACAATGCAGATTTTGGCAGTGGTGGAAGGGGTACCCCTGCGCGGGTTGGTAGACTCGGGCAGCACCCACAATTTTATTAGCTGGACGACCATTGAGCATCTACACCTTGATTATGTCGGCGAGATAAGGGCCACCGTAGCCGTAGCTAATGGAGACAGCATCAAATGTGTCGGTATTTGCAGAGGAGTCCGTTTCACCATTGAAGGACATGACTTCCACGCAGACTTCATGATCATTCCCTTATCTGGATTCGACTTGGTATTAGGCACACGATGGTTGCAGACCTTGGGACCCATTCTCTGGGACTTCTCAGCACTCACAATGGCATTCCAAAATAATTGCAAGGAGGTGCGACTCCAAGGACGAGTCACGACGGAACAGCCTCACCTCCATCTGGTCGAGGACCGCTCCAAGGAAGATGCTGCATTGGAGAAACTATTAATGGAGTTCGATGGTGTCTTCCATGAACCCATGGGCCTTCCGCCACTCCGCAACTGCGACCACCGCATTTGCTTAGAGCCCAACACAGGTCCGGTGGTCGTCCGACCGTACAGGTACCCTCACTTACAGAAGGATGAGATAGAAAAACAATGTGGGCAGATGTTGCAGCAAGGAATCATTCGGCCAAGTCACTCGCCATTTTCCTCCCCTGTCCTGTTGGTCCGAAAACAAGATGGCACTTGGCGATTTTGTGTCGATTACCGCGAGTTGAATAGCAAGACCATTAAGGACAAGTTTCCAATTCCGGTGGTGGAAGAATTGCTAGACGAGCTGTACGGAGCACAATTTTTTTCTAAATTGGATCTTCGCTCCGGTTATCACCAAGTCCGCATGTTTGACAATGATGTGGAGAAGACGGCTTTTCGCACACACCATGGGCATTTCGAATTTCTCGTTATGCCCTTCGGCCTATCCAATGCACCGTCTACGTTCCAGTCATTGATGAATGAAGTCTTCTGGGATTACCTCCGCAAATTCGTCCTTGTCTTCTTCGATGACATTCTAATATACAGCAAAGATTGGACTTCACATCTGCGCCACCTTCGCTCAGCACTTCAATTATTGCAAACGCACCAACTCTTCATTAAGCGATCCAAGTGTGCGTTTGGAACAACGACGGTGGCATACTTGGGACATCGCATTTCCAAAGAGGGGGTCACGTTGGATCCCACCAAGGTCCAAGCAATTGTCGATTGGCCAAAGCCACAGAATGTCACGGCCCTTCGTGGTTTCCTTGGGCTAACCGGCTACTACAGGAAGTTTATCCAAGATTATGGCCAAATTACGAGCCCTCTCACGGCAATGTTGAAATGTAACGCTTTCTCCTGGACGGCCGCAGCCGAGGCAGCTTACGCACGACTCCAGGAGGCGCTTTCTACCAGCCCTGTCTTGCAGCTTCCCAATTTTACCCAAGCATTTGTTGTCGAATGTGATGCCTCCAGTAGCGGTATCGGGGCTGTCCTACAACAAAATCACCACCCCATTGCGTACTTCAGCAGGCAACTGGCCGTGAGACACCACAAATTGGCAGCGTATGAAAGGGAGCTGATAGGGTTAGCCAAAGCTGTGCAACACTGGCGTCCTTATTTATGGGGCAGCAAGTTCATCATCAGAACGGACCATTATAGTCTCAAATTTCTGCTAGATCAACGCATCACGACGTCCCCACAGCAGCACTGGCTTAGTAAGCTGATGGGCTTTGATTTCGCTGTCGAGTATCGATCCGGACATTCCAATAAGGCCGCAGATGCATTGTCTCGCTGTCACCACAACACGTTGGAGCTGCGTGCCATTAGTCAGCCTCGTCTGGACCTTTGGGAGGAGATAAAGGAAGAAACAGCCCGCGACACCAACATCCAACAGCTCCACGAAAAATTACAGCAAGGAGTACTGGCGGGACCATGGGCTGAACAGGCGGGAGTCCTTTGGTACAAAGGGCGAATCCACTTATCACACACCTCCTCGCTCATTTCTGCCATTTTGTCTGGTATTCATGACAGCACACACGAGGGTGTCCAGAAGACGTTACACCGGCTGCGCAAGGATTTCCATTGGCAAGGTATGAAACGTACGGTCCAAGAGTATGTGCATCACTGCCCGGTATGTCAACAGCACAAAGTGGACTGCTTGCGCCCTGCGGGCTTGCTGCAACCATTAGAGCTACCTACTCAAGTTTGGGCAGACATATCCATGGACTTCATCGTGGGGTTGCCCAAGTCGTGGGGAAAATCTGTCCTACTAGTGGTTGTTGACCGTTTTTCGAAATACGGCCATTTCGTCGCAATGGCACATCCTTATACAGCCAAGCGAGTGGCCCAACTATTCATGGAACACATTGTTCGCCTCCATGGATTTCCCGAATCCATCGTGTCCGACAGGGATGTCACTTTCACCAGCAATTTTTGGAAGGAGTTATTCCGCCTTAGCGGAACTAAATTGGCTTTTTCCTCGGCATATCATCCGCAATCCGATGGACAGACGGAAGTGGTCAACCGAACTATTGAGATGTACCTCCGCTGCTTGGCCGGAAGCAGTCCCAAGGCTTGGGTGGAATGGTTACCGTGGGCGGAATATTGCTACAACACCTCGTATCACACCGCGCTCCAGGATACACCTTTCAAAGTTGTGTATGGCCGAGAGCCTCCCCGCCTCACTGCTTACATTCCAGGTACCACCAAGGTGGACGCTGTTGATGACGCCCTCGCCGTCCGTGACCAAATGCTTGGGGAAATTCGCGCCCAACTCCAAGCTGCCCAACACCGCATGAAGACTCACTACGACAAACATCACCGAGAGGTCACCTTTGACATGGGTTCTTGGGTTTGGCTCCGCCTACATCCCCACCGCCAGCTATCCTTAGCAGGCCGCCAACTCCACAAGCTCCAGCCAAAGTTTTATGGCCCCTTCCAAATCATCCAAAGGATTGGGTCGGTCGCTTACCGGTTGCAATTGCCCGCAAATGCCAAGCTACACGATGTTTTTCATGTCTCCCTACTCAAACCGTACCGAGGTGACCCCCCACTTCAACCACCGCAGCTGCCCTTGGTTTCGGATGGCCGCCTCCTCCCAATTCCAACGGCCATTTTGCGCTCCCGCTTGAATCGAGGTCAGTGGCAACTACTAGTGCAATGGGCTGGCACCGACGCCACAGATGCCACTTGGGAACAGTTAGAAGACTTCCAGCAGACCTACCCTACATTTGAGCTTGCGGACAAGCTCGATGTCCAGGAGGGGAATGATGTTAGGGACGCATTTGTGGGAAAAAAAATATACACGGAGGAGTAACAGAATTGCAACCACAGCGCAAGGAGGATCTCCCCGAGGCAACACGTCACTGCTGTGCAAGGTTGAGACAAAAGAGGAAATTATCCAAGCAGATTCATAGGATCAATTCAATCTTAGATAATTAAGTACTTATTACATATTAGGATTGAAAGGATCATTTCCATTATTGTATCTCCAGATTAGGAGATAATCCTTGGCAATTAGAATAAGGATCTAAGAGAATCTAGCTAGAAAAGGAAAGCCAAACAGTATGTATTGGAAATTGAAGGAAGAAATAAGGTAAGCTCATTTTGTCTAAATTCTTGAGGTCGGATTTTCTCTCTGCTAAGGAGGTCCCAGGTTTAGATCCCTGTGAAGATCTGGATTGTAGTTCTCCCAGCCACCATAGGGAGATCACGGAATAATAACAAGGGAAGGTTTTCCCACCTAGATCTAGATTTTCCGGTGAACCGTCCGGTGACGAGATCTTGGGCAAGGGATCCTAACACCATATCTATGCTACAACTCTAGAATGCTTGGGAAGCCATGCTTAAGTTTGATGAGCAACTTGCATGTAAGAGAACCATCACATTTATGCTTACAGTCAAAGAGATCCTGTGGATTCTTCTATCAAAATATTGTGTACTTGAATTCAAAAAAATGTCCTTAACATTGACACTCTTAATTCTTTTGATGGAAGTGACTACTTGATTACTTATTGTGAGAGCAAGCTTTCAATTTGTTGATTAGGCACTACAAATTAAAATTAAAGCCTAACAATGAAAAGTTTATTTATCCCTGGTAGTGTCTTCTGTTCCCTGGATATTTGATTAGAGCAAACTTGCATTGCAACTTGAAATGGTACTTCACACATCTTCATGACGTTCACTGGGTATACATCATATTGGATTGTTATGGAAAATCTGTTTGTGAATTGGGTGCTATTTTGAAAGGCTTTCAGCAATTTAATGCTTTTATAAGGAAACAATCAACTTGCTTAGACTCATGAAATGCTTAATTTGGCAGGTAAAGATGAAGTTGAAAAATTTTGGACATGCACAGAGGTTGGTATTATGTCTCAGCCATGTTCTGTTAAGATCTTGGGTTCACCCTAGCAGATTTTCCTTGTGCATATTCTGAGGAACTTTGAAAATATGTGACTATTAAGATCTAAATTGTAAGCTTTTGGGTACTTATTTGAAATCTAGATATGTGCTTATATTGTGACAGTGGGGAAACACGGACCAAAATTGGAGATGGAGTGCGGTTGGGGTGGCAAAGGCGTCGTGAAAGATCAGCTTTGCAGAAATATTGCTTGTATGAATGGGAGAACTTGATTGCAGAGGGTTCTCGAAGAGGCCTTGCTGATCAAGAGGAGCTACAATGGGATTCTTATGATATTTCAGATAAAAAGCTACATCAGGAATGGCGGGAGAGCATTGAGAAGCGCAAAACCAAGCCCAGGCCAACGGGTAGCAAGAGAGTACCTAAAACCCCTGAGCAAAGACATAAAATAGCGGAAGCCATTGCTGCAAAATGGGCTGATCCTGTAAGTATGATCACAACGCTCTCCTGCTATTTCTTGGAAGATTTGAATTGTATTCACTTATCTTGTCCCTCCATTGATGTGCTCGCTCTAATTTTTATGGAAATTTTTCCTGGAAAATGATGGAAGATTGTCAGCTACCTTGCATGAATTGACCAAAAGTTGCGTGAGCAATCCTGGGAAGTTGAATTGCATCATAATTTTATTGGCAGAAGAAATTTTCTCAAATATTATTACCATTTTAACCTTTCAAATTTGTGCTGGAAAAAAGAAAAAGAAACAACCCTACATCTGTCTTAAGTATTTTGTGTTCTCTTGCGTCTTGCCCAACATGCACATACGTTATATGGGCCAGGGACATTATATTATTGACATTCTTTTCATGGCCTTAGTTTTCATGCCTAGATTATATTGCTACATTGCAGGAATACCGTCAAAGGGTATGTTCTGGAATGGCGAAGTATTATGGTAAACCTGTAAGTACCGATGGAAAGAAAAGGCGGAGCAGCTATAGACGATCTACTGTGCTGAATTCATCATGGAAGAAAGAGGATAATAAAGATAATGCTTCTACTTTGGGGGTGAGCACTGCACCAATGTATGAGGATTCATCAGCAATTTCCAAGCTGGAGATGATAAAGAGCATTAGGGCAAAGAGAGCAGCTACACAAGCAAAGGCAGCTAAGGCTATTGAGCGGGCAAGGTCAATTCTCATAAAACTCTTCTACAAACTTCTAGTGTTTTTCTTTTTTGTTTTGCCGTTCCTTATACAAAAAACTTATGAACTGTTTTAAGCCTCCTGATGTAGAGGTTGACTACCATAAGGGAAAAGTACACTGGAAGGACTTGTGTGTTGTCTATTTGTTTGTTTTAAAACCTATGTTTTCTTTTCTTTTCTTTTTTCATTTCAGGACCTAAATTTTAGAAAATGAGGCAAAATAGGGCCTCAATGCACTCCGTTACAAGTGCCATTAAATGTCAGCTCCAGGAATTAAAAAAATTAAACACATGTCCTAAGATTGGAGGAAAAAAATGTGGGTTCTGAAATGTAGAAGTACAAAAAGCATGAGTCCTTTCATTTTTTTTTTTTTTTAATTTCAGGACCTATGCTTTTATTTATTTATTTTCATTGTGGAACCAAACTTTAACGTTAAATGTAACAGAGGGTGATTGAGACCCTACTTTGACCCATAGTGAAAACTTTGGTCCTAAAGTAAAAAATTTTGAAAATATAAAACCTGAAACGAAATAACAGGGAAAATTAGATCCATTTAGTGCATTTTTCCTTATCCTTCGGGTTAAAATTGCTTATTAACCAGTAGGTTTGCAACCTACTCAAAAGAATGCCGAGGGCTTTGCCTTCTGAGTTAGAGCTTTTTACTCTTAGAAAATCTGTTAGTGATTAACCCCTGTTGGGGTTTTAAAGGTCGTTCCTACAGAGTCTGAGACGATGGTGCTATTTTACAGGCTTTTAATTGCTCAAGCTGAGAGTGCAGCAAAAGCGCTTGAGGCTGCCCCTGTGGAGAATCCTGTTGCTCAAGCCTCCCTCACAGAAGCAAGATACATTATAGCTCAAGCCATGCAATTGATCGAATCCATAGAAACAGGTCAAAAATCACCTGCTGAAAATCAGAAGTCATCATCTGAGTTTGCCACCACATTATTTAGCAGATTTAGACTAGAAAAAGCCCTCGCTTCAGAAAATAATGTAGACAAAAATGGAGTATGTGCAAGACAAAGTCAACCGTCCAGTAACAAAAAGATGTTTGATTTCAACAATTTCACTTGGAAAAATGTGCTGAATGACGAAAACGCAATGCTTCCTGCTGGATCAAGTTTTAGCTCACTCCAATTGGGAGATCTTTTAAGGAACTCTAATACAAATGCAACCCCAGAGGAAAGAGAAATGAATGGACATGTTTTGACCAGTAACAAGTCTCCACCAAGTGCACCGATGATAGATGCCCAGCCTGAAGAACAGGAAAGGCCTCGTGTGAGAAAGAAATGGATTCGTGGAAAATTTGTTGAAGTGACAGACCCAGAATAGTATTTGCTTTTGAAACCTATGTGAATGTCGTTTTTGCATGGTGTTAAGAGCAGAGCCAGCTGCCATAGAAGATGATCAATGTATATATTCAATTGTACCTACTATAGTCCAACAGCCTCTAGTTGAAAATTTTAATGGGATGAGGACTCCTTCTAATGCTATTGATGTTTTTTCTTATTGATCCCTTCCCTCAAACTAGTGATATGCTTTTGCTTTATCCGACTTACTTTTCGGATTATGGGGGAGAAGCCATGAGATCAGCAATTTATGTATTCAATTGTACTTTTGTTTCATCGCTAGTGTGGTTTGCTGCTGATTAGGGACTAATCGAGTGAGACAATAAATATTGAACTCAAACTTAAGAACAATTCTAATATTCAAAATTTGAGCTCAATTGAGTTTAGAATCTACGAAATGGTACTTAACGAGTTTAACTTCAATTCAATTTAACTTAAAACGCATTTAAGTTTGCTCTATTGAAATATTTTTCTTAAAAATGAAGTATCATTGCTTCAAGTTTAATTAAGTTTGCAAGTTCGTTACATCAAATATCACAAGGATTTGAGTTCGAACCGATGAACTACATGAGTACATGAGAGCTTAAGCTCTACACAGTTGTAGTTGAATTGAATGAACTTAAACAGGTTGCAGGTAGATTTTACCTATTTGTAATACTTATATGGTGAATGCTTAGCCGTGCATACTATTGATGCCAAGCAAATAGCCTGCTGATTGATATAACTTAGCTAAAATTTACAGGTCACTACGTTTGACAGAGTTGCCAACAGTTATTGTAAACAAATTGCCCAGTGAAATCAAAACTAATGATTAACCATGATTTCGTTTCGTGACACTTAAACCATGACACTTCTTACGGCCGGTAAGAAGTCACTTTCACTCCTCGTATCCACCAAATTGAGTCTTCTTTCAGTCTTCACAGTTAATCAATCACTATTTCATTCTCAAAAACTATACCAAAAACATCATCATTCCATCTTACAGTCTTTTCAGTTACTCTTCCTAAATTTGTTCTTATTTTTACTCTACCATCACTTTCTTGGAAATGTTGTTTCAAAAAGAAAAATTGCAATACCATACTTATATTAGAGAGATCGATGATTTATTTTTTTTATATAAAGTAATAGTGATACGTGATGATCTTACATAAGTAAGGAAAAATTATTTTATTAATTGAAAATTATATGAAAAGAATGCAAAACTATATTTTCCTTAAGATAAAATTACATTCTATTTCTTGTTTATCTTGTTTGATGAAATATTGAATATTGGCTTAATAGTATATAAGCTTCAGTGTATTCATGTTATATTAAATTTTATGCAAAATTAAAATTAAAGATACTAGTTTTATAATCAAATTAAATAATAGTTATATATATTCTATGATTATACAAAATAACATAATATAGTTAAGTGGAAGCTTGTGGTAAGAGAAAATAAGCAATAATATGATAGTTGATGCTAGCAACAAGGAAAGTGATATAGAAGATGGCTCTTATAAGAGAAAGATGACTCCTACTGTTTAAATATTTGAAAAATAAAAGTCATGTGATAAAGGGTGAAACTTTTCTCATAGGAAGGAGAAATTAGTTCCTATATTATGTGTAAAGAGCAATTAATTCTTGTATATATATTACTTATATATCACTTAGAAGAGATTTAAAATGGAGCATATTTAAATATATACTAGGGGTGAGCAAATAATCCTATTGTATAAGGTATTTATCTGTACTCTATTTAACCAGGTAAGTTTTAGGTCAGTAATAAAAGTTATATGAGAGGATCTAGGTAATAATTTTTTAGAACTTGCTCTCATAGGATAGGATACGAGTATAGGTTTTTCTATCCTATATTCGCTCTAGAGTTAATACTCCAAGATCTACAGAATATAGGTTCTAAAATACTTTATACTTATTCTATGAAATATTATTAAATAATATTAATAAATAAATAGTAAATAATAATGTTATAATTTTTTTTGAAAATAAACGTTTTAGTAAAAAAGGGAAAAAAAGTTTAAATCCATAAGTTAATAACCCTAAACAATTAAACCTAATATTACCCTTATTTTCTTTTCTTTTCTTATTCTTCCCTTAATTTCCTCTTTGATTTTAGTTTTTCTATTCTTTTGTTTTATTATTTTCCATTTACTAAGTAGTAAGAGCATGGAACTTGAAATAATTAAAGTTGAAAATTTATCTTTTTTTTATTTCACATATTTTCTTACAAGTTATATAAATTTTACATATTAATAATTTTTAATTCATATATGAATTAATTTTTTAATATTATATAAACTTGAAATTTATTATAAGAAAGATAAAATTTATAGACTCTATAAAGTATTTTGTACCTTGTACCTTATAAGATTTTATAAGATATAAGGTACAAGGTGGTCCTAAGGTACTATAGAATAGGTTTCGGTTTTAAAAATTAGGAATTTATACCTTATAAGGTTGAGTACATATATAACCTTATATCTTATTTATCTTATATGTGCCAAATTACTTCAAAAGATATAAGATGCTAAATAAGTATTTTAAAATGGATTAGTTCATAAAGTAATCTAAACTAAGGATATACTTGAGTTTGATTCGAAAACAATAAGATCAAGTTTGGGTTTGAGTTATTTGTCAATGCTTTTATAGTATAATTGCATGGATTTTTTAGTAGAATAAAATACATTTGAATTTCTCTTTTTCTATTACAATAAAAAAATAATTTAAATTCATTGATTTGAACTCAAACTTCAAATATTTAGTTTACGAATTCATAAGTTTAATTGAATATGAATATCATTTTAATTGGAATAAAATAAAATTTAAAATAATTAAGTAAATTAATCAAGTTGACCTCTAGCTGCTCCGAATCAAATTCCAAGTGGAGTTTTCAGCTTATCGTTTTGCCTCTTAAACCGGTTTACGATTCCGGTGTCAATAATGTCTTCCTCATATTTATTTATTTATTTATCCATTATTATTATTATTATTAAAAGCTTCATAACCAACTTTTGGTGGGATTTCGTAGCAATAAGTGCCAACTGCTGTCTCCACGGATTCCAAATCTCACCGACACCGAACAGAAGAGAACAGTGATCACACACACTCTCCCTATCTTCTCCTTCTTCTTCCTAATTAATTTCCCATTGCTCAAGTCCTTAAGAAAATGGAGAGAGACTCCTCTTCTGACGATGACGAGGATCGCGAAAACCTTATCCCCCAAAACGACACCAAACCCATCAATCATAGATCCACCTTCGACATCGAAGATCTCGATTCCCGGTTAAACCCTAACCCTAACCCCAACCCCAACCCTAATTCCACCACCTTCATTTCCACTCTGCGTCAATCCAAGCTCCGCAAGCTTCTCAACAGGAGGTACATTTTCGCTATCTTCCTTCCTCTGTTTATCCTCATTGTATATTTCACTACTGATGTAAGGACTATGATCTCGTCGAATATTTCTTCAATTAAGTTCGATTCAGTGGGCAGTAAGATACGTGAATCGGAATTAAAAGCTTTGTATCTGTTGAAACAGCAAAGGACCTCGCTTTTTAATCTTTGGAATCGTACAGTTTTAGATTCAGATAGGTTAATAAAAAACCCCAATGTGAGCTCGAATTCGAGTAAGGATGATGTCGTGTTTGTTGAAGATTTGAAGTCTGCTGTACTTAGGCAGATTTCGTTGAATAAGGAGATTCAGGATGTGCTGTTGTCGCCGCATAGATCGGGGAATTCGTCAGTTAGTGGAGACAGTGGTAATGATGGTGGTGATTTGGGGGATGTCGGTTTTTGGTTTGATCGGTGTAGGAAAGTGGATTTGAAATTTGATGAGAGGAAAACAATTGAGTGGAAACCAGATTCAAATAAATTTCTGCTTGCAATTTGCCTTTCCGGGCAAATGTCAAACCATTTGATATGTTTGGAGAAACATATGTTTTTTGCGGCGGTTCTTGGGAGGACTTTGGTTATCCCCAGCTCGAGAATCGATTATCAATATAATAGGGTGATAGATATTGAGCATATAAATAAATGTTTAGGGAGGAAGGTCGTTGTGTCCTTTGAGGAGTTTGCTGAAAAGAAAAAACATCACTTGCATATCAATAAGTTTATATGTTATTTCTCATCACCAGTGCATTGTTATGTGGATGAGGATCATGTTAAGAAGCTGAAAAGTTTAGGGCTGTCAATGGGTAAGCTTGGATCCCCATGGGTTGAAGATATTAAGAATCCAAGCAAGAAGACGATTCAGGATGTTCAGTCTAAGTTTTCAACTGATGATGATGTCATCGCAATTGGTGATGTTTTCTTTGCTAATGTGGAGCAAGAGTGGGTGATGCAGCCGGGTGGTCCACTTGCACATAACTGCAAGACCTTAATTGAACCCAGTCGGCTTATTTTGCTCACTGCACAGCGGTTTGTTCAGACTTTCTTGGGCAAGGATTATATTGCTCTTCATTTCCGGCGTCATGGCTTCTTGAAATTCTGGTATGCTGTGTTATGATCTGCTCTTCATTCTTCCTGTTGCTAATCTGAGTGCCAAAGTTATGTGTTAGATATGCTGAAGCTTAAGTTGGATTTTTCTGAAAATCTGTGCATTTTTGTCAAACCAAAATTTTCAAATTTAGATGTGCCATATGAGTGGCTACCAGAGGCAATATTAAGGAATCTAGTTTGGAAAACCCCTCTTCATTCTGTCTCCAGAAAAAAGCTTAGTAAGGTGCATATGAAGATATATGATAAGGAATGGGCATATAATTCTAGGTTTTGTACTGCTTTATTGCTATTAATTTGCCTGTTTCTCAGCCATAATTTCTGCCTAGAAAATACCGAAGTGCAAACTTTTGTCGAATGGTAATTCTCTAAATGATGTTAGTATTACTGTCGGATGCATAAGGTCCATCTCCTTTTAGTGTTTTTCTCTAGTTATCAAAATCTTGTTCATCAAATATATACTTCGCTATTGGTAATTGCGATTGGTTTGTATGTTCAGTGCTCTGACTGTAGCTAAGTGCACATGCTAGCTTATGTCTAAATGCTAGCTTTGTTTTTCAGCAATGCCAAGAAGCCAAGTTGCTTTTACCCAATCCCACAAGCTGCTGACTGCATCAGTCGGGTGGTTGAAAGAGCTAACGCGCCTATCATATATCTATCTACTGATGCAGCAGAATCTGAAACTGGATTGCTGCAGGCGCTTATCATTGTGAATGGGAAGCCTGTGCCTCTTGTTAAGAGGCCTTCTCGTAGTTCTGCTGAAAAATGGGATGCCTTACTGTATAGGCATGGCCTGGAGGAGGACCCTCAGGTAAATTCCTATTCCCTTTTGCTCTTTCTTTTTTACCCCTATACTGAGAATGGATTCCTTGCTTTGAGTTTCCCATTTTCTTTATTTGATTAATTCTTTTACTCTATAAGGTGGAAGCTATGTTGGACAAGTCGATCAGTGCAATGTCTAGTGTGTTTATTGGGGCCCTGGGATCTACATTCACAGAAGACATACTGCGGCTTCGAAGGGGCTGGGGATCCGCATCAGTGTGTGATGAATACTTATGCCAAGGTGAAGAACCAAGCTTCATAGCAGATAATGAATGAAAAGTGGGGAAACCAAAAGAAATACAAGTATGGATGACTTAATAGGCAGCCAGAAAAATTGTCCCATTCCGTTTTTATGTGTAAGATTGGTTGTCTTCTTTGTACTTGTTTGGCATGATCCTTAGTGTATGATAGTAGTGTCTGCATTTCTAGTGAAAATTTTGATCTATTCTTTTTTTGTGCTAGAAAATTCTTCTATTCGTATTGAACATATTAAAGAAGCTCCAGACCTCAGTGAATGTGAATGAGAATCGTCAAATTTTATAACACAGGAAGGTGTTGTTTGTTTAGTCTTTCGATTCTTGAATTATATGCAACAAAGTAATCTATCTGTAAGTAAGATTAAAATTTCTTATATTAAGCTTGACCTGTGACGTATATTTTTATAAAATCACGATATATCCGAAGCCATTTAGAATCGTTGACCTATCATATTCCATCGTATAATAAAATTTGTATTGACACTCAAAAGGTCTGATATGGTTATCCATGAAATTTGACTAGCTCAAGTTGATACAGGTGAAAAAGAACACTGAAAAAAAAGAGGGGGGTGGGGGGTGTGGGTGTGAATCGTAAAAAAGGACAACATCACATGTGCATAAGCTTAATATGTCAGAATTCCCAGAGAGTCTAAGCTTATTCAGAACGAGAGAAAAGATCAAACCGAATACTTCACCATTGAATAAGCGATTTTGAAAAAAAATAAAAATTAATCTATTACATTATTCAGTGTCCAAATACAATAAAATTGAGTATTTAAATAATGATCAAGATGACACAGAAAAAAAAATGAATGAAAAGAAATTACATATATTTGGTGCCTGAATGTATCTATGAATTTCTCTTCATTATGATTTATGACCATAATACTCCTGTGATATACTGTGAAAGTTTTTAGCTTCATATGCCCACATGCAAAAATCGCAAAAAGCGATGATGAAGTCCTTCTCATCATCCTGTATCCATCCATTTATAAGCTCCACAACGCCACAATTTCCTTGTTTCCCAACATCATACATTATATAATGGGAATGAAGCACACTTTGCTTAACAACGTTGTTAACCGATCAAAAGTTGCAAAGAAAGATTTCATCATCATCCTATATTCCGTGATACCCTTCTTTAATAAGCTATTTAGCACTTTGACTCCTAAATCTAAAGAATTAGCCCTAGAAGAAGGGAGCAACATTATTCCATATAAGTAATTAGCCTCTTCATGTCCCTTCTTGGCTGCTTTCCTTAGCTTCTCAAAACCCGAGTCAACTTTCAATGCACTGATGAAATACTCAAACGCACCGTACCTAAAGAAGGCTTTAGGATTATCATTTTTTTTTTTTGCAAAGTTTCGAGAAAAATCTAACCCCCACTTGTGTATCGACAGCCACGAGTGATGTGTGAGTTTGTCCATTGAAGAACCCTCTAATATGCAGCCATTGCTTCACAAGATCGACAAGTATTTGGAGGTGGTTCTCAAGTTGATAAGGATGCAACTCAAGTAAACACTTCAATGAGCAACTCTTGTGGAAAACAATCAATATTAGGGGAGTACTTCTTGGATTTGCAAAGATGAGTTTTATGCTTCAAGATTTTGGAACCAGCCATTGATGTTGTTTCTTCCATGAAACAATATGGAAATGTTTTGGCTAGAAAAGTCACGAAAACATCTATCTTCTATTCTCTAATTAGTTAGTTGGTATATATATGCACTTATGTTTAGTTCTACAAAGTGGTATATTAATTCGGCTCCTAATTTACTAATCTTAAATACACTCCTAATTAAGCTCCATAAGTATTGTTAAAACAGGAAGTTCTGCAAAACAATATTAATTATGTTAATAATTTTGAGGTTCATATTGTGATGGTAGTGGCATATGACAAACTAAAAAACTCAATAATGTGTCTTGGACATTTTCCTAATCCACGTACTTCGTACAAGCAGAATGGTCCAACATACGTATGCTTAAGGGCGCAATTCATGATAATGACCCGTGCTCGTGTCAAATTCATTGGAAATCACAGATAATTAGTTTAAAATGTAATAATGTTTATTCATTTGCATTACTCAGTGTCCAAATACAATAAATTGAGTATTTAAACAATGATAAAGATGATGGGTAAAAAAAAACAATGGAACAGATGGATAAAAAAAAAAAAAACTATATTTGGTACTTGGATATATCTATTAATTTCTCTTGATTATGATTTAAACTTTTTTAATATGCCATAAAAGATTTCAGGAATCGGTATCCATCCACTTATAGTTCCCATGTTAACAACACCACAATTTCCTTGTTTTCCAATATCATACATTTTATTATATGAATTAACTGCAGTTGTTAACCGACCAAAACTCACAAAGAAAGGACTTTATCTTCATCCTGTATTCAGTGATACCTTTTGGGGCCCGAAGCACTTCCATTCCTAAATCTAAAGAATTAGCCCTACAAGAAAAGAGCAATATCATTCCAAATAAGTAACTACCCTCTTCATGTTGTCTTTCCTTGTTTTTTGGCTTCTCAAAACTCTAGTCCATTTCCAGTGTACCAATGAAGTACTCAAACGATCTGAATAGGGCTTTAGAGCTACCATATTTTTTGCAAAGTTTCAGGATCCTATTGGCGGCCACAAGTGACGTGGATATTTGTCCATTGAAGCGTACTCAAGTATGTAGCCTTCATTTGACATGGTCGACAAGTATTTGGACATTGTTTTCAAGTTGAAGAGATCTATAGTTGATGAGGATGCAACTCAAGCAACCACTTCAATGAAGACAATCGATAATGGTGGAGTACTTCTTGGATTTGCAAGGACAAGCCTTATGTTTCAAGATTTTAGAACCACTTACTGATGTTTTTTCCAAGGAAACAATACAGAGATTATTTTGTCTAGAAAAGCTATGAAAACATCTATCTTCTATTCTCTAACTAGTTAGTTGTATATATATGCACTTTTGTTTAGTTGTACATATGGGGTTTATCGATTGGTTTCCTAATTTACTAATCATAAATACTCTCATAATTATTGTTAGAATAGGATGTCTCCGAAACCAATATTTCTTATGTCAATAATTTTGAGGTTTAGATTGTAATAGTAGTGGCATATGAAAAATTGAATAACCTAGTAATATGTCTTAAACATTTTCGCAATTCAAGTATTTTGTACTAATAGAAGTGCACTTGTGATATGTATGTTCAAGGACTATAAATCATGTTAGCAAGTTGCTTTTGTTTCAAATTTGTATCGATATCAATAATATCCAAAATCGATTGAAATTCACAAATAACTAGCTTACAACATATATTATTTATCCGTTTTCATTACTTAATGTCCAAATACAATAAAATTGTATATTCAAACAATTATAAAGGTCGTGGGGAAAAAAAATAGAAAAGATGGATGAAAAAGAATATTACATATAAAAATAGAAAAGAAGGATAAAAGAGAATATTACATATATTTGGTGCCCGACTATGTCTATGATTTATCCTTAGTTTGTGCTAGAAGATTCTTCTATCCATTTCAGATTTATTAAAGAAGTTGTAGACTTGAGTGCAATGAGAATCGCCACACCCCCCCCCCCCCCCCCCCCCCAAAAAAAAAAGAGAGAGAGAGAGAGACATATTGTTGGATGTTACTGTAAAAATATGGGAAGAAGCTACGCTTTTCCAGCTCCCCACCCCAACTCTCTCTCTCTCTCTCTCTCAGAATTGCTTATATAATAAGCTTATATATATAAGCATATAAATTAACAAGTCTAATTTCGTATGACATGCACATTTTCTTCGTTGAAATTGCAACATTCAAATTCATTGTCTACTTCATGGATATATTGTTGTGGTTGTTCTACTATTATTCCCTTACCCTTATCTTTCCCATTACTGGATTTCTTGCTAGAGTTAGAACTAGTAACATAATAGAAAAAGTTAGCCATTTTATATAAAACAAAACAAAATAATAACATAGATAATGTTAAGTAACTAAAGTAGAAAAAATATTATAGTTACAATGAAAACAATAGTTTTTGAAGAAAGTTAGATTGGAAGAGCAAAATAATAAATACTAGTGTGACTGCAAGAATGAAAAGTCAAGCAAGTAAAGAGCAACAAATTGTGAAATTTGAAGGGAAATATTGAAAATAGAGAGGGAGAGAGTATTTTGTAAGTTATTTTTTGTTTTCCTTCTTCTTTGTTGCCTTTTATATTGCTTCATTTAAATGTTGTAAAACTTTCAAGTCTAATATTTGCCATGAAACGCGCAAAAAAAAAAAAAAAAATCCACTTATGTTCAATAGAGCTAATCCTTAGCCACTAAATGTAAGATGCTTTGGCTTTCCATTATTTCAATTTGAATTTGCGTCTTCTATTTTCAAGCAAATTCCTTAGCCTTGCATGTACCTAACGAAAAAATTGCATAAAGCCTTTCATTCACAATCACATGCAATGTTTTGGTAATTGGGAAATGTAGGCAGCTTTTCAATTTTTCTTTCCCTTTCCTTGTCAGCTTTCTCAAGTCACTTGAGTCAAGTGTTGACCTTTTGCTTTCTTTACACTACATATTCAAATGTGCAATGACTTGTACCAAGTTGTTAAACTTGCAATTTTACCTAAAATCATTAGAGGGTCTATAACTTGTATAAAATAGCTTAAAAAAATTATAGATCTATTTAATATAATTATAAAAAAATGAAATAAAAAATAAAATAAAGAAATTTGATATAAATTTTAGCCTCAATCTATAATAAAAGTTATATATTTATAAAATAAATAAATTAAGACAGGTTGTTAAACTAATATATAAAGGTACAATATAAACAATAATACCAACATGAAATGCATTATAATGTAAATTATAATAATAAAATACAATGCTAGAACAAATCATCAACTCCCTTTTCATCATAAAAAAATCAAAACCATTACCAATTCTCTCTTCACCATTGCCATTATCATCATCATCTTCATCGTCATTGTCAACGTTATTATTAGTACTACTACTTATAATATCCTTATATTTCAATTTCAATTCTTTCCAAGAATGTACAATATTCATATCTTGTATAAGTCAAGTTGTATTTTCCAATTTTTAGCTCATTTGGCTTAAATAAGTAGAATTGATAAACTTGGTTAAAAACATAAGATTTTATTAATTTTACGTGTAAAGTCGTGATTTTATTATGAATTTATATAGAAATGATTTTACATGTGAGTTAACTTGAAAAAGTCTTCAAAAATCGTAAACTCGCAAAATCGTATAGGTAAAATAATAATTTTGACAATTATGACTTGTACAAGATTACAAGATGTCTTCTCAATTGGTGGCTATTTTGTCTTGTGTTTTTTCCTCTTTTTTTTCCTTATACCGGTTGAAACCGCTAGTTTTAACAATTTCGATGGATTGTTTCAAAGATTCTAGTAGATTGACTTGCCGCTAAACCGTAAAACTGATGATTCCATGATGGGTTGCAACCTATCATGCTTGTCCAGTTCATGATTTCGACCCACACCGTGGAGGTGTCTAGTAGCCATCGTTTGACATGTTGACAATTATTTGGAGGTGGTTTTCAAGTTGAAGAGGTCTATAGTTGATGAGGATACAACTCCAACAATTACTTTAATAAGAAACTCTTATGGAAGACTATCAATGTTGGTGGAGTACTTCGTGTATTTACAAGGATAAGTTTTATTTTGCAAGATTTTGGAACCAACAATTGATGTTGCTTTTTCTAGAAAATGATTTTTTTTTTGGTAGAAATATCATCAAAACATCTATATCTATTCTCTAACTAATTGGTGTATTTATAAACTTGTACATAGTCGGGTTATTAATCGGTTTCTCAATTTACTTTTCTTGCACGTAATATGAAATGTTCTCATAATTAAGTTTCATAAGTATTTTTAAAGTAGAAAGTTTCCTAAAACAACGTTACTTTTGTCTATAACTATTAGTGTGAGATTGTGATATTGTATTAAGTTGATTATAGTTTCACAAGATAAACAAATGTATGTAAAATATTGCAATTTCCTTATATATATATAAAACCCTTTGACACTAATAGCAAAATCATATTTGTTGTGTGTAAAGATATTAATACTTTTTGTGATACATTAATTAAGCTTTATGCACTATATACTTCCTAAAAGCAAGATAAAGAATGGGTGTTCAATTCTACATCTTATAATACTTTATAGTGATAAAGTTGCCGGTTTCTAATGACATCTCCAAAGATTCATAACAAAGGGTCATATGGTCAAAAGCTTCTGTGTCAACTATCCAAAGAGCTAAATTATTACTAACTATAGTAAAGCATTAAGAAGCAAGATCAAAGTTATGTTTACTTGCGTGAGCTACATTCACCGCCGTTGTTCCTTCTTTTTTGTCTTTCATCATCTTATACATCTCCTGACAAATACTTTGAATGAATTGCTTATCTATTGATTTGTTGCTAGAATCATAGAATTCTGCTCATCAAATGGTGTTTTAAGTGCATTTTGAAAGTAATTTGCAGAAGTGCCTTGTTTTCCTTTTGGAAAAACCTTCTTGCCCTTGTACCATTCAAGATAGCCTACTAGTTGGAAGCATGAATCAACCATATGACCTTCTCCTTTACAATATTTGCAAAATAAATCCTTTTTCAACTTTCTTTTGTTTGTAAACATTTTTCTATTACCACCAGTAGGAATAGTAGCTTTATTTGACACAAACGCAGATACCTCCATGTTGGAATTCAATGAACCAGTTACTTGTCTTTGTTTTTCTACTTGTTGTACTAAATAATATGCTCAATTCATAGATAGAAGTGGCTCCATAGATAGAATTTGATTTCTAATCCCTTCATAAGTCTCATTAAGTCCCACTAAAAATTGAACCAGTCTATTATGAGACTCATATTCCAACATTTTGTCCTTGAAAGCACAAATACAAAACTTAAATATTCTACATTCATAACTGGGAAAGGAATACAATTTATGCAACTCATCCCAACATTGCCTTAATTTGTTAAAATACACACTGACAACTTGAGTATTCTGTCTCAGATTTGTAATTTCATGTTGTATTTGAAAAATCAAAGGACCATTTGCAACACCATTATCCCTTCACTTCTTTCAAGAGTTCATATGTAAATTTAGTATAAAGAAAATTTTGAGCTAGATTAGTACTCATAGAATTCAATAACTGGCATCTAACCATGTAATCACACCTACTCCATTTAACTAAATATGGTAAATTATCCATAGGTCACTCAATTGATCAATCAATAAACCCCATTTTCATTTTTGCTCCAATACCTAATTTCAACGACTTGCTCCACAAAATGTAATTGTTTCCATTAAAAATTAAATTTCCTATTGACATATTTGGAATATCTCATCTAGACAGATAAAATGGATCGATGATTGCTAACTCAAATAAAATTAAATTTCCTATTGGCAACCACAAGTGACATAGATGTTTGTCTATTGAAGCGTACTCAAGTATGTAGCCTTCATTTGACATGGTCAACAAGTATTTGGACATTGTTTTCAATTTGAAGAGATCTATAGTTGTTAAGGATGCAACTCAAGAAACCACTTCAATGAACAACCCTTGTGGAAGACAATCAATAATGGTGGAGTACTTCCTGGATTTGCAAGTACAAGCCTTATGTTTCAAGATTTTAGAACCACTTATTGATGTTTTCTCCAAGGAAACGATATAGAGATTATTTTATCTAGAAAAGCTATGAAAACCTCTATCTTCTATTCTCTAACTAGTTAGTTCGTATATATATGCACTTTTGTTTAGTTGTACATATGGGGTTTATTGATTGGTTTCCTAATTTACTAATCACAAATACTCTCATAATTAATCTCCATAATTATTGTTAGAATAGGATGTCTCTGAAACCAATATTTCTTATGTCAATACTTCTAAGGTTTAGATTGTAGTGGTAGTGGCATATGAGAAACTAAATAACCTTGTAATATGTCTTGAACATTTTTGCAATTCAAGTACTTTGTACTAATATAAGTGCACTTGTGATATGTATGTTCAAGGACGATAAATCATGTTAGCAAGTTGCTTTTGTATCAAATTTGTATCGGTATCAATAATATCCAAAATTGATTGAAAATCACAAATAACTAGCTTACAACATATATTATTTATCCGTCTTCATTATTCAATGTCCAAAGACAATAAAATTGTATATTTAAACAATTATAAAGGTTGTGGGGAAAAATTAAATAGCAAAAATGGATGAAAAAGAATATTACATATATTTGGTGCTTGACTATGTCTATGATTTATCCTTAGTTTGTGCTAGAAGATTCTTCTATCCGTATTAGATTTCTTAAAGAAGATGCAAACCTAAGTGCAATGAGAATCGCCTAAAAGAGAGAGAGAGAGATATTTTTGGATGTTACTATAAAAATATGGGAAGAAGCCACGCTTTTCTAGCTCCCCACCCCAACTCTCTCTCTCCTAGAATTGCTTATATATATATAAAAGCATATAAATTAACAAGTCTAATTTCATATGACATGCACATTTTCCTCGTCGAAACTGTAACATTCAAATTCATTGTGTACTTCATGGATATATTGTTGTGGTTGTTCTACTATTATTCCCTTACCCCTATCTTTCCCATTGCTGGATTTCTTACTAGAGTTAGAACTAGTAACATAATGGAAAAAGTTAGCTATTTTATATAAAACAAAATAAAATAATAACACAAATAGTGTTAAAGTAACTAAAGTAGAAAAAATATTATAGTTACAATGAAAACAATAATTTTTTGGAGAAAGTTAGATTGGAAGAGCAAAATAATAAATATTAGTGTGACTGCAAGAATGAAAAGTCAAGCAAGTAGAGAGCAACAAATTGTGAAATTTGAAGGAAAATATTGAAAATAGAGAGGGATAGAGTATTTTGTAAGTTATTTTTTGTTTTCTTTCTTCTTTGTTGCCTTTTATATTGCTTCATTTAAATGTTGTAAAACTTTCAAGAAATTTTTTTTCCATGAAACGTGCAAAAAAAATTTCCACTTATGTTCGGTAAAGCTGAGCCTCGGCCACTAAAGGTAAGATGCTTTAGCTTTCCCTTATTTCAATTTGAATTTGTGTCTTCTATTTTCAAGCAAATTCCTAAGCCTTGCATGTACCTAGCGAAAAAATTGTATAAAGCCTTTAATTCACAATCACATGCAATATTTTGGTAATCGGAAAATGTAGGCAACTTTTCAATTTTTCTTCCCCTTTCCTTGTGAGCTTTATCAAGTCACTTGAGTCAAGTGTTGACCTTTTGCTTTCTTTACATTACATATTCAAATGTGTAATGACTTGCACCAATGTTGTTAAACTTATAATTTTACCTAAAATCATTAGGGGGTATATAACTTATATAAAATAGGTTTAAAAAATTATAGATCTATTTAATATAGTTATTAAAAAAAATAAAATAAAGAAATTTAATGTAAATTTTAGCAGCAATTTATAATAAAAGTTATATATTTATAATATAAATAAATTAACACAAGTTGTTAAGCTAATATATCAAGGTACGATATAAACAATAATACCAACATGAAATGCATTATAATGTAAATTATAATAATAAAATACAATACTAGAACAAATCATCAACTCCTTTTTCATCGTAAAAAATCAAAACCATTGTCAATTCTCTCTTCACTATCGCCATTATCATCATCATCTTCATCGCCATTGTCAACGTCATTATTGGTATTACTACTTATAAAGTCCTTATATTTTAATTTCAATTATTTCCAATAACGTATAATATTCTTATCTTGTATAAGTCAAGTTGTATTTTTCAATTTTTATCTCATTTAGCTTAAATAAGTAGAATCGATAAACTCGATTAAAAATGTAATATTTTATCGATTTTACGTGTAAATTTGTGATTTTATTACAAATTTATATAAAAATGATTTTACACATGAGTTAACTTGAAAAAGTTTTCTAAAATTGTAAACTCGTAAAATTGTATAAATAAAATCGCAATTTTTGACAACTATGACTTGCACAAGATTACAAAATGTCATTTTCTTTTTATTTCTTTCTCTATCAGTGGCTACTTTGTCTTGGGTTTTTTCCTTGTATGGGGTTGAAACCGCTAGTTTTAATAGTTTCGATGAATTGTTTCAAAGGTTCTAGTAGATTAACTCGCCGCTAAACCATAAAACTGATGATTCCACGATGGGTTGCAACCTATCATGCTAGTCCAGTTCATGATTTCGACCCACACTGTGGAGGTGTCATGTTGACAAATATTTGGAGGTGGTTCTCAAGTTGAAGAGGTCTATAGTTGATGAGGATACAACTCCAACAATTACTTTAATAAGCAACTCTTATGGAAGACTATCAATGTTAGTGGAGTACTTCATGGATTTGCAAGGACAAGCTTTATGTTGCAAGATTTTGGAACCAACAATTGATGTTGCTTTTTCTAGAAAATAATGGTTTTTTTTTTTTTGTAGAAATATAATCAAAACATCTATATCTATTCTCTATCTAATTGGTGTATTTATAAACTTGTACATAAGCGGCTTATTAATCGGTTTCTCAATTTACTTTCCTCGCATGTAATCTGAAATATTCTCCTAATTAAGTTTCATAAGTATTGTTAAAGTAGAAAGTTTCCTAAAATAATGTTAACTTTGTCTGTAACTATTAGTGTGAGATTATGATAGTAATGGCATACGGGAAATTGAAAATGTCACTAATGTGTTGTTAGCATTACTTCCTCTAAAACATGACTCTCCATACCCCTCCCTCCACCCCTATTTTTTTTTTTTTTTATGGTTTTGTTAACAAGTGGTCTATTTAATAATGAATTTATAATTCCTATTAAGTTGATTACAATTTCACAAGATAAACAAATGTATGTAAAATGTTGCAATTTCCTTATATATATATATATTTATATTAAACCCTTGGACACTAATAGCAAAATCATATTTGTTGTGTGTAGAGATATTAATACTTATTGCGATACATTAATTAAGCTTTATGCACTATATACTTCCTAAAAGCAAGATAAGGAATGGGTGTTCAATTCTACATCTTATAATACTTTATAGTGGTAAAGTTGTCGGTTTTTAATAATATTTTCAATCCTATTTCATTTAAAGTTTTTAGGCATTATATCAGTATTTTAAGAATTTTTATTCACCAAAAATCTTTTTATTTTATTCCTAGATCCTAGAAGAAAGTTCTTACGTAATATTTATTAAAAAAAAGTTAGAATAATAATTAATTGAGGTTAAGATCTTAGAAAGTATAAGAACATTTCTCTATTCCTTAAGAACTAAAAAGGTAGGTTCTTCATCTTGAATTTGATACCAAAGTGCAAAATTTTGTCACTTGACAATTTAGCTGAAGTCATTATCACTGATGGATGCATAAGTTTCATGTCATTTTAGTGTATTCCTTTATTTTTTTTCCCAGTTATCAAATATATATTTTTTAAATTTTTTTCCATAAAATATATATACTTCACTATTGGTAATTACATCAATGTGGACATGCAGGTCATGCCTATACGCTATCATTGTTTTTCAGCAATGCCAAGATGCCCGCAAGCTCTTAATTGTTTACCAACATAAATGTTAATTTTACGAATAATTAAGTTAATTTACGAACTTTAAGTGCAATTACGAATATAAGTAAATTTATAAAATATAAAGTTATTTACAAGCATTTAAAAAGATTTACAAATTTAAGTAAATTTACAAAAGAAAATAATTTTGAGAAAATTATAGTGATTTAGAATTACTTAAATTTGTAAAATCATTCGAATGATCATGGCAAGTACAAAGTTACAGCACTTGAGCGAGCTTACAAACTTTGAGCCATTATAATAAAAATTAAAATAAAACAAGTGCAATTATAAACTACAAGAGCCTTTTGACACGCGTTGAACTTTTCACTTTTTGACCAACCCATACATACATACACCACTTATCTTTAACACTAGTTAAGGAAAAGCAACATTGGTCACTTAGAATTTTGTTGGAGAAAGCTGGAAAAATAACCATTTTTTTTTTATTTAAATTTTTAACATTTTCAAGTTTTATAAAAGAAAATTTCTATAACTTATTAAACATTTCGTCCATCCATATAACACTGATTTATAATAATTATGTTATTAAAATAATATTATTTAATATATTTAATTAAATTATAAAAAAAAAACTCAACAAACCTTTATAAAACTTAATCAGTTACCACCTAACCATTGGACGGCTCTGGAGCCAAGAAAAACATGGGGGTCGTACAATCTTATAACACGTAAACAGGATCCAACGGACGATATTGAATTACACTTAAAACCGTGTTGGACTCACAGTTTTTGAAATCATCAATACCGAAAAGCAGTCAAGGTCTTTCTGTCCTTTCTTTCTCTTTCATTTACCTTTTCTCTCACCTCTGTCTCCGTCTGTCATTTTATTTTCTTATCTCTCTCTCTCTCTCATGTCTCTTTGCCCTTTTCTTCTCGTGAGCTGTGATCTTGCTGTCACGCAAAGCCGTGACTCAATACGCGATTTTAAATATTATTTTAAAAGCATTTTTTTATTTTTTATACAATAAATTAGATAGAAGAAAGGAAAAAAATAAAATTATTTTTCATGTTATTGAATTTATTTTATTTACGTTGATTTTAGAATACCTAACGATTAAAAAAATAATTATTTTTTATTTTCAGTGACCTTAAGAAAAATACTCATATTTCAATGAAAAAAAAACAAATAATAAAGAAGAGCCGAAGAAACCCTTAGCATGCCTAGTAATTTGCTTTATTTAATGGGCAACTCTCAGTGGCCATAAATAAGCACCAACTACCAGGCTGGCCTCAACAATTGCAAATCGGCTGGCCTATGTCTCTGCCATACATTACATTGTTACATCATTGCCTTGTAGTTTCCTTCTTTTGGTTGTCGACAAGTCTTATTGGGTCTTTTCTACTTTCATGGAGACGGCTGCAGATGCTCTAAAATCTGCGAAATCCACATGGGATATTGTGTTGGAACCCATAAGCTACGTCTCTAATTCACCCAAAAAGCAAAAGTTACTAGAGGATGAATTGGTGAAGCTGGCAGACACGAGAGATGATATTAAGAAAAGAGTTGAACGTGAAGAGGTGGAGAAACGAGACAAACGCCTAAAGCAAGTAGATGGCTGGCTGAAAAAAGTGGATCAAACCACAACAGTATGTCAGCAGGTCCTTGAGGATCCTTGGAAACTTCGATCTAGTTGTGGACTTCGAAAGAAAATAGCCCAGCTTTGCACTGGTGTGCAAGTGCTCCGGTCTGGAGGAAATTTTGAGGTAGTTATTTCAATGCCTCTTCGAATACGTGAGATGGCTATGGAGAAGACTGTAGGTATGGACTCTATGCTTTTTCAAGTTTGGGAATGCCTTCGAGTAACAGATGTTGAGATTAGCAGACTATATGGGACGGGAGGTGTTGGAAAAATTATACTCTTGAAAAAAATCAACGAGGAATTTCGTTATATGAGGTATGAATTTTGTGATATTTTATGATTTGTCATGTCAAAACAAGTCAATTTAGATAAAATAAAAAATATATAAGAAAGTACTTGTGTATGGGTGACACTATATGGAGCAATTGGTCTGAAGATGTAAGAGCTATTAATTTATATATAGTTCTGAATGGGAAGGAATTTGTATTGTTGATAAATGATGTTTGAGATAAGTAATTGGATTTGGTAAGAATTGAAATTCCTATTCCTAATCAAGAAAATGGATCCAAAATAGTGTTTATTATTCAATTTGAAGAATTATGCAGTCAAATGGAAGCTAAGAAAAATATTAAAGTTTGGTGTCTAACATCAAAGGAAGTACAAAAGTTATTATAGGAGAAAGTCGGTTTGGTTATTCTAGATTTGTATCTAAATATTTCAAAGGTAGTTGAATTCATTGTTTAAGAATGCAAAAGCTTGCCCTTAGCTCTTGTTACCATTGGATGAGCCATGACAACTAGGAAGAATCTTCGACAATGAGAGTATGCATTAAATGTTTTAAGGAACCATTCATCAAAGTTTTCAAGAATGGTGGATGATGCTTATATATTACTCGAGTACAGTTACTATAGTCTAAAGGATTCAACTTCACAAAAATACTTTCTTTTTTGTGCTATCTTTCTTGAGGACTACAATATCAATATGTATCATCTCATTGACTTGTGGATTGGTGAAGGATTCCTGTCTGATACGAATGATACATATGAAGCAAGACTTGAAATTGAATTTATCATTGGGAGTTTGAAGTCGATATGTTTACTAGAGAGTGGCAAGATTGAGTCTGAGGTTAAAATGTATGATGTGATGTGTGACATGGCATTGTGGTTAGCTCATGAGCATGGGAAAAAGGGAAACAAAATCATAATAGAAGAAGAAGATGTGTGCTTCTCTAAGTGGAAGGAGGTTGAGAGAGTATCTGTACAAGGTTAAGGTATCAACTAAGTCATGGAATTACCAATATGCTCCAGCCTTGCAACATTATTAATTAATGAAATTAAGTTAGAGACTTTGTGATAGGAATCAAAATCCGACAAGACCTATCATTAGGGTAAGAACTAAAGGATTTCAAATCTTGGCGATGAGGGCCCATTTTGAGCAAATCGACCTCGGAATTATTTATATATTAACCTCTTTTCTATTATTCTTGTATTGTGTTTTCCAACAGGCACACTTATCATATTTTATAGGGCAATGGACAAACTCCATCAGACTCAGCTTGTGGGTTATCCATGGACCGATCTGAACCGGCGATGAGTTGGGCCGATGGATCCTATAGAAGATCGGCATCTTGAAAACCATTTCTTTTATATATTTCTTCTTTTATGAACTATTTTGGTTTTGGAACACTTTTATTTCCTTGTAATTTTCATTTAGGGTTAGCCACCTTAAAAGTGGCAAACTTGTAATTTTGAGTACTTTTTAACCCTAGGAGTAGCAAGTGTAAATACTTGCTTAAGAAAGGGTTTGAGGAGGCCATATTTTGCAGATTATACACTTCATATTCACGTGAGAATTAGGGTTCCTAATTGTCATTAGACTCTTATCAATTTCAATCCCAAGAGTTGAAATTGTGGCGAGTGCAACATCTTGAAATTGTGAGTTGTATCAATTTCATTTTGTTGTGATTTCTTTTCTTCTCTAGTGTGTCATATCTAGGGGTGAATTGAGATAGTTCTTGGACATATTTGCTTTTAATTGTTGTCGAATTCTTATGTTTAATTAAGATCCCTTGCAATTGAATTCGAAATCATCCTTGAGAATTCCTCTTGAAAATGTAATTTTCACTTGTGGAAAGGAGTCCTTAGAATTGGGGTTTTCTTTTTGAATTTTTGGATTATTTTCGTGGGATTATATGTGATTAGGGTGTTATTAGAAGAGATTATCATTGTGGTATTACAATTGTAACATTGAGCATTTGGAATTCATCACATCTTCACTAGGGTTCACGTGAATTTTGCCCCTTGTGGAGCTGGTTTGTTGTTGACTTGAGATTGCTTTTTCTTAAATATTTTAATTGTGCTTCTAAGTGGAATTAGACACATCATCTTTTTTGGTATCAGAGCACATGTTGAGAGAAGGGAATTGGTTTTATTTGATTTCGTGGAGTTAATCATCAATTAGGGTTGATTTAGTGAAACTGCAAATTGTGTTGATTGTTGTGGTTTTGAGCTTGTGAAATTACCTTGACTTGGGATTTAATTTGTTGTTTGTTGGAGTTGGATTGAGAAGGTTGTTGTATCATTTTATGATCACTAATTTTCGTGGAAGGGCAGAAGTATAAAGTGTTGTTTAATTCAACAATTTTTAGAACTTGCAAAAACTTACCAAATCCTTGCTGTGGCTTGTTGTGGCGTGGAGGAGGATGTGTAGTTTGTTGTTTTCATTTCCATTGTGTAATTCTGAATTGGTGGAGTACAATTGGCAGATTGCATCGAGTTTTGATTAATAAGGAATTATTTGAATTCAAACACATGCAATTAAGTTGTGGGAATTAATGATTGCTATTTGAATTTGAATTCATTATTTACCAATTGAGGAAGGCTTGCAATAAGTGAAGTGGTTTGAAATTCAAATTGAAAGTTGCTGCTTATCATGGAATTCGGAATTCATTTGTGGAAAGTCACATATTAGTCCTTGTTATCATTATTTGCCGTGGAAGTGGAAGTTTACTTGTTATTATTATCCATCTTGTTGTTGCCGTGGAAGTAACTCATCATCATTGTTGTTGTTACTTGTGTGTTGCCGTGGTGTGGTGAAGTGTATTGAGGTTGTTGAAATTAGTAAGCAAAAAATGTCAAATGAGTTGTATTTGTCTACTAACATATTGCATCGGGACTTGACTTCCTGTCAAACCATTGATGAGGGACAAAGAGAAAACTTACTCCATACTTCTTGTAGGGTACAAGGAAACTTGTGCGCAATTATTATTGATGGTGGTAGTTGTACTAATGTTGTAGCTGCATCATTAGTATCGAAGTTGAAACTTGAAACTATCCCACATCCCAAACCCTATACATTACATTA
Organism: Laguncularia racemosa; assembly: GCA_037954665.1. Lineage (NCBI taxonomy): Eukaryota > Viridiplantae > Streptophyta > Magnoliopsida > Myrtales > Combretaceae > Laguncularia > Laguncularia racemosa. The sequence continues at coordinate 2,744,862 of JBBMOL010000099.1, read as the reverse complement.
GTTGAATGATCAGGATGGTCTTTGTGTGACCCAAAGGGCTAGGGTACCCTTCAGTATAGGTAACAAGTACTATGATGAGCTTGAATGTGATATTCTTCCTCTTTGTGCATCCCATATATTACTTGGTAGACCATGGTTGTATGACAGGATGGTATTACATGATGGGTATAGAAATACTTATATGTTCAAAAAAGATGGAAAACGTATAGTATTGAACCCTATGTCGCCATCAGAGGTCCAGGAGATGCAAAGACAGATAAAACAACCATCACAGAATCTTGAGAATCATAGCCACATGATCAAACCTTCAGAGGACCAAACTGTGCAGACGTAGGTATGCTAACCTTCAAAGGTTCTTGAGGGCTTTAGTGACACGAGCCAATCCTTAGAGCATAAAATTTGTCAGACACTGATGTGCCAACCTTTAGAGGATCTTGATGATCATAGGTAGATGAGCAAACCACCAGAGAGTCAGACTGTTCAAAGACAGTTATGTTCACCTTCAGAGGTTTTAGAAGGCAATGAGCAGTTGGGCTAACCATTAGAAGACCATGAGGATTAGCAACATACAGATGATTTAGAAAAGGAGGAAACGGTTTTAGTGGAACAGGTTGATACAAGGGCGACTTTATTGGATAATGGAGCATTATTTGTGTTGCAGATGAGATACATCCTAGAAATGGAGGAGAGAAAACAATCACCACCCGTGGTATTTTAGATTTTGGGATTTTGCAGTGATATTTCTTTAGGTGGCTTGCTAGGAGGAAACAAAGTCTCTACTACATTTGATCTACCAGATTTGAGGACAAATCTTTTTGAGGCCCGAGGAGATGATAGGAATCAAAATCCGACAAGACCTATCATTAGGGCAAGAACTAAAGGATTTCAAATCTTGGCGATGAGGGCCCATTTTAAGCAGATCGACCCCGGAATTATTTATATATTAACCTCTTTTCTATTATTCTTGTATTGTGTTTTCCAACAGGCACACTTATCATATTTTATAGGGCAATGGACAAACTTCCTCAGACTCAGCTTGTGGGTTATCCATAGACCGACTTGAACCGACGATGAGTTAGGCCGATGGATCCTATAGAAGACCGGCATCTTGAAGACCATTTCTTTTATATATTTCTTCTTTTATGAACTATTTTGGTTGTATTTTGGTTTTGGGACACTTTTATTTCCTTGTAATTTTCATTTAGGGTTAGCCACTTTTTTGATCACTTTTTAACCATAGGAGTAGCAAGTATAAATACTTGCTTAAGAGAGGGTTTGAGGAGGCCATATTTTGCAGATTATACACTTCATATTCACGTGAGAATTAGGGTTCCTAATTGTCATTAGACTCTTATCAATTTCAATCCCAAGAGTTGAAATTGTGGCGAGTGCAACACCTTGAAATTGTGAGTTGTATCAATTTCATCTTAGTTGTATGTTCATTTTTTCTCTAGTGAGTCATATCTATGGTAGATTTGGATCTTTCTTGGACATATTTGTGGTTATATTTCGTGGACAACAATCTTGTAAGATTGATTGTTTCCTTGAACACTTGAATTACATATATGATTTTTAGTGCATTGGCGTGAATTTGTGATTGAAAGAGAAAGTGGAATTCATGGTTTTATTGCTTTCTTTGATCTAATTTCCACGTGATTGTCAATCCTTATTGTGGTTACTTAGTGAATGTTACAAATAGAGATTATAATTAAATCATTTGATCGACATTTTCCATCAAAATCTACAAAGTATTCACGTGAATTGCTTCCTTGGTGGACCGGTTTTGTATGAGACTTGAGACTTGTTTTCTTGAGTCATTTGATTGTGTTTCAAAGTGATTTTGAGCACATCACTTTGGTAGAAGGGTTTTTTACTCTATGCTAATATTAAGGGTTCTTAATGTGTGTAAATAGTTTATTTAACAAGTTACCTATAGGAGTTGTGCAACTGGTTAGCTTGCAGTATCTTGTCATATACAAGGATTAAAGTTCTACTTGATGAAATGAAGTACTTGACCTCTTTGTTATATTTGTTGCTAGATTATATAGAAAATCTTGTAGATATTCTAAAGGAAGTAATTCCAAGTCCCTATCATTAAAAGTTTTCAAAAAGTGTAGAGATTGGACTTTTGACCCTGATGAAAGAGGATTGGTAGAGGGGCTAGAGGGCTTGCAACAATTGGATGAACTATCACTTGGCATATATATTACTCTTTAGTGTCTAAAAATTGCTAGAATTTCCAAATTTATAGCAGAGTATAACACATTTGACAATCAACAATTGTTCTAATTCGATTGCTACTAGATTACCATCTTTATCTTTGAGGAAAATGTTGTAGCTAAATAGACTTGAATCAAATTATTGTGATTCACTTAAGAGCATAGAAATATATGAGAATGTAACTTAAAGGCAAGTAAATGACCGTTTATGAAGGGGGTTAGGGTTGACAAATTTGCACCATTTGAATATTTATGGTAGTAAATTAAGGAACCTGTCATGGCTTATATATACACAAAACCTTCAAACACTTGTGAACGTGGTTACTATACTCTCAAGAAGATCTTTGATGAAGATATTCTACAACATGTGGATAAAAATGCAAGTGCAAGGCTTTTCTCATCTTTGATATATCTTAAATTAAATGGTTTACCAAGATTGTGAAGCATTCACAATCAAACCTTATCATCTTCTTCACTAACATGGATTGTTATAGAGAAATGTCCTAGTTTGAAGAAGCTTTTGTTTGATTCTAATAGCAGAAAGAATAGCTTAAGAAGAGTTAAAGCTTAACCTAGATGGTGGCATAGGTTAGAATGGGATGATGAAGCTGCTAAGGCTTTTTTTACCTCGTTTGGGTTGATCTAATCCACAAAAATTGTGTTTGTTTATAGTAATTTCTAATGCTTCCAAATTATTTCATGTAATGTCTATGTAAGAAGTGTGTAGTGAATTATTCTTGTTCGATGAAGTGGCCTGATGTCGATTGCATTGTTCATCCTGTCTTTGTTGGGAAAATTATACTATCTCGTTTGATAGGATAGCGAGCTATGTATATAGCTTGATGGTTTTTTCCTCAAATCTCCTAGCTTGAGCTGTCCTTTTGTTATGATGCTTTGGATCCTTTTAATTTAGCGAACATTACTGGGTTGGATTTTTTGTCAAATCTATACTGAACTTAGCAAATAAGAAATGAAATATTAAGGGAGAAGATGGGAAAATTAAAAGATAACCAGTAACCTTGAATTGTAAATTAAAATCTATGAGGTATTGCTCTATACAATTCACTCTTTACGTGTTATTGTTAGCCTGTATTTAGACCACAGCATGAGCTCCCCCACATGAATTGTCCTCTGTGTACCCTCTATACTCGAAGTGGCCCTATCCTATTTACATCTCTTAGTGCCTTAAAGTCTTTAGTAGGAGTTGATCACAAGAAACTCAAATATAATAGATATTCAATTTTGAGTGTAGCTTATGCTTAAACCGACTAAGCATAGCAAGTATAAGCTATCTTATGATGGAATTATCTGTACATCCACTATACTTCAACCGCCTATAACAGTTCCAATGTGTAGTAGAATTTACTGTCAAGTAATGGGTGACATACTTTGTCGCAATGTATATGCTTTCAAATATCAAGGATATTTTGAGAATACCTCAAAGGGAACTTGGGACTTGATATTGGACATATATAAACTTCATGGCTTTAAGACAAGAATCTTGAGTTTAGATAAATTAACAACATTGAGGGCAAAGATTCAATTCAATTGTAGTCCACCCAACAAGATAAACTCATGTAGTTAAGGAAGTGAATAAATTCATGGTTATTTTCTTAGATAGCAAGTAACTTTATTTTATTTTACTTTTTTTTTTTTCCTTTGAAATTTTATGCACCATGCCAGTTTGGTGAACTCTTGATTTATTTGAAATTATATGGTTCTTGCAGTGATATATTTTGTATCTGTTAGCAAAGAGGCAAGCCTTGACACATAAGATTTTTTATTAAAATATTCCTCTTTATAATTGTTACTTCATTACAGGGTTAAATGATTATTGTCAATTTGACATACATATAAATAAATGATAAGCTACTCCTTTTCTTCTCTACACTTAGTAGAGCAATTTATGCTACTAAGAAACATAATCATGTCATAGTTATTAAAAATTGTCTTTAAGGTAATCCAGTAGACTAAGGCTATTAAACTTTTTATGCTCATCTTTAGAAGATTTCTTTTCTTGGGTGAATAGCACATCCATCAATGGTGATATGGTTGATGGCATGTTTTTCTTTTTTAGCTCAATTAGTGTCTTAAGTGTGTTTTCCCTTGCCCCCTGAATTGAATGCTGGCTTTGCTTTAACCTTGATAAGGATTGTGATGTTGCCTCCTAAGATTAAAACTCCAAAAAATGGGAACAAAAATTGAGTTTATTTTTTTATTTTCATTAATATTTTAGTGAATAACAGAGAAAAAGAGAGAGGGGTATCTTTTGAGAAGACTTAAGATCAATAGTGACAATTATAATGTAATCAACTTTGCAATTGTTAAATCGTTATGATAGTTATTGCCATTTATATCTAGGGCATTTTGCTTGATTGAATCTGGAATGCATATGGATCAAGAAAATGACAGCAGCTTGTTAAGTGGGCAGACAGACAACTTCCATGGGCAGCTCAAAGTTTGTCCTACTTGCTAGTGTTTAGTAAGAGAGTTTAGGTTTTCGTGAAAAAGACACATATACTCTCTCAATACGATGCTTTCTTTTTAAATCCATTGTTTGTTGCTCAATGAAATTCACTAGCTAACCTCAGTTAGTACATACAGAAAAGAAAGCCATATTGATATACCCAATAGCGAGCTTAATCCTTCTCAAAGACCAGATGGGACATTTGCTCACAAAATTTGATTATTTTCTATATTATGCACTTGGACAACAAACATGCTTATTTTTTTTTGTCTTGCCAGAGCAAAACCTATGAGTGAGGAACATGGAAAAAGACAACATAAATCTCGTAGGCAAGTTACATGGTTCTTTCAAATGTAAAAAATTTCATAAAAAACATTGCAAGCAAAATCCTCCATTTTCCTACCTTGTTATAACCTTGAACAATCATTTAAGTGCATATATTTGGAAATGAACTTTGGCCAGTAAGGTATTAGTACAAGCCGGAAGTTGATCAATAAGGAGAGAAAAGGTTGAAAGTTTAAACCAATTAACTACAGGTTTAAGTTAATTGCTGGATGTAGTTTGTGTATAATGAAAGAAAAATTGAAACTCACATACTCATCTACTAGTAGAGGCAAATGCAAATGCTTAAATCATGCATGGTCATACTAACTTACTAAGATGTTCTTCAAGAAATCATTCATAAGTTAAGTTTTACCTACAAACAGCAAATACCAGTTCGCGATTTTGCCATAGGTGCTAGTCAAATACTTGAAAACTTATAGCAATTAGAAAGGGAATAAGTAGTAGACAACCTGGTAATCTTATATGGTAGAAATTGAACTAAAGCATTGATAAGGAATGACTTGTCTACATTAGATCGACCCAAAATTGCAAACTCCAAAATATTTGTGTCCACAACATTAATATTTGAAGAGAAATCGCCCAAAAAATCAAATTATGTGTCAATAAAAGCAGAGTTAGTAGTGTAATAGGCACTGTAAAAAGAGAAACATCAGGGATTTTGATAGTTGATAGATTATTTGGATTTTAGAAGCCTGAGTTCAGTACTTTATAACAAAGCATATCAAAGTAGAATGCTGAAAGATTTTTCCAATATACCTTCCACAACACAAGCAGCACAAAAAAGAAAAGAGAAGAATGAAGACAAGTGAATAGCATTGAACTGACAATAAAAGAAACAAATTATATCAATTTCAACCAAAAGAAGAGAAACAAAAGAACCATTGGCCTATTTTGTGCTACCGCTTGCTTCAGTTGTTTTATTTGATTCCATCCTTAGTTAAACATCAAACATGTCAAGCAATTAAAACCCTTTATCTAAAGCTGTAATATTTTAGGTAGAGCGAAATGTGAAATGCTTAGATCACACTCTAGAATCTGGGATGCAACAACTCCACCACGTATCCATAATAAGGTAGCATGGATATGTGAAAGCTCATATACTATTACCTTATCATAGATATACATATATGCTGCAAAAACAACATTTGGCCATGAAAGGATGATAATGAAACAACATTTCAGCAAAATCATAAATCAAATACGGAGTTAGCAAAAGATGAATAATTAACTGTAATTGAAATAGCATTACGGTCGATGTTATTGGCGAATATCTGTTTTACAATTTCGTCATGAGAAGCAAGATAGTAGCTAAAGAAAACGTTAGTCTTTCGCTGAAAAAATCCATGATCTTTTTCTCTTTCGTTAACAAACGTGCATATAATGTAATAATATAATATGACATTATGTAACATATAATATGCTATATAAAATACATATTGTGACATATATACAAAAATATGACGTAAAATTATAGCGTAATATTGTAATGCATGCAATGTGACACTGGCTCTATATATATGTATTTATGTATATCATATATTATAGAGAGAGAGAGAGAGAAAGTATGCTTGTGTATATACATATATAAGTTATGTACATTATAAAGCATATAATATAGCATTAGTTACAACTGAGAGATTGTATGTGTGTATATGTATGCTTCATAATATATAGATTATCTATATTACACATATATTCCCTTTCTCTCTATCTCTCTCTGATAATTTCTCACTTAGTACGCCTAACGTCAACATGTATATATATATATATATATAAACAATATAATAATATATAAATAACATATATGCTATGTAATAAAGCATATAAATTAACAAATCTAATTTCTTATAATACGCACAATTTCCCTTTCGAGCAATTATTATCATTAAGAAAAAATTTTACGAAATCATGTGCCGAGCAAAGCATTTAAGGATATTTGTTAATTTATTCCTGACACATAATACAACACCATATGATTTTGTATGAAACATAATTCGCAAGATCAAATTCGGTTTATTAAGTCGTTATATCAAAGCTTTTCCCTTTCCGTTTAATTAACCTTTATATACATTATCATTTAGTAATAAGGATTGGAGAGTCGAAAATATATTATATTTTGCTTTGTTTTTATAGATAATATGGGTACAGAAAAAAAAAAAAAACTATATATGAATTCAACTATTAACCCATCTTCTCTGTACTTTAATATTGAAGGTTTTATGTTACATAGTAGTCTAATAATAAGTTTTAGCTTAATAGAATAGTTATATTACTTATAAAATCATAATATATTGGAAACCATTTAAATTCCTGACATATCATATTCCATCCTATAAGAAAAATTCGTACCAACATCTAAATGGTTGTATATGTTTATCCTTGAAATTTGACACTACAAACTATTCTCCAGGACTATTATATGATATAATTTCACTGTTTACCCTGAAATATATATATATATATATATATAAAGACATAACTCAGTTGATACACGTGAAAAAGAAAACTGGAAGAAAAAGGGAAAAGAAAAGAAAAGAAAAGAAGAAAAAAGAAAAAGAAAAAGAAAAAGAAAAGGACAACATTCACATATGCGTAAGTTTAACTAGTCCAAATTTCCCACACAATTTAAGCTATATCACGGACGATAGAAAAGATCAAGCAGAATACTTTGACATTGAATAAGCCATTTAGAGAAAAAAAAATGTATTGCATCACTCATAAACAACGATAAATATGACTGGAAAAAAGAAAAAAAAAAGAAAAAGAAAAATAAAAAAGAATATTACATATATTTGTTGCTAGAATATATCTATGGATTTCTCTTGATTATGATCTAAGTTAGTATGCATTAATTAGTTTATTTTTTAATTGTAGTGGTTGGTAGTTCTAAATGGTTGTTAGGTGATATTATTATAAAGTTATTTTTACTTACCACCATCAATCATGATTGTGGTACCTATTTATAGGACTCATTTGTATCTTTCATATGACTTCAATAATATTCTTTACTTTATATTTTCACTATGGTATCAAAGCTTAGTCATACCACAACTTATCATGGATGACAAAAATCCCCAAATCAAAAAAAGGAAAAAACAAGTGACATCATGAATAGCTCACGTGGCCGAATCTAGCAAAATTACTTTTTGTGATATATTAATTAAGCTTTATGGTAGATATATTGAAATGTTATATACAATCTAAATAGCTAACTCCACAATTAAACATCCAATTTTGTGCACTACATAATAAGGAATGGGCTTTTAGCTCTATATCTTATACCAATTTATTGATGTAAAGTTGCAAGTTTCTAAGCTATAACTTCTATCAAGAGATGTAAACTGTCTTTAGATGACAATTCTTTAAATGAAGTTATTAATACTACTTAATGCATAAGGTTCATCTTATTTAAGTGTTTTTCTTAGTTATCAAAACTTTGGACAATTTTATGGTAAAGTCACTTAAAAGTGACTATATGGTATGGTCATTGTAGATGGTTAAATCAAATTACAAGCTCTAAGCTTAATAATTAAATGAATTTGACTCTTTGAGTTAAAGTGATAGGGCCCAAAGAGTCAAATATATGAATCTGAGATGATTATGGGAAATTTGGTATGGTGTGCTTGAAGTAGGGCCCGTCAGATCGACTAATCTAATCCAACCTTTACAATTGTTGATTGCCATCACTATTCAATGAATGAGATTTATAACCAAGCTTTATAAATACCTAAGGCATTCTCATTTGAGAGAGAGAACTTTTGGGAGAAATACTGTTACTCTATTAAATTACTCTCTCAAAAGATCAAACCACAATTTATTAGAGAACATTACTTATTACCAAAGTACTAGAGCTTAATTGAAACTGCTCATTTCTCCTTTCCATTCTATTCACTCCTGATCATCTCTATATGTGTCACTTCTCTCCTTTGGCTTCGTGTAGCGCACTTGCATGCAATATGCATGTGACCCTCACTTTTGGACCTATATACCTACATTTTTTATGACTCCATTGGGTAAGGAAGCTGACACCATTGTACCTTTAAAGAGAAGGGTACTTGACATTGTTGATGATAACAATCAAGAGCTTGATACCAACATTGAAGCCACTGAACAAACGACACCTTCACTTAGTGATGCAAACTAAGGAAATGCTACACAAGAGGGTATATCTGATAATGTTCAAGTTATGCAAGTAATTCAAGAAAACAATAGAAAGATGGATCTCCTTATCGTAATGATGATTTAATTCAAGCCTACTATGACTGTTGTCACTATTGCACATCAGGGTACAGCTTTGCTAAACCCTATTAATGTTGCATCACAACGTGCCTCTCAAGTACCTCAGCAGATTGAGCCTCATACTGCTAATGAATAAGTTACAGCTGAAGAGCGAGCTCCTACACAAGAAACTCCACCTACACAATATCTAACAACTAAGTTAAGAGAGATAGGGACCCAAATCGAGGGCACTTCATCTTCACATATTACACCATGCATTAAAATTTCTAAACTTGTAAATCATCATAATTTTACCTTCATTATACTAGTAGAGGTTGGAACTTCTACTTTAAGAAGTTCATTTGTCACTAAGGAAAATTTGGATGCATATTTGAAAGAGATACACATGAAATCAATTTCAGGAGTTCCAAAACTCAAACTCTCTTATTGTCAATGCATAGATGCAAAATCCTACTCAAAGAACTATGTGAATCCTAAGTTCATGCTCTTTAATGGAATGAAGGGAAGTGTCAAAGAGCACGTGTTAAAATTTATTAGATACTCAAAGTTTATGAGTTAGATGATGACTTGAAACTTAAGGAATTCTCAAAGTTTCTCATGGAAAAGGTGTATACATGGTATATTAATCTTCCCTTCGACTTAGTGGATTCATGAGGAAATATAAGCAAAATGTTTCTATAAAAAAAATTTCTCCATTGAAGAGAGAGTGACTTTGACTAACATGGGAAAGATTTGTTAAAAACCAAGAGAAGTCCTTATAGACTCCATCGAATGATTTAGAGAGTGATCCCTTGATATTCAGGATATATGTGATGAAATGGAGTTAGTAAAGATTTATATCTAAGAAATGTTTACCGAGTATGTAGTGCATCTAGAGAATTTATCTTTAACTTCGTTCACTATATTAGTTGAAAATGCACAACAAACTAATAACTCAGTCGTATGATAAAGGGTGAGCATGCAAAATTCAATAAGTGAGGGCTATCTATGAATTCGGCTCAAAGCGAAGATCTTAAGGTAGGTGAGAAGCCTTAGATTGAGATTGAGATGTATAAATTTGAGAAGTTGATGTACCTACACCTGATGGGTAAATTGCATACAATGCTTGACATATGGCTACACGATGAAAATATTAAACTTCTATGAGTTGAGTGTCTCCCCATCGCAAAGGAGAAGAATGACAATTTTTTTTATAAATTTCACATAATTATAGGACATTCCACCAAGGATTATTTTACTTTAAAGAAGATATTCAATGAGAGAGTGTGAACTGGAGAGCTTATCATTGAGGACAATAATATTCGCAATAATCCTCTTCTAACTCATAACAACTAACATGAAGCAATAAATGCCATCACTCATGAGCCTACTATTATGATAGTAGATGATGCACTATCTACTGAGATACATAAAGAAAAAGAAAAATCAATTGAAGTTGAAGAGGATAAGTGCCCTACTATGGTAGCAGCACTTTTGAAAACATCAAGTTTTATGAACTTTTTTTACTTTCTAAGGTTTGATGAGAAAGCCAAGCTTACATCAGTAACTGCACTTACATAGAATTTTGAGGATCAATAAATGGAGTGTAAAGCAACGTAACTTATGAAAAGGATAACACGGGCACATGAAAATGCAATTTTATTTACTAATACTGATATGTGTGTCAAGAATCCAAATTACAATCGTCCTTTATATGTCGAGGGTACACTTAATGGGTACTCATTGAAGAGAACATTTATTTACATAGGTTCCTCTTTGAACATCATGCCTATATCCACCTTTTAAGCTGTTGGAGTTGATGTGCAACAACTCATGAAGTAACCAATTTTGTTAAATGACTTTAGGTACCGTTTGGTTACTGGTACTGGACAGAACAAGAGTACTGGACAGTACTAAAAAAGAAGGACTGGACAAAAAATATTTTTGTACTACGTTTGGTTTGTTTAGTACTGGACAAGGATTTTTGTGCTGTCTAGTGTTTGGATTGCAAAGTACTGGACTGGACATAGTAAATTTGACAGTTTTGCCCTTTTTAATTACTAGAGAAGGCTTTTGTGTTATGTAGTGTTTGAAATTACAAAGTACTGAACTGGACAGAGTAAAATTGACAATTTTTCCCTTTTATTTATATCATAGTTATTTATATATATTTGATATTATTATAAAAAAATGACTTGAAGGTTTAATATATTATATTAAATATTATAGGAAAAAGAATTTCGTTTTATTTTTGGAGTCGACACCTAACTGTTGTTGGGAAAGATTGAATTAAGACTAATGGAGCGGATTAGTCCTAATTTGGACTATTAGTCGTCGTGATTTCCTCTTCTCGTTTTTTTGTGAAAAGAGGAAAGGGGAAAACCGGAGTTTCTAAGTTTAGAGACTAACCTATTAAAACCCTAAGGTTACCACCTAATCTCCTAAAATTTACTTTATCTCAAAATATCTTTTATTTTATTTTTTTCGTCTTTTATTGTGTTTTTAAGTGAATTATGCTAGGAAAATATTTTTTATTCCTTTTTTAGGGTTGTCCCAAATGGGTGCCTACATACCTGCTATTCAGGATCAAATAAACTGTAGTTCGCTTTTCTTGAAAAACTTTAGTGTGTTTGTGAATTTTAATTATGAAATTTCTTTTAATTTATGTTTTTACCATTTTAGGATTTTTCTAAAAAATCTAAACCTAGGCTTGATAATTTGATTTTTTTTTTGAAAATGATAATTTTAAGGAAAAACACCAATTTTGGATTTATTTAAGAAAATGATTTTTCTAAGTGATAAAAATTCATTTTTTTTATTTTTCAACTCATTTATACTATTATAAATTTTTATTGCTTTTTTACTTAATTTATTATGATTTTTATAATTTTTATTAACTTTTATTAATTTTCATAATTTTTATTAAATTTTTATAATTTTATTAAATTTTTATTGAAAAATTTTCTCCTAGATTTTTATCTATCCTATTTCAAAATCTAAATCTTTATTTTTATTTTTCTAATATTTTTATTATTTTTTTATGAATTTTTACATTTTTATCATTTATTATTATACTTACTATTTTTATTTTCTTTCAAGGTAAGTATGAAGGGCAAATCCGGAATTTCAGAAAAATTACATTTAGTCCAGTACCTAATTTTTAGTACCGAATTACATGTGGTACTAAAATTTCTGATTTTGTCCAGTACGTAATTGGTCTTTAGTCCAGTACTTCCTTCATGTGTGGCAACCAAACGAGGGACAAAAAATTTTGTCCAGTCCAATGCCGAATTTCAATGCCAACCAAACGCTACCTTAATTACTCTCCTATGAAAAATTGGGACAAGTTAACATTGATTTTAAGGTTAGACCAATTCATAGTACTACTACTTTCCATATGATTGATGCACTTGTATCCTTGCATGATCACGATTTGATACCATTGATGTTAAATTAATGCATCAAAGGCCATTGAAAGGGAAAGAACGTATTCATTCCAACTACTAAGAATCCCATTGAGCATGATGAATCATATTTTATTAAGTCAACTTTCTTTAATGAGTTTGTTGATGAAGGAGAAATAGCTATTGCAAGACTTATTAGCATCCCTTTACCCACTAGGGAAGAAATTGAAGAGGATCAACAAAAGAAAAGAAGGATGTGTAGTTGTTGTGAAGGCAAGAAAAAGAATAAGCAATTAGTAGAAACTAAAGTTACAACAGGGAAAATAGGTGAAAAGTATACTGCTTATGACGGTCATAGGGATCTGAGGAGGTATACTTATCTTCTTTAGATCCCATATAACTTCAAGTTGTTTAGCCCACCTCCCAGCAAATGTAAGACCAAATGAAACCTCAAGATGAGAAAAATAGAAGAATTGGATCTAGCGTGATTAGGAGAACTGTCATGGCCAACCTTTATGAGCAAAGTCTTTTGCATGAGATAAAGTCTCCCCTTATTGAATTGTTAAAAGAATTCAAAGATGTATTTGCATGGATTGATGGGTGCTTAATTAGATATGTATATTAAGTGAGATTTAAAGTATTTTTTTCTCATTTTGGTGTATTTTTTAATAATTTAAATTTTAATTGAGTAATATTTTGATTTTAGGATTTTGATAGATAATTGAATTAAAAAGGAAGAAAATGAATCAAATTTTACTCAATTTGAAGTTGAATATAATAAGTTATGAATTTTTGAAAATAAACATAAACAGTAAACATGACCATGCCAAGAGTGTGTTGAAATTGAAACTTGAAAAAATAAAAGCCGAGAGTTACACAGGGGTGAGACACGACCATGTCTATTAGTCATGTATCTCTCGGTGATAATTATTTTGAAGCATAACATAGACATGACCTCTAGACATGACCATGTCTAGGTTGTATCAACTGTAGATTCCAATTTTTTTGAAATTTTGTTCAACAATTTTGACATGACCCAAAGTACGACCGTGTTAAACAATGTGTTGGTATAAAAATAAACTTTTGGACACTTGCTATATAACAGATAAAAGGGAGCTAACCTCATAACTTTTAAAAGAAATTTTTTATATGTTTTAGGGGGCTCTTGAGAGAATAAAATAGTACTTTCTTTTACTTCAAGAATTAAGGTTTTTCTTTGAGTTTTTCTTTGATTTCTTTCATGATGCATGCTTTTTCATCGTTGAGGATTTCTATTCTCAACATGATTAGAGCTTAATTTTCTTAGTAGCTTAATTTTCTTAGTATCTAGACTTGTAAATTAGGATTATTATGTGATTGGGTTTATTGTTATTTTAATTAATTCTTGGATTTCTTGATTCGATCATGTGCTCTTAATTTTGTTTAAATTAATATTTCTAAGGCATTACTCTAACTATTTGATACTATACATTATGATGAGAAATCTAATGTATAATTACATCTAGCATGTTTGAAGGGAATTGATGTAATCTTACAGATAAATTATGGAATTTTTCAAGAATTGATTCAATTGTTTTTACAGAATTTATTGGTTTTAATGCAATATTTGAAATATGCTATTATAAAGAGATTCAAATAAGTATTTTTAATACTAGGGTTAATAAACTTGGGAGGGTTATTAACTTAATTTAGGAATTCTCTCGATCAATGAAATTAAATAAGGATTTGAATTAATTTTATTGATGTCACATAATAAATCCTAGGGAAAGCAAAGTCTAGATACTTGTCTTACCATATTGAAGTAATTGCAATATGTTTTGCTCTTCTTTTTTTCAATTTAATCTTTAGTTTAATAGTTAATAATTAGTTATAAGTTTTAAATTAATTAATTTTTATAATTTATTGGTTAAATAATATGGTATAGGTTAGTATTAATACTCATAATCCCTACGAGACGACATCCGTATTCAGTTCACTAAATTACAAAATTTGATAAGTATATTTACCTTACATCATGGACGTATGAAGAAATGCTAGGACTAGATGCTAGTCTTATATTACATAGACTGAACATTGCCTCAGGGATCACACCTATAAAACAAGCACAATAGATCTTTTGTCTTGAGATTGAAGTTCAAATTAAGCAAGAGATTGAAAAATTGCTTCATGCAGGCTTTATTAAGCCAATTAAACATCTTACATGGTTAGCTAATATTATACCGATAAGAAAGAAGAATAGTTAAATACATGTATGTGTTGAATTTTGAGATTTAAACAAGGCTTACCTAAAGGATGATTTCCCTTTGCCAAATATCGATACTCTGGTAGATACAACTATAGGGCATGAATTATTTTCGATTATGGGTGGTTTTAGTGGTTATAATTAGATCAAAATGGTGATTGGGGATGCTAAATGTATTGCATTCAGAGTGCTAGTAGGAAAGTTGTATTACATTGTTATACCTTTTGGACTTAAGAATGCAAGGGCTACTTATCAAAGAGCAATGGTTACCATATTTCATGATATGATGCATGACTTTATAACTAATTACGTTGACGATATCATCATCAAATCAAGAAGGGCTTAATCATTTAATTCACTTGCAAAAGGTTTTTGAATGATGTAGGCTATATAAGCCTCACATGAATCCTTTGAAATGCATTTTTGGTGTAGTCTCACAAAAATTTCTAGGATTTATGGTTCATAAGAAGGGAATTGATGTTAACTCGGTGAAAATTCGAGCTATATTGTCTTTGCCATCCCCCACTACTCTAAAAGAGCTAAAAACCTTCTTGGGTAAAGTTTCTTAAATCAGAAGATTTGTGCTAGTACTTGTAAAGATCTCATATCCCTTATGAAAAAAAAAAAAAAGGAACTTCATTTAAATGGGAGCTAGACTTAGGAAAGCAGGTTAAATGAGCCGACTTGCCTCAAGCTGTGTTATCCTACGGGTCAATGTGGGCTAACCCGCTTTAAAAGCAAGCCAAATGACCCAACCTACCCTACACAGGTTTGTGAGTTAAGCACGCCAACCCACTAACCCACAATTCATCTATAATAATTTTTTTTATAGAAAATTAAATATTTTCAAAGTAATAATATATTTTTAATTCTTTACAATATAAGTGTCATACAACAATTACATAAAACCAACAACTAATAAGTATACATTTGAATTTTTTTTTAATTTAATCATAATTCATAACAATCACTACCCTATATAAAGAACCTTGTCCTCAAAAGTGTTAAATGATAAAAGTAATGTAGTTTTTGCTATTAACAAAAAAGAAAAAAAAAAAAGAAAAGAGGGGGAGAAAAAAGAAAAAAAAAAGTAATTTAGATGTTCTTCTATAACTTCAATTCTCCATACTCATTTGAATTTGGTCTATTTATGAGAAAAATAGCTATAAGTTGACAATAAAAATATCAACTTTAAATCTCTTTTGTCATTCCTATGAATAATGCCATTATATATCTTAAAGAACAAAAAGTTTGAATCTCATATGACAGAGAGCCGAACAACCTCAAACCACAATCATGCAAATGTAGCAATTATCATCAAGTCCTTTCATTAATCATACAAGAAAACAAAGTCAATTAAAAAGAAGAAGAAGAAGCTACTAAAACACCCATCATTCCTTCTCATTTTGTTTATATCCATCAATCATCATCATCAATAACCAAATTCGAGTTTCCCTTAGATGAAGTTGTTCTAATTTCTTTTCTTCATCTACAATTCATCAACACACACATATAATTAGATACAAATGTTAAAAGCTTAGAATTATACATTAAAAGAAAATTTTACCAATAGAAAAGAAAAGAAAAGAAAAGAAAAGAAAAAAGGAAAGAAACCACCTTCACAAGCAAATTTTTGTAACCAATTACGTGTATAAATTAAAGCTTCCACATTTGTAGAGAGCATAGAACTATAGTGAAGGATAATGTTGGATGAAGAGAGTCTATAAAACACCGAATGATAAAATTTACTCTTGGTCATTCTATACCCTTCATCTGCCTTACTAAATTTGCTGAATAAAGATCGAGGAATTTGCTTCAAACCATACAATGATTTTCGAAGATGACAAACTTTACCATTCTCCCCCTGAGCAACAAAACCAAGTGGTTGCTCCATATAAACTTCTTCTTGTAGATCACCATATAAGAAGACATTCTTTATATCTAGCTAATACAATGGCTAGTCATTAGTAGTTGTCATAGACATAAACAAACGAACAGATGTTAATTTAGCCACTTGAGATAAGGTACCAAAATAATCTACACCATAGGTCTAGGCATAGCCTTTAACAACGAGATGAGCTTTAAGCATAGCCCTTAACAATGAGATGAGCTTTAAGTTAAGCAATAGATCAATCAGGATTGACTTGAACTGCAAACACCCATTTACATCCAATAGCCTTTTTTTTTTCTATAGGTAAACTAACCAAATCTCAAGTATCATTAGCATCTAAAGCATTCATCTCCTCTATAATTATCGTACACTAGCCAAGATGAGATAAGGCCTCATGAATAGTTTTAGGAATGGATATAGTATTAAGAGAGGCGACAAACAAGCATGAAGCAGATGATAAATAATCATATGACACAAATGATGAAATAGAGTAAGTGCATTGTCATTTACCTTTGCGAAGAGCAATTGGAAGATCAAGATCCTTATATATTAGATCGAATACCGAAGAAGAGACTGGAGTTGGGCATGTGATAGGATGATTCTGACATCTAGTATACACATGACAAATTGTTGGATGAGACAATGGAGTAGATTTAATATTTGGTGACTGATAGATATTGTGGTAAACCAATAAATCATCATTCTCCCCCTTACTATTAGTAGGCTTAGATGAAGCGGGAAAAAAAGGACAATATTCCTTAAAGGTTACATCAGCAAATACAAGAAATTTATTAAGACCGGGACAATAACATAAATAACCTTTCTATAAATGGGAATAACCTAAGAAAACACATTTAACAAATGTAGGATCAAGTTTGGTGAGATGAAAGTAGACATCTCGAACAAAACATGTACTGCCAAATATATAAGGCTCAATGGGAAATGAGGATTTTGTGGGAAAAAGAATGCTATAAGGAATGTCACCTTTAAGAACCGATAATGGCATACAGCTAATTAGGAAGCATGCTATGGACACAACTTCAGCCCAAAAGTGTTTAGGAACATGTGTTTGAAATAATAGTACTCTAGCTATCTCAAGAAGATGCATATTTTTTCTTTCAGCTATACCATTTTGAAATGGTGTATCAACACATGAAGATTGATGAATAATTTCATGTTTGGTCATATAATTATTAAATACATCAGATAAATATTCTTTGATATTGTCACTTCTCAAAATTCGCACCGAAGTGTTAAATTAAGTTTGAATTTCAACACAAAAGGTAATGGAATAAGAAAATAACCCAGAACAACTTTTCATTAAATAAAACTAAGTCATTTGGGAAAAATCATCAATAAAAGTAATAAAATAACAAGCTCTAGTTTTGGACATAACTAGACAAGAACCTCAAACATTTGAATGTACTAACTCAAAAGGAGCACTAGCTCTTTTATTGACATGGGGAACATAAGACCGATGATGGTGTTTAGTATATTGACATGACTCACAATCTAAAGATGACATACTCTGAAATTGAGGACACAATTTCTTTAAGGTAGAAAGAGAAGGATGGCCTAATTGGCAATGAGCTTTAAAAGGTGTTAAGACACTTGAGTAAGCAATGGGCTAGGAGACATTCGCTTGAGTATCCTGGACATAGAGACCTCCTGACACACGTCCTTTACCAATAATTTTCTTCATCAAAATATCCTGAAATAGACAATAATCAAGAAAAAATGAGACATAATAATTTAGAGCACATGTGATTTTGCTTACAGACATTAAATTGAAGGAGAAATTTGGTATACTTAAAATAGATGATAAAGAAAGGAATGGAGTAGATTGTACATTGCCAGAACCCAAAACTGATGATGTAGGACCATCAGCTAAAGTGACCAGGGAAGAAGAGGTGTGTGGTGTAAAAATGTTGAAAAGACTAGGATTACCTATCATATGATTAGTAACACCTAAGTTAATAGCTCATTACGAAGTGGAAGAAACTTTGCTGAATTGAGATTGTAGCCTTAGTCTAGGCCTAAGGCATCACTTACTAACTTGAGTCAACTATGTACAAGCAACACCCAATTACTTAAGCCAAGTTTGATTATTGGTCCAGTTATTATTTCCATCCTAACAAATAACACACATGTTACTATGTACCTTTAAGGTTGAAGATTCTTGAGTTGAAGGTCAAGTCCCATTGACTAAGATCACTTGATTTTCATGCATTAAGAGAGAAAATTTAGGTTAGTAAATCATTTAATTAACTTGGTCACTAAATTAGGTTTGGTCTAAACTTGCTAAGGCCTATACTAGTTAAGAGCCTAAAAAAGGGTAAGAAGGCTCAATTGACTTTTTAATTAAATTTGGCCCATATGACTTGATATTTATTAATTTAGTCGATTTATGTTATTATAATTACCAATTATTTCTCTAATTACTCATTTGGCCTTTACTTTATTTATTTCCCAAGGTTAAGCCTATTAAGCTTAAATCCATTAAATTTCTACTATTGACTAAGTCCATTACTATATGTCTTCTACTAAGGCCCAATTGGGGTTTTGGGCCCTAAAGAGAAATGAGTCTAACAATTTTTGGAATTGAGCTCACTAGCCTCTATTAAGTTGATTAACTTATTAATTAAAGTGATTTTATCTCACTAGGACCTAATTATTTTAATTATAATTAATTTACTCATTTAGGTAATGTCCTAATTCATGTGTCTAGGCTTAATTTGATTAGTTTAAGTCCAATTAACTTACTTAGGCCCAATTATTAGTCTTATGCCTATTTTAGGTCTATTTAGTTATTTAGGCCCAATTTGATTAGTTTAAGTCCAATTAGGTTATTTAGGCCTAATCATTAGTCTCATATTCTTTTTCAGTTCAATTAACCTATTTTAACTCATTATGTGATATTATGTCTAAATTAAGCTCATTATAATTTAGTGTGTTATACCTATTACTTCTAGGCCCAATTAAATTGTCATGACTAAGTCAAACTCATTTTAGGTCTTTCATCAATTTTAGGCTCTATTAGTCATAAGGTCCATTTAGGACATTTAATGATGTGCTTAAATTCCAAGCACATGAACACAAACCAATTGAAGAATTCAACCAAACAAAGTTCACAAAAATGGCGTGATGAACAATGGCTACGTGAACCCTAATTGTAAGAAACAATTTGCTCCGATACCAAAATATGATGTGCTTTAAAATTCGAATCACAAGCACACAATTGCAATTGAAGAATCAACTAAACAAATTCCACAAAGTGGCGTGATGAAATTCAAATCCCAATTAAGCAAATGACCAAACGAAATTTGAACTAATAAGTATGTGATTTTTCAATGGAAAATCACGCAATTACACTAGGAAGTAATTTCAAAATTGAAAATGACCAAATCTGAAAATTACAACCTAAATCACGTGAATAGAAAGTATCCACAAATTGTACCTAGATATGACTCACTAAACACAATTTGTTAACAACAAAAGTAAGATTAATATGACTCACAATCTCCTCTTATTGAATCTCACAACAATTTCACAAAAAATTGATAAGAGATCTTTGATTTGCAAGGCTCTCCCTTACGGCTCAAAGAGTGTGTATTTTATCAAATTATCAAAAAGCTCCCTAAAAACCTAATTACCAAGTATTTATACTTGCTCCTATTAGGGTTAAAATAAATAAAAAATTACAAAATTACCACTAGGTGGTCGGTTCCAAAAATCAAAATTACAAGTACAAAATAAACAAAATGGTTGGTTCTCATAGCAACAATTACATATTCAAATGGTCTTCAAGTGGTCGGTTCTTCACTTTAATTGAACAATTTGTTGGACCAATTCTTCTTTGGTTTATGTCGGTTCATGAATAACCTACAAGTTGAGCTTTAGCAAGTTTATCCATCGCCTTGTAAAAATCGACAAGTATACCTGCTGGAATGCACAACAAATAAGTAATAGAAAAGAAGTTAGTATACAAATATTTTTGGGGTCAGTTTGTTCAAAGAGGACTCTCGTCGCCAAATTTTGTAACATTTTGGCTCTTGTCCTAATGATTGGTCTTGTAAGATTTTGATTCTTATCATTTAATCTTGATAAAGCCCATTTAAAGTATGTGACGAGCCCTAAAGAAGAAATGAGCCCAAATTAAATTTGGGATTTGGGCCCATTAAGTTTATTTGAGTCAATTAAACTTAATTATGATTCATTTTCTCACTTAATTCCCAATTTGATTAGTTTAGCTAATTAATCCTAATTATGCAAATTATAAGTTAACTTGTAAACTACCCATAGGAGAGGGTATTGGGTTGATCTATGGGCTTATTAGAGTGGCTTGGCTTTAGGATTAAGTTGGCCTTAATTTAAAGTCTTTAAATCATCTAAATATTATGCCAATTTATCCAAATTAATTCTTCTAAAAGCCTACCAACTTTAATTGTACATAACTTTCTCATTTTAACTCCAAATTAGGTCAAACCAAAGCCAAATTGCTCCTAATTACTTCATCTTCCTAATTTATCACAAAAATCCTTATTTTAACCATTTTAGGCCTTTTAAAAACACCTATTTAGTCAAGTTACCAATTTTTTACTTCAATTTATCATAATTTAGTTATTTCGACTTCAAATCAGTCCAAAACAAAGTCAATTTATTCATACTCACTTCTACTTTCTAAAGAATCATTTAAATCCATTAAGCAAAATAATTACCAAAAACTAGCCAAAATAACCTAAAATGCAAAGTTATGCAAAATCACAAATAACATTCAATCAATTCAACTCCGATTTGGTTTTTAAGCATCATTTAGCATCCAATTAATGCTTCATCATTAATTTAATATGTTGTAGCTCTAATCAACTCAATTTCATCAAAATCAAACACAATTTACTCTAGCAAAATGGCATCACACTTAGGGGTCACAAAATATCATTTTTTTTTCTTTCCATTTATAATTTTATCCTTAACTTACTAAACATTTTCTAAACCTTACATTATCAATTAAACTCAATTTAAACTTCAAACTCCTTTATTAATCCAAACCATGAACGTTAGAAATTTCAAATTATAGCACTCAAGAGTCAGTTTTAACATCTAATCTCCAATCTACATCAAAACCATCATCTACAACACTTCACTTTCATCAATTATCACTTAAAACATTATCTATCATAGAAATTGACATCCAAAACATCAAATTGTCATCACAAACAGCTTATAAACGTCTTAAATTTCCAAAAATCTAATCATTATCACTTTAAAAGTGGTGGCATGAATCATATTTACACAAGCTTGCTGTTTTTCCTTCTAAACTCATTTCTAACCATCCATTTTTACACCTAACCTCGTTTTTAGTATGTCAACTCTTCAACCATCATTTGGAAACATTAAAGACATTCAAAAAGGGCAATATAGGCGGTGGCAAGGATAGTTCTACACTCCATCAATCATAGATTTCATCCCATAATAAATATCTTACTTTAGTCTCTTCAACAAAAGTATGCCACCCCTACTTAAGCTCCAAGAGAAGTTTCCTTTGCAACTCTATCGAGTTACTATGATCAAAAGGGCCAATTACTCCTATTTTAGATTGGTAGACTTTACTTACCCACTTTAGTAAGCCCACGTCACACATTGCAAGAGCCCATGTCCTTCTTCTTCTTAAGTAAAACCTAAAGTTTAAGTGATAAAAGAGTTTGGTAAGTAACTATATTAAGGTAGAAAGTGGCATCTTAATGTAAGGTTTAGGGTTTTAGGTGAGGGTTTAACTTTCTTACCTTTGTAGGGTTTTAGAAAAATGAAGGATGGGCTAAGGAAGGTGGTAATCGGGTTTGTTGGGTGGGGTGGGGGAAGGGGTTGTATGGGATTCTAAAACCATAAAGTTTTAAGGGTACAACGAGGGACCACAAGGGTTTGATGCCAAAATACTATGTGTTTCCAAGTGTCACTACTTTAGCACGTAAGAATTCCCCTAATCATTTTATTCCTAATTCATTTTATTCCCAAATTAATTTGTTCACCTCAAACTTTTGGTCATCCTTTAATTAAACTAAGCTTAGGGGCATTTTGGTCATCTTGTGAATCTAACCTTTATACTTTAATTACTCTTTTCCAATTGACTTGAAATAATTCCTTAATGATTTCATTTACCTAATTGAGGTCTTGGATCTTTATTTAGGGTCACGAGTCTAATCTAAAGCTAATTTTAATAAAATTGAGTTTAGGGGCAAAAAAAGTTATTTTAAAAAAATGTCCCTAATTTTTGTAAATCCTTCATTAATTGATTTTGAATTTTTCCTTCATTTTCTTATTTCATTAACCTTATTTATTAATTTGGGGTTTTTCAACATTACACTCCTATTCCTAAAAGAAAGACCATTGAGATATGTAAGCAAACTATTTATAACCTTTAAAAAAAAACACTTTTAAAAATAATTTACGTGAAAATAAGACAGTAAAAAGATAAAACAATATGTCAACTATAACTTCAAGTATTCATTGATTCTGAGAGATCAAGCTCAATTGAATGAATATATAAATGGTGGAATATTACAAAAATTAGACAAGTTTGATAGACTATTTTGTAGTTCAATCATTTGCTCAAGGATGCCTCCTCAATCTTTCTTTAGAGAACATGGAAATCAATCTCTAAAAGTATATAATAGTAGCTAAAGCTCATATAAAGCTAATAATTGTTACTTTTGGAATGTCACAAACAAGTGGTAGATGTTTTTGATTCGACTAATGTGATACTTTATCTTATTCTTATCTATAAGATTAAAGTGAATGGAGGTGTTATCTATCTTACATAATTTTAATTAAATAGAATTAAAAATAACGTATAAAGATAAGTTATTACTTTATCTTATTCTTATCTATAAGATTAAAGTGAATAGAGGTGTTATCTATCTTACATAATTTTAATTAAAAATAATGTATAAAGATAAGTTATTTTAAGTGATGGTTATATGCAAATAAGCTATTTCAAATAGTTATTCTAGATGATAGTTATGTAGAAATCAAATAATTTTGGATTATTATTTTGAATGATTACTCAATTATTTATATTTAGGCACTTGTAACACTAATACGATGTCTACTAATGAGCTATTTACTCAAATGATTGTTTTTAGGGACATTATAATTGTTTTCACTTTCTCTCTAGTAGAGGGTACTTAATTAGCTAATCCATGCTTTCTAATTAGTGTTTGAAGGCGGTATGCATTAGGGAACCTTCTAACTCTAGCCATCTAAGCTTTTAATAGCTGTACCTCTAATGATCGAAGGCATTCGAACATTTGTAGTCATGGATGAGATGGATGCTTTGAATATAGTAGAGTGGGTTTAGCTATTCCGGTAGAAGAAGTTGCCGTTGAGTTTTTTACTTTGAACATTAATCAATATCCAGTAATGATGTGGTAGTCAGTATCCATTCACCAAAGATTTGAGTTTTTGGTGGAATAAGACTAGAACATGGAACTGAAAGCCTTGCCTAGATCGTGACTACAATAAGAGACATGTGCTCCATGATTATAGGTATTGAAGTCATCAATCTTGATTTGAGTGGAGTCCACTTCGGCATTAGGGTATTCATAAAGTCGAAATAGCCTCTTTATGTCACATTGATCCAATGACATCTATACCTTGTTTTTGGGATGTCATCATGTGATAATTTCAATTTTTATCGTCTATATTTATTCCATTTAGGATTGGCTATCTTTCTTTCGCACTTCCTTAGAACTCAATGAGACTGTAAGGCTCTAAGCTTGACATAAAATGGTTCGAACAGCCTACCTACTTTGTTTGCTCATTCCAATTAACTCTTTATTTAACTGGCAATGCAAAGAAATTGAAGTAAAAGAAACTCTTGAAGACAATCTTAGAATCAAGAAATCATGGGGGGAAAGGCACTAAGAGTAAGAATGTGAAGTCCTTTAAATTCTACCTTTGTATCCAAACTTGGTACAAAATTTAGGAGCAAGTGCAATAAATATGCATCTAATGCAACCTATGATGATATGAGAAAATCATGTTTATGATCTAATAAGAATGGTGAAGTGATGTAAATAATGGAAACATGATGGAAATGTCATAGTTGAGCACAATAACCATCAATGGTGATGTATACCCATGACAACAAATTGGCGAGGTGTGAAAAATATGGAGCCTATTATTAAGTTGCAAAAGTGGAAAGTCCATCTAGAAATCTTTATTCTCGCTGACCTCGAAGAGGCTCATCAATAGAATATTATCATCTAAGAATTGTTGTTGTGGTGTAGTATCTCTTGTGGCTAAAGTCACATATGAACTATAAAAGGGAATCAATAATAATTTATAAGGTTAAGGTAGTAAATATCAAGTCGATAAGCTTAAAGCTTGAAAAAGCCTATTAGTCACTTATTGATTTAGCTATTAATTATTTTGGTTTAAAGGAGTTATAAGTGATATCAAAACCGATCTTTTATGTTAGGACTTTTGTAATCTTATGGCATGAATGTTGGTCTCTAAGTGTAATTAATCAGATTCAAGCCTTTCCTTCCCCCACCATAATCACTGAAAAAAACAAAAGAAGAAGAAAGATAATCTTTTATCTTTAATTGTATGAATCAAAGATGAACCAATAAGCTATAGTAAGATAGTAAATATTAAGTGGCTTTTAGCCTTTAGTGTTAGGATTACAATTAACAACGATACAAAATACTGATAAAAAATATTCAATAATTTTAGGGCATTTATTACAGCATGTCTAAAAAAAATTGTAAAATATTTTTGTGAAACAAACATACCCTTAATCTGTGTGTCATTCATATCTTGTAGGGAAAATTACAAACTAGAGGATGAATATATTAAGTTAAATTTAAATCAAAGATGAAACTTTTTAATAGTTTAAATAGATGATGGATGTCATTTAATTAGTACAAATAGATAACATTGTTATGTAAAATGGTACAAATAGAGATGATGTTATATTCAAATAAAGAAGATGAATGTTTTGTATATTTAATTGAAATCTAATGACTTTACATTATAGCTATTAACGTAATTCAATATTTATAATACTTTATATAACGTTTATCATTTATTTAAATTATTATAAGATTTAATCATAATTTATTTTAAAAAATAAAAAATTTTATCTTCTATTTAAATTTGATTGTAAACTTCATAGTGATCATTTAATGTTTCAAAATAATTGAAGAACACATATTATCAAACAATGTTGACTATTTTGATTACCTTTAATCACATTTTGGTGATGAAACAAATACATAATATGGAAAATATATCTTCTATATATATAAACTTATCATCGAAAAAGATACACATATATTATTATGATTTATAATATGTTATACGTATATGTGCATAATTATGTTTATTTTGCAAATTTAAATTAATTTAATAATTATACAATGTAGGCAGGAGCATAAAGGGCACGGGTCATCTGACCGGGTCGGATCCCCACGTCTAGGCCAGAGCTTTCTTTTAGTAGAAATAAGCCCACTGAGTTAGTCTCTCCCCCAAGAAATCTCCTCATTTTCATCTCAACAGCCAGTGAAGAACCGGAGGAAGAAGCGACAGCAGAATTTGCAAACACGAACCCAAAATCAATGGCACCTGAGCCTGAAGACGAGATCAAGGATGAGAAAAACCCTAGGCCTCTTGATGAAGATGACATCGCACTTCTCAAAACCTACGTATGTCTCCCCCTTCCCGAAACCCTAATTTCCATTTCTTTTGATTTTATGTTTGTTTTCATGTTGAATTGTAGTGTTGATGTTAGTGGTTTTAGGATCTGTTTAGTGTTGCTTTTTGGTTTGATTGATTTTTCTGGTTGTTATTTTGATCTTAGTTTGAAGAAATTGCTCTTTGGTAATTTGAAATTAGAGTTTTTGGTCGAACTCTCTGTGAAATATTGATAAGTTGGCTAGTCTTTGAGCTCGATGTTGAGGCAATAAAGTTAATGGGGGGATCCGATTTCAATTGCGATTTATATTTCGTCGTGGTTGTTGCAATTGGTTAAGTTGCTCTCTCGGTGGTCAATGGTGTCACGGATTTGAGGCGCGGAAACAGCCTCTTCCCAGAATGTGGGGGAAGGCTGTTTGTAGATGTTATTGTCCTTACCCTTACCCAACCGTGTTCGAGAAGCATTTCTTCACACTGGGTTATGCCCTTTTGTGGAGTAATGTGGTTGTACGGTTGCCATAATGCACAAGATTGATTGATATCGTAATAAGTATTGACAAATTTAGCCAGTAACTTATTTTTGGAGATCATGCTTATTTATTGGTTTACATGGGAGAGGATAGTGTGGAGTTCGTGTGTGGCCCATATATTTTACATTAAATCGTCTTGCTTGCTATCTACCTTGTGAGCTTAATTTTTTAGCGTTTGAATTATGCAGGGCTTGGGACCTTATTCCACCAGTATAAAAAATGTGGAAAAGGAGATCAAGGAAATGGCAAAAAAAGTCAATGACTTGTGTGGTAAGTTTTGTCGGTCCATATGATTTTAGGTTTTAACTCTTTGTTGAGCCTTTTATTGAGTAAAAATTCTTGATGGAGCTGTAAGGTGAAAAAAAAGACGCTTGTTTAATTGTGACTTGAACTAGTTCTTTGTTTTTGCTATGCTTGACAAGCTATAATATGAAATCACTGCCTGGGCTAGTTTAGAAGGATGAGGTGGAGTACCTTATGTTGTTCAACACATTGTTTCTTTCTTGGTGTCAGTGGAAGGTGTTTTACTGCATCCATGCAGGATCCTTCTTGTGAAGAGTTCTTTTAATTTGGACATTTCTGCAGTTACTCACATGATGTGTTATTTTCTGGGTTGGTGTTGGGAGTGGGTGGGGGTGGGGTGAGAGGTATAGGTGGAAACCCAAGAGATTGTCCTAGTTCCCAACGTCATTTCTTGCAGCTACATACATAATGCAAGCTGTACCTCATAAGTGCATGGGTCTTGTAGGATGTTCATGTGATTGGGTTGTTACATATTAATGTAGAATAAACGACTTATTTCTAGCTTACTACTCTGCTAAATTGTGGAACTTATTTCTGAATGCTTTTCTTTTGAGGCCATTCACTTTCTCATATTATTAGTATTTTCATTTTTCAGTCTCACAATTGCCTGTGGCAATTCAATATTATATGTCCATGAAAAATTGTGGCTTTGGTGCTTTAGGTATCAAAGAGTCAGACACAGGCTTAGCTGCACCCAGCCAATGGGATCTTGTTTCTGATAAGCAAATGATGCAAGAGGAGCAGCCTCTTCAGGTTAAGATTGTTTTAGTTTGTCAACTGATCATTCAATGACTTTTGAGTTGTCAGAAGTAATAATTGCACTCTGTCAAACAGGTGGCAAGATGTACCAAGATTATCAGTCCAAATACAGAAGAGGCCAAATATGTTATAAATGTAAAACAAATTGCGAAGGTATCTGAGCATACGTATTCTTCATTTAATGAATGCAAGTATCTTTTTTCAAATGTTGGAGGAATCTCACATTATTTTTATGAATTGCAGTTTGTTGTTGGACTTGGTGATAAGGTTTCACCTACAGATATAGAAGAAGGCATGCGAGTAGGGTAAGTCCTAAAAGATTTTCTAACTGTGGAACATGAGGCTTGTGTATTCTATCCAGGATAATTCCTTATTATGTGCTACTACTAATCTGTAGAATTTTTGGAGTAATCACTGCCTTTGCTGCATGCGTGATTTGTGTGTAGTTGTTTACCTATGCATGGATTCAGCTAAGCATTTCATTTAGATGTTGTGATTGTCTGTCTACAACATGTGGACAATCTTTATAGAGTTTTTTAAATACCGTAGTATTTTATGGAGCGATTTTACATGCTTTAGCTACTCCATTCATATAATGCCTTAAAAAAAGTTTCATGATTTATTTTTAGAAATTTTCTTCTCTTTGGGGCTTTTTGGGTTGCATTCTTTTTCTTTTGTCTCTTTTAGTTGACTTCTATCCTGTCATTTCAGTGTTGACAGAAATAAATACCAGATTCAGATTCCATTGCCGCCAAAGATTGACCCAAGTGTAACAATGATGACGGTAGAAGAGAAGCCAGATGTGACATATAATGATGTTGGTGGATGCAAGGAGCAGATAGAGAAGATGCGAGAAGTATGGTCTACTTTTGTTTTCCTTTAGTGAAATTAGACCCTGTTGCTTGTCTAAGTAACTTTGCTGAATTACTACTTCTCTCTGCAGTGAAAGTAAAACTGCATATGAGATGAAAGAATGATCTGCTGATTATTTTTTTTCCCAAGGTTGTTGAGTTGCCCATGCTTCACCCAGAGAAGTTTGTGAAGCTTGGAATCGATCCTCCGAAGGGTGTTCTATGTTATGGGCCACCTGGGACAGGTAAAACACTTTTAGCTAGAGCTGTGGCTAACAGAACGGATGCTTGCTTTATTCGTGTCATCGGAAGTGAGCTGGTGCAGAAATATGTTGGTGAGGGAGCAAGGATGGTTCGGGAGTTGTTTCAGGTTTGAGTCTATTTACCACTTCGTACATTGTTGTTTGGTTGCATGATGTGTATAACTGTTGTTTTATGTTATGATTCTGAAATATCTTCTGTTTGCCTTTTAGATGGCACGGTCTAAAAAGGCCTGTATTGTATTTTTCGATGAAGTTGATGCTATTGGTGGTGCACGCTTTGATGATGGTGTGGGTGGAGACAATGAAGTCCAAAGGACCATGCTTGAAAT
This sequence comes from Laguncularia racemosa, assembly GCA_037954665.1. Lineage (NCBI taxonomy): Eukaryota > Viridiplantae > Streptophyta > Magnoliopsida > Myrtales > Combretaceae > Laguncularia > Laguncularia racemosa. The sequence goes on along the minus strand of JBBMOL010000099.1, from coordinate 2,715,348 downwards.
AGTAAACCAGCTTGATGGTTTTGATGCCCGTGGGAACATTAAAGTTCTTATGGCTACAAATAGGTATTGCTGGCCAGCTTCTAAGGATATGTTTTATCTAATATTAAATAAATGGCTGTGAACTAATCATAGCTGCCTGTGTTTTATCGGCAATTAAGGTAGTATATGTGGTCGAATTTGCAATCAGATAAGCCCTTTCCTTAGGGGAGAGAAAAAGAGATATGCATAATATAGTTATGTGAAAGAATTTTTCATGGATATGCACTCTTTTTCATTCCTTTTGCTTGGGTGCTTATATGGTAATTAACTTGGCATGTCACATCAGAATGTTGTTTCTTATGCTTTATCATTGTTATTTTCAGACCGGACACTTTAGATCCTGCACTTCTACGTCCTGGGAGATTAGATCGTAAAGTTGAATTTGGTCTTCCTGACCTGGAGAGTAGGACTCAGATATTCAAGATTCATACTCGAACCATGAACTGTGAGAGAGATATCCGATTTGAACTACTTGCTCGCCTTTGCCCAAATTCCACTGGTGAGTCTCAACTTAGATTGTAGCTCAAGCATTAGTTCTACTAACAAATTGCCAATTGTGGTTGCAGCTTATGGCTACCTATGTCTCCTGCCCATTTTGGCTTTTCATATTGTCATTCTTATTATGTGTGTTGTATGATGTGTCAATTCCAGGAGCTGACATAAGGAGTGTGTGCACAGAAGCTGGAATGTTTGCAATTCGAGCTCGAAGAAAGACCGTAACAGAAAAGGACTTCCTTGATGCAGTAAACAAAGTTATTAAGGGATACCAGAAGTTTAGTGCAACACCCAAATACATGGTCTACAACTGAGGAGACAACTGCTTCTTGCTTCATAACAATGGATCGTTACAGTTATTTATCTTTGAGCTTGTCTCCTGATCTTGAACTGGTTGTTGTTTTCTTGGTCACATGAGGGGTGAATTCTTGGCCTGTACTTCAGTCATTGGACTCTGGGATATACTATTGTATTTTCTTTTTTGCAGCAAAGTGTTACTGAATTATATTGCGAAATAGAAGCTGCTAGGTGCTATCATTTTAGCCATATTATTCATCATTCCATTTCTGGATGCATCATGCGCTGTGGATGGATTGCTCGTGTAGCTGATGTCTTTTGATTTTTGTCTTTTCTGTGCAGCCGGGGATTCCAGTGTTTCTGGCCTGAGAAAGTATAAACCCTGGCAGAATGAGATTTAGTTTGCCTTTCTGACATTAATTTCTTCCTTGCTAGCATGACAGAGGTGTCTGCAATGTACAGTTCCAACACAAAGTTAATTATTGAATCTACTTTTGCTCCATGCTAGGATGTCTAGAGGCAAATGTGCAGCTTATATGAGAACACAGGCCTTGTGCTGGTGTTTTGTGATTACAGCTTTCATTTCCCTCTTGGAGAAGTGTTAGGAGAAGATCATCCTGTGGCATAAGAAGAATTTGCCCAGTGGCCGTCAGACTGGTAAAAAAAAAAAGTTTTATTGAAGTAGGGTATTGCACATGAAGAATGATAATCTGTCTCAACCATAACCCGTTATTGCTGCTAGACCTAAACCGGACAGCAAGATGTAGTAGTAAAGAGACTAAATGTATTCTATGCACTTGAGAGCTGAATTAAATTAATGAGACAAACACAAGGGCTTTTATTAGATCATGATTTGAAACTTCGTCCAAGATGAATGCCTTTACCATTGTCTGATGAATACGAGCGCCAGTGGTAATAAGATCGTGTTATTCCAAGTTTTCTGTGAGCCCTTGCACCAGTATTTGATGCAATCTATACACAACAGGTCCACGTTCCATATTCTGGGTAAATAGAGCACCAGACGACAATGATGGTGTAGCGGAGTTCCATAAATTACCTCTCTTTTTTATCCTGAAAATCACCAGCCAGATAACGCCTGATTTCTTGTAAATCCTGAATAAAATACTTGGTAATAAATTTTTCGTATGGTCGAATACTTCCGGCTAGAGTAGTATTTTTTTTAGCTTTTCTGGACTATGCCCAGTAAAATGATTGTTTTCCACATCTCTGGAGCATACAGCAGATATTACAAACAATAGCTAGAAATTCTCAATTATTGTATAACAACGGACATCGTGTTTGTGTAATATGTGTCGCTTTCAATTGTTGGTATTTAAATATGAATAACAAGGGAAAGAGGTATGTTACTTCCACTAGATGTCCTATGTGACTGAAAAGGGGATAATCAATCTGCTTTGGGTCTGGAGAATCTTTTCTTTTCTCCATTGTAATTTTCTTTCTTGTTTGGACGTCCAGATCCATGATGAAGAGGGGATAACAATTGCCTCAAAGGCAAAAAAAAATAAAAAATAATCATATTACAATTGCTTTTAATTTGCTTGAAAGATGGCACATAGTAAATTCTATACATCGACACAACTTCTTCCTTTAATATCTGACAACATTAGCAATGAATGTTGAAGCCCAAAATAGGATTGCCCCCTTGGGCATTATATGATTCATCGTTGACCAATCTTTGTTGGCTTATCTCCTCGGGGACTAGGAAATTCATACAAGTAAGTCCCCGGAAACAGGCTGTTGTGCTTCCTATATACGTTGAAACTTCAGTTCAAGGCTCCTAGGTTGTGTCACCAATAATCCCCACAGGAACATGAACCGTCATCGAAGTGGTGAAACCTGTTTCGATCTCTCATCACAATCTTGCGTCCTGTGACAAGAGAAATCAGCTTCATAACAGCATGGCAATCTGAACATACTCGTAGGTTCTTCACAACCCTGATAGTGGTTCCTGGAAGAGTGCTAATCAGACCAAAAGCAATGGCAAGTCTTTCACTATGAACTTCAAGCAATTGCTCTTTTTGCTGCTCTTCAATATTATATAGCACTGTATCTGTCTGTGGCACGTAATGATGATCCCTAAGCCAGGAGTTCATCTCATCCAACATCATATAAATTTCCTTGCTCTTGGGGTGCTTCTTATCTCCAGCAAGGAACTCATGTACCTGGTTGTCTACTTCAATTGAGCTGCAACCTTTCTCCTTTGTCACTCCATTAGACCTCATCAACGTCCTAATTCTAGCAACACCATCCCAATTTCCAATAGCAGCATATATGTTCGAAAGAAGGGTGTAGGTTCCACAATTTGCTTTGCTCTGCCCAATTAGTAAGTGCACAATTTTCTCCCCTAGAGCTGTCCTGGAATGTTGTTTACATGCCCCAAGTAAAGTTCCCCAAATAACTTCATCTGGTTCAATCTCCATGTTCTTCACAAGATCATATGCTTCATCTAAAAGCCCAGCACGGCTGAGAAGATTGACCATGCATCCATAGTGCTCTATCTTTGGCTCAACCTCATACTTGTCCTTCATCTCCTTAAACAAACTCCATCCCTTGCTCACTAACCCAGTATGACCGCATGCTGTCAGGACCCCAATAAATGTAATATCATTAGGAATAAGACCATCACAACACAATCTGTCGAATGTTATAAAAGCATCTTCACTGAACCCATGTACAGCATAAGCCATCAACATTGTGTTCCAAGTAACAATGTCCTTGCTCTTGCCCATGTTCTCAAAAACCAACTGCGCATCTTCCAGGCTACCACACTTACTGTACATGTCGATCAATGCAGAGCCCAAATGGGCATTGATCTTAATGTCAATATTCATAATATGCGAATGAAGCCATCTACCCAACTCCAACGCACCAAGCTGCCCACAAGCAGCAAGAACCGACAACAAAGTCACTTCATTTGGCCTCACCTTAACATCGAACATCTTCCTAAACAACAGTAAAGCCTCATTTGGCATCCCATGTTGCGCATACCCGTCAATCATCACATTCCAACAAACAACATCTCTCTCCGTCATATCATCGAACAACGCCCGAGCCTCATTCAATGCCCCATGTTTAGCATAGCAGGTCATCATGGCTGTCAAACAAATCAAATTTCTCTCAGAAAATTTATTGAACAGCTTCCTTGCCGACACAACATCGCCACCTTTCGCATAAAAATCGACGATACCAGTCTTAACATATGAATCTGAATCCATCCCAAGTTTTATAACATGCCCATGAACAATTTTTCCTGACCTAGCAGAACAACCTTTGAGAACGGAAGAAAAAGTATATACATTTGGTTCAATACCACTTTCAAGCATTTTAATAAAATACAACAATGCCTTATCATGAAAACCAAACCGTACATGACAGCGAATAATAGAGGTCCAGTCGTAAATATTAGGGTTGGAGATGAGGTCGAAGACATTGACAGAGTTTTTAAGATAACCAAGTGAGGTGTAAGAACGTTGGAGCTTGAAGTTCAGTAAGTGATGTTGGTGAAGCCCGTGACGAAGAAGAGCGGCGTGGATTTGGAGAAGTTGGGTGACGCATTGGGTTCTGTCAATGAGGGCTGCGAGCTTTTCCGGCGAAGGGAAAGCTTGAGCGGGGCAGTTGGTGGTGGTCAACGGTGGCTTGGCGAAGAGGGTCCCTGAGGACATGATGACTTGAGATGGCACTAGTTTACAGTCACAGGTTATCCAAGCTTCAAAAGACGCAAGTGGATAATAATTAATTATTGATTTTCTACACTGGAAAAAAAAAGGCAACTACGGTTGTGTATTTATTATATATATATATATTTCAATATTTGAGTGCCTAACCAACCATTAATTTATAAAAAAGTTTTTTTAATTAACAATTTGTTAAAAAATTAAAAGCAACTATTTTTTATTGAAAATTTCAACTGTCTGTAATTTTTACGTACAATATTCGATTTTAACAAATTTTATGTTATTTAAAAACTAGTAACATGAACATTTATTCGAAAATAAAATCTATTATATGTGCCACAAGATTACTTAGATGAGATAAAATTTTGAATACTAGATATTGTTTGCCCTCAAAATACAAATTTTTTTAACTACTAGATTATATACACGTCTATATTTTGTAATGTTTTATCATATCTCAGATAATATTTGAGTTTGAGTAGTAATTTTCAAAAATTTGCAATCTCATTACTTGTAAATTGGGCATTGTATCATTACAAACTTAGTTATTAAACTCATGCTGTAATTTCTCCAAAAGCTGTCACATTGACTCCAAATTACATAATAAAAAATACTCTTCGTTGTTATGGACTCACCTAACTTTTTATATTTTTTTAATATTTATAAAATTTGACAAGATTGATGGTCAAAGTAACACAATTTAGAATACATTCATAACCTATATAGATTGTTACACAAAATATAGCAAATTTTTTAGAATAAATGATTTTTACCAAAAAAAAAAAAAAGAAAATGCTTAAAGAAAAATAGGAGGAGAATTTTGTAATATTTCTCTAACATTTTCTTATAACAATCCTTTATTTTCATAATTCTTCTATTTTTTGTAGTAATGTACATTGGTCATAAATGTCTTTTAAGTTTGAAAATTTTTCACACATTACAATCTTAAGATATAAACATTAAGATGCGTTATATATATAGCGATTGAACAACACCAAAATGCAATGAAAACAAAAGTATATATACTAAAATGTAAACATATAAAATTTAGAAACCAAAATAAAAAATTAAAACTATAAGTATCTCCGGTGCCTATGTTCCTAAATTGATATGTTTTGGGCAAAGTCATAATTCTTTAAATTATGAGATTACAACATTATATATTAAGCATTGCTTCATTTTACATTAGGTAATACACAACTTACACCCTAAAAGTGGTCACATGTGTGCTATGTACGAATCTCACGCTATACGTGGTCTCAAAGTAGTTATGTGAAGATGACACTTAGTGGAATGACTAGGAAATAATAACAGGAAAGGGGAACAGACAATCTTAGTATCTTGAATTCACAGTGTAACATATAATAGAGCCTAAGGAACCTTGAGTGTCAACCTTGCAGCTTATGCTTGAGATTTGTAATTGCTTGAGTTAATTATTTGATCTTTATGAATAGAGACTATTTAGTAGAATGTTGTTTCTTTAGTTTCTTGAATTGTTTTAAATTAGGAGAAATGACTAAGTATCTATAAGCTATCGAGTTTGATGAAATTCATCTAGTTATCTTAGTGATAAATAGATGAGATAGAGTTTGGACATTTCATAGTTATCCTGAATGAGCTCACTAATGGACGAAGGCTAATAGCCATCCTTATAAATGCACGATTTTGCCTAAGAAAGGTTGAAAGTAGATAAATTAGTCTAAAGATACCTATTCCAAGCTCATCAAGCTAATTTTCTATAAGTCATCTTAAATATAGGCTAGATATTATAGGCCTTGCCACCTAACTTAAGGAATTAAGCCTACATAAATAATGGGCTTAGTCCAATATTTTAATATATAAAAAATTACCCCTTTACAATCATATATCTTCCCATGATCTTCTGTTAGTGAATTTGTTGAGTATTTAATGGTTTTGCATATGACAACCCTATTTCAATCAACCACTTCAATGCATACTTTCAAAAAGTTAGGTGTATACATATCTTAAGACTTGCTACCTCTATCTCAAGGAAGTATTGTAACCTCTTCATGACTTTCGAGTAAAAGTGTTTATAAACAAAAGACTTTAAAGAGATGATTCTTCCAGAATTGCTACTAATGACATTATATCATCTATACAAACCACAACTCAAAAAGAGAAAGGAAAAAAAAAATACAAAAAAAGAAACCCATAATCATAACTTTGCAAATAAGTAAGATCAAACTATGCTACCACTATTGCTCTATACATATCTCCTATAGACCACTACTTAAGAATGTAACTCTTACATTTAGCTTATGCAAAAACAAATGATGAATTGTTGCAAGAGACATAATAATATGTGATAAGAGTTTTATAATACTTAATAATTGTTAATTTTTATAGTCTTTGGTTTAATTTCTGAGCATTTTGAATGGATATTACACTTAATTAGCTTCCATTTTAATTTCAAGTCTTTGAAAGGTAACTCAAGATAAAATAATGTAAAGTTATGTAATTTGCATGTGATTCAAAGCAAAAGTGATGAAGTTACAAAGTCGAAGGTATTGACACGGTTGTTGGTATGACCATATCAACAACCATGTTAAACATTACTTGGAAAAGACCAAAAAGAAACCTATGCCAGAGGTTGTGCTAATGTACATAGGAAGAGACATACTAGTGTTGGATGCTGTGTTGGGGCTAATTTTTAAGAATTTTAGAACAATTTCAAGAAGAGAGCTACATTACCTTTTGCATGACCATGCTATGACTATGTCAAATGAAGATTTCACTTTCCAAAACAATTACAGAAGTTGAATATTACTTTCCCCGAAGAATGATATAATCTATCAGATTTAATTTCCTCCTTAAAGCCAAGTTTCCTACCCTTTAAAGATGCAATTTCCTGCCTACTAGAGCTTTGTTTCCTCATTTATGAAGATTCTGATTTTACTTTAGGAAACTACAACTTTCTTACATGGGAGGCTTTTGACCAATATAAAAGGGGGGGGTAGAGTTTAAGTTTGAAGATATAGAATTTTAGAGTTAGCATTAGAGTAGTTATAGAATTAGATTGTTATTATTGAATTATTTATACTTTTCTTTATACATTATTTTTATAGTTTTGCTTTTAATTTCAATATAATACTAGCTTAATTTTCTTTTATACTCGAGTATGATGAATCCTAAAATGAATATGTAATTATTTGGTTTATTATTCAATGAGGTTACTAATATTTTTGTGATCTAATTATAAATGCTTTATTATCTTGGAATTAATATTACCAGCGTATTAGTTTGAAGTTTGATTTCATACATAGAGATTGGGGGATCTTATGTTTGAATAGATCTAATATAATTGGAAGAAATTACACACAATTTTAGATATAGGACGATGTAAATCTTTCATATTATAGTCAAACCTAATAGTATAATTCACAGGTTGAAAGTAATGTGAATTTAGGGGTTTTAATTAGGAAGAGATTCCAATTAATTAATATAGAATTAGGAATTAGTAGACTTCAAAGAACTATTAGTTCAATTTAGGAATTCTCACGGTTTAAAAATATGAAAATCGAATTGAATAATAATTTCGAGTATGCTTTTATAGATTGTTGTTCTTTACTTGTTACTTTCCTTAATTTTATTGATGATTTTCTCTTTCAGTTTTGACTATTAGATAATAAGAGAAAAGGTGGTTATTAATAACTAGAGTCTCTATGGGATCGACATTCGATATTAATATCCACTATATTATAAAATCGATAGATGAACTTGCTTATAGATCTTAGGATAGTAGGATAAACCGATATCAATATGACAATAATATGTTTACAACCAATGAAAAAGTATCATAATAGTTAATAACATATACTTGTGCATATCTTTTTGCTAGTAATCTAGCCTTGTAACGAGCTAAGGCATCATAGATATTAAGTTAAAGTAACAAATACCCATTTACATCAAATTGAATGTTTTCTTAAAGGTAAAGGGACTAAATCCCATGGGTCATTGAGCTTAAGAGCCTCCATTTATTCTTCTATTTCTTTACTCTAACCAAGATGACCTATTACCTTACAAGTTGATGGAGGAGTAGAATAAGACTCCAAAGAACAAATGAAGGGCTAAAAAGAGGATAGAGTTTTTAATAAATAAAATCATATATTGGATATATTAGATAAATGTGTTACCTTTATGAATAGCAAAAAGGATGGTGCTAAAGGTATCTTTAGACTTGGGTAAAGGAATAATTTGGTTTGTGAACTTGCCTTGAACTAGCATAGCGATTCACAACACATAAATTGACTATAAGAACAAACAAACAAATAAATAAATAAAAAGAAATAAAATAAGTTATAAAGCAATGACAAGCAAAATATTAAAGAGTTAAGTACAAGGGTATTTTAGTCTTTTACTTAGAAGATTATAAATCTCATGTTATGCTATTTTGACCCTTTACCCTCATCTTGCATACCTTGCCTCTCAAGGAAACGCTCTCTCTCTCTCTCTCTCTCTCTGATGGATTCTTATCATCAATCCACATAAATCAACACTAATTCTCTAAGGTAAGCATAATGACTCTTTAATCCTCATGTTTCTTTGACTATAGTCGAATAGGTTTCATTTTAGGTTTGTTGGTTGGCATAACGTATAAGAATTGTAAGGGTTATGAACAATTGACATGATTTTGGACAATCTAAGTAGGTGAATGAGTATTTATGCATTTTGGGGGTTAAATTGAAGTAAAAAAAAAAGAAAAGGAGTGGTGAATGAAAATTTAGGGTTTTTTTCGCATAAACTTGGGGAATAGAGGAGATTAAGGGCAAGAACACCTACCTCTAATACACGTATCACATTGGAAAATATAGACATGAACTTGAGGTGAGCACATGATGCTTTGATCAAAGAGGGGTTGTGTTCGTGATTGTGTACCTTTACACACCTTGTTTCACACCCATAATCATGTGCACTCCTTTTGTCATAAAGATGTACACAAGTAGAATCACACTTGTGTGTCCACCCGTAAACTTCCAGTGATGTACTATCTTGTTCTTCTCTTCTACCTTAGCTTTCTGATGTTATTATTATCTATCAAATGGTTACAAATAGGTAGATTAATGTTAGTTAGGGTTCTTAAAATAGTTGTTCATACAATTTGAGATCAGTCGCTAGATTTTATAGAATCTATTACCATATGAATAGATTATTCCAAGTACTTGTTTACTTTGTTTGGTGCCTATGTTTCTTAAATTAGTGCATTGAATGAACTTAACATATATTGGATTTAATTTTGTATGCTACTTGTGTGTGACTTGGCTTAAGGGTCGGATATGGAAAATTCCTAAAGGTTACCCTAATGATTAGTATATAAAATTGTCTCTAGTGAAGTCATATGCCAAAATGATCTAAGGTAGATTTAAGAGTATTGGGGTTGAAGGTAACATTCGTAAAACCATTTAGAAAATTAGGGTTAGAAATGCTAATTCTGAGCATATATATATATGGAGTGGTTATAAGTAGCCATGTATTATTCATTAGCTAAATTAGAGATAATTAATGAAATGATTGTGATTCATTTTTTGCATTTTAGGTATATACTGTGATCATTGTGATATCTGCATATTTGTATGGTACTCATGTATTAGGTTTTGGCTTATTTTCAGTTGCAAGTGGGTATGATGAATATGTTGAATGTAATAAATTAGGGAATGTTTGTTGCTTTTATCAAGATGATGATAGTAGAGATTTTTATTATTGTTATGATGACAAGTATTGGGAAACAGGTGGAAGTTCATAATCATATTGATAGGCCTATTGGAGATTATAGTTTGCTCACACATCTTTACTTGTTACTCTTATATTTGCCGTGGAAAAGAATTCAGTAAGTGTTGGTGAAGATTTTGATTCCTGTTGACAATTGTAACCATTTTTAGTTCTTCTAAATATTTTAATTAGAATTATGATTATAATAACTCGCTTATGAGCCTCTCATCTTATTATTTGAGATGTTATGGTTAATTAAATATTGAAGTTGAACAGATTTTGGAGTCTACAAATGTGGAAATTAGCCTTTGCGTGTCACTAGATTATAGTAACACATGGCGAGTTATAGTGTTCCACTTCTAGGGTGTTACATTGGCTCTTTTGGCTAGTTAGGGATGAGTTATAGAGCTGGGAAAGTGGGCCGAATGGGCCGGCTCGCCCCAATCCGCACTTGCTCCCAAGTCAAAGCGGGGCCGGTTTACGATGGCTTGCCCCCACCTCTACACACACACCCCACGAGTTAATGCGTTTTGGGTGGCCTCGTGCACAATTTTTTTTTTTTATTACAAAAATAGAAAATTAATATGGTAGATTAATACTTCAAATTGCATCTTTTCATATTTAATATAAAATATTTATAATGACAAGTTTAAATCAAATTTGAAGTTTAATACAACTTTAAAAATAAGGTAATATATATTTTGTTAAAAAAAAAATCTACGTAAAGCCATGAGTTTGTTACTCCATGACTTGTGACCGTGGTGCCGTGAGAGTAAGAGAAGGAGGATTAGAGATGGAGAATGGAAAGCGGAGGAAAACTGTGGTTTGGTCTAGTCGGGGTCTTCTAATTCAAATCATTCTCGTTTTTTTTTTTTTTAAATTATGCGGGCAGGTGGGCTAACCCATGCCCACATTGATGTGGCCCGCCCAGCCCCGCGGGCCATGTGGGGCGGACCAAAACAACTTGCACATGTTGTGGACCAAAATTTTTTGGCCCCCGCATTTCTAGTCTTAGTGAGTTATGGCCTCCAATCTATTGTACTAGCAAGCCATGACTTACAATATATATATATATATATGTTATAAAATAAAAAATAAAATAAAAATTTTATTTAAATGATATTGATAATTAAAACTATTTTCATAAGAAATAAGAAAATTTACTTTCTTTCCATAGTGTTTACTATTTAATGTGTTGTTATTAATAATACAAGAAATAAATACACCTTAAAAGTATGTCTAATTAAATATTTATAAATTTTTACTAAGTTGCCACAGTTTCTGAGGGTGGCATAAAGTAGGGGAAGATGTGGTTGATGGTGTTGGTGTTGGTGTTGTATAGGATAATTCATAAATAAATACTCATCGTCACTTGTGGGGGGCATAATAGTATTGGGACGGACTATATAAATAAGAAACTTATCATTAGATCGCAACTGGAAATGCACGTTCTGTCAAACAGGTAGTGCAATGTCCACTACTTTTATTGTGGCAGCTGCTGTTTCTTGAGACAATTAAACACACACTCGAAAGTATAACTTGGAAAACAAGATATAGATAATTACGTAGTTATAATATGAGAAAGGAAATCCAAACGAGAAGGCTACGCCCCAAATAAGACTCTGCCACAGATAAAGAGAGCATCGGAAAGATATCACAACAAAAAAGCCAGCTAGAGCCAATGGATCTGGATAAACAAGAACCTTATTTTGCTCGATGGAGTCAAGATCCAAATGAATTCAGCTTCAGCATTCAACTATGCTTGGACCCTTACTACGTTAACGTAAAGCTTTTTGATGCAAACACAATTCACACAAAAGAAGTTGCCCTGTCTTGATTCTCTTTTATTCATTCTACTGATGCAAATAGAGTAAGTTTTGCTGAAGCAGCTGAGCCAGGGACACCACGTTAGGACCGTCCTATGGCATTTTAGAAAGCTATGGCAACAAGCAAGGTTGTCAAAATCGCGTTTCAACTCGTACGTTTCCATGTTTTTACGAGTTTACATATACAATCCTAGTTAACTCGCCTATAAAATCGGAAAGTTTCAAAATCGGAGTAAAATCGCGATTTTGAACAGTAAAATCGTTCAAAATCGCGATTCTACACGTGTTTACCGATTCCACACAATTATCCAATTGCAGGCTTAAATCCATTCGGATCGGATCCAAGCCCAACCCAGCCCAGCCCAATCGGCAACCCAGCACATCCTTTGCAATTTTCGGCTTGCGTTGCTGCTGCTGCTGTTCGTGTACGTTGAAGAGAGAGAGAGACAGACCAGACGGTGAAAAGCGACGACGACGACGAGAGAGGAGAAGCGAGCCAGCGATCCTTCGTTCCGCATCCACTTCCACACTGAGCAGTGAGCTGATTTTATACTTGATACTATTAGGACAAAGAATACTGAGCAGTGAACCAGCGATTGTTCTTGCAGCAGGCCACCCGCCAACGAGTTGAGATCCATCTTCATAGACACGATTTTTGTGTTAGGTATGACTTGTATGACTATACTTGTACTTGTACAGTTGTAATGTAGTGTATCATGGGAATTTTTATGCTTGTGAGTTGTGATTGTGAATGGGTATTTGAATGGGTTGATGGCTTTCAAGGCCGTGTCTTCAACCGTGTACTTAACCGTGTATACTTCTGTTCTGTGTATTTTCCAAGCTCAACACACGGCCGTGCCTTCAACCGTGTGTAATTCTGTGTATTTTCTAAGCTCAACACACGGCCGTGCATTCAACCATGTGTTCAACCGTGTGTACTTCTGTGTATTTTCTAAGCTCAACACACGGCCGTGCATTCAACCGTGTGTACTTCTGTGTATTTTCGAAGCTCAACACACGGCCGTGCCTTCAACCGTGTGTTCAACCGTGTATACTTCTGTGTATTTTCGAAGCATTTTTCTTTGTGTTTTCTTATCTTATCCGATCTCAATCCAAGTTGATATCCCATCCAAATGTATTATGTGCTTAAATATCAATAAATCCAATTCCAGAGAAACTTAATCCTTCATACAAGTTGCATTTGGAGGGTTTAGGTTGAGCATGTGGTGTGCTAAGTTATATTGTTATAATTTGGAAATGGGATTATATTACTTAGTTACAAATTTATAATATAATCATTTTTCTAGCTTTATGGAATGTAAAGCTTGTTACCCTTACCCCTTATGTTTTGCTTTCCTTTTCTTGATGATGATTTAAAGAAAACTTTTATAGTTATTTTTCTTGCTATCTCTTCTAGTTGTAAATTGTAATTAGTAATTACTTGTTACATCTTACATGAGCATGAGCATGAGAAATTTACTTTATATATGTAATTTGTGAATATGTAATAGTACTTTATAGTTTATGGTTTCTAGTTTTCTACTTTCTACCATAGCTGTCTTTACTCCTTTTTTTCTTTTTCTTTTTTTTTTCTTATAGGATTTTAAGCATCGATTGAGTTAAAATGTCATCTTCCAAATCATCTAGAGAGAGTTCGAAAAGAAAGAATTCACTTGGAAGTAGATCTGATGTAGGTTGGGGGCATGGAATTGATGTAGACAATAATGGGAAAAAAGTTAAATGTAAGTATTGTAATAAAGTTGTTAGTGGAGGCATTTACAGATTCAAGAATCACTTGGGGTGTACACGTAAAGATGTAGAGCCATGCACCAGTGTCCCGGATGATGTAAAAAATGAAATGTTAACAATGCTGCTAAGAGCGGCAAAATTATCAGAAATGAAGAGAAAGCAAATTCATGGCATTGAAGATTCTGATGATGCTGATGATGAGGTGGAGCAAATAGGGATAAACAAAAAAGAAAGGAATTGCATGGACTTCTTTCTGAAACCAAAAAAAAAAAAAATTTGTGAAAGTGGAACACGAGCAATGCAAGGTACAATTAACCAATTCATGAAGAAAGATTTGAGAGAAGAATGTAGCCAACAAATTGCTCGTTTTTTCTATACTAGTGCAATTCCATTTAATTGTGTCAAAAATCCAGAGTTTGTGAAGATACTTCAAGTGGTTGGTCGATATGGATGTGGGCTTAAACCTCCTTCTTATCATGAGCTAAGGGTGACTTGTTTGAAGAAAGAAGTAGCTCGAACAATGGAACTTCTTAATGACTACAAAGCTGAATGGAAAAAAACAGGTTGCTCTATTATGTCTGATGCATGGACTGATAGAAAGAGGCGTTCCATATGCAATTTCTTAGTTAATAGCCCTAAAGGAACGGTCTTCTTATCATCTATAGATGCTTCTGATGTATCCAAGACAACCGACAAAGTTTTGGCAATGTTAGATGATATTGTGGAGAAGGTTGGAGAGGAAAATGTTGTACAAGTTATTACAGATAATGCTGCAAATTATAAAGCAGCAGGAGAAAAATTGATGGAGAAGAGAAAATGCTTATATTGGACACCTTGTGCTGCACATTGCATCGATTTGATCTTGGAAGACTTTGAGAAGAATTTGAAGATCCATCAGGGGATAATTGCAAAAGGAAGGCGAATTACTACATATATTTATTCCAGGACTATACTTATCTCAATTTTGAGAAGATACACTAAAGGGAGAGACTTGATTAGACCTGGTGCAACTCGTTTTGCCACTTCATATTTGACATTAGGTTGCCTTTGTGAGTTGAAAACTGCATTGATGATGATGTTCACTTCTAGCCATTGGAAATCATGTAAGTATTCGACCACAAGTGATGGAAAGCAGATTCAACAAGTGGTTTTGGATAGTAGGTTTTGGAAGAATGTTATTGTTTGCCTTAAAGCTGCATTTCCCTTGATTAAAGTGCTTAGATTAGTGGATTCTAATGATCAACCAGCTATGGGTTTCATTTATCCAGAAATGGATCGTGCTAAGCAGAAAATTAAAGCAAACTTCAACAATGTGAAGAAAAGGTAATATCGTAACTTGTTAGCTATATATATATAATATTTTGTTTAGTGCTAATTTTAAAGTTTCATTTCTAAATTGAAATCATATTTATTTAATGTAGTTATGAACCTATCTTCAAGATTATTGACAAGAGATGGGAGCTTCAACTTCATAGACCATTGCATGCTGCAGCTTATTATTTGAATCCTCATTATCATTATAGTGATGATTTTAAAGTTGATGCCGATGTTAAGATTGGATTATATGGTTGCATAGAGCGTATGGTTTCTAATACAACAGAAAGGTGTAAGATTGATTTGCAACTTGAAAGATTTAAGGATGCTAAGGGACTATTTGGCATTGAAGCTGCAAGGTTAGCAAGAAACAAAAAAGCTCCAGCTAAATGGTGGGATTCATATGGAGATGAATGCCCAGAACTACAAAAGTTTGCTATTCGTGTTTTAAGTTTGACTTGTAGTTCTTCAGGTTGTGAGCGAAATTGGAGTGCATTTGAAATGGTACGATACAAATAGTTCTTTTATTCAATTATATATATTATTATTTATTACTTATTAAGATTATGAATCTTATAAAGTTATGTATAACCTTTTTCATTTTCAAGTCCATACCAAAAGGAGGAATAGGCTGCATCAACAAAAGATGAATGATTTAGTCTTTGTAATGCATAACTTGAAATTAAGAAATAGGAAAGAAAGATGCATTGCTGACACTGACACTTCTACTTTCACTGTTGAAGATCTCTCATCTGATGATGAATGGATAGTTGAAGAAGAAAATGTGTTTGACTCATCATATGAGAATGAAGGTCAAGGTGTGTTGCATTTCTTTCCAAGTCTAGGGGATAAAGATAAAGATGATGTGGAGGAGGACGAAATTGGTGCTTATGTCAATTTGGAGGGTCTTGTCAGTAATTCCCTAATCCCAAATGATTTGGACCTTCATGATATTGATAATGTTGAAGTTGAAATGCAAATAGGAACTTCAAAAATTTTGGAATTAAAGGATATGGAAATCATTGGTAGCAGTACACCTCATGATGATGTTGACATTGATGAAGAAGAAGATGATGAAGATGCAAATGATGATGATGATATGGATGAGAGAGATGGTGGAAATTGTGATGATTTATTTTAGTTCTTGTTTTGTAATATGATTTATGATTTCATAACTTTTATTGAGACTTTTAGTTGATTATTTTTATGGTTGATTATTTATGTTATACAACTTATGCTTGATTATCTATATTATGACTTTTATTGTGATTTATGATCCAATTTTATGCTGAAATTTTTAATTTATATTATTTATTATATTTTTTAATGACTACTGTAAGTAAATTTTTAATATTTAAAGGTTATTTTATAAAGGTTATAAAAACTTACGTTTTTACGTTCCGTTTCTACGTTCCGATTCTACGGACCCCCTGGCGATTCTACGTAAAATCGCGATTTTGACAACCTTGGCAACAAGAACACTTTCGAGGCGATGGAGCCACCCATTTAGGGGTCGTCCAACTTACCTGTGGTAGTGGCTAACTGTCCTTGACCTTCGATGCCGGTTTAGTCACTAGGTTATGAAAACGCTCTAAAGATTAGAGATTGTGGTGTGTCCAGAAAAGGGTAAGTAAAGATGTAGTATTATGTTGAGAAAGAGGCAAATAATGATGTTTATCCATAAGAAATCTTTACACAATGAAATGTATTACAATCAGTAATATGACAAGCTTAAACTTAGAAAGATTTCCTAAATTTGCATGAAATAATAGTGAAAGAAAATAATTGAAGAGGCCAATAAGCTGAGAAAACCAGTAGAATGTAGTGAATCAGGACTGCCTTGTCTCAGTAAAGAGTTCTACATATGGTCCATTGGTGACCTTTTGTAGCAACAACCAAATTAATAGTTACTTGGTCCTGAAATATTCAATGGGTTGGATAAAAATTTGCATGAAAGTTTAAAAACTCATCAACTTTTTCACCAATAGTAGGTTGTATTTAATAATTGGAACAAGCAAAACAATATATAAAACCCATTTTAGTGATCCATCGCTAATACTCAATTTCTTCATATTAAGGTTTTATATAGGATCCATTGATGAAACTTTATTCATATTTAGTTTTAATATTATTTCAGCCTTCATATATGGCTCATATCTTGAGTTCAAGAGCTGACATTAGAGTGAAACAAAATACCTACTAGATTTTGTTTCCTAAAAGTGTAATTATTGTTTGCTAGCATGAAATTGGATGATAAAATCAAGCACACTATTCTAATACCATGTGGAAAGTGTTGATTTTTATCAAGGAGAGAAACTTTGGTGAGTATTTGGGAATTTGTATGCTTATATTTGAGTCAACGAGAAATGAAGGAAGCTAATGTATTTAAAAATGGAGCAAAACTAAATTATGTTATAAGTAAAGTGATAAGCGTTAAAAGAACCTTATTTATTATATTTATTAAATATGATTTTTGATGAATTTTGTGTGAATTTATTAAGAAAAAGACACTTAAGTGCTTAATATTTGATTTCAAGGTTTAAAGAGTGCAAATTAAAGATTTGCAAAAGATTCGAGCGAAAATAAGGAAAAATCTAGCAAAATATGAGAAAATATGATTTTCATGTGTGCACGACTTTTAGTACAGCTGTGCTGATGCTAGTACTGGAGAGCAAAAAGTGATTAGAATACATCGTAAAATTGTGCTTTAGCCACTGCATAAGTAGTTTAGAAAGTCATGTTGAAGTAAGAAATCTGTCTAGAGAAGAAAATGTAGGAATTTTGGAGTACATAACCTCCAGCACAATCGTGTAGGAGGCTATGCAGAACCCGAAATGTCAAAATTTTACGTTTTTCTAGAGTATACTGCCTCAAGCATAGGCGTGTACAAAGTCATGCATGCTACAATATTTCTTAGACTATAAATACTCACTTTTATTACGAAAATTAGGGATATGATTTTATTTTCTTTCATAGTCATTCTAAAAACCTTAGGAGAGCAAAATCGCTGGAGCATCATCGAGAATCACAAAATGATTACGGGAGTTTATTTTTTTCATCATGAATCATTATTACTTCTCTAGATTTGTTGTGATTATTGTAGATTCTATGGAGGAGTAGATTTATATGCTCTACATCTTGTGAAACTTTAAACCATGTGATTGAATTACTTATTAATTAATTAAAAGTTTATGTCTTTGTATCTATTTATGTGTGTTTACTGCTGTGTAATTAATTTATGCGTACAAATTGATTACATGTATGATTCTTGTTAGATAGAGAGATGTCTCATCTAATAGGATAAATCTTCATGAATAGAAGGATTATATGTTTTACCTAGAGCTAGAAGGACTTCAATTTTCTACATAAATATTTAGTATTGGGAATTGTGAACTTAATGAAATCTTATAAGGCGATAGTGAGGGAGAGGTCTTCATTATTCCGCATAAGGTTATTAATTAATTAACTCGAGGGAGTAATTAGTTTAATTGAGAATTCTTGCAGTGTAAAGCGTAAATAATTAATTAGTCAATACCTTATTATAAGGGTTTAGAGTAGATTAAGATGAATGGTATATCTTTGTGATTGAATTTATTTGTTACGACGATTATAATTAATCTTAGGATTATTAGATTAGTTAATTATTGATTTAATTTATTAATATCACATTAAAATTTAGACTAGATAGTAAAAAAACGATAATACTAGTATTTATTTTTAAGATCCTTGAGGATAATATTTGTTGTGATCTATACTACATTAGATAGGTGCACTTGCCTAGCTAGGTTGTTAGATTTCTTTAGGTTTATAAATTTATAATTTGATACGATCGAATAACGACCCATCATAAGGCGTTAGGCATAATAGAACTAAGAAAAGAAAATAAAATATATATTCAGTTATCACACTATGTTGCTTTGGATATTTTAGCAAATGAAAAAATTTGGTTAAACCAAGACCTTTCTATTTGGACATGTTTGAACTTTGGACCTTAGTAGGCTAATGTTGGTCCAGTACTCAAAGGAGACCTTGACCCATGGGCCTATGTCTTGTTAATTGGTCTAGCATAACTTGAATACCATCATATATATTTTCCAAAGAATAAACTCATTCTACTCACATAATAACACTCTACTATAAAGTATAGGGTATGAATTACCAATAAACCAAATAAAGAGATGGAAATTAAAATCTCGATCTAAAATGGGTATATCTCTTTTACAATTAAAGGCGTAAATATCCCTTAGAAGTTTTTTTTTTGGATAATTTTTTTCCAACTAATATATATTACAATTAATGGGAAAAGAGAAATTCAAATTTGATTTATCCAATTGAAAAATTAATATTCATACCATGTTATTATAAGAATTTTTAAATATTCAATTTGACTATATTATCTAACTTTGTTGATAAGTATTGATTAAACAATGACAATCAAAACCATTTGGCTTGAATTTAGTTTAACATCGAATAAATAGGAGTGATGAATTCATGATTGTGGGTCATGTTCGGTTTTTCTTCTTTCTCTTTTTTTTTTTTTTCCAATCAATATTTATTCATATATTGCCATTAGGATTCTTCATCAAATTGATCTAGAATCATACCAAGTTGCAAAATGCAATTCTTTTATATTTTAGTTTGGTTCGAAAATGGTGCCAATAATTAATGATTTGGTTCGGGGTCAAACTGAACATAATTATTTGAATCCAAACTCAATCGCTTCTTATTAAAAAATAAATATTAATTGACATTTTTTTTTATTTTAGACATATTGACATTTCTATCCAATCTTATTTGCTCTTTTTTTTTTCTTGGTCGACTCTCATTCCACTCTTAATCATCATGGTTTACTTCTTTTTCCTCACTTTCTTTTCTCATTTTTCAAGTAAACTAGTGTACATTCACTATCACTTAAGATGTAATGTAATCATAATATAATATTATATATTTTACATTGTGCATAATATTTTTTAATTTGAATATCAATATATGGTTAAAAACTCTAATGACTACTAATATTATAAATTAAAATAAAATAATTTTAAAAGCGATTCAAATCAAATCAAATTGCATTTTAAAGGGTTTGGTTCATAATTTCAAATCATTAAAAGCAATTCAATTGATTAAGTGTTTGCATTTTACTGTGTTTGAATTTCAATTCTTCAATCAGATATTCAACAGCATTGTGATCGCGTTGCATTTTCCTAGTGTTAAACTCTCCTCTCACTATTTGCTTATGCAATTGTATATTCAATGGAGTGTGTTTAAGTTAATGAACAATCTTCTGAAAATATCTTATAGTTTGATTGATACAAATATTGTATTTTTATAGAGATGTTATACAATACTACTGTATCTCACATGACCTTCTAGGAAGGAAAAAAAAAAAAAAATTAAAAATTAATTCAGGTGACCTTACAGCCGTGGAGACGAAAGGACAAAGCATTGTGACTTCTGTATCATTTATGTGGACTTAGGCAGCAAGAAACATTGAACAAGACCATGCACCAGAAACATTGAGCAAGAACAAAGCATGTAATTAATTATATTAAATTAATTAATTTATATACATTTAATTATATTATTTATTTAAATGTAATTATTTTAACGAATTAGGTACCGCTATATGTCATTTACAAATAGAAAAAGTTGGTGGTATTACTAAAAAATTGTTTGTAAGCATTTAAAATTGTTAAGGGCTTGAATAGAGGAAAAAAAAAAGAGTGTAGGATTCAAATGTAAAACTGGTAAAATGTTTAGGACTAAAAATGCTTTGTTTTTTTTCTTTTTTCTTTTTCTTTTTTAATTTTTCTAGTATAAAAAAGTTAAAAATCTATTTCTATGTAATTTTATAACAATAATTGATAAGGCCCTTAAGTATTTCAACCCTATGAATACTTGTTTCTCAATGTAATTAATTAGGTTTAGTATCCCAAAATAATTAAAATAATGATTTTTTTAAAAGAAAAGAAAAGAATAACGAGTATAATTTATTTAAACATCAATATTAACAAAAGGAAAATATATATACATATATAAGGTGGGGTGGGGAAAAGCGCACAGAGCCGCAAAACCCGCAAAAGGAAACGGCGTATGGTGGCCGAAAAGAAGAAATGAAGATAAACACCTACCTGCGTGCGCGTAGGGCCATAATGGGCCCCACCGCCGTTTTATTTAAGCCTACAATAAACTAAATGCAAAGCAAAGCTATAGAAGTGGATAATTTTTTTTTTTATATATATATAGTCTATATATAAAATTACATTTGACACTATTTTTTTATATATTACATTATTAATAAAAAATGTTATTAAAAATAAATGTATTGTCTCTTCTTAAATTCTCTTATCTTATATCACTCCTAATATAATTAAAAAGATCCATTCTTTAAAAACATTGTAAGAGTTGTCATTGTAAACTCAAGAAATTATTGATTAAGTATAATAGGTTTCTAAATTCTTATGATGTATTTTTATATGATAATATGTACCTTCAAATTTTTATCAAATCTTAAAAAGAGGAAGACAATTGCCATTTTATAGATATTTTTATTGATAATTTTAGGATTTTAATAATGATTAAGAAACATGTGATATTTAAAACATAACTAATAGTTTTAGAGATATACTAATAATTATTAATAGAATAGAATAATATTTACCAGAAGATTATAAGTAAGTTAAATTTCTTTTCTTTTTTTTAATGACTTACCTTTATATATATATATATATATATAATTTTAGTTTTATTTTAATTCATTCCCATAGCAATGATTTCCACTTTTAACTTAATTATCTAAATACAGAATTTTTTTTTAATTTTGATCGATTTCCTTTGATTTTAATCCATTTCTATTTATCAAAACAAAATATTATCCTTTTTTTGGGAAGGCTTAACTAGTCTTTTTATACTTTAATTCAAATAAATCAATTAATCAAATTATATTCCACTCGGATGAAAGGTCGTTTCAGTGCGATTGCAGTTTTGGGTATTAATTGAATTGTCTTAATTTTGGTACTATGTCTTATGGTTAGATACATACATACAAGATTAACAAGAATGGGAAAATCGAATCCTGATGTCAGCTAGCAGTAATGGGTGTTTCGATAATTTTTATAAGTTTTGAAAATGAATTTTTATAAGAGTTTCCTCCATGGATATTTGCAAATTGCAATAGCATGTGCAGTTAATTTCATTTTTATCCAGAATTGAGTAACTACTCCCCAAATTTCATAGTTGTCATGGCTTTGTTTGATTTATGAAATAGTTATTGTATAAAATTTTTATTATTATTGAATAAAAAATTATAATTTACTTCTAAGATAAAAAAAAAATAGTAATTTCTTGGTTTTTTTTTTCTTATATATTTTCGTATTTTTTCATAATAACTTAATTAATAGTCAAGTGGTGGGCTGAAGTAAGATATATTACTATTTATAAATATATTATTAATACTAGCGGATACCATATTCTCGTTACAACTATCTAACAATATAAATAATTAAGCAATAATAAAAAAAGAAAACTTATTTCCACTGGCCATCACCAAAAATAAATTATCACTACATAATCACCTTTTGAAAATGAACACTCAAAATAATAATTACTATTTTTTATTCTATTTCTTAAAAATTATATTTTTAATTATACTTATTTTTTAATTATAACAAAAAATCCATCATCGAGAGAGCAATATAATACCACTAAATTATAAAAACTATTTGTAAATAGAAAAAATTAACAACTGTACACTTTACAAAAGAATATATATATATATATATATATGTGTGTATGTATGTATGTATATTGCTAAAGTAAGAAACAATACTCAAAAGTGTGAAAATGTTATTTATTTATTTATTTTTAACAAAAACTCAGGTAACCGTTAAAATTTTCCTCCTTCTAATACCTCAATTTCCAAAAAAGAAACAAAATCTATAAGTAGCCCCAACAGTTCTTTAACCAACCATCAAGTCACCTCACCACCAACACATAAAACCAGAATCTTCACCATTCACATTTCCTGGTTTCTTGTCCAAACTAACCATGTCTAATGAATTGGGAACAGCCCAACTAGGGAATATCAATAATACTTATGAGCAACCATTTGATTACCTCATAGTGAACCCCAATAATGGAGGATATAGAGACTTGTTCAATTATGGTTTAAGAGGTGATATAGCAAGTGGTATCAAGTTCTTGGAGAGCTCTCAAGAGGATTTATTGGATGAAGTTGCTTCTACTCAGAGATGGGTTATTATAGTGTCTGTAATTGTTAGGAAGATCATTGCTTTGTTCGGGAAACCCATGGAGTGGACTGGTTATCTTGTGGAGTTTGTTCTGAATTTACTATCTGAAAATGATAACTTTCTTGGTTTGATCCGTAACCTCCTACATGGTACAAAGTTTCCTTTTTTGTTGTTTTTTTTTTCCTTTTGTATTTACTTTTTATGCTATTGTGTTTAGTACTAGTCTTTACTGAAGGGTTCTTGTAGCTTTTCAATTGCATTCGTTTGGGATTGAATAATTATTTATTTTGGTATGTGAGAAAAGGACTAGAATGTGAAGGGTTTCAAATTGTTTTTTGTTTTAGTATCTGATGTACCTTTCTGCATTGTATGAAATAATGTTTTCTTGAGGAAACATGATGCGCAGCACGAATTCGTGTAATACAATGCCCTTAAATGGGAAGTGGGAATTGCTGGATGAGTTGGACTTGGCCCTTCATGTATTAGAATGTGTGTCCTAGTGATCCAGCGGATCTTAAATGCCTAGAGCATTCATCTTTGGTTGTTCTGGACCATCCAGCTCTCTCTTTAAGGAAAGGTGTATGTAGATGACTATCTAGAAACTTTCAAGCGAACTGGTTAGTTTGTTGAAGCGTGCGTGACCTCCATTTGCTGAATCACCATGCATGCACGATATGCACTGCTAAAAACTGGCAGTTGTTGAACTTGCATCAGTTCTAGGCATTCGTTTTACTCGAAGGGATCATTTTCTTCACGGCATTTGCATGTAATGCATCCATAACAATAGAACATGGACATCTTGATTGAAGCTAGTAGTCTGACTCAGAACAAGACGGTGAGTTGTCTGCATGTTATAAATTATTGCGACTTTCATGGTTACTTTAGTTATTGTGTGGAAGCAGGAAATATTGTGATGCCACAGAGAGGATCACAGACTTACATTAGTGCAATTGGGCATTTAGATGGGCGAATAGACCTTTATAGAGTTGAGGGTGTACTTCAAGAATTGGGTGAATCGCTGTCAAGGGAGAGATTACTGGGAAATCGTGCTGTTATAGACCTTTGCATGATGGCAGCTAAGCTATCTTATGAGAATGCCAAAGTTGTTAGAAATGTTGTAGTTCAACATTGGAAGGTATGTTATTTATTTGCCTGTTTCATGCTGTGCTCAGTTTTGCTAGTGTATTACAGTTGCTATCCATGAAAAAGAAATAGGTCTTAATTTGAACTCTTTCAATTGCAGATGAATTTTGTTGATTTCTATGAATGCTGGAATGGTAAAGCCTTGATATGCTTAAATAGATATGCTATTTCCCGTTTTTACCCAAAAAAGAAAAGTTTCTAGCTTTCATCATTTTATAATGATTTTACTTGCTGCTTTCATGAACATAGTTCTCTCTTTGGGGTTCTGTTGTGATAGATTATCAGAAGCAGAGGTCAACTCAAGTGTTCATTTTATGTGACAAGCCCGTAGATGCAAATTTGATACTGATTAGCTTCAGAGGCACTGAACCTTTTGATGCTGATGATTGGTGCACTGATTTCGACTATTCCTGGTATGATATCCCAGATTCGGGGAAAGTGCATATGGGATTCCTGGAGGCCTTAGGTTTGGGGAATAGAGCTAAACCTGTCACCATCCAAATGAACCTTCAGTCAAAGGCCAGAAATTTCAACCATGCAAATGGTGCTAGTGTTTCCAGGTCTACTGAAGCTAGAGGGTTAAGAACTGAAAATGCCAATATAGACAGAAGAGAGAGAAAAGCAGATTCATCCTCAACATTTGAAGGGTTGGCTAGCACCGGTGAGAAGGTAATACGACCAGAGATGGCAGAGATGTCTGCATATTTTGTTGTAAGAAGCAAATTGAAGGGCTTACTTAAAGAGCACAAGAATGCCAAATTTATAGTAACTGGGCATAGCTTGGGTGGTGCACTTGCTATATTATTCCCAACAGTGTTGGTCCTACATGAAGAGATGGAAGTTATGGAAAGATTACTAGGCATCTACACATTTGGTCAACCAAGAGTTGGCGATGGACGACTTCAAAAATATATGGAAGCTCACTTAAATAATCCAATTACAAAATATTTCCGGATCGTTTATTGCAATGACCTTGTCCCAAGATTGCCTTATGATGACAAGATCTTCTTGTATAAGCACTTCGGAGTATGTCTTTATTATGACAGCTTCTATGATGAGAAAGTATGTAATTTTTCTTTTATGGTAATCTCTTCATTGTCACCATCTTGTCCACATATATTGCATATGATTTTGTGGTAGAATCTTTTAAGAAACAATCATATGAACTCTTTGGTAATAACTCATATGTTTGCACAATTGGATACTACATGTTAAGTAATAAATACAATAATTCAAACCATATCTATAGGTTTAAGCTTTTAGTCAGATGGTTGTGATGTTAGCTATATCATGATATCAAAAAAGGAGGCCACGAGTTCAAACCTTTGCATTGTCATAATAAGTATAATAGCCTATACTATATTTAAAGGCTTAAGCTTTTAGTTAGATGGTTGTGGTGCTAGTCATAAGATTACATTGGTTCATCTGGATGTGTAAATTTCTTCATAGTGGTGATAGTTTGAACTTGCATCCTTTAGTATGTTTTGCAATGTGTGCATTAGTATGATAGAGGATTAAAGCTTTTGTTTAGATGAGATTTAGGACAATACTGCTGGACTAACTGCTTTATTTTTGGTATGCATGCTTGAAGAAAGTGGATGAGGAGCCAAACAAAAACTTCTTTAGTCTGACATTCCTGATTCCAAAATATTTAAATGCTGTCTGGGAGCTGATCAGAAGTTTAACAATGGGCTACGTATATGGTCCAGATTACAAGGAGGGATGGTTCTCCATTTTGTTTAGAGTGGTCGGTCTGGCACTTCCGGGAGTATCTGCCCATTCACCTGTAAATTATGTCAACTCTGTGAGGTTGGGGAAGAGGACTGATATTCAGAGGTCCTCTTCCTCAAGGGAAGCTTATTCAGATTCATGAGAATCTGGTTACTTAAGCAGTGAAGTTAGTGTATGAAAGTTGGAAAATTTCAGCAGAGATGATCTGTGGTCAGCTTTTTGTAAGTTTATCCTTCCCCCACTACCAGTTAGGTTCTTTATTTCATTTGTTGAGGAAGGGGGTTTCCTACACTTCATAATGCAATAAAACACTATACATGTTCTTTTGTACTCTTTTGTTAATATGTTTCTGAAATAGAAGTCATCTACTTTTCTTTACTAATGTTCCTTTAGTTACTTTGAGAAGGTAGATTATCAAGTTTAATTTTGAATCCCATGACATGTGGTCTTTTGGCACCAATTGTCTACATAGTTGCAATTTAGTTTTCCTTTCGAAAGAAGACTGATCTTCTAGGACCACATTGCCAAGGGTTGTGATGATATGATCTATTATTATTGTGTTTACATCATTTGGGCAACTTGTATACTACCAAGTTCATTGTGGAATATGCATGCAGTCTTCATGGTAAGACAAAAATTTGGAAAGAGTTTAGTCTTAAGCTAGACCCTACAATAGAGAAGGTATTCTGATAGGGAAATCTGATAGGGAAATCGCTAGAATTAGCGATCAAGCATTACACTATAGCACTTGCAGAATCCTGAGTCTCATGCTCGAGATAGGTATTGTCCTTTCTACAGGTTAAAATGAAATGCAATAGAAGTCATAACTCATTCACAGGAAGTTGTCCACTTGAAAACAGTTTGATTTCCAACTGCTAGAGAGAAAATTCCTGTGTCAAGTACATTTATTACTCTTTGAGGTGCCTAAATTACATAAAATCTCTCCAATAAAAGCAAGAATTTCCCAACCTCGCAAAAGATTGTCCTTTGCTCTATCAAAAAATTGCAGTACATACTAAGACATGAAAAATTGTGATAACAGAATGGCACAGGTTATTAGCAAGAGACCCGAGATACATGCCTGCTTTGGAGCACACCAACTGCTGTTAATGTGGAACTGAAATCAATCCATAACTCTTTGGCAACAGAAGTCGAACTTTTTGCAGATTAAACTGAAGGCATACACGAGTTCTCTTCCGAAGTATGTCCCTAAGATAATTGAACTGTGTGGTGCATATGATCATTTCTAGACTGTGTGTGCCGATTGGATCAAATTCAGATCCAAATTCTTGAGCCTGACCACTGATTCTACATGTCCTTTTAAAGTGTGCATTTCTCCAAGCCTGCCATATCAAAAGTGTTATTTTAGGACTAGAATCTAACAACAGAACTGCATAAGGACTACTTGTTAGCTAAATGCCTATGAAAAAAGCTAGCTACAGTGGAGAACTTTTATGGATTTGGCTGGACATGGACAAATAGATAAAGATATTCCTTGTGAAATGAAATAAGGAGGTTTATTTACCTGGCTATTTCTGCACGCCTCAATGCCTGTTCAGCAATCAAAGAAGATCGGGATCGCCGGCCATTGAACTCCAAATTTTCACTTGACAACCCCTGTAGACTTCTTTGAGAAAGTACCCATTGAGCTGCCCTGTCTTCCTTGCCATAATCTTTCTTGGAGCTGAAAGCCGTCTGTAATCATATTTGCAGAAAGCAAATGACATGAGTTTTGTGTTATATTATCATAAAGATGTAAGCAGTTATCTTTTGAACTTGGATCTTTGCAAACCTTTCTGTCAAACACTAGATTCCATGCTTCCCCACTCAAAGCGTACCGAACAATGAACTTGATTATGTCCAGGGGTATGTAGAAGATCAAACTATATAGCCAGATAACTCCAGCCCATCCCCATCCAATGCCACTGATATAGGCAAAGCTAATGTGTGCATAGACAGCGATTAAGGTGGCAACCTGCATGGTTGACAACAATAGGATTTAGTAATATAGTATGAAGCTTACACCTTTTTAAGGCTATCTAAGCCTTATTGCCTTACCAATTGAGCCACCACAAAAGCACACATCAAGAGAACTCCCGGCCTCTCAACATACGACCAGCTTTGACTGCGAGTAACAAATATGAGAGCTTGGCTGATGATGCTCACTTGGAGATACACAGCCGAAGAGACTTCCTCGCTGTTGGATGATATTGACCTTACACCAAAGTGATCCTGGATTAAGATGCAAGTAGGAGCAACAGTCAGTTCATGTATAAGTCTATTAATCTTCTTCCTCTGTTGATAATTCATCAACAACCAAGAATGATTTTAGGTATCAGATCAACATCTTCACCTCGAAGAATGTGGTGTCTATCACAACCCAGTAGAAAAGAACAGTAATTAATGCAAGGTATGTTCCGACGACTATGCCGGTGGCAAATATTTCATTCAGCTTCCAACTATCAGGCCTTGGGGATGGCTTTACACGATCCTTAGAGATGGTCATTATTGTACCTGAGCAAACATGTGAAGGTTATTTTTTGTTCAGCACGAAGGTGGTTGTAGCTCAAAATTTTGTTTTGCACTAAGAGATGTATGCTTCAAAAAAACAAGGTAGAAAACAGTCAACTTATACTTGGAAGATATACTTTGTTAACACTGCATCTGGGAAAAATAAATGTATGCCATTTTAACATTTATCTTAGACAAACTGTTAGAAGAGTGAAACCTTACCATCGTTCAGTATTGCAATGATCAGAACCATGAAAGGAGGAAAGTCATACTCCCATATCAATGCCAGGAGCACAAAACCAAGCTGTAAAATAGTTAGATCCTCTTCAATACTATTCTAGAATTCAGTACATGCCAGACGAAACAGAAGATTAATGTTCACTTACCACTATCCTAATCGTGATGGAGACTGCATAGATCTGCACGTTAGTTGAGATTTATCAGTTCTTGGAGGAAGAGATAATTCAAGGAACAAAGAACAGCATGCAACATATCAGACATTTTTCAGGATCAAGAAAGATATAATCATCTGTTGGTCTCAAAGGTCAAGGTCAGCACTTCACAAAAATATCGAAATACTAGTCATTTTGTCAAACATACAATTGGTTACATACACATGATGACAGTCTATTAGAATGTTTCCAAAACCAACAATTTGGCCAGGATTTGAAGTTTTTAGTTGATATATACACAGTTGTAAGAAACTTAAGATATGCAATTATATTTGTTAACTCTAGATAATTAGATGGTTACTTACAGTATAATTCTTCATTCTCTGGAAAATAGCTCGGCTAGTCAAGACAGCACTGACAATCACACTTAAACCGGGTTCTGTTAAGACTAAATCAGCAGCACCCCTTGCAGCATCAGTAGCATCTGCCACTGCGATTCCAATATCTGCCTTTTTTAATGCTGGTGCGTCATTCACTCCGTCACCAGTCATTCCAACCACATGCTTCTTTTCTTGTAATATTTTCACAATCTCATACTTGTGTTCTGGAAGTTATTATATTGGCTTGGTGAGGAACAGAGAAATAGCATCACTTATACTTTGTGCGGTTCATGTATAAGACGGTTAGGATCAATACCTGGAAAGACTCCAGCAAATCCATCTGCCTGTTCAATGAGTTCATCCACTGGAAGAGCTTCATTTTCATCTTTATGATGTCCTAACAAGGATGACGAAGGATACATGTTTGTCCCCATACCAAGTCGTCGACCTGTCTCTTTTGCAATGGCCAACTGATCACCTGCAGTTACCATAGAGATAAACATATGCTGCATCAATTCTCATTCTCCCAATTTTAGAAAATCTAGGATTGACACTTCTGCCAGGACATTCTTCATGCTTTGGGGGAGTTCTGGAAGATGTCATAAAGGTTGCAGGACAGGTTGTGATATGCTTATTTTCTGATTTAGTATGCAATTCAGGCATGCTGATCTGTGATGAAAAAGGACTGGCCGATAAATTAGTCATCGGATTTCTTTAATACAAAATTGCCTAGGTATTTTATCTGCTTTGTGAAAAAAATAGCAACATAGGAGACTATTTTACTAGGCTTATTCAAGACTAGTGTGACTTGTGCAAACGCATATAATCAACGAAAACAACAAAAAGGTGTTGATGACCAAACTCTTCTAGGACTTTTTGATTGAATAGTCATGGTGTTTCATAATCTCATTTAAGTTCATTTGGATGCACATTACCTGTAATCATCTTGACATCTACTCCAAGATTCAGAGCTCTGCGTATGGTCTCAGCACTATCATGTCGTGGTGGGTCAAACAAAGGCAACAACCCACAAAATAACCAAGGATCTCCAGGACTCTCCTTAATTTTCTCAGGAATTTCCTGCAAGCATCAAATGGAGACTAGGAGATGCATAATTGGAGATAAAAAAACTCTTGCTGGATTTGATGGAATACAAAAGCCTGCACGTTTCATTTGATTAGGGCACTACAAAAAGTGAGAACATTTTCCTTAAGTTGTACCTGAATAGCAACTGCAAGAGATCGCAGCCCCCTTTCAGCAAATTTGTCGATGATGGCGTGTACTTTTCCTGCAATCTCATCTTTCTCTTGGCACATGTTAAGAATCTGATGAAAGGAAGATATATTTAGAATTAATGTCTGCAGCGTATTTCAAATTTGAACATTATATATGAAAAATCTTGAAGTGGAAGTGGAGTTGACTGGACAAAGAATACAGGAAGTAGGTAACTATTCTTGTTTTCAGCATCTGGCAAAATGGAGCTAAAATCTTACGAGGAGTTGAAGAAAAGCTTGGATGTTACATTCAACTATACGATGAGAGATGGTTCAGAATTCAGAAAGAAACATATTGTGACATACTCTGGCGAATAAATGGAACTGATGTGATGCCATTGAAAAAGTTCGATGCTAGATGGAACCTACCATTTTAAATTAGCTTTAAGATGGAGAACGTGTGAGCCATCTTGCGGATGCATTGTTACCTGTTCAGGAGCACCTTTGCTGGCACGATACCAGCTACCATCTGCATCAATGTATGTAATTGCAGTACGCTTGTCCACGGGATTGAAGGGAAGAAAATGCATTTCTTTGATGTTTGCACGTGCCTATACAGAAAGAATCTGGTTAAGTTTTGTGAAGGGAAAGGCGACACAAATAGTAAGTTCCCAAATGGGACTTGATCAAGAAACTGTATGGTTTTTATCTACCTCCTTTGGATCAGCAAGCATGTTAACGATGGCTGCATCAATTGCATCCTGGTTCTCCAACCTGGATGCTCTTGCCGCTAGCAGGACAATTGTGTCTCTGTCCATATCTTTGTGGAAAACCTGTGAGCAAACTTTTATTAAGTTTTCCGGCAAACAATACTTGGTAGCATCTTTTGAGGAGGTGGAAATTTCAGAAATATACTTTCATGATTCAAGTCATTTCGTAAGTTCAAGATTTGTACCTCTACAAGGTTTCTATCAACTGTGAGGCGATTCAATGTAAGAGTACCGGTCTTGTCACTGCATAGGACATCCATTCCGGCCATCTCTTCAATTGCAGTCATCCTCTTTGTGATAGCACCCTTTAAAATAAAACTTTAATTTGTCACTCCATTGAAAAATAAATAATAACCTTACAAAACTATTTCTACATCTCAGGACAAGCCTGAAAATCGCACTACTAACCTGTTGAGAGAGCCTATGAGAACCGATGGCAAGCGTGACAGACAACACTGTTGGCATAGCAATGGGAATTCCTCCAATCAAAAGAACCAGAAGGTTGTTGATTCCATCTCTATATGAACGTTTTTGAATAGGGAACATGACAATGATTTCGAGGATTATTCCCACAGCAATTGAGCAAATGCAGAAATTTCCAATGGATGTGAGGACCTGAAAAAGTACATGATAGGGGGATTGTTATCTTATCTGTACTCAGTTTAAAACCCTCTCAATTTGCGTGATATATAATTTCCTTCCTTTGAAGAAGCAAAATACGGTTGTGTTAAAAAGTCTTTCTTGGCATTAACGATTTGAGGTTTTTGAAGCATTGACTGGTCACTAGAAGTACTCAACAAAATTTTATGAGTTCGGATGCATGCTACTGGGGAGTATTCTGTGGTATGGTGATTGTGAGCATTTTTTTCTTCATGTTTAACTGTTTCATTTGGAGTTTGTTCACAATCTACTTTACCTGCTGGAAATGTCCAACAACTTCAGTGGAGTCAACTAAATGTGCAGCTTTTCCGAAAAATGAATGAACTCCAGTTGCTATGACCACTGCTTCAATTTCTCCATGCTTGCATGTTGAACCGGAGAAAACCTCATCACCAGTTCTTTTGGTCACCGGCAGAGATTCTCCCGTGAGAGCCGACTGCAGAAACACATCTTAAAGTCAGCTTAGTGGCTGCACCAAGTTGGAAGCATACTGATGGCAGTGGGAACAGGATTCCAGAAATTACCATACCAAAAACAGTTAAATCTTTTCAGTAAAACTTGCCTGGTCAATCTTTAATGGGTCTCCTTCTAGAAGTCTGGCGTCTGCAGGGATAATGTCTCCAAGTTTTATGCTGATAATATCTCCGGGTACTAGGATAGCTGCATCTTCTTCTTGCCAGTGTCCATCTCGAAGAACCTTGAAGAAGTTAATGAAGTTTAGCGTTATTTTTTGCAACAAATCTGAGCTTGTTCTTAGCAGATAATGAAATGTAACTATCTTTAAGGCGAAGCTTATTCTGGCAGCACAACTGATGTATCTACGAACGACTTCAACAATATTACTATTCTCTGAGTTGCATAGACCACCATACTCTTACCTTAGTTTTTGGGGCTAAACGAGCCATGAGTGCTGCAGCTGCATTGCCAGCATTGTTTTCCTCTATGAAACTGATTGTTGAGTTGATAAGTAACAGGCAGACAATACCAACAAAATCTTGCCAGTCAGGGCCCTCACCCTGAAACATGATCAAAAGACACGGCCAGGTGAAAACCGCTATTCATAACATTTCGAAGTTGTTACATACAAAGAGCACAAATTCAATGCGAGTGTATGAAGTTGCACATTTTTGCAAGTTAGGAATATATAGCATTAGGATTCACTCTGAAGACTTACTCCACCATTAGCAAGGACAATAGCCATGATCGCTGCAGCTTCCATAACCCAGGATAAAGGATTCCACATGAAGCTGAGAAATTTCAAGAACTTGTTTTCCTGCAGAAATGAGTTCAATGTGAAATCCGTCAATAAAATCTTAAGTGAGCTTCAAATATATGACTTAATATCTGATTCCACTTAGCAAAAAGTTTTGAATAAAATCCTCCTGTGGATCTGAGCTGAGAAAGCAAACTTCTCATTATATGCCATTAGATGAGTTCAGTTTGGTTTGCTTTTTACCGGCTTCTCTTCCAGCTTGTTTGGCCCGAATATTTGCAATCGTGCTTCGGCATCCTCAGTTGTCAGACCTTGACTTGATGTCCTTAGTTGTTCGAAAACTTCTTCCAGTGGCAAGCGCTCCTGTTTAACACAAAGTATGAAAATTCTTTAGTACTTCGTAAAATGTGCAGCAGAAAGAGTTCTCTATCGGCATATCGTTTGAAAGTTACCAAATCAATCCCCTCTCGGTTGAAGTTCTCTGGATCAAGCAGAGGTTTGTCCAATTCTCCAGCCATTTTGAAGCTTTAGACCTATAATTGCAGGTGTATTGCAACTTTCTTTCAGTACCTATGCAACTAATTTGCACACCAGCAAGAAAATGTACAGAAATATTTCCAAATGCAGTCCTTTAAATAAAAGAAGCAGGCTGAAGCTGTTAAGCAACATGAAGAACATCCCAGGATAATAATTGCATTCGAACATACCACAAAAATAAAGTAATCATCGCAGTGTGCTTCCACATCTTGTGAAAAGTGATTCATGTCAGGACAAGTGGTAACCTGAACAAGCAATTTACTCCCATGTAGGATGGCAATCGTTCTAATTGACTAGAGGTTTTCAACCTATTTGTTCTATGAATCCTCATCGATAATTTGCAGATGAAATAGTATCTCTAGAAATGTAAAACTGGAAAGAGCATGCTATTCAAATCGATGCTCTGCTTATGCTCTGCTTCTCACTATTCTTCTTAGATTTGATATGTATCTGAAGTCGATGATGAGTAATGTAGGATTTCTATATCTATTAATTCATCAACTGATCCCAGTAAATGGGAGATCTGAAAACTAAGTAGAATAAAGTGACATACAATTGAACCTATGCATTATGCAAATCCTAGAGCTTCAAACTACGAAAGGTTTCAATGGTGTTTCCTATTATAAGTTTTGGATATTTATTTAAATCTTCTTTGAAATCAATCCTAATTCAAGAGGTGTCCCAAATCAGTAATAAATCATAGGATCATCAACTGATGCAACAAATATCGCTGCTGATTCAAATCATGGCAATGGCAACACTCATCATTTAAATAGAAATCACTGCCATATCCAATGAAAATGAGATAAACCAACATACTCGCATCGACAATAGATTCAAGATATTGTATAGATTGTCATTTTCGT
Organism: Laguncularia racemosa; assembly: GCA_037954665.1. Taxonomy (NCBI): domain Eukaryota; kingdom Viridiplantae; phylum Streptophyta; class Magnoliopsida; order Myrtales; family Combretaceae; genus Laguncularia; species Laguncularia racemosa. The sequence continues at coordinate 2,680,540 of JBBMOL010000099.1, read as the reverse complement.
CTAACTTGGCCTCAAACACTATCACTATATACTAAGAACCGTAACATGAAAACCGCACATCTGATTCTAAACCAATCTCAGTCACTACATCAACTCATCCTACCGATTCTCAACTCTAACGAGAACAATATGAAGAACCCAACATTTAGATATATTCAAATACTTACTTTCACAAAATACTCTCAACTTTCACAAGCATCCAACTCCGCTACAAGTTCCAGTTCTTATAGTACTGCTACTACTAGAACTCGAAATAGTAGCAGTAGCAGTAGTAGAAAATGAAAATAAGACTGTTCTGCTTCTCTTGCTCTTTCTCTTACACTTTGAAGTGTGGGTACAGTAGTAGTGTAAGAGAAAAAGGAGTGAGATTGGTCTTGTAGTTTGTACAACCAAAAAGGAGGAGATACTATATAAACCCCATGTTGTTAGTTTCATCATCATCATCTTCATACTCATAACTTCCATGGTTTGGTAGCTGACTGGTGGTTGAGGAAATTTTCACACGGACGAACAGCTAGCTACTTGATCCAAATCTTGATGTCCCCATCTGGGTGTTACAATTTTTTATACTTTTTCTTCAACGTTACGGCTATACATGTTATGCTATGGATGGTTTGAAACTTGGAGCAAATGCACAGGGCAGAGGAAGTGAAGGAAGAAAGGCCGTTGCTCAACTACCATTCAAAACTTACCTTTCCATGACTTATGTGAACGTGACTAGACTACGTTGATACTGTATAACTAATGTGCCCGCCAGCAGCTGCCCATGTGTACGTGTTTGAGTGTGTAACGTCGTGTACACTCCACGTGGATGCAATTTTGTCGTACGTTTTGTTTCGTGGATAGCCATTTTGGCCATCACCTGCAGTCGGTCGGCTAGGCAATTGTAGCTATGGGTTGCCAATTTGATCTGCGATAAAAAAAAATAAAATTTCCCTTTAAATTTTGGTGATATGGTTTTAATTTTGTTGATATGTTTTATAAATATTTATTTATTTATTTATTTTAAAAGTATCTAAATAGTTCATGCTTCAATGGGCTTGACATATAAATTTGATGTCAATATAACTCTATCAACATTTTCAGATGTATAAACACTTTTTATTTGGGCCAGAGAAAAATAAATGATTCAGATAGTCATTTTGGTAGACATGGGGTTGAATGACAACTGGCAAAATTTAGGACTTTTTCGCATTCTTTCTTTCATCGATTGCGCATATTTATTTAATCTTCCCAATTGAGAAATATGATGACCTTTCTTTTTCTTTTTTAAAGCAAGACTCCTTTTCCCATTGGGCTCTAGTCGTTTTCTTTCAATTTCAAATATTTATGATGGAGAACGTGCTACTTTTTATTTTTATTTTTATTCCAATTACGATTATAATTGAAAGAGAAACTGAACTTAATTTATTTTATTATATTTATACTATCAAATATTGCACACTTAGTCCATAAACGACATTTGGTTTCCTAGACGTGATATTTTCTAATTGACTTCTCATCTCATTATATTGGAGCTTTTTGATCAAAATTTAAACACGAATTTAGGAGTTTGAAATATTTACATTCCTTGCCTGATTAGTACAATTTTGATGATTTATTTTGGGGAAAATTGTACCAGCAGTTTTCAAAGTGTTAAGATTTATGCAAATGAGTTTTAAAACATTAATTTTAGAATTAGGTTGTATAATTTTGAAATATCGCACAATTAAATCATCAAATATCATAAGTCCTCAAAACACCATATTTTAATATTTTTCTAGGCATATACATGCCATGAGGTGCTAACATGACATGCAACATTATAAAAAAAAAAAATTATCACATGAATTAAAAAATAAAAATATAAAATAAAAATTTAACATAATAATCTTACAATATTTTAATATTTTTTTAGGCATATACATGCCATGAGGTGCTAACATGACATACAACATTATATAAAAAAAATATTATCATACAAATTAAAAAGTAAAAAAAAAAAAGGTTACATAATAATCTTAAAAGATAGATGCCAACCATTTATTAGAATATCATCCCTAACCCTCCCTTAAGGTAATTGATGACATATCCACCCTCCCAAAGGAAGGCATTGAACTTCCCAAATGATGTGAGTTATGATTCACTTTAAACAATGGAAGGTCTCACCTCACTGTAGGTAGTTTATTATTGATCATCATCTCTAAAACAAAAAGAAAGTTTATTACATATCACTGAAAATCAATCATGATTTTGTCCAGCAAAATAAAATATATTTTTTCTTTTTTAAATAAGGGTGGTGGCAGCAACGTCATTGTTAGATAAGTGGTGCTATCATCTACACACACACATACACACACACATATATATATTGAAAGAGTAAAAATCTAAAATTGGGCATTTTTCATGCTCATAATTCTACATGTAACCTTTATAGAATATGTATTATAGAGAAAGTGGCTAACTTTGACTGAGTTCCAATATTTTAAGGTGGGTGGGTAAATAAAGAGGCAAATGAAAGCTACATTTGGATTGCAACACTTTGAGATATTAGATAGGACAAAATACATTTTACTGTATTTCGTTTACAATATAAGCTTTACTAGATAGATTTTCCTTTATAGTATTAGATAATCTTAAGATTTAGCTAACTTTAGATTTTTTTTTTTTTTTTGCTAACATTTGGTTATACAAAAATCTTATAACAGGATAACTAAAATAATTTTTTTTAACCACAACTCCAAACTACTTTTCAACCACTACCACTATCAACACAACACTAGCATTTAAGTTACCATTACCTTCACCATACATTATGACCACCATTGTTCACACCATCACCGTTATGCCACTTTTATTGTAGTTATTACAACTTCAAAAACTCACGCATTAGTACCACCACTACTTTTATACTATATCATCGTCACTATTGTTACAATTTTACCATTATCATTATTGCCACAATTGTCACAGCCATTGCTAATAGGGGTAGATGTAGAATTATGTGATTGGGGAAGGTGCACTCACCCATGATTAGTAACATGTTCACTACATTTCACCATCATCATCACAATCATCCTTACATTATCCACCACACCATCACCACCATTCTTTTTATCAATTAGTCAATCTATACCATTTTTACCACAAGGATGCTAGCTATGTAGGTGGTGAGGAGGTCAATAATGTTGGTTTTATTATGTTGGAAGAGATGGTGCAATGGTAATGATGGTAGCAATGATGGCAATCGTGGTAAAATGGTGATGGAATGGGAAAATATAGTTGAGATGAACCCATGATAACATAGTTAATATAAAATTAACATTGCTACTCTATTGTAATGCTTATAATGCATGAAAAATAACATTATATATATTAAAAAAAATTGTATTGTACTTGACATACCAAATATGGTACAATAATTTTAAAGAAAAAATGCAAGTAGCCCCTCTAAACTATAAATTAGGTGTGTATATATCTTCCTAAATTTTCAAATATTGCAAATAACCTCCAAATATTATAATTAACTCCTCTAAACTTTGATCTTGGTGCTAAAATACCCCATTGAGCTTATCAAAATATACTTTAATGCTCATAAACTTTGTACTTAGCGTGCGTTTTTTTTTTTTTAAACTTAAAAAGTGAGTGTCCTTTTTGTTGTTAGTCTATCAAAGTTTAAGGTTTTTTTTTTTTTTTTTTTTTAAGGTACATTTGAAAGTTTTGGAAATATATTTACACCTAAATCAAAGTTTAGGGGAGTTATTTGCAATTTTCCCATAATTTAATGCATATTTGTTCACCTTATATAATGCTATACTGTTTTCTTTATGTTGCTCTATATTAGAGAAACTTAATTCTATACTAAGGTTTTCCTCGTTTACTTACTCTTTCCAATATATAATAGGAAATAATTTATCCATAAATAAAATAAAAAATAGGAAACTACCAAGGATACAACAACCCAAGTTTAACTTCTTGTACATTTCTTTGCACAATAGGATCATTGGTTTCAATCTTTACATTAATATTTGTTATATCGTTAATCAAAGACATAAAATTCAAATTATGTTATCTTTCCGATAACTATTCACTCCTTCATAGTGGAAACAATTTTTTGCTTTCTTACCAAATAACTTGCAAGAGACTTAGCTATATACGATTCTTCCAATTTTTTCTTTAATCTTGCAACCATCTTCTTTACTGGTACTTCTTGCAAATACTATTTGTTAGAAGTAAATGGATCACCATTAGGGCCTTTTCATTGAATTTTGCTCGCTCATCATCTTACATTGACTTTGGTTGACAATACAAAGCCCTTTTCAAGCTTCATTGCACTGGGATCCCTCTTATTTTCATTTGTCACAACTCATAATTCTACAACCATTAAACTTTTCAATATCATCATACTCAATGGTCATCTCTTTAACATGTACATCAGTAACTTTGAAAATCTTTGATCCCTTAACTACACCATGATACAAATTTGTTGTGAAACATATTGGCTTCTATGGTTGATAACCAAAATCTAGATTATGTACCAACAATCAATTTAATTACAATTTTTATTGTATTAATTTTATAAAATATCATTAGAATCATGTAATGATGATTGGTATGCCCTAAAAATAAACGGAAGCCTTTAATATAAAATTTTAGGGCCAATATATGATTTAAATATCAAATTTAACTTTTGGTAAGAAATTATAGTTAAGTGCAAATTGAGTTATAAAGAGACACATCCATATATTAAAATAAAGTCTTTTTGATTTCAAGTCTTAAATTAGTTAAACTAGATGAAAGATGGTTGTGAGTTGAACACTTTCTAAAATTATTCATGGCATATGATGACATATAATTAGTTGATATATACATGCAACCTTACTTATATCATACACTATATTATACAATGGAGGATCCATTATTAATGTTTCTTTGCTTGCTATCTATTAAATTTTTAGGGATGCCATTATATGTATACTCTAGGCCTTAAGCACCAATCTGGCCCACAAAACTCATGGATAGCCTATGTAATACTCCACAAGCACATAAGCCAAAGTAAAAGAAAGGATAGGTGTCACATCAAGCACTATCCTATAGAACACTCACAAGATTAATTTGCTTGTTCACTTTACTAAATGGAATAATGAGGATTGAATTGTAACTCGATAGGAATAAGGGAGATTGAATTGTAACTTAAATAGATATATAATAATTATTAAATATCTATTAATTTATTTAGTTGATATGGAAATAAATAATGAATAAAAAATAAATTATTAATTATACTTCTAAAATTCTTATTATTTTTCACTTTTCAGAATCATTATATACTTAACACATCTTACAGTGATAGGATATTTATAGCAAAAATGAAAAATGGGTCACTATTCAAAGTTTTTGGTAATAGTAATTCATTGGCAATTGTTATTCAGTGAAGTGAATACTTTAATAGCAAATTTATATGGAATAAATGGGAAATGGAATAGAAATTCCCTCAAAGTAAATATGTAGTAATTGTGTTACACTACATTAAATGCTAGATGGCTAATAATGAGTCAACAATAAAGGAATATCAGCCAATAGTTGTCCTTCCTCCTCTCAATATAAAAAAGCCTCATTACTCTCCACAAAAGGTAAGAAGGAACTTCATAAACTTATTTCCTCTTGCGTTGATTGGAAATTCAACACTCTCTATCTTTACCCTTTACTTGACTTGAGCATTAGAGTGCACATGTTGGAGCCATCTCTAGTGTCCTCTTAGCTCACTTTTTGTTATTTTTGCAAGGCCAATTTGAGCTAAACTAAGCCCACTAGGTTTTGGAAAAATTTCATCATCAACATTTTGTGCTTATAGTCAATGGCCTAAACCTACCGTGGTCCATAAAAATTTACATTATCTAGTTTAAAAACCTCCTATTGCTAGCTACAAACACTATGACAAACACTAACACCACAAAAAAAAAAAAAATCAAAATATATGAGTTTTCAAGAACATTGATAAACAACCAGTTGACGACAACAATCCCATCAGAGCTTTTACTTACCTATCTCTATCCCAAGAGAGGCAATAGGTGAATGAGGTCACTATTAACCGAGTTACTCTCCTTAAGCAGCACATGGTTACCATGATAACGAAAAACTAATGTTTGAGGATAAAATCTAGCAATTAGAAAATCACCTACATCATCGTAATGAGTAATTCATGGAAGTTGACGATCATAGCTCTTGCTACAACTTATAATGAAGTGTCCTTACTCCCGTCATAGCACCAAGTGCTTACCCATATTGAGTCTTGACACCATACTCATGCTATGTCCTAGCATCGCTCTTGCACAAAGTCCCATGTTGATTCATAACGCAGACATGCTCCTACAGCCTCATACAATTGAGGGAATGAACAAACACAATCTTAGCATTGAGAAGTGCAATCTTAAAGAACTTTGGCTAATGCCAAGACCAACGACATGATAAAGGGACTCATCGGCTTTGAGGAGTTAAAGTTATAAAATGACCTTTAGGAGTTCACTATTATACAATCTCTCTTTATTGATGTCATCCATAGGGAAATTCTTCCCTCCAATGTTTGAATATTAGCATTAGAAATGTGCAATGGCACCATCAACCTAACTGAGCATTTCGGCTATTACTTCTTGATGATGGAATTACTTGGCGTGTCTGATACCATTGCTTGTAAGACTTTTGCTAGAAAATTGAAAACAACGACTTGAACATGGTATAGAGGCCTCCATCCAAACTCCATCTCGTCCTTTAAGGAACTTAACCATTTGCACCTCCAACAATTTGTCATAAGCAAACAACTAAAGAAAGATGCTTTCTCATGGCTATCAAATAATGACATGATGAGCCACTTTGAGACTGCATGGCGTGTTTTACTACCGCCATGCTTGAGATCCCAAATCTCATCATGAATGTGGCACTAAACACATCAATCATAGGGGTGAAGGACCATTGCTAGCTCTTCGACACCATCACAAAAATCAAGTCGACCACCTTTGTTGACTCTTAAAGTAGGGTGGCCAGATGCACTTAAATGTAAGGCAACCTCAATTAAGGTGAAAGAGAGTCACGGGATCAACCCTCAATTAAGGACCAACTTGGTTCTATGATGTTAGGATGTCCAAAATTGCCAAAGCAAATCATGTGGGATTCTATTCTATGATGAACACCGTTATCCAATCAAGCCCCTAGACCAGATTCTTCTAGAAGTCAGGGACCATGGTTTCCTGACCTGACCTTAAGAGCTCAAGCACAGCCTTACTTGTAAGAACTAAAACAAGTATTTTGAGTTCCATTGAGACAAGGTTCAAAACAAAATGGATTGCATTTAGCTCATGAACATTCTTGAGGACACCATTTAACGAGGATACCTTAAGGGATCTATTGCAGAGACAATTGATAATGCTCATCGACCTTCAAAGTGGGGTCTCCACAATGACTAACAAGGCGATGGAACATCCAACAACAGCATATGTCCTACCCATGACAATATGTGCACTATCATACATCACCTAGCCACAAGAGGGTGGTTGAGCACATAAAGTAAGGCTTACACCCGATTACACAAGTACCAATAGGTCCTCACCTTGTAAGCTTAGAAATCCAAGGCCTACATAGAGATTCCTTTCTTAGAAACTAATATGGAGGGGGTGCTAAACCCCACATAATAATGATGCCATGGTCATCTAAGCTCAAATCATTGACTTTGAAGTACACAAAGTCCTTGTAGATGTTAGTAGATTGACCTACAAATTTTTCATGAAGGCCTTTGTGCAAATGAAAGATAAGTTGCTCACTTGCATAGATCCCTACGAGCACAACCTTTATGGTTTTGACAACTAGCTTACTAAAGTCACTGGCATCATCTTCCTTCCCATTGATCTCAACAACATCAAGGAAAAGGCTCTTTCCTTAGTGGACTTCCTTATCGTGGATAGCCGATTTCCTTACAATGCTATCTTGGGTAGAACCAATGGTGTCAAAATATGCTGAAGCGACCAACAACTAGCTAGGTTATGCTACGCTCAAGCCTTGCTCCACAAGTATGTTTTGCAACTAAAGTTCGGACCAAACAATTGAATTACTCTTTACACAGGTAACACGGGTTGTTACATTTGTATTTGCCTAACTTAGTTGATGTTTTATGTGGGGAAGGTCTCTAGTACTACAAGCTTTAAGAGAGTTTAGCTTCTGGAAATGAAAGTTTAATACCTTTCCATTCACCATATCTCTCATATAATCATGGCATAACATTTCTATATCTTTTATCTTTCTACAAAGCTAAATGAGAGTCATGTTTGCTTAGTCACATTTAAAGTGACTTGCGAGCTAGCAAATGAGGCCACTTAAGACTTAAAAGCATTGGTTGCTGCACCATATTAATCAAATCGGTGGCTTGTATCATTTGGTTATGCTTATACCCTATAGCAATCATACACAAGGCCTCTTAAGTTTATTCAAAGGTAGTTGGTCGAGCTTAAGAGCTCGAACACCTAAAAAAAGGAGATGAAGAAAGAAAAAGATAGCAAGAGAAAAAGAACTCCCTACACTTGGTGAAACTTTAAATTTCATTGAAGAAGAAGATAGACATGTTTAAAGAAAGTGTTACGATCCAAACTGGCCTAGCTATTGTTAAGTAGCTCACAAGTTGACTCACACAAAGCTTTAGCCTAGTTTCCCTTCAGTGACTAATAGGTAGTCGCTCAGGATGCACTGACCTAATCTCCATGCAGCGATTAACAGGTTAAAGTGTTAACCTAGTCACTCATGGTGACCTACAGGCCATAAGATTCCTCGCTTTAATAGGTAAATGAGACAACCTCCATCTTATAGAAAATGGACGAGGTGCCCTTGCTTTTGAACAAGTGCGTGGAGATGCCTCCACCATTTTACAGACTCGGGGATAGGGTTCTTCTAACCAAACTTAGGTGCTCGAGAAGAACTTGTTAGCTGATATGGGATTCCTATGATAACAATTTAGGATGTCCTAAATCACACAAGAAGTTATTTTCTGCTTTCGATAGGCGAATGAGACAACTCTTGATAGTGGGACGACTTCAATAGGAAGAAGGATAACAACTTTTGAGAAAATTTGACTGAATGCTTTTTCATAACTCATGTTCAAATATATATATACATCAGGAGAATATCTTTTCCAAGCAACTATATCTTACAAACTAGGAAAACAAATCTTCCTCTACCAAAATATAAAATACAAAATATACATGCCATATTTACAAAATAAATCACGAAACAAATATCTCAATATTCACGGCCGTGTAACACGGCCGTGCCTTCTAGCCGTGTATGTTTCTGGGAGCTACTTGACATAATACACGGCTGTGCCTTCTGACCGTGTATGTTTCTGGGAGCTACTTAACACAATACACGGTCGTGCCTTTTGACCGTGTATCCAGCCGTGTATGTTTCTAGGAGCTATCTGACACAATGAGTTGCTTAATTTCTGTCATTCTTGATTGATATCCCCCCTCAAATTGATGCTGACTGATCAAGAAGCATCAATTTGCCAACAAGAAACTGATGACGCTGCCGAGAAAGAGCCTTAGTAAATATATCAGCCGTTTGAAGATTAGAAGAGATATGAGGAAGAGAAATAACACCATTATCATAAGCTTCTCGAATAGAATGACAGTCCACTTCAATATGTTTCGTACGCTCATGAAAGACAGGATTAGCAGTAATTTGAATAGCACTAGTATTATCTACATAAAGAGAGGTAGACTCAAGTTGAGGAAAACCAACCTCAGCCAACAAACCTCGAAGCCAAATGATCTTAGAACAAGCAGACGACATAGCACGATATTCGGACTCTGTAGAAGACTTAGACACTCGATCTTTTTTCTTACTCTTCCAAGAAATTAAAGAGTTACTAAGAAACATACACCAACCAATAATAGATCGATGTGTATTAGAACAACCAGCCTAATCGGCATCACTATAGGTTGTTAAGTGAATAAGAGACTCCGCAGAAAAGAACAAACCACGATGAGAAGTCCCTTTTAAATACCTAACAATACGGTGAACTACTGCTAAATGAAGATGTGTAGGTGCCTGCATAAATTGACTAACTTGTTGCACAACAAATGAAATATCAGGACGTGTAATAGTCAAATAATTGAGACTTCCAACAAGTTGTCGATATAGAGATGGATTAGATAGAAAGTCACCATCATTTCGTTGATATTTAACATCCACTTCCAAAGGAGTATCAACAGAACGACCCTCTTGGAAGCAATAAGTTCCTTAGTATATTTATGTTGATGAAGAAAAATACCAGCAGAAGAAGAGTGAACCTCAAGACCTAAGAAATAAGCTAAAGATCCTAAATCCTTCATATGAAAAGAACCTTGAAGATGCTCTTGTAACTGAGACATCAATTGAGTATCGGATCCTATGATGACAATATCATCAACATAGACTAACAACAAAACAATTCCCTTGTCAGTCTTGCAAAGGAATAATGAAGAATCATACTGACTTTAAATTAAAGAGAAGCTAAGAAGAGTATTACGAAACTTTTTAAACCAGGCCTGTGGAGCCTGTTTCAAACCGTATAGAGACCGTTTGAGCTTACAAACATTATGTGAGGGTGTAGAAAACAATCCTGGAGGAGGAGTCATATAGATATCTTCCTCGAGATCCCCATACAAAAATGCATTCTTAACATCCATCTATCGTAAGAACCATCCTTTAGATGCAGCAATAGATAGAACAAGCCGGATAGTTGTCATCTTAGCCACAGGTGCAAAGGTCTCTTCATAATCAATTCCATATTCCTGTCAATTGCCAAGAGCTACCAACCTTGCCTTATATTTTTCAAGGGAACCATCAGATCGGAGCTTAAGAGAATAAACCCATTTACAACCAATGGGTTTAACACCAGCAAGACATGAAACAATATCCCAAGTGTAATTGTCTTGAAGTGCTTGAAGTTCCTCTTGCATGGCTTTTATCTAGCAAGTCTGTTTAGCAGCCTAAGAATAAGAGGTAGGAATTGTAGTATTAGTTAAAATTGCAGAATAGCCATATCAATCTGGAGGATGAATGTGCCGAGTCGATTGTCGAAGAATCATTGGAGCATTTTCAGGAGCAGGGTAAGGAAGGACAAGTCCAGGCTTGAACCGTTTATCAAAAGAAGAATCATCAAAAGTGAGGAAATACAACAGTATTAGATGTCGAAAGATGTTGCTGAAAATAGTATTCAAGTTCAAAGAAAATCACATCCCGAGAGATATGCCATCGATTATCAATCGAATCATAACACACAAAACCTTTATGATTAGGATTGTAATCCATAAAGGCACATTAAATAGACTGGGCTGACAACTTATGACGTTCATAGGCAGGTAAATGAATGAAACAAACACATTCGAAAGTATGTAGCATATGATAATTAGGATGTTTACTAAAAATTCGATGATAGGGAGAATCAAACTTCAATTGTTGAGATGGTAAGCGATTAATCATATAAACTATAGTAGATAAAGCTTTGGTCCAAAACTTAGCTGGAACAGAAGATTTTAACAATAATGTGCGTACCACATCTAACAAATGTCGATTTTTTCGTGCAGCAACTCCATTTTGCTGAGGTGTATAAGGACATGAATGTTGTGAAACAATACCCTTGTTATGAAGAAATGCTTGAAACTCATGAGAAATATATTCACCACCATTATCGAACTGTAAGACTTCAATACAAGTGGAAAACTGAGTTTCAATATATGTCACAAAGGTTTGAAACACAGTAAACACGTCTGCTTTGGAATGCAAAAATTAAATCCATGTGAATCGACTGTAATCGTCAATAAATGTCACAAAATATTTATACTGAGCATGTGAAATAATCGGTGTAATTCCCCAAACATCACTATGAATAATGTCAAAACATTTATTGGCACGACTACCTAAAACAGGAAAAGGCAATGTGTTACTTTTTCCCAGTTTACAAGGAGAACAATTAACTAATAAACTCTTATCTATGGAACCGAGAACACCACTTTGCAACAAATGAGTCAAAACAACATTATTTAGATGACCTAAGCGTCTATGCCAGATGCTAGCCTTATTTTCAATAACTGAAGAAGCTAATGACAAAGTCCGAGGAACGGTAAATTGTAATGGAAATAACCTGCCCACTTTAGGCCCCTTTGCTATCACCTTCCCCGACACCTGATCCTGCACAGTACAACCATCACGAGAAAAGTGGACATCACAGTTATTATCCACCATTTGACCAACAGAAAGTAAGCTAGTAGATAATTTAGGAGAAACCAAGACATGTCGAAAGGAGGAGCTAATATCACCAACTATCGTAATTGGAATATTATTTCCATCCGCAACCTGAATATGTTGAGTACCAGTATATGGGCGTTGATTATGCAATAAATCAGATGTGCCGGTCATATGATTTGTGGCGCCGGAATCAACAAACAAAGGAACAGAATTAGTAGTCTTACCTTTCCCTTGAAAACCAAGAGCAGAGAAGGCAGAGAGAATCATCTTGATGCGAACCCTAGGTATATTAAACCTAGAACCCGTCAATCGTGATTTGAAATCGGATTCCCAAGTATCGTCTTGAACAAGTGATGAACGGAACTAGACCCCAACCACACCTGCTGATTGAAACCTAAGTTATCAAGATGACTTCCCCGAGCGTTTAGATCGAAGAAATCGAAAAGGAGTTCTTTCGCAAAGAACAAAAGAGAGAGAGCTCTCAAAATGTGTATTCAACAACTATCCGTCAATTGGTCTGACAAAAGAGTATTTATATGGCTCCGTAAAATACCTAAAAGGGGGAAAAATCTAAGCGTACACGTGGAAATAAATAATAATATTCGCGTCTGAACATGTGACGAGTGCAGTATACGGCCGTGTCCCAAGCCGTGTCTTAACCCGTGTAAGCTTCTGTGAAAGTTCTGCAAGTCGTGTCCCCAGCCGTGCCCGGAACCGTGTCAGAGTCTGTGACAGACCTTCAGGCCGTGTCTCAAGCCGTGCCCGGAACCGTGTCAGAGTCTGTAACAGACCTTCAGGCCGTGTCTCAAGCCGTGCCCGGAACCGTGTCAGCCTCTGTCCTCCATTCAAGGCCGGTTCTCTCGGGATCCTCTTTGGAAGCTTGGATAATGTGAATAAATGTCGATTCTCCCTTGGTAAAGCTCGGTTCCTTCTCTTGCAGCTCCATCACTAATCCTTGCAAAGCTTCTCTCATCCCGAACCCTAGGTATATTAAACCTAGAACCCGTCAATCGTGATTTGAAATCGGATTCCCAAGTATCGTCTTGAACAAGTGATGAACGAAACTAGACCCCAACCACACCTGCTGATTGAAACCTAAGTTATCAAGATGACTTCCCCGAGCGTTTAGATCGAAGAAATCGAAAAGGAGTTCTTTCGCAAAGAACAAAAGAGAGAGAGCTCTCAAAATGTGTATTCAACAACTATCCGTCAATTGGTCTGACAAAAGAGTATTTATATGGCCCCGTAAAATACCTAAATGGGGGAAAAATCTAAGCGTACACGTGGAAATAAATAATAATATTCACGTCTGAACATGTGACGAGTGCAGTATACGGCCGTGTCCCAAGTCGTGTCTTAACCCGTGTAAGCTTCTGTGAAAGTTCTGCAAGTCGTGTCCCCAGCCGTGCCCGGAACCGTGTCAGAGTCTATGACAGACCTTCAGGCCGTGTCTCAAGCCGTGCCCGGAACCGTGTCAGAGTCTGTAACAGACCTTCAGGCCGTGTCTCAAGCCGTGCCTGGAACCGTGTCAGCCTCTGTCCTCCATTCAAGGCCGGTTCTCTCGGGATCCTCTTTGGAAGCTTGGATAATGTGAATAAATGTCGATTCTCCCTTGGTAAAGCTCGGTTCCTTCTCTTGTAGCTCCATCACTAATCCTTGCAAAGCTTCTCTCATCCGCTTAGCTCTAGCTCTTGTCATTGGACCTCCAATACCATGTAATGGGTCATTGGATTTTGACTCTTGAACTCTTGATGTTAGCTGATCCCCATCATTCCCTCCTTCCTCGAAAAGATTCGTCCTCGAATCACCTTCGAGAAAGTGCATCAGCCACCACATTCTCTTTTCCTTGCTTGTATTTAATCACATACGGAAATGTCTCAATGAACTCCAGCCACTTTGCATGTCTCTTGTTCAACTTACCTTGAGTTTTCAGAAACTTCAAACTCTCATGATCGGAATGAATGATGAACTCCTTAGGCCATAGGTAATGTTGCCAAGTTTGCAAGGTCCTCACCAGAGCATATAACTCCTTGTCATAGACTGGGTAATTTAATGCAGCGCCACTGAGTTTTTCGCTAAAATAAGCGATCGGTTTAGATTCCTGCATCAAAACACCACCAATACCTTTCCCAGAAGCATCGCATTCAATTTCAAAAACCTTCTCAAAATTAGGTAGAATAAGTAATGGTGCATTAGTCAACTTACCTTTCAAAACATTAAAAGCCTCCCAATGCACTTTAGTCCACCTAAACTCAGCATTCTTCTTAACAAGATCATTTAAAGGAGCAGCTATAGAACTAAAGTCCCTAATAAACCTCCTATAAAAACTTGCTAATCCATGAAAGCTCCTGACCTCACTTGCATTCCTAGGTGTTGGCCACTCCCTGATCGCCTTCACCTTTTCTTCATCCATAGCAATCCCATCTGCACCTACAACAAATCCAAGAAAAACTACAGATTCCATACAAAAGGTGCACTTCTTCAAGTTTGCATACAACTTGTTTTCTCGCAAAACAGTAAACACACTTTGTAAATGCTGAATATGTTCATTTAAAGTCGTGCTGTAAACTAAGATATCATCAAAGTAGACAACAAGAAACTTTCCAATGAAAACACGAAGAACATGATTCATCAACCTCATAAATGTGCTAGGCGCATTTGTTAATCCAAAAGGCATTACCATCCACTCATATAAACCATGTTTAGATTTAAAAGCCGTTTTCCACTCATCTCCCTCTTTCATGCGAATTTGGTAATAACCATTCTTTAAATCAATTTTGGAAAACAAACAGGCACCATGCAACTCATCAAGCATATCATCAAGTCTAGGGATAGGATGTCTATACTTAACTGTGATCTTGTTGATTGCTCGACAGTCCACATACATCCGCCATGTTCCATCCTTCTTGGGAACCAGGATGACAGGAACTGAGCATGGACTGAGGCTTTCTCTCACAAACCCCTTCTCTACTAGATCATCAACCTGCCTTTGGATCTCCTTAGTTTCCTCTGGATTGGCCCGATAAGCTGGCCGATTAGGAATGGAAACACTTGGGATAAAGTCAATCTGGTGCTCAATGCCTTTTAGTGGAGGCAATCCCCTTGGGACTTCCTTAGGAAACAAGTCCCCATATTCCTGCAAAAGAGACACAACCACACTTGGCAAAGAAGAGTTAAGGTTAGTGGTAGTAAAATATAAATCCTTGTACATGAGTACAAGTAGTTGTTTCCTGGCCACTATTGCACCTTTAACCTCACTTTTTCTTGCAACTCCACTCTCTCCTGCAACTTTCTCTCCACTTAGTGTGTTAAGCTCTCCACTCTCTTGGCTCACATGTGTTTGCCTCTCAGTCTTTCTTTCTTTTTCACTCTTTTCTTGTCCACTCAAGTGTTTCTCTCTAAACTCTTTTGCTAGCTTCACTTGATCCTGACAAGCCTCCCATGGTTTCTGGGGAGTTAGAACCACATTTCTCTTGTTTAAAACAAAAGAGTAATGGTTCTTGTACCCATCATACATCACCCTCCGATCGAACTGCCACGGTCGCCCCAACAATATGTGACTAGCCTGCATGGGAACTACATCACACATCACCTCATCATGATAACTCCCAATAGAAAATGAAATAAGAGCCTGCCTGGTCACCTTCACTTCCCCACACTCATTCAACCACTGTAACCGGTATGGTTTCTGATGCTTCGAAGTCTTCATCCTCAACTTATCAACCAATAAGGTACTAGCAATATTAGTACAGCTACCACTATCAATAATCAAGCTGCATACCTTCTTCTGTACATGACGCCGGGTGTAAAAAATATGCTCACGCTGAACCCCTTCACCATCATCCTTAGGCTGAGTACTAAGGACTCGCCTAGTAACTAGCAATTCCCCACTCACGGGTCCCTCAATGTCCACATCACTACAATCTTCCAATGGTGGCATGTCATCATCACTGGAACTAATACTCTCCATATCTCCATTATCCCGAATGATCATGGCCCTTTGATTTGGACATTGAGATGCAATATGTCCAAACCCCTGACACCTGAAACATTTGACATCACGAGTTCTAGTGAATGGTTTAGTGTCAGATTTACCTTTAGTGGAAGTAACTGGACTCTTAGCCTTCACATCCTCTTTTGGTTTTGAGTTTGCAGTGTTCTTCTTCCAATTTGACTTCCATGAAGAGTTAGAAGTCGCCCAAGATTTAGAATTCCCTTTATACTTCAACTGCTTCTCTACCTTGATCGCCTTATGCAACAATTCCTCAATATCCACATAATGTTGTAAGTCTACTACATCAGCGATCTCCCGATTCAACCCATTGATGAATCTAGCCATTGTAGCCTCATCTTCCTCATCTACTTTAGCTCTAATCATAGTTATCTCCATCTCCTTATAATAATCCTCTACACTCTTGGACCCTTGTGTCAACCCCTGTAATTTCCTATGCAAATCCCTATAATAATGACTAGGGATAAATCTCTTTCGCATAATTGTTTTCATCTCATTCCAAGTGCTAACAGGCCTCTCACCATACCTTCTCCTATTACGCACCAGCTGATCCCACCATACACTGGCATAATCAAAAAATTCAATTGCAGCTAACTTTATCTTCTTCTCCTCACTGTAATTATGGCAATCAAATACATGGTCCACTTTTTCTCTACCACTCCAAATACAGCTCTGGATCATTCTTCCCTTGAAAGGAAGGTATCTTCATCTTAATACTACCCAAATTACCATCTCGCCGTTGGGTATCTCTTCTCTCCCTCATGAAACCATATTCCCCTGAATCAGTATCCTCCTTCTCTTCTATACTCACTCCCCCTCTTGAATGCCTATTGGTTCTTCTCCCCACAACATTACTACCTGACGGTTCCCTACTCTGCTCCATCTTATCCAACCTCTCATGGACTTGCTCCATTTCAGCACTCAGCATTTTTCTCATCTCACCGAATAATGCCTCAAACATCAATTTCTTATCTACGCCTCCCTTCTCTCCATTAGTAGGACTTTGATCAGACATATTGCTGCAACAAAAGGGTTAAAAATAACAAAAAAAAATATATATATATAAACCTCACAATTCACTGCCTCACCTATTTAAACTCACAGATATAGATTCACTCGTGTTTCGTTCAGTAAATAGATGATCCTCACAACTCGCTCTTATAGGCTCTTTGATCAGAACTCAATCAAAATTTCTTTAACATAAACCACTAAGGCAACTCAACTTTTTAAACAAACGGTTCCAATTCAACAGCCAATTAAGAGAAACACGGACAAGGACTCCAATAGGGACACAATGAATACAATTCGAATGAACGGAACAATATAGATACTAGATTACTGAAATGTTCTTCTTTTTTTTTTTTTTTTTTTGAACCTAATCTAATTTGTCTGCGACTTGCAGTGGCCGCAGTGGAAAAGGCAACGAATTTGCCTTGCTCAGGGAATCGATGACTTTAATGGCCGTAGAATTCCCCCCTCGATAACGGACGAGAAACAACAACAGAACAATAGCAATTCCTTAATGAATTTGTAAGACAGGAGAATTTAGATTCTTTGCGTCGACTAATGGAAATTCTTGCGGAGAAATCCAATTGACGAATTTCCAGACAGATACGAACAAAATAACAATAATCGAACGACTTGAATTCCTACACAAATAAAACAATTTTTTTTTTAAAAGAAGACAACGATAATTAATCGAAAAGGATAGAATTACTTGAATCAAGAAGCCGAGGCTCTGATACCAAATGATGCGAACCCTAGGTATATTAAACCTAGAACTCGTCAATCGTGATTTGAAATCGGATTCCCAAGTATCGTCTTGAACAAGTGATGAACGGAACTAGACCCCAACCACACCTGCTGGTTGAAACCTAAGTTATTAAGATGACTTCGCCGAGCGTTTAGATCGAAGAAATCGAAAAGGAGTTCTTTCGCAAAGAACAAAAGAGAGAGAGCTCTCAAAATGTGTATTCAACAACTATCCGTCAATTGGTCTGACAAAAGAGTATTTATATGACCCCGTAAAATACCTAAAAGGGGGAAAAATCTAAGCGTACACGTGGAAATAAATAATAATATTCGCGTCTGAACATGTGATGAGTGCAGTACACGGCCGTGTCCCAAGCCGTGTCTTAACCCGTGTAAGCTTCTGTGAAAGTTCTGCAAGCCGTGTCCCTAGCTGTGCCCGGAACCGTGTCAGAGTCTGTGACAGATCTTCAGGCCGTGTCTTAAGCCGTGCCCGGAACCGTGTCAGAGTCTGTAACAGACCTTCAGGCCGTGTCTCAAGTCGTGCCCGGAACCGTGTCAGCCTCTGTCCTCCATTCAAGGCCGGTTCTCTCGGGATCCCTTTTGGAAGCTTGGATAATGTGAATAAATGTCGATTCTCCCTTGGTAAAGCTCGGTTCCTTCTCTTGCAGCTCCATCACTAATCCTTGCAAAGCTTCTCTCATCCGCTTAGCTCTAGCTCTTGTCATTGGACCTCCAATACCCTGTAACGGGTCATTGGATTTTGACTCTTGAACTCTTGATGTTAGCTGATCCCCATCACATCTGTTGGACCATATCTGGTGTGAGAACAGATTGATTATTGCTAGCAATTGTGGATGCCGAACCAAGATTGCAAGAGTCGGATACCGCAGCATGAAGAGCTTGTGGCCTTCTATTTTGAGGCCTTGTAGGACACTCCTTAATAATATGTCCGTTTTGCTTGCAATAATTACAGAACTTCTTACTACAATGACGAGCAATATGACCAAATTCTTTGCAGCTGTAACACTGCATTGTTCCCTTCCCTCGGGTCTGAGCAGCATATGCAACATTAACTATTCCAGATGATCCATCAGTTGCACCAATAGCAGCTTGTGTCGCCAATCTTTGTTCCTCACGCAGCAATTCACCAAAACATACATCCAAACAAGGAACTGGATCTCTATTCAGCAACCCAGCCCGAGCAGTTTCAAATTCAGGCCTGAGCTTCATCAAAAACTGATCACGATGACTCACTTCATGAACAGCCTGAAGACTAGCCAAATTCTCCTTTAACACCTTAGCATAGATAATACCAGAATATTCGCTCCATAAATTAAGAAAGCCAGAATAATATTGTTCAATTGAGAGATTACCTTGACTATAATTACTCATATCAAGTTCCAATTGAAAACGTCTTGCAGTATTATCTTGATTGTAGACGCGCTTCAAGTATTCCCACATTTCTTTTGCTGTGCCAAAGGATTGTAAATTGTTCACCATATGAACCTCAATAGATCTCAAAATCCAAGAAACAATCCGAGCATCCTTTGCCTCCCATTGACCACGATCTTTCGACTCTGTAGGAGCTGGAGAAGACCCATCAATATGACCCGAAAGCTCCTTCCCTTTCAAAAATATCTTGAACTGAAATTCCCATGCTGCATAATTCTTGCCCGTAAATCTAATAGCTAAGATTTCATGTGTTTTCTTAGAAGACATTCTAAACAGAATTGTCACTCACAACTTGATTATCAAGAAAATTGTTGATTGGAATTGATCAACCTAAAACCAAAGAAAACCAAGAACAAACTAGTAATTCCAAGAATAAAAGAAAAACTATAGATTCAACAAAATATTCAGTTGTGTAGCTCTGATACCATAACAACTTTTGAGAAAATTTGGCTGAATGCCTTTTCATAACTCATGTTCAAATATATATATATATATAACAGGAGAATATCTTTTTCAAGCAACTATATCTTACAAACTAGGAAAACAAATCTTCCTCTACCAAAATATACATGCCATATTTACAAAATAAATCACGAAACAAATATCTCAATATTCACGGCCGTGTAACACGACCGTGCCTTCTAGCCGTGTATCAGGCTGTGTATGTTTCTGGAAGCTACCTGACATAATACACGACCGTGCCTTCTGACCATGTATCAGGCCGTGTATGTTTCTGGGAGCTACTTGACACAATACATGGCCGTGCCTTCTGACCGTGTATTCGGCCGTGTATGTTTCTAGGAGCTATCTGACACAATGAGTTGCTTAATTTCTGTCATTCTTGATTGATAAAGGATTCCTAATTGTCCTAACGCACAAAAATCCTGCTAAAGGGGATTGTATTACTAAATTAAGTTCTTTGCTCAAGACTACTAAATACAAAGCATAGCTACCACTTTGAAAAAAAGAAATAACAACATAAGAATACATCACATTAGAAAGTTCTCATTTCATTACAATAGTCACCTAACGATACATACAAATACTAAGGTCAACATACTAACTTGATGCTTGCAACGAAGAAAGGCAAGCCATGAAGGCCTTTCTATTCCTCCTTATACAAGCTACAAATAACTTTATTAGAAGTGAAAAGGGAACATCTCATGTGATGAGCTTCTTCATCAAAATGTCCAAGCCAAGTTATTACGGGAACAACTTACTCATCCCTCTCGCAGGTATCCCAAAACTAGATGAACTTCGCCTCCTAGACATTTAGGGAGAGTTGATGTTGGAGATGGTTACGGCAAAGTTGCCTGTGAGGCAGCAAAGTTAGAATAAGATGGCCGTAGTTGTAAAGGCAATGGGAAAAGATCCCTCTTTACTCGCCTTCCCCTTGCATCCTCATAAGATAGCTCTTAAGAAGAGCCTGCCCTAAGCCCTCATCTCCCATCCTCCATAGACTGGGACATTGGAAACACAACCCCTTTGAGTGCACGTCTCTAGCTCATTATAATGGAACCGACTGCTCGAGGCTTCTTTCAAACATCTTGCTTCTCAACGCATTGAGAACTCTTCATTTCTACTTTGGGGGACTCACCCCCTCTCCCAAAAAAAAAAAAAAAAAAGTCTACACAAATGAATCTTGTCCACTCATCGGAAACACCCGTTTAAGGACCAACGAATGCACATCTTGTCAAAATAGCTCCAGTAGTTTTAGCCTTGCCAATTGGACTTGTTTGTCCCCACATGTAACACATCAAGGGCTTTCAGCTCGGCCTAAGTCGACCTCCTTGAACTCACCTTTGAAGCTTACTCTACAATGGTGCAAGGGAAAAAGAAGACTTTTATTTTGAGAAAGAAGTGCTAAATACCTATTATAACTTTGTGGAATATGGGGTGAAAGAAATAATAGAAACACCCACAAATCCCCCTAAATCTTGGTAAATCAGATCATGGATGATCTTTTAAATCTTGAGCGAGCAAATCCCTTCTCCACAAGACAAATTAGATATGATGAAGGTTTATTTGCCATAGTAGTGAAGCCACCTAGAAGAAGAAAGGTCCACTCTTTGTCTTAGCATCGTCTTAAGGATGACCTTGTAAAATTAAATGTTGATGGCAGTTTATGCCAAGGAAAAGGTGGAGGTGGTGGTATTCTTAGGGACTCAAAAGGCAAAATGATTTGGTGTTATGGTTTCCCCTTGAATCATGCTTCAATTGACGTTTTTGAACCAACCACATTGGTAAAAGGTCTTGAGTATTGCGGGCAATTCAATTATACAAGAGTTTTGATTCAAACATGCTCTTTAGTGGTGTCCATATAGTTATCAACAACAATTACTAGGTGGGATATCTATAATGACGTTTCTTGGGTGAAGATCTTGCTTAAGGAAGTCTAGGGTTAGGTTAGTCACAAAGAAAAATATTGCGACTAACTAGCTCACTAAACAAGTACGAGAAAAGCAATGAACTTTCTTCTGCATGAGCCACTGCTGAATAATGATTTCAAAAAGATTATCTCTCAAGACAAGATTGGGTTTGGAAATGTCAGGATCGTGTCTTATTGATTTTCTTTGTTTTTACCTGGTTTTTATTCCTCAATTTGGATGTTGAATGTTTTAGTTTTTTTCCTTTTATCTTTTCTTGTAAGCAAATCGATTTTTATTTTGGGAGTAGTACTCCCTTTCTTTAGTTTTCTCTTGTATTTTTGCAGGCTTCATTATAAGGGTAGTAATACTTTCTCATTTATTTTTTCACCAGTTTTATAATTATGATGTATTTATTGAGAGGCTAGGTGTATGCCTCCTTCCCTTCTTGTAACTATTATTTTTATTAATAAAATTTGGAGCTGGCATGCCCTTTCCCTTTTCCCCTCATGGTGTACAAGGTTTGCCAAAAAAAGAAAAAAAAATTGTGCTAAATGCTCTCATTAGACCAAGTGTAAGTGTAAGCAATTAGATATGAGATGGTAAATTTAACAAATAGAAGTTTAATTATACAAAAAATTTAGCAACTTCAAGCTTTAAGTGAAAAGCTAAAAAAAATTAAGTAGTGATTTTGATACTACCCCTAGTTTTTAAAGTTATGACAGGTAAAAGTACTTTTAGGAGTTTAAGGAGACTTATCTACATCTAATCAATAGTTTAAGAGATATTTGTTATTCTTAAGAACTTAATAATTGGGAAATTGCAGTCATTATAGTTTAAAATATCAATTAAATTATAAATCCTCTTAATTTATTTTGTGATGTAATCGCTACTTTTGTTGTATATGTTCTATAACTTTATTATTATTATTATTATTATTTTCTTATTCTTACGTGTTTGATTGTATTTGAGTAATATTATTTGTACCATTGGATTATAACGGTTTTATTATATAAATTTAGTTTATTGAGAAAGGAGTAAAAATTTCCCATGGAGCTAAATTCACATCAAAATTAGTGTCTCTAGAAATGTAGGCAAACTTTTATTTTATTTATTTATTATTATTATTTCTATTTTGCCAACGAAAAATAGATGATTTTTTTTTTATCCGGGGAAAAGAAAAAGATGATCCATATAGCAGTTTTGATGTTCGTTCATTAATTGGACAAATTTAATTAATACTTGATAAGGTTTATAATGTATTAATTACTTATATAAATTAGAATAACCTTTTATTTAATTTTCTTATATTTTTATAAATAATGCACTTAATTAATCTTTATTTTTAATTTTAGAGTCTTTAAATTATAATTTATCATTTAATAAAAAAGTTACTTGAAAGTTAAAAAAAAATATAATTTCTATAAGATAGAAATCCAACAAGTGAATTAGCATCGACATATCTAACAATGAAAACGAATCATGTCCAATTATGAATTTAGCCGAGCAAAGGAGGATGTGCAAGAAAGCATGAAAGCAACACGGCAATGTACACGCTTGTACTAGTGGGTGTGTTGACGGCAAAAGCTGTATAGAAATGTACATGGCAAGAAGAAACCACCGTGAATGCTGAATTCCAGAACGTGCTAATGCCCAATGTATATCGAAGAGAGTGGTCCATCGGAAAACAAAGTAAAATTGATTTCAGACAGATTTGAAACACAAGAAGATTCATCCATGTTGATCCACCGGAAGATTTGCAGCAAGGAAAACGCGCAAATCCAGGAGAACAAATTTGGACGATAATTGGATTAAGACAACGACCAGCGAGAAGATTCGTCCGCCGGAACCAATTAAGACAGTAGAGAGATGAAGACATTAGAGTAGAGATTAGAGATTAGAATAGTTTTAGTTTTTAAACTGTAGGAAAAATTAGAATAAGAAAATAGAATTAGAAAATTAAGATTAGATTTTAATGCTTTTATTTATGTTTTTTTTTAATTATCAATGTTTTTTAGATTTAATATACCTATAGCTTTTTTTTTTTTATATTCGGATATGATGAACTCTAGAATGAATATATAATTTTTATGATTATTATTCAATGATTTATTTAGTATTTTTGTTATTCAATTATGTGTTTTATTGTTTTCAATTTAATATTGCTAATATATTAGTTAAAATTTGATTTTTTATATAAAAATCGAAAGATTTTATATAAAAATAGATCTAGCATAATTGAAAAGATCTGTATGCAAACATAGAGATAAGATGACATAAATCTTCCGAATTAGGGTCAAACCTAATAGTAGAATTCATAAATCGAATGTAATGCAATTTTAAGGGTTTTAATGAAGAAGAGATTCCAATTAATCAACTTAAAATTAGGAATTAGTATGACTCGAGGAGCTATTAGTTCAATATAGGAATTCCCACGGTCCAAGAATAAAATAAGAATTTAAATAACAATTAATTAATTATATTAGTAATTCTAAGAGGATTCAATACCTAAATATATTTCAATTGATTATTGTTTTCTTTAATTTATTCATTATTTATTTTATTTACTTCTTTATTTAATTTTTGTTGATTAGATAATTAGAAAAAAGATAATTACTAATA
The DNA here is from genome assembly GCA_037954665.1 of Laguncularia racemosa. Classification (NCBI taxonomy): domain Eukaryota; kingdom Viridiplantae; phylum Streptophyta; class Magnoliopsida; order Myrtales; family Combretaceae; genus Laguncularia; species Laguncularia racemosa. The sequence continues at coordinate 2,656,087 of JBBMOL010000099.1, read as the reverse complement.
CTCGTAATTTCTGTGGGATCGATACTCGATATCTTTATTTACTATACTATAGAATCAATAAGTGCACTTGCCTATAGGTCTAAAGTTAGATAATAAGAAGATCGGTATCAATGCTCCAAAGCCCAAACCGTGTAATGTGATGACTTTTTCAAGTTTTGATTTGGCAAGGCAAGGCTCCTTTTCCATTGGGCATTTGGTCGTTTTCTTTCTATTTCAAATATTTGTGTGATGGAGAACGTGATCCCCGTTTGCATGGTCCATAGACGACTTTTGGTTGCTTAAGAGATGATGTTTCCTAGTTAATTTTCTCATTCCAATAGGTAGGTGGGATCTTCTGTAATCAAAACTTAAAACTGCATTGCTAATCTCCATGCTATTGACTGGTACAAACTTGGTGACGACATCCGCCCCGCTTGCGGGAGGCCCTTCTCGAAATGATGTGAGTCGTCGCCCATCTTAAATCTCGGGTAAATTCTGTCTCACAACTAGGTGATTTGCCATCGATCGATATCTTTAAATCGGAAGAAAGAAAATAAAAAAAGGTTGAGTATCATTGAAAATTAATCTTAATTTTGGCCCGACGATTTAAAATATCTTTCTTTTTCTCACTTTCCTTTATTTATTTATTTTTATATAATGAGAAGGTGGTGGCAATGCTATTTGATGAGTGGTGTTACCATCCATGTACAATAAATATTTATTTCTCCTTGATCATCTTATTCTTCCAATTTTTTTGTATTAAAAGAATAGACGATTTAAAGCAAGGAAATTTTCATGCTTGTAATTCTACATTTAAACCTTTAGAATACATTTTTTTTAGAAGTTTTTTTGGCTGACTTTTATTCATATTATAACTATTGGAGGAGTGAGGAATTGAACCTTGATCCACCTTACCAAGAAATCAATGTTTATATTATTAAGTTACAATAATCTTGGCAAAAACGTGGTAGTATTAATAATTATATAAATTTTTAAATTGATTTAGTTTTTATTTCTTTTTCCTCAAAGAAACCATTAACAATGTTGGACTAATATATAAGTATATGTGATTGATCACAAAACACACAATTATAAGAACTATATGAGTAAAGAGATGAAGAAAAATACCTAGGGGTAAGAGTCAATTAGTCTACTATATTATAATAGTGATAGTACAGTAATTCTTTTATAAGTTCAGAACACTCAATTTCTCTAACAAGTCTATAGGCTTATACTCTCTTATTTACTTTACCCAATATATAACAAGATATATATAGAATTACATGAAGTTAAAGCTTGATACATGTAATAGGAAATGATTTAGTCTTCAATAACACACAACATATGATACTATTAAAGATATAATGATCCTAATTTAACTCTTCACTTATTTCTTTGCTTAAATGCTTTTTCATAATAAAGTATCATATATAACTAGCAACAAACTTAAAAGAATCCCCACATTGACTTGAATTTTTGCACAATTTAATATACTTGCTCATACATCTAAGCAACATCATCCTTTATTTAATCTTGTTAACTACTCACATCAAGGCTATCTAATGCACTTAACATACTTGTGAGTTTGTCACCATATGTCTAAATGATGCCATCCATCTACTCTAACAACCATGCCTAGATATGATTATTGATATCTACAACAAATCTTCACTCTTTCTGGTCAGCACACTCAGGTGACCAAGTACCTCTTTGTCTGTCTAGACTTTACTTTCTGCCTTATAACTTTGTGCAATATAAAAGTGAAGTAAAGCTAACCTTTCCATTGTACAATTAATATATATTTTCTTGTCATAGACGATAACATAAGTAATATAATCCTCTACCTTAAGATCAACATTCCCAAGGGAACCACCACTAACTCCTCTTATTACCACTAAACCTTTTTGAGGCATCTCTATGCTGCCAAATCTCATTACTGCAATAATCAACAAAATCTACCAAGTCAAGAGATTCAACATTTCAAGATAACTTTGACATGTACCTCACAAATGATACCATCCATATTTTCCATTTTATAGTTTGACCTAAACTCCACTTATACAAGTAGTTCTCAACCTCTAGCCATTACTTATTTATATAGAGCCACTCTATATAGGTTTGTAAGTTTGTAAGCAATTTCTCCTATAACACTTGTGGAGACCAATTATAGAGTCTAAAACCTATTCCACAAATTTTCTACAACCATTAAATGCCATCAACAGCTCACCATTCTCTAACTTAACAATTGCTACATAAGCGACAACTTTACCTTTGTCATTCCACCAATGGCTTTGATCTTACCTCTCACTTGTTTATAGTGATAACAAACAATACTTTTGTCTCTAAATCTCCCTCTAGAGTTGCCACTACTACTAGATTATTGATCTTTAAAAACCCCTCTAGAGTTGCCACACACATGCATGCACATGCACAAGCACAAGTATATACAAAAGCTCCTTAACAAACCTTAACCATTGGGAGTTAGCCACGCTCCTTTTGAGACCACTTCCCTTTTTCCACTATTCTAGATATGTAAACCTATCATTCTAGATCTTAATATTTGTAGATCCTACATTTTAATTATATAAAATATAAAATCCTTATATTTGTTATTTTCCTACTATTTCCAGTGTCACTGATTCATTACATTACATATTGACACTATTACAAGTTGACTTCTATAAATTTTGTTAGTCTAAAAATCGTAGCAATTGACATATTGATTTATTGGTAGTTTTTAGAATAAATGGTTTTATTTTATGTATTTTTTTCTTTTTTCTTTTCTTTTTATTATCATCCTTTATGTTGAAATATGTTATTTCTTTTATGAGATTGATCGTACCCGTTAGTTGGATGAATTTTTTTCATTTAAAATAAATTTTGGTAACCCCTAAGTGGGGCATGTTGACTCTTAAAAAGATGTATCTACCTATTTGATTTGTTTTGCCTTATCCCCAACTCTTTATCTGTGATTCTTGTACCAATCAATTTGATTGATTTAGCATATTCTAATTGAATGAAATTCATATATGTATATATATATATATATATAAACAAAAACAGGTGGTACATGTCATTATCTACTATCTGAAGTGATTACTAGGCTTGATGTCAACTATACACAATGTAAAAAAAACCTATCCATGATGGGGGGATTCAACTTAGTGTACCCAATTGAATCCCCCATCTTAAATCACCTTTAAGACTTAGATTTTTCACCAATTGGCTTAAAATAATGTTTTAAAATCACCTAAAAACAAAGAATATATAAACAACTAACTCATCCTTTTGCTTTATTCATCTAAAGCCATATGAAAAGAAATAAAATCCTTTTGTCACTTAAACTGGAGATTTAAGTTTGTGAAACTCCAATTATAAAAAATCTAGGACATCTCTAAAGGGTTAATTTTAGGTGCTATTTGTTAAGAATGCGTGTAATGGGGATGAGCAATCTCATGTTTCCACCAATGGAATACCACCTACCTTACATTGACAATCAAAGGAGTTAGATGAAAGAAACCTTAACAACTTGTTTACTATGTTGTAACAGTAACTCTATTACAGTTCTATTCCATGCGAAATATGAATTACAACATTTAGTTGCAACTAATTATGGAATAAGCGTTCGAATCCGAATCGTGATTACATTAAACATTGAATCTATTTTAAAACCTTGAATCCCAATTCCATGAAAACTTACCCCTTTTATTTCCCAAATTAACCTAATTCAGACGTCATAACACATAAATCCTTTACAATGCCACTGAATCAGAGGAAGAACAAAGGAAAAATTGTTGAACCTTGTATCAATACCTCCTAGATCTATCGTTAGAGCACTCGTATCTCATCTACCTCCGTGCCCTATCTACCTCCATGCACTCGTATCTCATCTACATTAGGTGCCATCGTTGCAACCTGTTGGCAGCTGGATTCGGTGTTGGGATCTCTAATCAGCAATGTCTGTAGTAGCGCAGACATCGCCCGGTAATGCACGCCTGAGCTTAAAGCCTCGCCATCGTCCTCTTTGATGTCCACCCCAGTATGGCAATTCCTTTTTTTTTTTTGGGGATTTCAAGTGGCACTTAAGCCTTATTCCGTGTGTAATTGTGTGTGTACTTCATAGATTTAGGTTTTTGGTTTGTACGTATAGCGTAGATTGTGTAATCCATGCTTAATCATGCGATTCCGTTTTTGGTTTTTTGGTTTGATGTGTTCTGCTGTTGGAGTGCTTTTCCACATAATGTCAACTTGCAATGGGTGAAATGTCGATTTTCTTAATTTTGTTTATAACCTTATACTGGAATGGTGTGTGTATTTTTCTCTTACTAAGCTTGATCCATTATAGGTAAACCATGCTTCTATACCATCAAAGAGACAGGACAAATGCAATGGTTTAAGCTTGGTTATATGTTGTTTACTACTAGTGTTTGTATATGTTATCATATGAATTGCAAATGTGAATTCTAAGTTTAAGGTGTTAGCAATTACATGTTTTAAATGTGAAATCCATGTTTGCTTGATTTACCTACATACACTTACTCAAACTCACCATGTATAATTGTAGTTATGGATGAAATGATGTTGCATCTCCATGTATCACAAAGGAAAAATAAGATAATTTGTTTCCCTTTAGCTTTGTGGGTAGATTACTATGACCTTGGGCATCACAATATGTTGTTGTTGCATGCTTTGGCCTTGCATACCGATTGTCCTACTGTTCGGTCTTACAAATTAAACTTTTATCAACATTGTGAAAATATTAGGAGACTTGTTCATTACGATGATTTGATCCGTGTTGAACAGTTGAGAATAGATAGACGTGCATTTTCCAAATTGTGTGAGATGTTAGAGTGTATAAGCATATTAAGATTAACTAGGAATCTCCTCATGGATAAGCAAATTGCAATGTTTTTGCATATACTTGCCCACCATGTGAAAAATAGAGTGATTAAGCACAACTTTAAGAGGTCTGGACCAATAGTTAGTTGGTATTTCCATAGTGTATTACATGCTACCTTACGATTAAATACTCAACTGTTTAAGAAGCTTGAGTTTATTCCTAATAACTCCAACAATGATCGATGGAAATTTTTCAAGGTAAAATCTACATTACAAACCTATATGCAGTGTTCCCCATCATAAGTGGTGCATTAATTTTGATATACGTTTGTGCGACTGTAGAACTATTTGGGCGCTCTAGATGGGATGCTTATCCATTCAAAGTTTCAATGAAAGATAAAGCCGGATACAAAACTTAGAAGAATGAAATTGCCACTAATGTACTTAGTGTGTACACCAAACATGCATTTCGTTTATGTACTGCTTGGGTAGGAGGGATCCACTGTAAATAGTAGGATTTTGAGAGATGCAATGATTAGGAGGAATGGCCTTAAAGTTCCACAAGGCATGCTTTGTTTAATTGTTTGTTTTTTTCATACTTCTATTCTTAGACCCTCAATTTTTTGTGCTAACCTAGAATGTACCTTTATATGGGTTGCTATTATCTCATGATGGAGGCTATCTTAATTGTGAGGGATTCCTTGCACCATTTAAGGGACAAAGGTACCATCTTAACAAATGGCGTCAATGGCATCAACCAAAAACTATAGAAGAGTTGTTTAATTTGTGACTTGCTTCTGCCAAAAATATCATTGAGAGGTGCTTCGGACTGTTGAAGATGCAACGGTCCATTCTTAGGAGTCTGTTGTTTTATCAAGTGTAGACCCATAATCAAATCATTTTGGCATTTTGTTTGCTACACAACTTTATTAACATGGCGATGACCTCTGATCCACTATACTATTCCATAGAAGGCATTGAGGAAGACAATGTAGACAGTGAGGACAATCTCCTTTTGACATTTAAGAACAATGATGCATGGTCTAATTGGAGACAAGGTCTAGTAAATCAAATTTTCAATGATTGCAGTACATTTAGACATAGTCAAAATTGATTTCCACCATTCTTGTAACATGACTTGCAAAATTGATATTTGGATGCTACTACCATGGTTTTTTAAATACTTGCTATGCCATGTTGCCCAATGCCAATTTACTACTTTGCTAATGGATGTTCCATGATATCATTATTGCAATAGGTTATTGTAATGATGTATTATTTTTTCAATTTATCTCGCAATCTCGTTATTTGCACGCTCGAACTTGTTATTTATTTATTTATTTTTATAGTCATTAGGCATGGAAGAGGTATAATTTATAGAAGTTGATCCAAAGCCTGTAAAGCAAAGTAACCAGAAGTAGATGATGTTAGTGGATGATGCAATAGTAGCATGCATGGTGGAGTTGCACAATGGAGGGACACATAATGTTGACACTGGTTTTAAGAGTGGTTATCTCTATGAATTGGAGTGAATGCTCCTATAGAGGATACCTAATTGTACATTGAAGGCAAAACCTCATATTGAGTCACATATTTGGACTTTGAAAAAAGATTGGAGCATAGTGTACGACATGGTATATGGCAAGGGCACGAGTGGATTCGGATGGGATTAAGTGAGGAAAATAGTAGTCGCGAAAAAGCAGGTTTAGGAGGCTTACTTGATGGTATTTATACTTTAGATTTTTTTTCTATAATTTTCTTTACAATGGTGTCCTCCTATTACATTTTCATTGTGTCTTATTTATAGAGTCATAAAGATGCCAGTGCCTTCATGAATAGGAGTTTCTCCTATCTAACAGAACTATCAATAATCTACATAAAGGATTGTACAGGTTAGGATGCGGAAATAGCTAAAAAAGTGATTAAGGAGTTGGACAGAGAGGATCCCCTTATTTAGAACATGGATGATGTCATACCACCTAAAGATGAAGTCGATGTGGACTCCATCTACTAAAGTGAAACACGCCCAAGTTCAAAGTGGAGGCGAACTAATATTAGAGATGGACCTATGTTGGACTTATTTGCCACCATGGATTGCTTCAAAGCTAGCATGCAAGAAATGAGGGATAGAATAAGGATTGTTGTGGAGCACTTGGCAATAGATTGCCCAAGAGTTGATACGATAGAACTGACAAAGTTTCTATTTGCAATCTAGGGGCTCTTTGAGAGAAAAATCAATCAAGTGTTAATCAAGTTCTTGATGAGGCTAGAGAATGTGGACTCACTCTGCAAGATTGAACCTGCATATCATGCTACATATGTGAGAATGCTTTTAGAGGACATCTGAGGCCCTCAGGCAATGGTTGGTAGCTTCGTGAGAGTTTTCTAGTAGTGTTCGAATGTAGCTACGTATGTAAGAATGCATGATAGTTGAAGGCTTTTTTTTTTTTTTTTTTGTTGGGGACAAGTGAATGGCAACCTTATCATAATGTGATGTCTATGGTTCATGTAAATTATTAATAGCTCTTCAACACTTTATAGTGAGTTCCACTTTTTGGATGTGTAGGAATCCAAATGAAGTTGGGGTACTCTATTTTTTCTCTGGTGTTAGTGCCTTTATTGTGAAGATATGTTATAAATTCCATTGTCCCACTATAAAATTATATTTTATATACCTACTATTTCAATTCAAAACTCATAAGGATATTAATGACTACGTGCATATTGTATAATTCTCTTTCTCCTGGGGAGTGCATGAATTGAACTTAAAGTAGACCTTAGCTTCCATTATTGAATTTACAAGCTGTTGCGTGTCCATGTCAATTACGCAGTAATGTAATTTTATTTCTAGGGAACCGATGGAGTCCTTTGTGTATGATAAGCATAAAGTAGAAATTATTTTGATTTGAAGTTGGGGGCTATTGGAATGGAAGAGACACATTTGGAAGTGACAATTATGGAAATGCGGTTCTAGGAAATAGATTTACGTGTTTGCAATTACCCTCTCAATCACGTCAATCATATGTTATTGTATATATGTTATTGACGCCAACTACATTGTAAAAAGTTACAATTACCCCAATCGCACAACACATTGTGAGAAATAGCCTTTCCTTATAGTCCACCCATTTGATTTTTTTGCGGAGCCCCTTTTCCCTTTCTTCCAAAACATTTTTCTCGTGTTTAAGCCTCGAGTTTCTTTTCTTATGCTACTCTATCTCACATTCCAGTTTCTCTACCCACCTTAGAGCCCTTTGTCCACACTACAGTTCATAGTTACATGTTGGAGGATTGATCCATTCAAAGAAGTTGTAGATATAACCAATCTATAGTAGACCATGTAGGTAAGTACACGCCTTGTTCAATAGTCTAGCAAAAGTGAAACAAAATGGTTAACATAGTTCCATACCTAGTAATTTCCACATCCATGGAAATATTCTCTGAAAGACCCTGACTTCCATGATTGGGCAACTATGGAGCTTTCCCCATAGAAACAACATATGTTCTTCCCCTTGAAGTTTGAGGAGGAAACTGAAGTAGAGCCATAGGACATGATTCCTTGAAGACTTGCCCTTAACTTGGTGAAGGTAAGGTCTGCCTTTAGTCTTCTTTCATACAATAGTCTTATGCTATAAAGTTAATAAGAGAAAAGCCTGCAAAGGTTTCTAATATAAGACCTAAATCTACACCTAGCTCATGAAATAGAGATAGGGATGTAAACGGGTTGGGTTTGGGACGGGTTCCTTGAAACTCGAACCTGACCCGATTAACAAATAAAGCGACCCGAACCTAACTCAACTCGAATGGCAATTATTTTTTTTTTTTTCATACTTTAACTTATTTTCATATGTCATTTATTTAATTTATTATTAATCTACTTGTTGTGGAAAGGAGAGAAATTAAATGTAAAAATTAAAAATATAAAAATAAAATAAAATATAAAAATGTATTGATTAAAAATATAATAATAATAAAATAAAATATATTAATTATAAATTATAATATTAATTTATTATTTAAAAACAATTATCGGATTAGGTTTTCCTATTGAGTTTTTTCTAAATCTTATAACTCGACCTAAACCCTATAAGGTTTTATACCATGTCCGAAACCCAACCCTAAACCCTATAGGATCAAACCTTATAGGGTTTTTATTGAGTCGGTCAGGGTAGGTATCCTATTATAACCTGTCTCGAATGCATCCCTATACAGAGATGAGCATATTGTAAAATACAAGCTTCTGTATGCATTTTCTATGCTCTGGTCTAATATGTAGTGGTTAATTGCATAACATCAAGTTAGTGTAGGTTTAAGAGCACATCAATCTTTAAGTCTTGAATCTAGACTATAACAAACTATTAGGAGACCAATGTGAGCATTATGCACCTCTACAAAATGGCAATAGATATAATAAAACTAGAATAATTTATACCTCACTAGCAAGGGGCAGTAAGGTCTTATGATGTTACAATATCTGAAATGTCATACTTCAACATGAAGATCCAATAAAATGCCTCTATTGGAGATTACCATCAACATAAGTTAGATTTGGTGGACTTGGTTAAAGGAAAACATGACAGCTTTTAATAATACAAAGTTTGAGTTAATCGGTTTCTACCTAAATTGTATATAAGGTCACATGTTACAATCTTAGGATTCCCATTTATTTTGATGATGAAGTGTCCTAAAATGAAGACACACTGACCCAACTTGTTTTTTTGAGGTGCTTTAAGGTGAGTGATTTTCTACAACCCATTATCACTAAGCAAAATCTACTAGCTTTTAAAATTGAATATTATTATAACTAAAATCTAAAATTCAAAACCTACCTTTACTTTGAATCATCAGATCTCACCAAAATGCATCAATTTAACCTAAACACCTTTATGGCTTCAAGTCTATGCTAATTCTAACATCGCATTAAAAGGAGGATAGAGATAGTAACACTATCTGAATAAAGTATCCACACAAATGATGGGACTTAGTTAAAGAATAAGCAAAATCTACTGGTTTTTAAGCAAGTTATACTAAACTGGAACCAATATGAGTTTGTGCATCGAATACCTTGTTAAGCAAATTCCATAGGCTCATGACTCTAACTAAGCTTACTTTTAATGTTTATCTAAATTCTCCTTGCTTATAGTCGAATCCGATTCAGACTATGATAAATCTATTAAGGGATGACCTTTTCTTTAAAAATTTAAATTAAAAAAAATGCTTGAACCATAGTGAGTGTATTAAAAGCTCATCATGTTCATTTTGATTTATTAGAGCTCAAGATTTCAATTTCAAGTCGAACTTATGCTTAGCATTCTTCACTTAACTCAACTATACCCCTATGAGATTCCAAAAGGGCTGCAAAAGGTTCCAATTTAGGACTTAAATCGAAACATAGTTCATGCTACATAGAGAAGTACATTGTAAAATACAAGCTTCTATTTTAACTATCTATACTCTAGCTTAATATCCAATGGTTGATTACATAGCTTCAAGTTAGTGTAGGTTTAAAGGCACATCATTTCTTAATTCTTGAATATAATAAACAATTAGGAGACCATTGTGAGCAATGTGTGAGTCTACAAAATTGCAACAGAAATAATCAAACCAAAACAAGTTAAAACTCCATGACAAGAGGCAATAAGGTCTTATGATGTTACAATGTCTCAAATCTCATACTTCAACATAAATATCCAATTAAATGACTATAGCAAAAAACCATCAACATTAGTTATCAAGTGAATCACAAAACTAGCACCACAATCAAAGCACAATATTAATAGGTAATAGGAAAAATCTTGAAACAAGATAATATTAATCGGCCAAAAGATACCACTCGGAAGTGTTTTGACTGTTACAATGTCACTAGCCTAGTAAGAAGAGCTTGATTGTTACCTATCACATTGACTTACGGCTCCTAACCCAGATAAATATCACTTATAGGAATCTATCGTTGCATGTTATTTATAGTTAATTAAGGCTACAAGGATGGATGCTTCAAGCTATTTGAAAAAGGAAATTAATATCTGCGATGAAATTGCGATGGATAAGAGGGACACCAATGCTCAAGAGATGTGGCCAGATTTGTCATCGGAGTGAACTATGGTGTATTGGTTCGATTGTTTGAGCCTTTTGGGTGAATGCTAGTAGTGACTGACTTATCAATTAGGGTTTTGGCTAGCGTAATCGTATTTAGGGCTTTAACTTGTTCGGTTGTGTTTGCCTACATTGTGTGGGGTTTTGTTTGTATGAGAAGGGTATTTTCATAAATCCCATTCTTATTCAAGTTTTATTCCTTTGTTTATTTTACTAGCTGAACAATGTAGTCTAAATTCTATTACATCTAACTAAACAACATCATAACAATTCATTGTGTATTACACCTCTATTTTATTTCCCAATAATATCTATTTCATTATAACCTTATTCTATTTAGTAAAGTAAATGAGCCATAAGGGAAAGATGTGATTGAACATTTCCTTATCTTTAATTCCCTTGAAAGTTACATGTGATTAGGTGGTGCCATAGAAATGGGGGAAGAGAGAGATAGTTTTTTCTTTTCTTTTCTTTTTTCAATGAGTTTTTTGCAAAATAAAAAGTGAGGGAAATTAGTCCTTCAAATAGAAAAATGAGCCATTTTCATTGAAGGGCCCCTCGTTTTATAACAGTTATTAGGGCAGATTGATATTTTATTTAACTTATTTAAGGCACCCTAATGCATTTCATCTCTCTTTAAGCATATATAATTATATACATATGCAATTTATATAGATTTAACTATTTGTTGCATCAATGTGCTAGAGTTTCCACTAATGACTCTAAAGTGATATAGTTTAACTATAAGCTTAAGTCTTCACAATCTATTAGGAAGTGTAATTTGTTTTTATGCTAAATAAATGTATGTAAACATCAAATCATAAGCCATGTTATTGTCATCGTGTTCTAGTTATCTATTTTTTAATAAATTTTTCTATCTACATATCTTTTAGTTTTTAGGGTTTTTTCTTGAATGTTTGCTAATTGTTAAATTCAAACATCATCTTGTTGATATGATCACAATACCACATTAACATGTCATATAATAAAAATATTAGAGTATATTAACTTAGTACCATATGGTCATTTAAGACTTAATATTATGATATTTTTTTTTATTTATTGGTATTTTTTTAGAAGTTTTAAGATTTTCCAAAAACCTTTTCCCATAAAATCTAAGAAAATACAGAATCGAAACACACTTAAATCAAGTAGGGTGGTACTTAGGTCCAACTAAAGTTTAACTTGAGAACTCAAATTTTTTTTTGTCTTTATGTGGCCAAAAGTGGATGGACTCGAGGGTAATGCAATCAAGAATGACTCATAGGTGAACATGGGATAGATAACATATGAGTTTATGTTACAATTTGAATAGATTTTGAGTAAAGTTTGAGCTAAATTAAGTAGTTTGACATAAATTTAGCTTTCAGACTGCATTAATTTATGTGAATAAATGTGTGAGTTATCTCTCATAGTTTCTAGTTTTTGAGAGAATAGTAAAATTGTTACCTATAGTAACGTTGAGTCCTATTGCGTTGTGGATGCAAAAATAAATTACTATTATTTCCTAAACCTGCTTAACACGATGACTTACTTAAGCATCATCTTCAGTTTTTGCCCTAAACCGCAAACTTTTTGGGTGAAGATCATTGTTGGAACAATTTGTCAAATGTAAATCCAGGATTTTTGAGGAACCATCACATGCAAATAAATATTTGTTATTTTCAATTTTCTATTTTATGTATGCCTTCATTAATTATAAATATGTACATAAATAAAAAATTAATATTTAATTTTAAAAACTTATTCCATTAAATTAAGTATATACATATAATAGATATAAACAAGAGTTACATACTTAAATATTGTAATTTTTGAAAAAAATTACGTAAATATTGTACCTGTAATAATTATTACTAAAGTAGGTTTCGAATATGCAAATTGCATTTTTGACTTTAGGGATAAGAAAAAAATTCTATACTGAAGGCGTAGACCCAATTTGTGCCTTTAGTACAAGTTTTTTTTTTTTTTTTTTCTAACCTGCAATCCTATTATGCAAACCTATAAAGCTTATAATAAAAAGTTTACTACAAACCTATAAAATTATTATAAAAGTACTTCTACAAATCGTAAAAGTAATATAATAAATTTACACAATATCATAACATGTGATTTATAATATATAGGAAAAAATTTTTACTAACAATTTCTAATATCAATACGAATCCTTAATTTATATGTTCACATTTCCATTTTTCAATTTCTTTTGTAAATTTCACTCTATATCGTTACCTGCAAATTTTTGTTTCCATAATTTGTATTTTACGCAGGTTTTACTTCAGTGAAATACATGTGTAGAAATATCTTCATCAAGATCTCGGTACATTTTCTTAAGAAAAAAATTATTTTTGTTGCTGTTATACTACATTGAATAAATGCAAAAAAAAAAAAAATACATGTAATTATATACACTGCACAATTTTTATTGAAATATCAGTTATTATTAATTAACTATTAATTAGTAATTAATTAATTATTAATATATGATTAATTAACATTAGTAAATGAATTATCTTTATATGTTATTATAATATATTTTTGTAAATGTAGTCATTAAATTAAGTAGTTGTTAATTAACTGTTAATTAGCAGTGATTAGTCATTCATATGTAAGTAAATAATTGTTACAAAAATAATTTGTGAAAAATTTTGTGTTGATTACAAATGTAAAATATATTAATGGTATTGTACAATTAGTGATAAAATGAAGTAGTTATTAATTATCCATTAATTAAATGTGATTAATCGTTAATATGTCATTAATTAATTGTTATAAAATTAATTAGTAAAAAATTTTGTATTAGTTGAAAATATAAAATATTTGTATGGTTTTGTAGAATTAGTTATAAAAGTAAATAGTTATTAATTATCCACTAATTAAAGGTGATTAGTCATTAATATATCTTTAATTAATTGTTATAAAATTAATTAGTGAAATATTTGTATTCATTGCAAAGGTAAAATATTTATATGGTTTCGTAGAATTGGTTATAAAAGTAAGTAGTTATTAATTATCCATTAATTAAATGTGATTAGTCGTTAATATGTCATTAATTAATTGTTATAAAATTAATTAGTAAAAATTTTTGTATTCATTGCAAATGTAAAATATTTGTATGGTTTTGTAGAATTAATCATAAAAGTAATTAGTTGTTAATTATCCCTCAATTAAAAGTGATTAGTCATTAATATGTAGTTAATTAATTGTTATAAAATTAATTAATGAATTTTTTTTATTTGCTGCAAATGTAAAATATTTGTATGGTTTTGTACAATGAGTTATAAAATTAAGTAGTTATTAATTATTCGTTAATTTAAGGTGATTAATCGTTAACATATCATTAATTAATTGTTATATAATTAATTAGTGAAAAAATTTGTATTCATTGCAAATGTAAAATATTTGTATGGTTTTATAGAATTACTTATAAAAGTAAGTAATTATTAATTATCCATTAATTAAAGATTATTAGTCATTAATATGTTGTTAATTAATTGTTATAAAATTAATTAGTGAAAAATTTTGTATTCATTGCAAGTGTAAAATATTTATATGATTTTGTAGAATTAGTTATAAGGGTAAGTAGTTATTAATTATCCATTAATTAAAGGCGATTAATCGTTAATATGTTGTTAATTAATTGTTATAAAATTAATTAGTGAAAAATTTTGTATTTGTTGCAAATGTAAAATATTTGTATGGTTTTGTAGAATTAGTCATAAAAGTAAGTACTTGTTAATTATTCCTTAATTAAAAGTGAAGTTGCTCGCAATGTATCAGAGACAGAATCGTCACACCGTAAATGGAGGCCGCCATCCATTCTCTTCTTCTTGGACTGTTGATCTAATGCTTACGTGTCTATCTAATATGAGGTAAATGGTTTTATGACCTTCACAGTCATCGATAACATATTCCTTCAGTTTCTTCAAAAACTAGCCCCATGTCTCAATTGTCTTCTAATCAACTAGAGCAAATGTCAACGGAAGTATATCGTTGTTGCCATCAATGCCATAAACAATAAGCAACTTGTGAGTGTACTTCCCATACAAAAAGGTGGCATCAATGGTAACAACAAGTCTAAGGAATCTCCATGCTGTAATGCACAGCCTAAATGCTCAGAATACTCACTTCAAAGTAAATACACCGGGGGTAATCAATCTGCTCCAACCCCAATCTATTCGTATTCTAGGATTTGTATTTTCTATTGCATTGAGAGGTTTTGGCAATTTATCGTAAGACTTCTCCCAGTTCTTTTACACGTGTTCGATAACCCATTTCTTTCCTTCCTAAAATCATCTCCTGCTGATTTTGTAGCCAAATTCCTATTCGACAACAGAAGTCAGCTTAACCACCTTCTTATCAGGATTGTTCTGAAGAAGAATTACAAATCGGCTAGTAAGGAGATTGTAATCTAATTGTGGGTAATCCTAGCTAATCAGTGAGTTATTGCATATGTGTGGACCCTCAAATCTTGTCACTACAAACATGCCCTCTAACTTCTTCTTTCAAGCTCGAAGCCTCCATTTACAACTGTCGTTCCTTCTTAAACAATAAACAGACCACGGTAGTGGACTAGACTCTACAATAGTGAAGTTGCAATGGTTCTTCACATGGTAAGACTGCACTAGTTGAATGACATTTGCTTTCATCATGAATCTCATGCCTTTATAGAAATCGCCACTATTGTCCCCAAAATTGTAATACGGAGTAGGATCTCTAATTGCCATGGTTGGTGGTTCAATTTGCTTTGCTCGATATATTAGCTATCTTGAGTAGGTATATATGGTTGGAGACTCTTCTTCAAGTACTTCATCTCCCTTGTTCTCACTTTCCTCATCGGAACTCTCATTGTCATCGCTACTCTCCTTTTCAACACCCATTCCACCATCAATGTTAGTTGCAACCTTCGCTCTCACATGAACTATGTACGAATCTCGTGTGTTTGGTCACTATAATACTAGAGGAACTACTCTATCTATTTCATCCTCATCATTCACTTCCCTCGGGGTTGGGATTAAGGGTTGAAATGTCGATGGCTCCGGTTGCATTTCTACAATGTCATGCGACAAATGTGGCTAATTGCTTGTATTGAATGTCTGCCTTATTGAGGGTGTAATACTTCGAAACCTAAGTCAGGCTACTAACCACCACATGTCTTTATCTCATAAGAACACATTAAGGCTTTGAATTAACTCTGATACACTTTAACCTATAACTCCTATATAAAAACATTTCATACATCCCCAAAATTCAAAATAATTTCATAAATCATATCAAATATCTAATGCAGCAAAAGTCTTTGAACACAAAAAATAACATTCCTCAAAAGATACTATCTATTACAGTCAAATAACATAATCTTCCTAAATTCTAATCACCATAATAGTAATGGTAATCTTCATCTTTCTCTCTCTATAGTTCACCTAAACCTAAGTTATCTTCTGGGTTCTCATCCCCCTCAACACCTACATCTAAAAATGTTCCACAAAAGGTGAGCTAATGCCTAGTACTATAACACAAACACACACGCATGAACAAACATGAACAAGTATCACACACATCATATAGTACTTAAACACAGACAACTATTTCTTAATACAATTTATGTCTATAAGCATTAACAGGGTACTCATGACCCCCTTAACACAATTAATATACTAAAGCATAACTTGGTGATGGAAATTGCCACTACGGGCCCCACACCCATGTTCACTTAAACCACTTAATCTTGGTGATGGGAACTGCCACTATAGGCCCCACACCTATGTCCACTTAAACCTCTTAACCAACATTTAACCCAGATCATTTCCAAGCACGACTCCACTAAGGACAATGTCATATAAGGATCATTAGGGTGCCCCCTAAAGATCTGCCACTATGGGCCCCTAGGCCAAGCTAAGCACATACAGTAATACAACTTAAACATTTAAGCCAATTCATCTAGTTAAATCAAGTTTAATGCATAAACTAATTTAAACAAGCACGAATCAAGACATAAGTTACATGTATCTTGAATCTTAGCCTTAAGCACTTCTCGGTCTTAGACTTAAACTAAATTGAAATTTCAAAAATTCCACAAATCGTATCCTTAAGCCATTGATTCAATATTCTCGTATCAACCCTTCTCAAATCTTGAGTCCTTTCGTATTTGAAATTAGGTCGCTTCTTTTTTCATTTCGTCTTTAGGGTTCCTATCAAGAGCGTCTCCTCCTTTTTTCCCTACTTGTTACTGTATGGTTACTAATAGGGTGAAAAGAGGAGGCCTAAGATTATTACAGAGTATTTATACTTTAATTGTGAAAAGACATATCTGTCCCTCAAATTTTTACAAATTCCCCATCTTAGCCTTGATTTATGTTATAATGTTATAGCATATATATATATCATAAAAATTTTTAGGTATTACATTCTCTCCCACTTATAAAAACTTCCATCCTCAAAAGTGCTTGATTTTAGAAGTGTTCTGGATACTTCTTCTTCATTTCTACTTCTAGTTCCCACATCGCTTTCCTTTCTGTTTGGTTTGTCCATTGCACTTTAACATAAGAGATTGTTTTCCATCTTAGTACCTATTCTTTAGTGTCCATAATTCTGATTGGCCTTTCTAAAGATGTCATATTTGGCTAAATATTCAGTGGTTCTAAAGCTACTATCTAATCTGGGTTAGGTATATACTTCCTTAGCATGGATACATGGAATACATTATGTACTCCGGCCAAATTTGGTGGAAGAGCTAATCTGTAAGCCACTGTGCCTATTCTTTCCAAAATCTCAAATGGGCCTATATATCTTAGGTTTAACTTTCCTCTCAACCCAAATCTGATCACTCCCTTTATTGGAGAAATCTTCAATAATACCTTATCTCCCATTTAAAATTCTAAAGGATGTCTTCTCTTGTCTGCAAAGCTCTTTTATCGAGACTAGGTTTTCTGTATTCTCTACCTGATTAGTTTCACCTTATCTACTGCTTCTTATACTAATTTCGGCCCCATCATCTATCTTTCTCTCACTTCATCCCAATATAGTGGGGATCTACACCTTTCTCCATAAAGAGCTTCATATGGTATCATTTGGATGGTTGCTTGATAACTATTATTATAGGCTAACTCCACCAAAGGTATATGTTCATTCTAATTTCCTCTAAAATCTAATGCACATGCCATGAGTAAATATTCCAATATTTGTATGGTTTATTTAGACTGACCATTTGTTTGTGGGTGGAATGCTGTGCTGAACTACAGTTTGGTGCCTAATGCCTTGTGTAGGCTACTCTAGAATCTACTCACAAACCTTGTTTCTTTATCAGAAATGATTGTCACTAACACTCCATGCAGTTTGACTATCTCCTGTATGTATATCTAAGCCAGCTTCTCCAATTTGTATCCTATTTTGATTGGTATAAAATGTATAGACTTGGTCAATCTATCAACTATAACCCAAACTGCATCATGCTTCTCCTTTGTATTTGGGAGGGCTATAAAAAAAGTCCATTGTCACATGCTCCCATTTCCACTTTGGTATTGGAAGAGGCTGTAATTCTCCAGCTGGTCTCTGATGTTATATTCAGATTTGTTGGCATGTGAGGCATTTGGCTACAAATTCAGCTATTTCTCTCTTTATGTTTCTTTACCAATAACAGCTCTTCAAGTCTTTGTATATTTTGGTACTTCCAAGATATATTGTGTAGGTGAAGTGATGTTTCAATTCTACATCCTTTAGCACGCATAGTCTCGTTTTGTACCTTAAGGTCCCTTTTGTATCTAAGTTAAATTTTGGTGCCTTGCTTTGTTCCATTCTACTCTTGATCTCTTATATGCCCTTATCTTCTATTTGACCAGCTTTAATTCTATCAATTATGATTGGTTAAATCCTTAAAGTAACCATTCTTGCTCCTACTTCTTGTGTTAAAACTTCTAGCTCATTTACGCATGTCTTCCAATAATTACTTCTGCGAGGTGATGAGAGTGTCTACACTGCCCTATTTCTTTCTACTAAGGGTGTTTGCCACTACATTAGCTTTTCTTGGGTGGTATTGTATCTTCAGGTTGTAATCCTTGATTAACTCCAACCATCTCCTTTGTCTCATATTCAACTCTTTCTGCGTATATATGTACTTCCAGCTTGTGGTCAATGAAGATTTTACACCTTTCTCTATATAAGTAATGCCTCCATAGCTTTAGAGCTAGTACTACAACTGTCAATTCTAAGTCATGAGTTGGGTAGTTCTTTTCATATGACTTTAATTGTCAAGATGTATAAGTGATTACTTGACCACCTTGCATTAATACACAACTCAACTCTTGAACTAAGGCATCATTATACATTATAAACTCTTTTCCACTCTTAAACAAAGTCAAAACCAGCGTCAACACTAGTTTCTCTTTAAGCATTTGAAAGTTGGCTTAACATCTGTTATCCCATTCGAATTTCAGAATTTTCTTTGTCAATCTTGTGAGAGGAGTTGCAATTTTGGAAAACCTTTTTATGAATCTCCTATAGTAGCCTGCTAGACCTAAGAAGCTTCTTACATCTGTAATTGTTTTCGGTTTGTGCCAGTTTACTATCGCTCTCACGTTTTCTAGGTCCATAAATATCCCATCCCTATTAACCACATGACCCAAAAAGACTACTTATTTTAACTAGAATTCACATATATTGAAATTGGCATGCAACTTTTCATCTTGTAACATGCCCAATACTAGTATCAGATGTTCTTCATGCTCCTCAGTGCTTTTAGAGTATATTAGGATATCAGCTATAAAGAAGATTACAAATTTATCTAGAAAATCCCTGAATACTCTGTTCATTAAATCCATAAATGCAGTCAGTGCATTTGTTAGTCTAAAGGGCATTACTAGAAACTCATAGTGCCCATATGTAGTCCAAAATGTTGTTTTCTGGATGTCCTCTTCTTTGATTTTTAGTTGATGGTAGCTTGATCTCAAGTCTACTTTGGAGAACACCTAAGCTCCTTGCAACTAGTTAAACAGGTCATCTATCTTAAGAAGAGGATATTTGTTCTTAATTGTGACCTTGTTAACTCCTTGTAGTCTATACAGATTCTCATGCTTCCATCCTTCTTCTTTACAAACAAAATTGGTGCATCCTAAGGAGAGACACTAGGTCTTATAAAACCATTATCTTGTAGCTCTTGTAATTATTTCTTTAATTCTTCCAATTCCACTAGTGCTATTCTATAAACTAGTTTTGATATGGGTACTGTACCCTGTACCAAATCGATGTTGAATTCTATTTCCCTGGCTGGGGGTAAACTAGGAAGATCTTCTGGAAACACATTAGGAAATTCCCTCACTATCGGTACTCTTTCCATCTTAACTTCTTTATTGGCTTCAATAGATATAGTTGCTAGTATACTTTTTCCCCACATCTCATAAGTTTGCAATCTGGTGGGTCTCTGCACTTCTAACTTGTATTCAAAATATCCATCCCCCGGTATATTAAATTGCACGACCATGTTGTGACAGTTAATGTTGGCATGATATTTTGACAGCCAGTTGACACCTAAAATAATGTCAAACTCTATCATCTCTAATACCAGGAGGTCTGCTGGCATCACCTTACCATATATTTCTATTCTTATTCCTCTGCATATCCTACTTATCTTTCCTCCTACTCCCAAAGGAGTACTAACAGCTAGGCAGTCATTCATGTTTTCAACATTCAAAGCACATGCACAAACAAAATTCTCAAATATACGGGACGAAGATTCACTAGTATCGAACAGCACATATGCTTTATAGGAGTGTACTGGAAGCATACTTGCAATGTTGTCCATATTTGGAATATCCTAGTGTAGGTGTTGTTGAATGGCAAACACTCTAGTAGGAGCTCTTTGTCTAGGACCTCCTGCATGTAGTCTACCTCCCTATCCTCTCACTAGTGGTTTAACTGCCTGTTGAATTGGCCTTGTCTGATTTCTTATTTGTCCCTAAGGACAATTGATTGCCTTGTGTCCCCTCTAATTACACACATGATAGAAGATTAGGGGAACTAACCTCTCGATGCAATACTGGCTAATGTACCCAGTCTTCCCATAAGTGAAACATGCCCTATTTGGCCAACTGCACTCTCTTAACTCATGAGGTCCGTAACATTTGAGACATTTAACATTTGGGCCTGTTACAATGAGTGCTAAAGGCACTTATTTAATTTGGGGAGGAAGGACTATAGCTCTTAGTGTTCTGCTTTGCAGTATGTGATGTCTTTTGCCCCTATCTTGCCCCATTTCACTAGAGGGAGGTCTTCGTCCTAAAGTTGTTGCTGCTCTATGGCTCCTTTGTTCTTTTATTATCTTCTTATTCTACTCGAGGTACTTCACTTTATTAACCATTTCAACATATGTATTTAGTTAAAAGGCCCTTACTACAAGTTGCGGGTCCAATTTTAATCCTCTCAGGAACCTTCTAACTTGGGACCTATCATCATTACATACATTTTCAGGATGGAACTGAATGGGGAGATTCAACTCTGCCTCATACTCTTCAACTGTTCGGTTCCCCCGTTCATAGTTGTAGTATTCATTCTCCATTTTGTCTTTGGAGTTTCTTGGGAAGTATCTCTAATAAAACAGTTCCTTAAATATAGCCCAGTCCATGCATTCCCCTACAAGTCTAGGAACTGAAGTCCACCATTTTGCTACAGTTCCCTTCAGCATGAATGCAGCATAATTTACCTTCCTATCATCTAGTATTTGGAAGGCAGCAAATGTTTTCTCAATTTCTTATACTCAATCCTTAACTTTGATTGGGTCATCCACCTTAGGGTTAAACTCTTTAGCCACTCTTATGAACCTATTAAAGCTGATAAGTTCATTAGTATTCCTATACTGTGGGACATTAGGGGTTTGGTGTTGTTGTGCCAATAGTCTCACTAGGTGGTTCATAGTATGCAATAGCTAAATTGTCTCCTCGGCCATCTGACCTCTTTCCCTTTGTGGCTGTGGATTCTGAACTTCCTCTTCATTGGGGTTATCACGTCTAATCCAATGATTCTTCTTGGAGGCATTATGTTTAAGAAGAGACAACCGGATCTACTTGAGTTAATATCGGTCATGGTCAATTTCATAGTGTGTGAGTATATACACATGGGTCTACTTATATATATAACTTTAGTAGTTAACAGAATGTAAGTGAAGTAATAATACAAGAAAATAATTAAATAATTAAGTGAACGTTCCATATTTTACCCACTATCTTCATGTCTTACTATCTTATGGATCTTGTGCTTAACTCTTTTAAAGATCATATCTTAGACTCTATTGTTTAAAACTTACGTCTATTAATCATCGCTTAGTTCTAAAAATCATTACCTAAGCTCTTCAAGATCAATAACCTATACTCTATATATCCAAACTTAGGTCATAAGGATCATCAACCTATTCTCTATAGATTCAAACTTAAGTCTCTAAAGATCATAAACCTAAAGCTCTGATACCACTTAAGCTGTAATTCCTTGAAACTCAACCCACGATACTGCCCGCTATGTATCCTTATCTTACAAAAACACGTTGAAGTTTCAAATAAACTCTGATACATTTTAACCTATAACTCCTATATAAAAACATTTCATATATTCCAAAATTTAAAATAATTTCATAAACCATATCAAATATCTAATGCAGCGGAAGTTTTTTAACACAAAAAATAACATTCCTCAAAAGATACTGTCTATTACAGTCAAATAACATAATCTTCTTAAATTCTAATCACCATAATAGTAATGGTAATATTTATCTTCCTCTTTGTGTAGTTCACCCAAACTCGAGTTATCTTCTCGGCTCTCATCTCCTTCAACACCTGCATCTAAAAATGTTCCTTGAAGAGCGAGTTAATGCCCAGTACGTATAACACAAACACACACGCATGAACAAACATGAACAAGTATTACACACATCATGCATTACTTAAACATAGACAACCATTTCTTAATACAATTTATATCCACAAGCATCAACAGGGTACTCATGACTCCCTTAACGCAATTAACACACTGAAGCATGATTTGGTGATGGGAACTACCACTATGGGCCCTATACCCATGATCCCTTAATCTTTAAACTTATTGATGAGAATTGCTACTATAGGCCTCACACCCATGGTACGCTTAATCTTAGTGATAGGAACTGCCACTACGGGCCCTACACCCATGTTCACTTAAACCACTTAATCCTAGTGATGGGAATTGACACTACGGGCCCCACACCCATGTCCACTTAAACCCTAGGCCGAGCCAAGCACATATAGCAATACAACTTAAAAACTTAAGCCAATTCATTTAGTAAAATCAAGTTCAATGCATAAACTAATTTAAACAAGTACAAATCAACACACAAGTTACACGTACCTTGAATCCTTACCTTAAGCACTTCTTGGTCTTAGACTTAAACTAAATTGAAATTTTAAAAATTCCACAAATCATATCATTAAACCGTTGATTCCTCTTTTTCGTATCATCCCTTCTCAAACTTGAGTTGTTTCGTATTTGAAATTAGGTCACTCCTTTTTCCTTTCGTCTTTAGGGTTCCTATCAAGTGCATCTCCTCCTTTTTTCCTTACTTGTCACTATGTGGTTACTGATAGGGTGAAAAGAGGAGACCTAGGGTTATTATAGAGTATTTATACTCTAATTGTGAAAAGACATATCTATCCCTCAAATTTTTATGAATTTCTCATCTTAGCCTTGATTTGCATTATAATGTTATAACATATATATATATATACATCATAAAAAATTTTAGGTATTATAGAGGGGCTCCCCATATTGTCAAAAATTTTGATGAATAATTATTGTATGCCACAATCTCCATATGATTCAGCCTTTTTAATGAAATTTTCAACATCTTTGTCGTCTCTGATTGCCATTAATGCATAACATGTATTTCCCCTATGGAATATAGGATGCCTATGAATTAGCACAACCCCTACTTCGATTAGATCAACTCCGATGCTACGATATATTTTGTATAAGAATTCATTATAGTTGATTTTTTCTTCATTTTCAACTTCTCTATTAGATCCTTATCATACTCTGACCCCCAATTATCGACCACAATATTTCCAAATGCATAGATCATCAATTTCACGTAATCAGCCATTCTTTTCCTACCCACAATATATATAAATTATAAGCTTTTAAATAAATATGACAATTTTCAATAATAAAATTCTAAAAATTTCCCCAAAAAAAAAATTCCATAACATTTCAAATATTAATTTTTTCCTTATTATTGCCCAACGATTTTTTTTTAATTTTTTGGATTTTATTTTTTAATAACATTTTTGCTGTTAAAAATTCCAACTATTTTTATATCATTTTATAATACTGTAAAAATTATTTCACATTCCAAATATTATAGATTTTCATCAAAATATTTTTTTTATATTTTCAATAATAACATTCTTAATATTTGCGCAAAAACAATTCGTGTTATTTCTAATTTTATTTTTTCTCCCATTATTTCCAAACAATTTTTTTTTAAATATTTGCTCGAAATTATTTTTTAATAATTTTTTATACTAAATATTTCAATAATTTCTATATTATGTTATAATACTGTAAGAATTATTATACATTATATATATTTCGCATTCCTTACAATAACTAATCCTCATTTTAATACAAAAATTAACATAATATGTTACGTATTACAACATCTATATAAATCATATTTAATAAATTATAATATAACAATAACCAGTAATATTTTCTATAAAATATACAATTATAGTAATATTTTTCTAAAATCTTATATCAAATATAGATAAAAAAAGCTTCAACTCTTTTTTTTAAAAAAATACCACAATTGATTAATTGTTGAGAAACCGCTTAGATCTAGGCAAATCCTTTCTTTCCTATGCAAATGCACTTCTTCTTCTGTTTCCTCCTACATGTAAATGAAAGAAAAAATAGATCTGATATAGGTGTTTTCTGTTTGTTTTTGTAAAAAAAATTATTGTTATTATATTTATATTTTTTAGTTTGTATACTGTTATCACATGATTTTTGTTTCTAATCTATAGTGAGTGTAAAAGAAATATAAAATTGGATGGTGAAATTGAAGCATAAAATTTGTACTGAATGTGTAGATCAAGTCTATGCTTTCAGTATGGAATTTTTTTACATCTCTAAAATCGTAAATGTAATACGGTCTTTATATTTATTTTATTAATAATTATTATAGGTATAATATTTATATAATTTTAAAAAAAATTACGATATTTAACCATATAAACAAACCCAAAACACAGAATCAAAGACGGGACACCTTTATCTGCGTTTATACATCTTTGACCATTTGCGGGCAATTTCCCCGAATGACAAGCATTATCGACATGTGAGATGTCCTATCATCAAATGAGGTGTCCATCTAACTTTAAGTTTATTGAAACGACTGCCTTTGTCAGATCTTATTAAATTAGTAATGATATCTCAACTTTGTCAAAATGTCTCAGGGACTTGTTTATTTAATTCAACATCGTTGGATCCGGCGAGCAATTTCTTACTCCAAGTACAGCTTATTATACTTTAACAGCAGGGTCCTCACGTTTTAGAATTGCCAGACTTGCAACCATTTGACACATCCCATGTCCTCTGTATAAAACAAAATCACTTCGTATTTTAAGTTTTAATAAATATTTAATTTATTAGGTATTGCTAAATTCACTAATGTTATGGCACATCCTAAGATCATTAAAATGCATTAACTTGTTGTATATCTTTATTAAGGCATCTCTATTTCTGATTCTTAAAACTAAATTTAAGATCAAGTATTTACTTTTTAGGATTATTGAGAGATAGAAAGAGATCTTTATACATGAAGGATCCTTAAAAAATAGTTCAATTTTATTATTATTCTATTTTCTAACAAAAATTAGAATTTAAAGGTACTAATTAAAAGTAATTGATGTGAGACCCATAAAAAATAAAAGCAAGTACTAAAATGGAATAAACAAACTCTCCTTGATGACTTAAGAATAAATTGAGGAAACCTTTGAGGATAAGAGGCCCTTAAGGTATTGATATGATAGTTAAGAACTTTAAATGAATCCTTAAGATTAGAGATACTCTTAGTAAGTTAAGGCATGCGAGAATCTAGATAAGTTAATTAGACCCCCTAAATTATAACCCTATGGGGAACGACTCAATTAGTTACGGTTCAAGATCAAGGTTTGTTAAAAAGCATACTTTGTAATTATCCAGATTCATTGTATCTTAGTAGGCAAGGGTAGACATATACATTATTATGAGGTAGGTGGGATTTAGTTGTAGCAATTAGATTAAGTAAATCTCGATTTTACGTTTGGTAGACCTCATGTATATATAGAGGTTAAGCTTCTAGCTATAAATTATCTATTCTATAGTGAAATTGTATTCTCTTAAAGCATTTTTCTCTACTTTTTTTTTCTCTCTCTAGATTCTTGTATGTGTTGTGAGTTAGGCTAACTTAATACTATCGATAGTCCTTGAAATGTTTAAGTGTTGCATGGAAGGGTCATTTAGTAAAACTTCTATAACGGGTGGTATTATAACTAAGCTTAAAAGAAAAGGTGAAGATGTCTTCATGAGTGGAGAGCGATGTCCAAGCTATTATTGGAGAGACCAGGCTTGAGGAACACTACATTACTAAGTAGAGGGCTCCATTGAGGGACATGATGATGGCACTTGATGTTAGGCAAGATAAGGTAGAGATGTGTGTTGCTAGGGTAAAGGAAGTATTTAAAGAGTTGCAAACCTATATTAGGGAGATAGAGGAAAATCTTTGTGAAGAGTTGTAAGGAGTTTGTTGCACCACAAATAGCTTAAAAGCACAAGACAATGCCCCCAAAGCTAGGATAGATTTGAGAGTGTAGGGACTAATTATCTAGAAACAAGATAAAAGGGGTTGAAGAAATAATAGATGCAATTGTGGTATTTTTGAGGAAGGAGATAGATGATCTTATAGTACAATTGGTAGCTTGTAGCAAGGTCATAGCTAATGGACTATCCATCCAACCAGCTTCTAGGGTGAATGTACTCAAATTATAGTATGTTAAGCCAATGCAGCCCATGAAAGATGTCGACAATTTCTTTTAGGAAGTGGAATGGTATTTTGAGGCTATTGGGCTTGTGGATAAATATGAAAGAAGGATGACTCAACCAGATTCTCTACCTAAGAAAAACCAAGAATCCACCTAGACAAAAGAGAGGGCCGGTTTAGGCCCATGAATCGGTCCGGACTAGTTCAGGCCTGCGAACTGGCTCAAACCAGTTCAGGCCCGTGAATCGACCCAGACCGGCCTAACCAATTCAAGTCCTTAAACTAGCTCGATAAGGGATGTGGCCTAACAGGTAGGAACTACGGAGCCAGCAGTTATAAGGCCAAGTTGCATTACGTAACCCAGTTAACTGATTGGCCCCGACCCAATCGTCAACCTGTTGATTCAAGTCCACTTGAATAGGCGGGTTGGGCCTGCTATATATAGCCACATTAAAAAAAAAAAAATCTTAAGGCAGACATACATTGTTAGCAAAGAAAGAAAATCATTTTTTTTTTATCAAATCCATATTTTTACAATTAACCAAACTATAAGTGTGTAGCATATAATGAAGTTGATGTATGGTGATCTTTCCCTTCATGAGTTCATACGGTCACATGAATTTGCTTCAGACTGTTTGGATACTTGTATATGAAAACATGGGGGACAATTAGCTCGGCAGCTACGCTTCTACTTCCTAATGTTTCTTAAATTATAATAACTAAAGAACAAATACCTTTCGTTTTACTAAAAAATCTATCTATTATAGTATGAAATGTGAAAGTTAGGTAGGTTAGTTTCATGGGTTTCACATTTAGTGTATAATTATATGATTATAATTATGTAAATATATTATGATATGTTTATAATATGTGAATTAAAAGTAAAATACTACATGACTATACATTATACATAAAAAAATATTCAATGATAAATACATTTTTAATTCCCAACACTTCATCGATTTTCTATTTGATAACTAAATATTTTTTTTATTTAAGTCTTCAACGTTTGTTAAAGTTTATTAAGTTGGACTTTTCTTAAAACCGTTAGTTTTTTACCACAATCTGATTGGTCCAGATTATTAATTTAAATAAATAAATAAATTAAATATAAATTAAACAAGTCGATTAAAAAATAAAAAAAATCAACAAAAAAGTGCATAAAATAAAGGAAAAAAAAAAGAAAATATTGCAAGTTAAAATTAAAAAAGAAAAAAGAAAAAACATTGCAATGGGTCACTAGACCCATCCTTGTGTAATACTAGGCTAAGAACTCAAGAGGAGGGAGGGTGAATTGAATTTTATCATAAGTTAACTATATTTTTTTTGCACAAATTAATAAATGAATGAACAACAAATAAATAAATAAATTGCTGGAAATAAAGAGGGATAAGGAAGAGAAGAATCAAGCTTGGATTTAACATGGAGTTCGGACCACCTTTACCCTCCATAGCACCCAATCGCCTTTAAGCGAAGACTTCATACACCACTTTATTGATTTCAATCACAATAGCTCAAAAGTTTACACAAGTTCACACAATACGGATACAATCTTAAGTGTAGTACTCTCTTAAGAATATGCAAGATATAAGCTCACTTGTACTACACTTAACTCCCACACAATAAATTTGCAAATTGATAAAAAAGTGACAAGAGGCTTAATGAAGATGATGACAAGGTGAGATATTGCAAATGAAGCTCTATCATTTACTTTCCAATTGCCATATAACTTATATTTATAGGCCTTTATCAAGTTTTTCCCGTTGTCTCTTTTTCCCTCTTCATTTAATGTTTAAAAATGGTTCCTAACGATTAGTTTCTATCACTATCATCAAGCTATTATCGTAAGCTACTGTCCTGATGATAGTAGTAAAAATTGCACCTTCATTAAGACCTTCTTCAATCACCAATTGGATGGCATGTTCATACAAGGGTTAGATTTTGGTTCTCAAGAACTGGCCAGCTACCCCCCTTTTGCCTACCAGTGAGATGGTAAGCAACAATCTAATTAGTTGCAAAACAAATTCACACTTCCAAGCACAACACACATGTTCCTCCACGCACATTTACATACTAAGTATATGCCACGTCAAGCTCACAAACATGGTAATTGGGAATTAATCAAATAGAGATGATTTACCAATTAGATTCAATCTTGCAACTAATTCACATTTTAATATAAATTGGTTTTGTTCTCATTAAAATCATTTTATGATCCTATTAGCTCAACACCTTAGTGGTGGATGACCACCTATCGTCATAATTGAAAAAACAAAAAGGAAAATTAGCTTTAAATCCAATCGGGTTGCTTTGGCGTGTTTGTTACCTGATCGAATTTTAGGATAATTTATTTATTTAAAAAGAAAAAAAAAAAAAAGAAAGCAAAGATGGCAACTTACAACCTTAAGGGGGTCATGATCAATCATTCAGTTGATCAACCAATTTTTCTAGTGGGTGGAGACCTAGGTTTCTTTATATGGCTATTGCGGCCACCCTGAGGCTAAGAGTGGCCATAATGGTTCTTTTTCTTTTTCTTCTTCTTCTTCTTCTTCTTTTTTAATTTGCATACTTTTTTTCTAAAAATTTTATTTTTTTAATTACTCAATCAATATATATATTTAATTAAATTAATTATTTAGGCCCATCATAGACCGCCACATGATAAATAGTAACATAAAAGTTAACAACAATGTTAACAAAGTCTAATTTTGTAAGTTTTTTTTTTAATTTTGAGGCTTTGAATAGAAAAAAAAATTTATAAGTTGAATAAAAAATTGGTGAAACATCGAGAATTAAAATTGTATTTATCCAAAAAAATTATGATGTATATAACGTATAGTGTTTTGATTTTTAGATGAGATGAAAAATAGATATATGATTTGGATAATCGTGGTAAAGTGCGGGTCGTTGATCTAGTTTGAGTTACAACTTGAGTATTAATCTCCACATGGAAAAGTAAGATTTTTTTATTTTTTTTTAATTTTGTTTTGACATCTTTATCTGTATTCTGATTATATATATATAATAGACCTCCAACTCTTACCATACGGTATAGGATTGATGGGACAGTAATGGTGGACGCCACTTATCTACTGGAATTTCCCATATGCACATTATCCTGCAATTGCGGAGTTGATTGGGAGTGCAGCAAGGTCAGCATTTTGAGAAAAGCTTTTTGCTAATTTGTTTTTTCAAGGATGAATGTGAAAGTTATGCGATGTGGACTAACAAAAATAAAAAAATAAAAAAAAAATCAATCTATTTGCATGATATATATATTTTCTAATAAGTTTGATACGAAATATTACAAATAAGGTCGGTTGACATGTCGTGTATAATAAATGAGTGACTATTGGATCCAGAAAGAGAGATCCTTCGTCCGACCATCAATCACTCATCACCGCATTCATGCTTGCTTACTTTCATGTATCGTTTAATTACAGCTTTGCGTAACAGTATATATTTCGATGTAGATTTTCCTACTATTTGTCATTTTGTTATGTATAGGTAATCCGAATACCATGGTCCTTGACCTGAAAACAGCAACACTAACATCTGGTGTTAACTTTTTGTATTATTTTAAAGTGACTTTTCTATGATTTCCTTGTTACATGGTATTACCATTGTCGTATATAATCTCCAGGCTTTCGTTGTCTAGTCTCGGATGTTGTGTTCTTTTAAATGCCAAATGTGCAACATTGAGATTACTCATATGACTATGCATCTCATTTCGTACGAAGTCATGTTGCTGTATAGCTAATAGTAACATGCTTGTGGAAGACCGTGTCTTGTCTGCATGTGAACGCTGCGTTTCCTGGAGCTTCCTGCAGACCCTTTAGCGAGAAGCAACAGTCAATACAAAGCTCTGTGGTCTCCTTTACAATAGTAAAAATTTCTAGCCAGTTGGATTATGACATGTTTAGCCAGCTGGTTTTGTTCGTACACGTGAAAATTCAGATTTCACTCAAATATACAAATGACTAAAGAATTGCCCATATTGCAATAACAATAGTTGTTAGGTCAACTAATTTAAGAGTTTAAAATTATAAGTTGACATCACCAATCTTGGATTTAAGTTATGCATGAAGAGTCCTCAAATTCACACCACCAATCTTGGTAATGCTTCTAGCTACTAGAAAGGGAAATCACAGTATGAAATATAATTGTCAAAATCGCGATTCCACTCATATGATTTTACAAGTTTACGTTTTTATGAGGGTTTTTCGAATTAAATCGCATATAAAATCGTTTTTGTATAAACTCGTGGTAGAATCATGAATTTAGTTATATGATATGATTTTACTTTATTTAAGTTTAATAGGCTATTAAAACTAAAAAAAAAAAATTAAGTTTCTATAATTTAAAGTAAACTCATCAAAATTAAAGTGAAATAACGTTGTATTTATTTTTTTTAACTTAAATTGATTTAATTACTAACTTCATTATTGAAGACCTTTCATTTGGATAGTTGAGGAAGAAGATATTTAATCTATCAAATGATGATTGGTTGGATATTATTTCAAGTGAAAGAGATAAAGAAAATATGAAAGTAATATTATGGAGAAAATTGGTGCACTTATAAATTTAGAGAGTTATGGCCTAGAAGAGTTGAAATTAAGATGTTTTATATATTCATAACATTGATGTTATTGAAAACTAAATACAAATGAATACTTCAAAAAACTCAAAAAAAGAAAATATTGATAATATTGGTAGTAGTACAATAACGAAATTGATAATAATGATAATGATAAAGTTGATTATGATTACAGTTGAGTGAGATTATAATAATTTTGATAATTTATGACAGTTGATGATTAATATTTTGTTTTAAATTTAACTTTTTTTATCATGATAATTTATTTTGTAGTGTATTTATATTAACACTAATATATATATGTTTTAGTTTTATGCATTAGTATAATGATTTATAATTAACTATTTATACTATAACTTATATTGTGATCAAAATTTATATTGATCTTCTTTATTTATTGCATGTATTTTAAGTTTTTTTTTTATAACTTCTGTAAATATATTTATAGTTTTTTACTACTAATTTATATAAGTTATAGAAATTTATGTTTCTACGATTCGATTATACGTTCTAATTCTTTAGATCTTTCAACGATTCTCGGTAAAATCGCGAGTTTGACAACTTTGCTATGAAATTCAATAAACCACTAATTCAGCTGTACCTATCGTGAAAAGCGCATCACTAAAGACTGAATCGCCATCTAAACTGTGCATAAGCCCAACAATGCCAACTAATGCGAGTCACATGATATGCAATTGTGACAACACCATGAGACCTTAATTGCGAGCTTCTAGATGCAAGCCACATGATCATCCATCGGCATAATGACTTAGCGCATCTTCGTGACCTGCATAATACCTATGTCACCACCTTAAGGAAGTCTTAGGAATTGATCAACCTCAATCCTATCATGTCTCGTGACCGCCACGTTTGTTAAGCCTAGACATCAAGCTCCTAATCGTGATTATTAGACAATAAAGCCACCCCTAACCACATTTGTCTTAATGATACCACTCCATCTCCGGCCTTTTATACGTGTAAACCGTAGATGAGCCTCGTCATTTCATGCCTACATCAATATTAGTTAGGTCTAACCTCAATATATGGAAACTTTTGTATCTAGTAGTTCCTCTTTGTCATCCTCTATTTCCAACGTAAGTACCAATAGTTTACATTTCCACCATACTTCTAGCAATCTTGCATACTCCCACTACAATCAACTGACTTTAAGCTTAAACTAATAGCTCTTTTTTGGTTGTACAAATAATGCAAAGACACTAGATAATGATTTGGTCAAAGTTTGATTGATAAAAACATATTTGTTAACCACTAAATGTGTCTTCGTTAATACTAATTTATAACAAAAGTTCCCTAAGATTAACATATGATATCATGTTCGGCTGTAGTTGGTTGTCAATAAGTGTCCATTGATATTACTTGAATCTCGAAACGTCCTTCATTATGTACTTAGAGGGGATATGAGCATGATATGGTTATGTATGTTAATCTTAGGTCATACTCTAGGCTGGGGGATTGGGTCTAAAAAGAATATATATGGTGAAGCTCAATTACCAAATAAGTGGATACAATCCAAATTTTAGTGAGGACTACATTTAAGTATCATGGTTCCTTTCCTATGTGAGCTTGTGTAAGGAACCTTTACACCTAAGATCACTATTTATTTTGTGCATAGAGTGCCATGCTTTCAAACTAGTAAACACAACTCCTTCCCAAGCCACTATGAATCCAATTATTGAATATACCTTAGAGTGCTCGATAGTGGTAGTGACAAGCTCATAGGAATTGATTCTTCTTGTAAATAGATAAACTTTTCTAAGCACATTTAATCAAATATAAATGAACTACAAAAACCTAGGGCCATAGCAGATCCCAATGACCCTAAGTTATATGGTACACCAAGTAAAAAAAATTATATTTATGATGATGCAATCATGTATGAATTGATATAAGATATATAGGTGCAAAGATATGATTGCTTGGTTAATGTCTTGGTGTAGCCCATCATAAAATATTTGTATTAAAACCTAATAAGTAAGACCATGATGAGGTCATCTTCCTTAGAGAACCTTACGGTGCTTCTAAACTTTGCATAGATTTTCATTATCAAATTGTGCATTAAGCTATGCTTTTGCTATATCGAGCAAAGAAAACAAAAAGATCCTTAAGTGAATTGAATCATCACTAACTCTATTTAACTTGATATTATCACATTTTTCCAAAAAAAAAAAAAATTCTAATTGAGAGTTAGGATCATCAATCAAGCATCCTTCAAATTGGTCTTATTGAATCATTTGAATAAAATGAAACTTAAGCTCTAGGTTATAAGTGTTAATATATAGACAAAATACTTGTACAAGCCTCATAATGATTGGAAATAGTGTAATCCCTAAAATTGTACACATTGTTAACTCCATTAACATTTTATTAATTTCCTCTATTCCTTTTATTATCACCATTGTTGAAAACGTTACCACCATTCTCCACGTTCAATTTTAAATCAAAATTATTTTCAATGGTAAGACTTGTCACAAATTCTTATTTTATGAGGTGGATTTTGTTATGATTAGGAATCATAGAAACATTAGAAAGCCTTATTGGCTTAGTGACTTTGTAACAAAATGATTAGATTGTATACACTCGGTTAGCAATTGTAAACAAACTATTAAATCTTAACAATGCATGAGTGAGAAAACAAGAATGAAATGGAATATAAATATAGCAAAGGAAAGGGGAAAACCATCTTTGGCCCCTCACAATTTCTAGTGTCTCTTCTTTCTAAAGTTAGGGTCTGGCTTGAATCAGATTCCACCTTCTAAGTTTTCCCTTGCAAACATTCATCAAGAAAATTATAAGAATTAGTTCACCATAAACAGATCAAATTACGAGAGAGAGAGAGAGAAAGTTAGGGTTTCGTAATACTTGGAACCATCTAGAGAGTGACCATTCTATGTGCAACTATAGTTTTATTGTGGGGTTAGACAAAAAGTGGCTATTGTGTGTAGTGGGTTGTTAATGGGCTTTAGAAATATTTGGCTTGCTAAAAATTTGATGTTCCCGTTCATCATGGCACCTCAAGTTTAATCTCAATCAACTAAAGAAGAATTTGAGAAATTAGAAAGTACGTTTAAGCAAGAAATTCACACTGAGTTGCAGGAGATTGTCAAATAATTACAAGTTAGTATAATGCAATTTAAAACTAGAATCATGGCAAGTGTAGCATAATAAAAACATCAAAATCAGATGAATTCTAGTACTTTGGTTCCTCAATAATTAGATAATGCTAATTAATCATCGTATTCTGGAATTAATGTAGATTCTTTATTGAAAGGCATTAAACCAAAAATCCCAAAATTCAATGGAGATGATCCTTTAGGATGGATCTTTAAGATGAATAAGGTCTTTAATTTCCATTAGATACCTAATGAATAATGTATTTAGTAGCATCATTTGCAATGGAAGGAAGAGCATCAAGTTGGTATTAGTGGATGCATGTGAACAAACAATCGAGTTCTTGGTCAAATTTTACCAAGGATATTGAGTTACATTTTGGTCCACTAGAGATTGAAGATGTTCAAGGGGAGTTATCCAAATTAATGCAAGAAAGATCTGTAGAAGAATAACAATCTGCTTTTGAGAACCTATCTAATAGGTGTGTAGGACTATCTGAGAATTTTCTCATTAGTTGCTTTATATCTAGCCCTAAACCTCTCATTAAAGGGGAATTACTTTTTGCCAAACTACTTCCTGAATGCAAACCATTAGTTTAGCCAAGATGTATGAAGCTAAATTAGCATAACAGATTACATACATTTCATGGTCAATATCATCTTTTTCAACATCATCATCAAAACAATCAAATTCGATTCATTTTTCTAAACCTTCTTTTCGGTCAAATCATTCAAATTCTAATACCCAAAACAATTCAAAACTTCCCCCATTACTTCTTACCCCTTAAAATAGACCTCTTATACCGATAAAGCAACTTACACCCAGTGAAATGTAGGCTAGAAGAGATTAAGGTCTTTGTTATAATTGTGATGAGAAATTTCATAGAAATCTTAAATGCAAAGTAAAGTTCTTGTTGATGTTAGAAGATGAGGACTATGATTTACCACAAGATATTGATAATGTTGAGATATAAGAAGATGTTCAGTAGATAACTAATGATTCATGCACTATTAGGCATACAAGTTCCATAGACATTGAGATTTCAGGGTATGATTAATAATCATCATTCTACTTTAGTTTTGGTTTATTCAAGTAGTACACATAATTTGTTATAAAGCAAATTAGCGAAATATTTGGGATTAACTATTTCACCTTCTCCCCGGTTCAATGTCCTATTTGGCAATGGTGGTAAGATGGTGTGTGAAGGACAGTGTGTAGATGGTCCTATTACAATTCAAGGAATAAAATTCTTTGCTCGTTTTGTATTTCTCCAATACAAGGAGCAAAAGTGGTTTTAGGTGTTCAATCATTGCAAGAATTGGGACCCATTACTATTGACTATAATGCTCTTATGATGCAATTCATGAAATAGAGAGTGAAGATTGAATTAAGAGGAGAAAATTCTAGTAATACTTCACTAATAACTCATCATCAGTTCAAGAGATTATCACAAACTAATGCAATGGTTTCTTGTTATCAGTTGTTGGCTTAGGAGATTCAAGATTCTTTAGAGATTACTATCATCAATGATGTTATTAAGCAAACATTGGACAGATATTCTAAGATATTCGAGACACCTTCATCATTGCCTCCTATGCATTAAGTTTAACATAGAATTCATTTAGTTAATGGGACTCCACCAATCAATGTTCGACCACATTGTTATCCTTAGTTTCAAAAAAATGAGATTGAGAAACAGTATTAGATATGTTGTCACGCAAGCTTATTTAGAATAGTACTAGCCCATTTTCTTCACTTGTCTAGTCAAGAAAAAGATGGGGATGAAGGTGTTGTATTGACTATAAAGCATTAAATAGAGTCACCATCAAGGATTAATTCCCTATATCAACTATTGATGAGTTATTAGATGAGTTGTATGGTGCTAATATTTTTTCTAAACTTGATTTACAATATGAATATCACCATATTTGTATGCATCTTGAGGATATTGCTAAAATGGCTTTTCAAATGCATGATGGTCATTATGAGTTTGTTGTCATGCCTTTTGGTTTAAGTAATGCACCAGCAACATTCAAATCCATTAAGAACAAGATTTTTAAACCTTATTTGAGGAAATTTGTTATTGTTTTTATTTTAAATGATATTTTGGTTTATAGCGGGGATGTGATTTAACACGTTGATCATTTAGCTAAAGTTTTTCAAATATTACATGATTATCAATTTTATTTGAAAGAGAGCAAATGTTCATTTGGCAAAGATAAGATAAAATATTTGGGTCATATTGTTTCTATCCAAGGAATGAGTTCAACTAGAAAGTATTAAGGTTAAAGCAGGTTGTAAGTGGCCTATCCCTATTAATGTTAAGGATTGAGGGCATTTTTTCGTCTTTTTGGCTATTATCGTTGTCTCATAAGAGGTTATGCAACTATTGCAAGTCCTCTTACTGATTTACTACAAAAAGACAATTTTCATTGGGATGAAACAACTTTACAAGCATTTGAACAATTAATGGCAGCATTCTGTCAAGCTCCTATATTAGCTCTTCTAGATTTTTCAAAACAATTTATGGTGGAGACAAATGCTTTTGAGACAAGAATATGAGTTATATTGTTGCAAGATAATCATCCCCTTGCTTATTTTTGAAAAAAGCTTCCTATACACTTAAGAAAAGCATCAACTTATGTACAGGAATTATATGTTGTTATGGAAGCTATGAAGAAATGGTGATAGTACTTGTTAGGAGGTCATTTTATTATTCGAACAGACCATAGGAGTCTTAAAGAGGTGCTAACTTAGATTATTCAAACACTTAATCAATAGAAGTACTTGTTGAAGTTTGGGGGATATGATTATACCATTGTTTACAAGTCTAGTAGTAAAAACCAAATAACTAATGCCCTTTTACGATAGATTAATGATGGTGGTGAACATTTCGAGATTTCTTGACCATGGTTTAATTTTATTGATAAAATAAAGTATGAGTATCACAATATCCCAACTTTTCAACAATTACTATCAAACTTGAACAATGGGAAGACATTGAAGTGGGAACTCTAGTGGAAAAATGGGTTGCTTTATTATAACAACCAGTAATTTTTTATGCCTTAATCTTCTGTTATTCCATTGTTATTAAAGAAATATCATGCTTCCCCTAGTCCTGGTCATTTTGGAATCCTTAACACCTATAAGAGACAAGCATCAAATTTTTATTGGGAAGGTATAAAAGCTCAGGTAGAAGATTTGTTTAGAGGTTTCTCATTTGCCAACAAGTCAAATATTATACTAGATTACCAACTGGGCTATTGCATCTTTTGCCAATTCTTGAGCATATTTAGGAAGACTTAAGCAGGAATTTTATCACGTGTTTTCCAAAGTCTCAAGGGTTCACTATTATTTTTGTAGTAGTTGACCAATTATCTAAATATTGCCATCTTAGGGCATTAGAGACAAACTTTATTACTACTAAAGTAACATCATTATTTTTACATATGGTAGTAAGGCTATATGGATTACCAAAAACTATTGTTTTGGATAGAGATGCCATTTTCTTGAGTAAATTTTGGAGGGAGCTTTTCATTCTTAGTGGCACTAAGTTAGCTATGAATAGTGCATATTACTCATAATCAGATGGTCAAACAAAAGTTTTGAATAGAACAATCCAATAGTATCTTAAGAGTTATGTCATGGACTGTTCTCATTTATAGGTTAAGTTTTTGCCATGGGTAAAATATGCTTGTAACACTTCCTTTCATGGTGGAGCTAAGATTACACCATTTGAAATAGTTCATGGAAAACCTACTCCCACTATTCCCTCTTATTTAAGAGGTAGTACTAAATTGAGTGTGGTAGATTAGGTTTTGCAGACAAGAGATGAAGTATTGTGTATATTAGGTAGAAATTTAGCAGTAGCTCAATCTAAAATGAAACATTTTGCAAACGAGAACAGGATTGATATCAATTTTGAGCTTGGTGAATTAGTGTTTGTTCAGTTACAACCTTACAAACAAATTTCCATTACTCAAGGAGGTCATTGCAAGTTATTGAAAGGTCTTTATGGGCCATTTCCAGTTACTAGATAGATTAGAAATTGTGCATATGAAATTGCTTTACCATCATACTCTAAAATTCATAACCTTTTTCATTTATCTACACTAAAAAAGGCTTAAGGGTCATCTATTCCTTCTTTGGAATTACCTCAGCAAGCTATTGTTAACTATCCTATTTTGACTCCTTTATCAATTTTGGGACAAAGAGAGGTGTCTTGATAAGGACATTATGTACAACAAATTTTAGTACGGTGGAAAGATTATTACTAGAAGACACTTCATGGGAAGATCTTGAAGGGTTTTGACAAAAGTATTCTTATTACAACCTTGAGGACAAAGTTGTTTTTCAAGAATAGGAGGAAAATGTTATGATTAGGAATCATAGAAACATTAGAAAACCTTATTGGTTTAGTGACTTTGCAACAAAATGAATAGATTGTATACATTCGGTTAGCAGTTGTAAACAAACTATTAAATCTCAACAATACATGAACGGGAAAACAAAAATGAAATGGAACATAAATAAAGCAAAGGGGAAAGCCATCTTTGGCCCCTCACAATTTTTGGTGTCTTCATTTTAGAGTTAGGGTTTAGCTTAAATTAGATTCCACCTTCTGAGTTTTCCTTTGCAAACATTCATCAATAAAATTACAAGAATTAGTTCACCAGAAATAGATCAAAATATAAGAGAGAGATAGAGAGAAAGTTAGGTTTTCATAATACTTAGAACCATCTAGAGAGTAACCATTCTATGTGCAACTACAATTTTACTATAGGGTTAGACATAAAGGGACTATTGTATGGAGTGCGCTGTTAGTGGGCTCTTGAACTATTTAGCCTGCTAAAAGATTTCTCTCAAGGTCCCTTAATCTCTAATTCTAAGGGATAAGATATATAGGTGTTTTAATTCATACAAGGCAATCAAGCATACATTCTATCTAGAGGTACTACCTTATCAGCACACATATTAACATATAACATATAACATAATTGCAAACTATGGGCTTTGAAGAGAAACCATTGAATAGCTCCAACATGAGTAAAGATAAGTTTAAAATATTTATGAAAAGGAAAAAGAAAAAAGGAAAAGAAAATAACTTATCTTATCTTATATTTGTTTCTAAGTAGCAACAACTTTTCAAACCGTACTTAAGACTACAAATTTGTAAGCTCTAGGTTAAAAATTATTGAACTTGTAAAGATTAATTAAAAAAAAAAGGTTTCAAATAAAAAGTAAAAACAAGATGTAAAAAAAACTAAAATGCAATAGAAAAACTAGATTAAAGTAAACATAAACAATCTATTATTGTCAAAACACACTCATTTTTGGCAATGGCAACTAAAAAACTCAAATTACTTCAAGGATAGATAATATAGAAACCAACCCATCATGAAAGTGCATGAGTCTATTATAGTATGATTTTTTAAATTAAAAAAACTAAAATGGGAGCTTGATGTTTGAATTCAAAAAATGAGGTTAATAAATACTACTCATGTTCACAACTATTTACCTAGCAAAATAGTGCATGATTTGTGATCATGAAACTATTGCAATTTTTAATTTATAGATTGATTTGAGGGAAAACAAATTTTTTATAAAACTGGGATCGTGTTTTGACTTCCATTAGTACCATAATGGTTTTTCCCATTACAAAATTAATCTTATGGAAAGTGCACTTATGGTTCTCAACCATACATAATTATCAATTTGTGAAATTATATTCTCAATTCAACATACTTCACTGTATTGTGACAACACCTAACACAAAGGACAAATGGAAAGGAGCTTATTATCTAATTTTATTATAGAATCAAAAGTAGTAGAATGAATACTAAGATATTCTCATCTATTGCAAAATCCACGTTAAGAAAATTACTTGGCTTGGTTAGTTACATGCCTCTCAAATTTACTAAAAAATTTCTAATTATCATATTCGCTTATCCAACTAAAAATGATAAAAACAAATTGGCTGATAATTTTTAAAAAAATCTTTGCAAAACACATGAAACATAGCTTCAATGATTATTCTAAATTTATATTGAGAAGTGAAATTGGTATCCTAGTTTTTTTCTTATATTATTTTAAGAAATGGAAGTTGCAAAAATAACGTATCCAAGTTCAATACCTATCAACCTCAATTGATTTAAGGTCAATTTTTCCTTTATCTAGCTCAAGACATTAAAATGAACTTAATACTAAGTTGTTTGTTTTGTTTGTTATTTCAAGTTCAAAAGTGAATTTGATCCATTGGAGATAAATCTTTGGGAAATTAAAATGTGCTCATTTGTTGTTCGTGAGATTTTGAAGACTGTTAGTGGTTGTGTAATGCCATCAAAACCTTGGAGGTGTACCATTCACCGCATGTTATGACTAGGTGATGACATGCAAAGGCTCGTAATAAACTAAAATCTCTAGGAACATGTGATAATTGCCAAACACAAATGTACAACTCAACATGTTAATGTTGAGCGACTCATAGGAGTCTCACTTTACAACCACAATAGTCCAGCAAACATACCCCTTGAAACTTTACTATCTTACTACAGAAGTCAACCTAATTAGTAAATCTAAGTAGAACTTCTATAAGCACAATCAATATACTTATGAGATAGCATAAACATGAGTTAATGTGACTTTATCTCTAAATAGCAATGCACATTTACTAATCCTCTTAGTAGTACTCACAATCACTATTGTTATCCCTAACCTAATAGTAATTTATACAATTCCTGTCATATATATAAACTCATCAAGTGTACCTACAATTGAAAAAGAGGGGATCCACAAAAGGTGAGTTATTACCTAGTATGTGCATACCCAAACTACATGCGCATGCTAAGCAAATGCAAACACATGCAATCAATGCAAACAAATAAACAATCATTCATTTATTATCTCATTTACATCGTTCAAGTAATATAGGAATGCTCATGATCCCACCACACTCTTTATAATAAGTAAGGATACATATATACTATGATGTCAGGAACTATCACTTTAAGCCCCAACACCCATGAGTCACTTAAAACTATCCAAATCATCTTGATATGCAACTTTATTGGAGACATTACCACATATCGATTAACGAGTGTCTCTTAGGTTCTATCATTATGGGTCCCTAGGTCAAACCATGCATAAGCAACAAAGAAGTAATTAGCAAAATATTTATTAAGTCCATTCATTTTCTACTCTTAACACACAAATATCATACACATTAAACATGTAATTGAAAAAGGTGGTCCAACTAATTTTTGGATTTTTTTTAACTCTAACACATGATATAGAACACAAATATACTTGTTTAGTACTTATTCAAGTTAACTATGATACAAGAATAAATTTGTTACATAAATATATATATATATATATATATATTTGATTAGATCCATTATAAATTTAGGCTTAACTCCTTAGACTAAGTGATAAGGTCTGGAGAGTTTAGTTTATATATATTGAGAGATTTGATTTGGGGGGCTTCGAACAAGTACCATTGAACCGATTCATCCACTCTTAACTTTTCTTAAGTAAGCTCACACTCAATAAGGCAGGCTACTAGCCTTAGACCCATTGCAAGCTCTTTAAGATAACCCTGAATGAATGAGCTTAATCTCATCCATCGATCGTCAATGTAATTTGATGGGATACCATTTAGCTTAAAAGTTTACAAATATTCAATCATATCTTCTCGTTTTTCTTTTTTTACTTTTCAAAGGCTCTAGAAATTAGAGAAACAATGAAATCCTTTGAATCTTTGCTCTTAAAGATCAAAGTAAAGCTCAAATCAAGAACGAGTTAATCCTAAATTAAGAATAGTGAGGTTGATGCTTTCACCTGTCACAAGTATGTTTGAGATAGTTTGAAACTACTTGCTCTTCCTCCTAGGCTTTTCCCTTCAAGTCTTTTCTTTAATTACCATTCATGTGCCACTCCTCTAAGGTCATAGACAGTGCGATACTCACATGGTAATCCACATGACAACATCACACAAAACCCCATATCTACAACTATAAATAAAATTTCTCTCTTTAATAATCTATTTGACCTTTTGTCTAACCATCTACCTAACTTTTATTCCCCTTACCCCTTTACAAAACCTTATGACTAACATTCTGATTATATTATAATTAATTCACATTTTACTACACCTTCTGAGTTACCCTCTGGCTATACTATGTTCAAGTTAAACTTTCTACTGCACTTTTTGAATAACCCTTTAACTA
Source organism: Laguncularia racemosa (assembly GCA_037954665.1). Classification (NCBI taxonomy): domain Eukaryota; kingdom Viridiplantae; phylum Streptophyta; class Magnoliopsida; order Myrtales; family Combretaceae; genus Laguncularia; species Laguncularia racemosa. Next base: position 2,613,186 of record JBBMOL010000099.1, on the reverse strand, counting down.
TCCTCTATTTAACTTGTCTTTTTATTGCACCCTCTGACATACCCTTTGAGCACTAAAAACTTATCATCCTATATTTTGCTCACTTTTATTGCACCCTTTGACTTATCCTTTGAGCACTAAAAACTTATCATCCTATATTTTGCTCACCCTCTAACTTACCCTCTATGTACCTACAACATGCTACCTCTAAACTTTTTGTAGATTTTTCTCTCTTCTAACCTCACAAAACATCACTAAAACTCCACCTAATGCCTACCCACTTCATACTAAGCAAACCCGACTCGATATTCATGCATCTATTATGACTTTAACCACATAAATGCATCAAACAACAATTGTTAAATCATAAACAATCTAAACATAAACAAACACAATGACTTACCTTATTTTTCCTTGATGAACTCGATGCCTAATGTCAAAATATCAATAATTTTGTGATTAAAGACCCTCAAATACATGTCAAACACCAACTCTCAACAAAGAACACTTATTTACGTCCAAAATATTGGAAACTCTTCAAAGATCCAATTTTTACCCACAATTTTTATCAATACAATAACAACTTCCATAGAATTTCTGGTTTTTCATAGTTTTTCTAAACTAATCGAGTTATGAAGGGTTAGAAACATGAAAAGAGAGAAACTTTATCACATAATGCACTTACCTTGATGATTTTCTGTTGAAATTTGGCCAAAAAAAAAAAGAACACCGGTTTTAAGTTTAGAACGATGGAACTATTGAGTTGGAAAGAAGGAAGAGATGAAAAAGAGGGAAGAGGAAGATATGTTAATTTAAAAGATGTAACAGTTTTGGTGTGCTTTTTTAAAAAAAAAAAAAGAAAAAAGAAAATTACAAAATTACCATTAGGTATTTATCCATTTATTATTATTATTATTATTATTATTATTAGCATTATTATTATTTTCTGCTAGGCTTTTCATTCTCCACCCCTTAAAAGAAACTTTCATTCTCAAAAGTTTACCCGAATTGTGGATTTTGAATGCTTGTTTCTCATATCACCCTATAACTCCATTATAGGTTTTATATCATATAGTTGCTCTACTAGACCTCAACATACTTGTTTACTTCTCCTCTTCTAGACGTACTCTTTTTTGTTCAAGTACCTATCTCTTTATTACTCATCATTTTATTTTAAATCCCCTTCATTATGTATGGATGATGAGGTTCCATTGATACAGAGCCAATTTCAAGAGACTTGTTGGGGGTAAATCCATTAAAAAAGGACAAATTTTAGCGGATGGTGCCGCTACAGTTGGTGGCGAACTCGCTTTGGGTAAAAATGTATTAGTAGCTTATATGCCATGGGAAGGTTACAATTTTGAAGATGCAGTCCTCATTAGCGAACGTCTAGTATCTAAAGATATTTATACTTTTTTTCGCATTCGGAAATATGAAATTAAGACTCATGTGACAAGCCGAGGCCTCCAAAGGATCACTAATGAAATACCGATTTCTTATTATCCATAAGTTTTTTTTTTTCCACTATCCCTCATAAGACTCTATTACCTTTGAGGTTTTCATTTACCACGTCTTTTCCTGCGCTACTCTAATCACATCTTTGACTCTAGCATTTAAATTATATTGTCTATAACTAATTTCCAATTACATAATATTTATGCCACTTTGATCCTCTAGTCTTAGATCAACTTGAATATCTCAAACTTGAATCACTTTCCTAATACCACTAAATTAAAACTGAAATCTCCTTAAAATGACTTTATAATTATATGTTTTTATCCAACTTTTATCCACAAATTTTTCCTCCATTCTCCTCATTCCATTTATTTCACAATTTTCTATTTGAAATTTGAGTCTTTAAACTTCCTTCTCCATTCAACTTTTAGATATTCATTCCAAATCAACATACCTAAGATCTATAATAACCTTACTCAATTTCTAACAGTTTTCAATTATCATTCTATTGAATAACTCTCAAGTGATTCCAATGTTGTCACTTTGGATTTGAAGATTAATGAAAAGCCTAATTGAGTGATCTAAACTAGCCTTATTGCTACTCATATTCTTGATACATTGTAACCAATATCGAAAGAAGCTATTACCATTATTATTCCTTTAAGTATATATGAATTTTATTTGATTAATTACCTTATAAATACATCCATAAAGATGTTAAGTCTTATTAGTTTCTATTTTTGCTTCCCCCCTTTTTTTAAGATGTGATGATGTGATTGTGTAAAAATATAATTATATATTTTACATGTCAATATGCGTGTACTTGTCTATGTATATGTATATGTGATGTTATTTTACATAACAACTATTTCATATTACTTATAATTTTTTTTCGTATATAGTTTTAAACTTATATGTTATAATCATTCGCACATATAGTGTGTATTCATTTCATAATACCTTAAGAATTTGTCTCTAGTTGCCAACTTTTTCTAAAATTTACTCTTCAAAGATCCAATTTTTACCCACAATTTATATTAATACATTAGCAACTTCCATAGAATTTTTGGTTTTTCATAGTTTTTCCAAACTATTAGAGTTAGCAAGCATTAAAAATATGAAAAAAAAAGAGAGAGAACTTTGTAGTGTAATATATTAGCTTTGATAATTTTCTCTAGAAATTAGGCAAGAATGCAAAAAAAAAAAAAGAAAAAGAAAAAAAGACAAACAGTGTTAGGTTTGGAATGATGAAACTGTTGAGTTAAAGAGAAGGATGAGAGAGAATCGAGGGAAGAGGAAGATAGAGAAATCTACTAAAATAATGTAAATTTTGAAAAATAATCGTGAAATAAAGTATCCCAAAAAGTTATTCCAAAAATAGGTAGTGAATGGGCAAACCTAAAACGCGTCTTTAATACAACATCGTAGGTATGTGCCTTTAATACAAATTTGTACCAAAGGCATAACTCGAGTACATGCCTTCAATATCACGATTTTTTTATTTTAAATCAATTTTCATAATTTTTAAATTTATGATTTTTTTTTTTTTGCTATTCTTATGTGAACTTTTAATTTAAAAAATAATAATTTGAGAAAATTTATCAGTGGAAAAAAATTGTGAAAAATCCTAGAAAGAAAATCTTAAATAAATTTTGTGAAAAGAATTATAAAAAAATCTTAGAAACAATTGTTAAAAAAAATGTAAAAGTGTGATAAAAATAGGGAAAAAATTATTAAAAAATGTTAATAAATTTATAATTTTCAAATAGTAATTCGCATGAATCACAAATGTCAATGAAAGATTTATATATCAAATAAGATAAAATAGTATTATATCTCTTATTATTCCTTCTCCTACTGAACTATCGTGTCAACCACGAAAATACGTTTATGTGCTCTCTAGCTAACCTTGTAATTAGAGCAGGAGGAGCTTGTGACTCCTATGTTAGATGGTGTTGGGGGGCATTATTGAAATCATGGGGAGGCACTAGACTCCAATTTGTAGTAGGTTGTGAAGATTTACCTTGATACATTGGTTACTTGCCGATATATCTCTTCTATGGAGCAAGTGGTGTAGGGAAATGACCACTAATAGAATGATGGTGTGGTGTAACATATATGCCAACCATTGGGGCCAAGTTTTCATCTATCTCATCAACATCCGGTGGGAGCTATTGTTCATGTACTAAATATTCTTATGCCTAAGCCCAGTTTTGGGGTAATCTACGTCTCACAGTCCTTCGATGTGTAGGAATCAGATGCTATTGTTGCCAAATGTCAACAAGTTATGCCTTTGCCTAAACCTTCGCACCCTAATCCTAGTGAACTTGCGAGTACAACGTCACTCCCCCATGATCATGTATAAACTCAAGAGCATGATTAGCTAGAGCAATAGTTGTAACATGATTTGAGGATAAGTAGATTTACCATAATGTATCAACTTGCATGTTACAATAGATCGTAAATTGAATTAGTATTGGATATACAAAGCATCACCTAGTTAGTATTGATATTGTACTTATTAGATGTTCAAAAACTACTCCTATATGTCCTATATATTAACAGTTGATAGATCTATAGCACCTCATGTATCGCTATTGCACCCCACGAGGGCCCTATATGTGAACTAACTGAGACAAACTCTCATCTCATACAGCTATGTATTGTACATGTTGTACCGGCCAATTTGTATCAACCCTTTAACGTAGGTTAATCTAATGGAGCATGGGCTATGTATTAACATCCTATGAAATATATGGGCAACCCCCAAACTACTTAGTAACATGGTTTGGAAAATGCTATTCGACTATATGGAAACATAGGAGCAACACCCGAGTAGTCCAAATGTGTTTTCCTGCTCTATAGAAGGGTGATAGGATGTGAATCAAATTTACTACATATGGCTCCCACTCGACCTAAAGGGTAGTAAGTAAGATTTAGGTGTAATGATGCATATGATAAAATGGAAAACTAAAAAAAGGTTGAAGAAATACATGTTCAACATTCTACTTGTCAAGAGCAACCCGATAAGTGGTAACAATATGGGTTGGGTGATACTAAATATCTAAGCTCGTCCGCCATTGTGCTGCCAAGGGAGCTCCAACCTCTATAACAAGTTCATAGCAATTGAAAGGCACTATATTGGGGAATCTATCCCATGCCCAAACCTGTAGGAGTATCATTACCCCTTCCATCTCATGAGCTAATGTGGCAAATGTAACACAAAGTTGCAATATAACTAAGCCAAACATGCGAATCCCCAATTGTACGTGCCTATCACATCGAAGTGCTCTAGTAGTGGCAAAAACATGCTATGTACAAGGGCACTGGATTTATCGGCAAAGATAAATAAACCGATTAGCTACAAGATGTACACATGCATATGACGTGCAACTTGCTCAATATTTGTGTGTTTAGATAAGACCCAGTACATATCCTAAAGCCACATCATACTAATGCGAGCCTCCCCTAGTGCCTGACCTTAATCTCACCCTAAGCAATTTCTAACATGTGGCAATCTAATCCAGGGAACTACTCTCTATCACTACCTAACCATTAAAGAAGCCTAGTTGGACCTCAACATCCTATAGAGTAATAATGAACTCTCTAGTTGACATGTGAAACGTGTGTGTCTTTAGCCTCCACCTCTTAACCAAGGCAATGATCATATGCCAATCTAGTTGTATAAAGGGTAGGTGGCTTACACCTTGGAAACCTATCAACTGCAGATATGGCTCCATTCGCGAATCTACTAGGATGATGTTCTCAAAGCACCGAAGTGAACCCATGGCATTGAACAATAAGCCACGATTGATCCCAAAAGTAAAGAAGTGAAATGTTGTAGCATTGGCAATATAACATAAAGTGATCAATTTCACAAGTTACATATGGTTTACCTCTCCATCCTAAACAATTTGTGAACGATGTTCTTTCTACTACGTTAAAACATATTAATCAAATGGTTCAAGCTCCATCTAATATGCACAACAAAAACAAAAAATGTTACCATTGTACAAGTAACAATTCAACATCGTAAATAATTAGCTAATCTACAAAAACAGATAATATCGATTGTTTAACCTTTACAATGTACAATAATGATCATTTTCTTTACATTAAAAAATTACTTTTTTAATTTTAAAATTTTTCAAAAATTTTCATAAAAAAAATTTACAAGTTTACATAAGAATCGAAGAAAGAATAGTCTATAAAAAAATTTTAAGTAAATTGAAAATTTCTTAATTTTTTTTTAGAAATTACAAACTCACCATATAGTATCACAATACAAACTTACATGTTGTGATACTATATATGTAAGTTTGTAGGGAAATTATGTCACTTTCTAATTATTTTTGTAAGTTTGTAGGTATTGGTTTGTAGGAGCAAGGTGACAGACAGATGAAATTATTGGGCAGTGAGAGATATTGGCAGGAAAAAATTACATGAGATTTGTTGCTTGAAAATGCATACACGATCCGTGCATTCACCACCTATTTTAGGAATATCTTTACCGAGTATACAATTATTTTTCAAAAATGGTATTATTTTAGTAGAGTTTTTTGAGGAAGATATGTTAGTTTAAAAGATGCTAAGTTATGGCATTTTTTTATAAGATATATATATATATATATATATATATATATATATATATAATTATAAAATTACCATTAGATATTTATACATTTGTTTTATCTTATTTATATATTTATTTATTATTATTATTATTTTCTGCCAGGCTTTACTGGTTGCTTTTTTTTTTTTTTTACCATAAACTCTTGCTTGTTTTTTCATTGCTGATTTTGTTTACTTCGAACTATATGCGAAGCTGAGAACCGTCTAGTCGAAATTGTGTAATGTAATAACAGACATGTAAGGTTATTGTCTAATGCTTATTACGTAGTTTTTTTTTTTTTTTTTTTGTAGTGAATTTTCATTTCAAGTTTAACTCTAGGGTGCTCTTATTCCCCGACAAATTTGAACGGGTTCATTTTAAGTCATTACAGGTTTTCTTTTAAGCAAATTATTGTTGAACAACGGGCTTAATGTATATTAATTTAATTATTGATCTTACAAGTTATGGGGATTTTTTTTTAATTACCAACATGTGAAGGCTTGTCGATTTTGAACATTCTATATACATAAAATATTTTACATTTTTATATTTATTATCATTTTTCTCCTCCCAAATGATTCATTTATAATAAGACTTAACTCATCAATTATTGTTCGAGCATATTGAAGTGGACTGAATCTTTTTCCTTTATTTATTTTTTAATAAATTTATGAATTCAACTATAGATTTAATTTGAGATTTTTATAAAACCAAATCATAAAATATGATTTGGTTTAATTTAATTTGAAAAGATAAATCATATCAAACCGGACTACACCTACCCCTATCTAGCAAGCTCCTTAGTTTTGTATTTGAACTATTTGGAGAATAAATGCAATACAGCATGGAAGCCAATTGTTGAAATATGTAGGAAAGATAAAACATCTTTATGGTAATCAATACTTATCCTAAGGTAGTGTTTGGTTAACAAAATTGAATAGTATAAAGAGAACAATACAACATTATACAAAAATTAAAGAATATAGTGAAATTATCTTATTCTATATTTGTTGTATGTGATATAAGATATGAATTTTTATGATAATATAAAGTTATTTTTTGTATTAATGCGAGAATTTACTGAAAGAGTTTTAGTATAGATATAATAGTAAATAGAATAATAACGATATAAGGTAATTTTTTGTGTTTTTAGAATATATTTATTTTGTCATATCAAATAAAATTTTATATTATCAAATATATAATATAAATTTATAGATTTTATTCAATACCATAAAATCCTTTTATCTAGTAATATAATCTGCTATTATACAAGTGAAATAAAAAACTAAAAATTTTATCCAACTAATACATTAATTGCAACCAAACGCTACGTAATTATAAACATCAAACTGGCAGGAGTACCCCAAACGTGGAAATTGACAGAGAGTGGGTCGAACATTGGCAGATCCACTTTATATCGCCTGGCCCAATCATCACCATTATGGTATAGAGCTGATGCTGGACTGGCACACAAGGCACCTACCCCAGTAGTTTGGATCCAAATCGGCAAAAACATGTCATAAAAACAAAAAGAGGTTCAAAAGAAAATAGCACTTTGCAATAAGAAAAAACATATGAAGAAACGTGTTAAATTTAGGACGTCCAACGTGGTTCGATTGGCGAGCAATCTTAGACCAATCGATTATGTTTGTTGATTTCTTTACGTCAGATGGCTTAATTTGGTATTGACTGAAGATGCTGTCGAGTGGAGGATGTTGAAAGGGGGCCTGTTTTGCCCATACCTACTTATGCAGGTGGACGTTCCAAGTCTACTCTGCAACCGTGCTTTGCATGGTTGAAGTTCTGGTGTAACGCTATTCGTCGTCCGACCAATCAGACGAGGCTATATTCTTGCATGGATTTCGAGGAATCCAAAACTAAAATAAATAAAATAAAAAGTAAATTTGCTGTGGAAAGTGAAGCTTGTCCCTTTATTTCAGATTTTGCATAAGTACGACTAGGTTCCCATAAAATGTAACCGGTGGGTCAACCAAAAGAAAAAACATTCTACGGATATTCCCTACTATATATTTACTATTCACTATTAATACTACTATCATATATTTAATTTTTTTTAGTATTTAATCAATATATATATATATATTAAGAAAGCACCATGGTTGATATTTAAATGAATTGGGATCCTTATCCGTATAAATGTGAAATCATGGTAGTGCTTTTTACCTCAAACTACAGCTAGAATCATCAAACAATAATGGCAAAAATTCTCTAAGGGTGTGTTTGCAGGAAAAAGTTTTGATGGAAAATATTTTATGAAAAGTGGAGTATTTTCCAATATTTGGCAAAAACCTAAGAAATGAATTGGAAAACATATTCCTTAAGAAAGAAACACTGTCGAATAACTATAAAGCTTAAAAGATCCACTCCCAACTTTAAATCATAAAGCTTAAAAAGGCGATTCAATTTATTTATTTATTTTCTCCTTTAGCATCGGTATTGCTAGAAGATAGGGTATTGGTTTGCCATTGTTAATAGTTATAATTTTAAAACGTAAGTTACATCTAGCAGAAATTATAACTAATACAGTAAAATAAGCAAAATATAGTAAAATAAAATTTTATTTATGTCATGTATTTACAATACATGATCACTAGAAACAAATATAAATAGAAAGTTAGATAACAAAAATAACTATCAATTTCCATTCATACAAATTGCTCTGAAACTTTGAATAAGGTTCTCTACTTTTGTGATTCTGCTTCAACATACTTCTATTCTTATTTCTTGAGTTTGTCGACAACAAGGACTTTATGAACTGAACTCAATAACAAATACAAAAGTCTTACAAACTCAATTTGTGAACATGGTATCAAAGCAAAGGCATATCATATTCTTAGAGAAGACCTAAAAAATTAAAGTCATTCCTATTGAAACTTCATCAGACGAATATGAACATGTCCAATCAACAAATGGAATTTTCTTATAATGATTCACTTTATCTTCTTGGTTTAGATAATCTGGGACCGGTCATTGTGAGTATAATCTTCAATAGCACAAAATTCTTAGGATGGAGACGGTAAATAAAGCTTGCTTTACGTGCCAAATCGAAACTTGGATTCATTGAAGGGACTTGTATAAAACCTGCAAAAGATTCAATTGATTTGTAGAGATGGATGCATTGTGACTATATGATAAGGTGTTGGATCCTAAATTTGATAGTAAAAGAACATTTTGAAGGATTCATGTGTACGCATTCTGCTAAAGAACTCCGGGATGATATTAGCAAAAGATTTGGGCAAACAAATGGACCTCTTCTTTTCTAACTCCAACATGAGATTATAAATGTTCAACAAGGAAATAACTCAATCATAGTATATTACAACAGACTAAAGAAACTTTGGGATGAATTGAGTAGTGTGAATGTGATTCTAGAATGTGTTTATGGAGCTTTAAACAACTGTTCTTGCAATGCAATATCTAAAATTGCTTATATAGAGAACATAACCAATTGTTACAATTTCTTATGGGGTTGAACGAAGCATACGAAAATGTAAGGAGTCATATCTTATCTTTGGAGCCTTTATCATCTGTCAGTAAAGCATATTATCTTATCTTTCAAGTAGAAAAATAGAAGCAATCTTCGGGAATTTAATCCATAGTGATGAAGTATCTATATATCTTGTTAAGTCACAACAAAGATACAAGCAAGGTGATAGAAAAGATAAGATAAGATTAAACCTGGAAAAAAAAACTAGTTTGTTTATATTGTAAAAAATTGAGACATTCAATTGATTCTTGTTTTGAAATCATTAGGTATCCAGATTGGTATAAAGGAACTAAAGAAAAAAAAAAAAAGGAGGATCGAGATTTGTAGGAAATATAAACTAAGAATTAGATAATCCTTTAGAATTTTTTGCAAATTCACACATAGGAAAATAAGAAACGAGAGAGAATGAGTTAATTTCAAAAATATGTCATGAAGTATTTTGAATGATGAAAGGGAAAAATGTTTTAGGAGCAAAAAATGTGGATTTCTCCTCTGTAAATTTTGCAAGTCATATAACAAACTTTGATTCTTTTGTAGCTTCTTTCTATCAAACTGATAATGTGATGCATGAATGGATAGTAGATATAGGAGCTTCTGACCACATGACTTATTTTTTAAACATTTTATCCATAAAATAATTTTTTCAAGATCCCATTCTTATAAAATTACCTGATGGTTCTATAAAAAAAGTAACCATAATTGGAAAAATTCGTTTGAATGAACATATTGTTCTTAACAATGTTCTCCTTGTACTAGATTTCCATTGCAACTTATTATCAATTAGTAAACCGATATCTAGAATTGATATTATTTTTTCATTTTATTCAAAAAATTGCATATTTCAAGACCAAAAAACTAGAAAGATTGTTGCTCGAGTTGATACTAGACTAGGACTTTATATCTTGAAAACAAAATCAAAGTTAGATCCTGTTAACATGTCCTCTTCATATAGTGTTTCGAACAATCTATCCTTGGAACTCTTACACAATAGACTAGGACATATTTCTATATCAAAATTGAAACATATTCCGAATTGCTTTTTAATTGATGACAATAATTTCTACTGTGATGTTTGCAAAATGGCAAAATCCCTTCACTTATCATTTCCTCTTAGTAATTCTTTATCCTATCATGCTTTTGATCTTATTCACATTGATGTTTGGGGACTTTACCATACACCTTCACTTACTGGTGTAAAATATTTTCCAACAATAGTTGATGACATGAGTAGAGTAACTAGGACATTTCTGATACAAAACAAATATCAAGTCTTTCCTACTTTAACCAATTTCATAATTTATGTTAAAAATCATTTTCATCTTACTCTAAGTTCATTTGTAGTGATAATGGGAGTGAATCCCCTTCTTTTGATTGTCAGTTTTTTTTTTTTAAATAATGGAATAGTTCATCAAAGAATAATAACATATGCTCCTCAACAAAATGATACAGTGTAAAGAAAACATAAACATTTAGTTGAGACTGCAAAAGCCATTAGATTGCAAGCTAATTTACCAAAAAAATTTTAGGGAGAGTGCATCCTTATTGCAACTTTCCTAATAAATAAAATTCCAACACACAAACTAGATTGGAAATCTCCATATCAAGTTCTTTCAACAAACCACCTTCGTATTTTGAACTCAAAACAATAGGTTGCTTGTGTTATGCCACTACTGTCAATAGATCTAGAGATAAGTTTGATGCTAAAGGAAAAAGATGTGTGTTCTTAGGATATCCACATAATAAAAAAGGATATAAACTTTATGATCTTACAAATAAAGTTCTATTTGTCAATAGGGATATTACTTTTGTTGAACATATTTTTCCCTTAAAGGAAAATGTTACAAATGAACATCTGAATATCTCTTAATCAATATTTCATTTAGAAAGTTGTTTTGATATATCCAAAACTAATATAATTTCTGTTCCACCTAGACATTCTAAAGCTATAGATCATAAAGATGATTTGTCATTTAGTTCTCTTAGAAGATCTTCTAGAAAAAGGAAAACTTCAACCTAGCTTACTAATTTTGTACATAGTGCAGAATCAATTCCTTCATTTGTATTAGGAAATTCGTATAGTCTATCCCCCCCCCCTCTCTTAATTTTGATACTTTAAACCAATATCCTAAGGACTATGTGGCATCATTAGGCAAATGTTTTATCCATTCATGAACCACAAAATTATCAAGAAGCTAAGGATGATTCTAAGTGGATAGATGTTATGAAAAAAGAAATCTTAGCTCTTGAAGCTAATCAAACTTGGAAGCTAGTGAATTTACCACCAGGAAAGAAGACTATTGGATTTAAATGCATATATAAAATCAAATACAAGGCTGATGGTTTAATAGAAAGATACAAAGCAAGATTAGTTGCAAAAGGATACAATGAAATAGAAGGAGTTGATTATATATAAACATTTTCTCCTATTGCAAAGTTAACAACACTTCGGAATGTATTGGCGTTAGTATCTATACAATCTTAGCATGTTCATCAACTTGATGTGAATAATGCATTTTTACATGGGTTCTTAAAAGAAGAAATATATATGGAACTTCTAGAAGGATATAAGGTTTCATCACCAAGCAAAGTTTGTAAATTAATCCAGTCGCTATATGGATTGAAGCAAGCTTCATGCTAATGGAACAGTGAGTTTACTAATTTTATATCGTCTCTTGGTTTTTTACAATCTAAAAATGATTATTCTTTGTTTATTAGGAATCAAGGTAACGAGTTTCTTGCTGTCGTGGTGTACGTTAATGATGCCCTAATTGTAGGGAACTCATTATTAGCCATCCAAAAAGTTAAGAATGCATTGCACAATGCTTTCACCATAAAAGATCTTGGTGAAGTAAGGTTTTTCCTAGGAACTAAAGTCTACAAAACCAATTAAGGATTCATGCTCAATCAAAGAAATTTTTTACTAAATATACTATAAGATGTTAGTTTGATAGTAGCATAACCAACTAAAATACCTTTTCCACAACATCTATAATTTGATTGAGAATCAGGATCATTGCTTCCAAACCTAGCGACTTATAAGAAGATTGTAGGAAGACTATTGTATCTTACAATCACACAACTAGATATTAGTTTTTCAGTCCAATAATTAAGTCAATTCATTAGCAATCTTCAGACGATTCACTTTCAAGCTGCTATACATATTCTGAAATATCTTAAAGGAACATTTGATAAAGGACTTTTTTATGCAACTTCATTCACATTATCTCTTGTTAGGTATTCTAATATAGATTGGGGAGCAAATATCATTGGCAGAAAACCACTCACAAGATATTGCATTTTCCTTAGAACGTCTTTGATCTCCTAGAAGACAAAGAAATAGGTGATAGTGTCTACTTCTTCTATTGAGGCTAAATATAAGAGTATCGCCTTGACAACAAAAGAATTGCTTTGGATTTCCTACTTACTTCTAAGGGTGGGAATTGTGGGGCGGGTTCGTGGGCTGACCCGCCCCGCTCGCAAAAATATGTGGGGCGGGCAAAAAAAATTTGACCCGCAGAGGTGCGGGCCATTTTGGCCCCCGCCCGCTTGACCCACGGGGTAGGGCAGGCAATCCTCGAGGGCGGCGGGCCAACCCGCTGGAAAACTTGATCTGCAGCTGCAGTTCTGCACTGTGGACGACACGACACGACTGTGGACTGCTGTCTGCTGGACATGACGACTTGACGAGGACGAAATGACGAGTTGCCATGCCATGCCCTGCACCGCCGCCGCCGACTGAAATGACCGGTTGAAATGACGCCGTCGACTGGTTCTGCTAAGCTGAAACGGTTGAAATGCCCACGACACGAACACGCCACGGTGTGTAGAAGTCAAACACACACATACCACAGTCCACAACAGTTCTCCTTCGCAATCGCAGAAGTCAAACACACACACACCACAAGTCCACAACACAACACACTCCGCACTGTCGCACTCCGCATCGCACAGTCGCAACTCGTAGACCAGAAAAAAAAATTGCTGATTGCTGGTCGGCAGTCGCTGAGGACGATGAACAAGTCACTGAGGACTAAGCTGGTCGCACCGACCGGCGACCATCGAGTAATAGTGACCCGCGACCGCGACCGCGACTGAGGACTGAGGACTGCTGTGCTGTGCTCTATCACTGAGTCAATGACCCGTGACCGCGAGACTTGCGACTGAGGATTGAGGACTGACAGGCGAAGACGACTAAAGAGTGAGGACTAAGGACTGATGACTGACGACGCCGATGTCGACTAAAGTGACAATGACGAGACGAGGAGTTGAGGACGACGTCGACTGAAGTGACGGCATTGCCGTCCGCAGCAGCCCACACCTAGGCCACACCGTCGACTCCACCGGACCACACCTTCTCCTTCGCAGCTCGACGTGACAACGCCGACGTTTGGGTGGTTTCGGCCGGCACCTCGTCCGCACGCAGCTGGCACCTGGCAACAGCCCACACGGCCACACCCCCGCACACCGCACCTTCTCCTTCGCACTCCGCAGCTGGACGTCGCACCACCACCGCCGGCTACCTATTTTACATAATACACAAAAAAAAAATTATTGCGGGTCGTCGCGGGCCAGCCCGCATAGCCCGCGGGGCGGGGCGGGCAGAATTTTCTGACCCGCCAGACTTGCGGGCCACTGCGAGTCAACCCGCGGGCTAGTGCGGGTCGAGGCAGGCCGGCCCATTTAGCCCGCATTACCGGCCCTACTTACTTCAGGATTTCAACATTCCAGTAAAGCTCGCCATTATGCTACATTCGAATAGTAGATTAGCTCAATTGATTATGGAAAATCCTTGTCTACATGATCAAACAAAACATATTGAAATGGATATTCATTTTACACAACATCACATTAATATGGGATTTCTTAAAATTTCCCATGTTTCTACAAATCTTTAGATATCAGATCTTATGACAAAAGCCCTTAGAGATACTTAGCTACAATTCTTCACTTCCAAGTTAGGGCTTGTCACATGTCCAACTTGAGGGGGTTTGGTTGTTAATAGTTATAATTTTAAAACATAAGTTACATATAGTTGAAATGTATAGCTAATACAATAGAATACAGTAAAATACAATAGGATATAATAAAATAAATTTTTTTCTTATGTCATGTATTTACGACACATGACCACTAGAAACAAATATAAATAGAAAGTTAAACAATAGAAATAACTATTAATTTCCATTCTTACTAATTGTTCTAAAGCTTTGAATAAAGTTCTCTACTTTCGTGATTCTGCTTCAACATCCTTTTGTTCTTGTTTCTTGAGTTTGTCGACAATAAGGACTCGATGAACTAAATTCAATAACAAATACATAAGTCATACAAACTGGATTCATGGACAATTATCCCCATCTATGAGATAAAAATTTGTTGTATTAAGAATGCTATAACCATATTGTGTCGATTTATTAAAATGCGTATAGAAAGTTAGATAATAGAAATAACTATCATTTTCCATTCTTACTAATTGTTTTGAAACTTTGAATAAAGTTCTCTACTTTCATGATTCTACTTCAACATCCTTTTGTTCTTGTTTCTTGAGTTTGTCAACAACAAGGACTTTATGAACTAAATTCAATAACAAATACAGAAGTCTTATAAATCAGATTCATGGATAGTTATCCTCATGATGAAAATTTGCTATATTAAGAATGCTATAATCATATCGTGCCCGTCTATTAAAATACATCATATGTAAAATTCAATTCAAATATGGTGACATAAGAAGAAAATAAAAAACTAATTGTAAAAGATTGTATGTCATATGACTTAGCAAATTTTCATCCTAACTTATACAAGTTAAAAATTTAAGTCACACCTCCCTCTCCTATGGTGTGACCTAATAGTTTGAAAAATAAAATAAAATTTTAATAAAATTATGACGAGTTATAATGCCCTACTAGCTTTCACTAGTATAAATTCCTTATCAGTTTGGATATTTATTATTGTTCTAAACTTAGCCTTAGTTAGAATTGTTAATTCACAAATTATAAATTTGATAAAAACATTGTTTAAAAAAAAAAAACTATTGACAATTCTAAATTCCTACTTAAAGTAAATAAAATAAATTGAAGATAAAAAGCTAATACCTAAAATCTGAATAAGCTAAATACTCATCTTGATTTTATAATTGGCCCTAAAAAGTACAAAGTCAGCACTGAAATGCTATTCCTAAGAATAAATTAGGTCGTATTGGGCACTCAATATCAAGTTGGGGTAATTTCTATAAGGATTTTACGATATATTTTTATTTTTATTTTCTAATGGAAAGTTGATAATTTGGCATTGCAACTGATATGGACGAGAGAGGTTTGCAATTTATGGATCAATTGATATATTTTTATTTTTATTTGTTTTCTCATATTTTGTATCTATGGCTTTATACTACATAAAAGTTCCCAAAAAAAAAAAACAAGTATTGGACCTTAAAAAGAAGTACTGGATTTGCTCAATGGGCCCGCCAACCAATATGGCCCAAATATTCAAACCCAGAAGCATGACTCTATAGTTGATAAAGAAATATCTTCACCCAATCAAATTTTAACCACATATGAATCAACCATTTGAACGTCCTAAATATTCATAATTCTTTTCGGATGATCTCAAATAACATTTCCCTTCACTAGTCTATTCATATTTAATTTTCAACTTGGTCAACAAAGGATACCAAGTGTTTTTTAAGCGATAGATTTTGGGTTCTCAATTAAAATAAATAAATAAATAGGAGAATAGGCCAATCCATTTATTACTTATAGCTTTTCTTCTTGCTTCTGGATTAGTCATAGTTCATCGAATTAGAGAAAAAGAAATGAGGAAACAAATGTTGGTATGTAATTTTTGAATTTTGGTGCTACGATTTATTTATAAGTACTAGCATGTACTTATTTCATCTGCTAGAAGCCATACATGCACATTAATGTCCAATTTTCCACTCAATTTGCCACATCAATGACACTCATGGAGGTATAACAACGGTATATTTAAGTATGCTATGATCAACTAATAATTGAATATGGTATTTATGAGATCGTGTGTTGGTTATTGCTTGGCGCATGGATTGCTTGATAAGAAATGATTGTTACCTAATATGGAGCAATGAAGGTTGTTACCAGTGGTAATAAGTGTAAGGCTAGAAGTAAATGAAGTAACTTAGTTTCTATTTTGGCTTAGTGCTTGAATGCTTGATATGAGATGCTTATCATCTGATGTGGTGCAGTGAAGGTCGTTCTTAATAGTAGTAAGTGTAACTCTAGAAGTAAATGAAGTGACTTGGTTCTTATTTTGACATCACGACCGATAATTTTTTTTTCTTGATAATTACAATAAAGGATAAGAGATTTAAGTTTTATCGATTTCACTAAAAATTAATGTTTATACAATTATACTATAAGGGTCTTGATAGACCTATAATCATTTGAAATATGTAGGTTACATATTAATTATTGGTGATTAATCTCAGTAAAGGAAATTATAGCAAAATAGTTCATGTGTGCTAATGTAAAACAATATATATTAGCTGATCATAATGATTTTGGGGCATGATGAATAGTGTTTATTCCTGCATTATAAGCAAATACTAACCATACACCGTCTTTGATTTTGCTCAGTACATTATTTTATTTTTCTCGTGCATCAATAGAGATATTCTAATAGAATTAGATGTGTGCATAACAATGGTACATTGACAACCCTGATCCAATTCATCAACACAAGATCGATGGAACACGTTGCACGTACTAATTAATGCAACATTACGAGATCTTATTCCTAGGTGAAGAAGACGGTGGCTTTGGTAACTTCATCACACAATTCACAATCCAACACATTCTAAGAAATGTATTGCATGAAGATCATGTACGATTGAGATTCCTAGATATTAGTAATATGTTTTTGTTCTATTCTTTGAATCTAACTGTAATCACTCTGCATGTTCTTGAAGGAATTTAGTATACTTCTCTTTGGGATCTTCTCTCTACTTTACTCCATCTACTTTTGTTCTTCGGGATTTGAGAATTATGGCAAATTAAATTCGAGATTGTATTCAACCCATTCGTCCATCTTTCTTGGAAAACATATTGCTTTGTTTTGTAAATGGTTTGCTTCATGGAATGCTGTTTCCTTTACGCTAGGTATGGATTTGAATCAAAATTATATATTTATTTTCTTTATTTATTGTGTGGTCCTTTTGAATATATATATATATATATATATAGTTTTTCTTTAGATATTTTTTATGATCACAAATATTATTGAAATAATCTTGAAATGTTATAGTTATCGACAACTTTTAATGTTAATTAACGATGGGAAGCAAAAGCTTCAATTGATGATTGATGATTGTTGTAAACCATATGTTTTCGTTGCTGGCAAGCACTTGTAGGGGGTTGCACGTCCCTCCCTGGCGGTAGCCATCCATCCTCGAACTTGCGATGGCTAGAGATCTTTTTTTTTTATTCTAAAAAAATCTACATTTTCTTTTTTTTTTTTTAATTTACTTTATTTTTTTTATTTTTTTAGTTAATTAATATATATAATTATATTATTTAAATAAAATATATTATTAATGCTAATGAGGCAATGATAGAAATAAGTGGGTACATGATAGATGGGATATATTAATGTAGGTATAACATTGGTATATTTTAGTATGCCATAACCAACTTATAATTGAATATGATATTTATGATATCATGTGTTGGTTATCACTTGGTATGAAATGCTTCTTACCTAATGTAGAGCTGTGAAAGTTCTTTACCAACTGTAATAAGTGTAAGTCTAGTAGATGATGAAGTAGCTTGGTTCCTATTTTGGCTTGTTGTATGAATTGCTTGATATGATAGAGATGCTTGTTACGTGATGTGGAGTAGTGAAGCTCATTACCAATGGTAATAAGTATAAGTCTAGAAGTAGATGAAGTAACTTGGTAGCTATTTTGGCTTGGTGCATGAATTGCTTGATATAAGATGCTTGTTACTTGATGTGGAGCAATCAAAATCGTTACCAATGTTAATAAGTGCAAGTCCAAAAGTAGACGAAGTAACTTGGTTTTTATTTTGATAATCTTTTTTTTTTTTTTGATAATTACAATTAGAAATGAGAGATTCAAACTTTATTCATTTCACTAAAAATCAATATTTATACAACTATATTACAAAGATCTTAACAGATCCATAATCATTGAAAATATGTAGGTTGCGTATCAAGTATCAATTATTGGTGATTAATCTCAGTTAAGGAAATTGTAGCAAAATAGTTCATTGTAATGCACGCCACTAATGTAATACAATGCATATTAGCTTATCATAATGATTTTGGAGCATGATGAATAGTGTTTATTCCCGCATTATATGCTAATACTAATCATATACCGTCTTTGATTTTGCTTAGTTCATTATTTTATTTTTCTCGTACATCAATAATGATAATCTAATAGAATTAGATGTGAGCAACAATGGTACATTGACAACCCTAATCCAATTCATCAACACAAGATCAGTGGAGCAAGTTGCACGTACTAATTAATGCAACATTGCGAGATCTTATTCCTAGGTGAAGAAGACGGTGGCTTTTGTTTACTTCATCACACAACTCACAATCCAATATATTCTAAGAAATACATTGCATGAAGATCATGTACGATGGAGCCTCCTAGATATTGGTAATATGTTTTTGTTTTATTTTTTGAATCTGACCGATCACTATGCATGTTCCTGGAAGGAACTTAGTATGCTTCTTTTTGGGATCTTCTCCCCACTTTACTCCATCTACTTTTGTTCTTCGGGATTTGAGAATTATAGCGAAATTGAATTCGAGATTGTATTCAACCCATTCGTCCATCTTTCTTGGAAAACATATTGCTTTGTTTTGTAAATGGTTTGCTTCGTGGAATGTTGATTCCTTTACGTTAGCTATGGATTTGAATCAAAATTTATATATTTATTTTCTTTATTTATTGTATGGTCCTTTTGAAAAGAAAGCATATTTTATAGTTTTTCTTTAGATATTTTTTATGATCACAAATATTAGCAAAATAATCTTTAAAATATTGCAGTTATTAACGTCTATTAGTGATAGAAAGCAAAAGTTGCAGCTAATGATTGATGATTGTTGTATACTATACATTTTCATGGCTAGTAAGCACTTGTAGGGGTCATGCGAACCTCTCTGGTGGTTGCCAACCACTCCCAAATTTGGGGTGGCTAGAAATTATTATTATTATTATTATTTTATTTTATAGATATTTTTTTTGTTAATTTTTAAATTTTTAATTTTGTAATTTTTTTTAATTAATTTACGTATATACATATAATATATATATTAAAAAGTTAGGATACTATTTTTTAAAATAAAATCTATATTTTCTTTTTTAATTTATTATTATTTTAGTTAATTAATATATATAACTATGATATTTAAATAAAATATATTATTAATGCTAATGGGGCAATGATAAGGGTTAGCAAATATGGGGTGGGTAGGGTATATGGCCTTACCTATATCCTATCTTATAAGGTACCGGTTTTAAAATATTGAAACCAAAACCTACCATATAGCACATTAGAACCACTTTAAAACTTGTATCCTATGAAACTTATATCTTATAAAACCTATAAATTTTATCTCTATTTCCATAAATTTTAAGTTAATATAATATTAAAAAGTAACCTATATGTAATATTATAATCTTTTTATATACAAAACCTATGAAACTTATAATAAAATCTATAAAATTAAAAAAAAAAAAAGTTAATTTTCCATACCTTCATTAATTCAAGTTAATGTGATCTCACTACTTAGCTAATGGGAAAAAATAAAGGAAAAAAATGGAAAAAGTAAAGTTAGAGATAAAAATGGTGAAGAACAAGGGAAAGAAAGAGGTGTGACATTAAATGTAGCCATTTAGAGTTATTAATTTATGAGCTTTAGCTCTCTTTTTTTCATTTTAACTAAATCATTTATTAGCCAAAAAATATAATATTGTCATTTATTATTTGTTTATTAATGTTATGTAATAATTTTTTAAAAGATGAGAACATGACACCCTGAAACCTATAACTTGTATACTAAAGTACAAATTATAGGATAAGTAACAGGTAGGAAAACCTATACCCTCTATACTAGAGTACAAGTTCTAGGGTGAGTAACAAGTAGAAAGACCTCATACTTGAATCCTATATTATGAAAACAGGTTATAGAAAATATGTACTTGGACCTACCCTATAACCCTTAATATCCACTCGAAACTTACTTAGTCGAGTAGGGTACAGATGAGTACCATGTATAATAGGGTTACCTACTCATCCTGAGCAATGATGTAGTGATGACATGTGAGCATTTGTGCCATGTTAGCATCCATGTATGCAAAAGCAGGGTTGTGAGTGTTATATTTTGAAAAAATGGAGTATCGGTATAATATGTGAAGCTCATAGGTATAGTCAATATATTTTACCCTATATATAGTTTTTGCTTTTATTTTCTAGAAATGCTCATATACTTTTTGGTTTTTATTCTAACTCTCTAATCTTATAACCTAATGCATTAATCAAACTAAAGTGAACCACTAGTTGAACTAACACAAAGCATAAAAATGCGGTTCAATTTAGTACCTTATATCTATATAAATTAAACTGGTTCAATGTCCTTAATCAAACCGTTTAAAGAGGTTTCATTTAGCCCCATAAACCAAACCATTTTAAACCAACTAAACCACTTTGCTAAAAGAGTTAAAAAAATTTAGTTGCGAAATTTTTATTCCACTAAAGAAGCTATTCTAACCTTAATGATCCTATGATGTATGGTCGTTTTCTAAATGAGGGAGCTAGCAAAAAGAAAATTATGGGAAAAACTATTTTCATTTGTTTACAAAGGAGGATGGTTGAGAAGTAGGGAAAAGAATACTTTAAAGGCTAATCATGATGTTGCATATTAGAAAAAAAAAATGGATAAAGGAAAAAAAAGAAAACAAAATAAGCTAAAAACACTTTATGAATTGATTGGATTGTAAAAGTGGTCAAACTTAAGAGAGAGTCACAAGCCAAACTAAATTTTGGTTCAATTTTAGTGAAACATTCAATTCAAGCTAAACAATATTTTGTCCACTCCTACTGTATTGGGGAAGTAGCCTTGGTCCTCTTAAGCTTCGAAAAAAAATTAATTATTAGTTTTATTTAAGAAAAAGGGGAAAAAAAGATATATTGTATATATATTTTTAGAAGTAATAAATAATGTGGTGATATTTAGTATAATGATTAAAACTTGTATTTATTTCTTTATAGGCAAGGTTTCAATTCTAAGGGCATCTTCAACCATAAGTTTCTCATTTAAAATTTCTATGTATCACATCAATATCTTAAGAACCTTTTTCTTTCCACAAACCTCATTACTTTATCTCTATAGAGAGTTTCTAAGTGCAACCCTAAGTCCTTAAAGAGAGCTCTTAGGTGACATTTATAAAAAAAAAAAAAGTTAGAATAATAATAAGTTTAGACTACCTTTTGGGGTCCTTAACAAAAAGTATAAAAAAGCTCTCTCCATCCATCAAGAACAAAAAAAAAAAAAAAAAAAAAAAAAAAAAAAAAAAGGTTATTAGTCTAAAATTTGGTGTTAAGAATGTAGGATGAAGGTGCCTTTGGTAAACTCATTTTCCTCTAACTTTTCTTTTGTTTTTGTCCGCTTTGTTTCACTATTTTTTTTTCTTTTTTTTTTTGGTTAATTTTTCTTTCTTTCACAATAATTCCAAATAACATACATCTCTATTATAATTATAAGTGTTCTAATTATTCATTGTAATTTTCCTAAAAAATTAATTTGCTCTAATATGTATTTAAAAATGCTAGCTAGTAGGGTTTTAAAAGAGAAAGAACTTAAATTATGTAAAATATTTCGCAGCTTACCAAATTAAAAGGAAAAGGTTGCAATATTGGAAAAGAGGAATTAAATTACTAGTGGGCCTAGATTTTTTTTTTTTTAAATATACTAGTTAGCTATTCTTCCTATGTGCTAGTTATTAGCTCTTCTTTCCATGTGCATCATATGTGAGAAATATAGTACTTATTTCATTGGTTTGTGTCTCACGTGAACTATGAAGAAGAATAGAGCATTGCAGTTTTCCATGTGGTTTGCTTTCCCTAAACCAGTACCCTTGTTTCAAGCCTGAGGAATAACTCTGTGGACGAAGAGTGCTTTCTAAGATAAAAAGAGTTCCCCAACTGCCCTCCGAGCGCCGTTTCCCCCATTCACGCTCAAAACCAGCAACATGGTCCTTTCTTGTACCGCAAAACGTGCACATTTGTGGAGTAAATGTCACTCGTGAGCTAAAGTTAATTGGATTATCATAGCTTATGAATAACCGATAAGAAACTTTATGTTGACTCCATCCATCAGTACGAGTGAGAAGAAGATCGGAAAGAGATATGTGGAAATCTGAAGAATTTTAAGGAGAAGCAAGGTCGTTGTGGACCGACTTATGCCGATCACGAGCATCCCTATGATCCATAAGGTGTTCCATTTCAACTTGGGATAAGTACGGTTTGGTTATATTACAATTCATTCTTCCATCTTTCTTGGAAAACATACTGCTTTGTTTTGTAAAAGGTTTGCTTATGGAATGCTGCTTCCGGTCGTTAGGTATGGATTTGAATCAAAATTTATATATTTATTTTGTAAATAGTTTGCTTTATGGAACGCTGTTTAGATATTTTCTCTTATGATGAAACTCTTTAAAATGTCATATATTATTATAGTAATTCTTAAAGAATAAAATAGAATATATATATATATATATTATGATTTATTTGAGATTTTATAGATAAATATAAATGTATGATGGGAAAAATCAAAGAACGGTTATTTAATTAGTCCTATAGAAGAATAATTTTTCATTTTGTAATAATAACAATTCCATGAAATAGGTATTCAATCAACCAAACGAAAATTAAATTTATAAAGAAAGAATTGTAATTCTATTTCACTTCTATAAAGTAAACTAAACGTGTTGTTAAAAACTTTAAATGATGAAAAATAAAAATTATGTTCACTTATTATTGTGAATGATAATGGAGAATACCAATGGAGAAATGATTTCAATTTTTGAAATGTGGAAATGATTTTCCTCATTCCATAGTTGCTAGCTTATTACCATTACTGACCAGCCATTGCTTCGATCAGGTAAAACGTGAGTTCGCAATAGGCAAATGGTAACCTCACTCCAACCAGCTAAAATGTTCAAAAAGTGATAAATAATGCTTCTGATATAACCTTGATGTGCTATTAACTTTCTAATTTTAGAACTTCTTACATGAAGGTCCAAATATTAGCAAATTTACATAGTGGTGAAAAGTGATTACCATGCCTATATTAAGCTCCCTCGCAAGTTTTCAGCATTCCAAAACCCAGTAAAAATGTATATTCATGTCATAGCAATGCCATCTAAACTATTTGTTGCGTTCAAACATATCGAAAGAATACACACTCGCCAAGATATGCTAAGAAGATGATAGAGTAGGCCGTGATGTCAATAGCTGGAAAAATATATATGAAGATAAATTATGTTTATCATTCCTCAGGTAGTTTGTGGTCATCATCACTATTAATTTTTCTTTTTTTAGAAAAAAAAAAAAAAGAAAGAAAGAGCAAAATCCGATTGAACCAAACGGTACCCTAAAGTGATTAGATTCAAAGGAGGGCTGTGAACCAAACTAAATTTTGGCTCGATTTCAATTCAGCATCCAACTCAGGATAAAACCATTGTAGTTACTTCCTATACATACCCTTTAGATCCTAAACAGAGGTTCAAGCACGTGTGTGTATACATACATATATATATATATATATATATATATATATATATATATCAAAGACTTCGTAGCTTATCAAAATGAAAGGAAAAGGTTGCAATGTTGGAGAAGAGGAATTAAATTACTAGTCAGCTATCTTTTCAATGTACTTCATATTTGAGAAATATAGTACTTATTTCAATGGTTTGTGTCTCACGTGAACTAATGAAGAAGAATAGAGCATCGTAGTTCTCTATGTGGTTTGCTTTCCTTAAACCATAATACCCCCTGTTTCAAGCCCAAGGAAATCCGTGGACGAAGAGTGCTTTTTAAGATAAAAAGGGCTTCCCTACTGCCCGCCACTTACCCCATTCCCGCTCAAAACCATCAACACGGTCCTTTCTTGTACCTGAAAACGTGCACATTCGTGAAGTCAACGTCACTCGTCAGCTAAAGTTAATTGGATGGCCATAGCTTATGGATAATCGATACGAAACAAAGTGTTGACTTCATCAATACGAGAGAGAAGAACAACAGAAGGGATAATGTGGAAATTTGAAGAATTTTAAGGAGTAGCAAGATGGTTGTGGACCAATTTATGCCGATCATGAGTATCCCTATGAGCCCCAAGGTGCACCATTTCAACAATGGTTGCTTGCAAAAGAAGTTCTATGGAAAACTAAACATACTGTTATCACCGTGATATGGAGAGGGAAAGTAGGTACAACCTACTGTACCTATTTTTAGGTGCATCTCTCGTTGATTAAATCTAAGTGTACATCATTTGAAAAATGATTGCTTCCAAAAGAAGTATTATAAAAATTGAATGCAGTATTTCGTGATGAAATGGAAAATATGTAGTTATAAGGTTGCATCTATTTTTATATGTATCTTACATTGATTTATTAATGCATAAAATTTTAGAGTTTGTGCATGGAAAAATGGAACTGCATGTAAAGATATACTTAATTCTATTCAAAACTAATTCTACCCTTTTTTTTTTTTGGAAATGATTAAAATGTACAAATTAATGATTAAAATTGCTTAAAATTTTGAAAAACTTTATTACATTATTGAGGGGATAAATTGAGCAAAATTGAAAAAATATATATGAAGAGGATCTAAATTCACTGTTTTTTCCCCTACCATCTATAATTATATTAACGGGTTCATTTTGGAATAACATAATTCGGAAATTGTATCTACGTATGCACACTAAATATTACTGGAATTGGTATAATTTATTTAACTTCAATTCCATTGATTACCTTACTTGTACTCAATTTTTCTCTCCCTTATAAATTAAAACCCATGTATAAACTGACTTAAGCATTCAACGTAATTATTTCTCTGAATTTCTTATTTTGTGCTTATCGTAACATGGTGTAAAAATCAGTTTACGACGTAACCAGCTGGCATTGGTGCAAACATTGCCATGTCCAAGTGAATCTGTTTTGTTTGTAATAGGTATCTATCACGCAGATGTGTTGGATTCACGCGTTGCTTCCCCAAGACTTCGTACTTATATATCTATTTGTGTCCCATATCCATAAGTTAGTTTTTGAGGTTGGCTTTAGTTTCCAACAATCATATTGATACAAGAACCTTAATTGCTAGCCAAGGTCTTAACCCTTTATTCTTTTTTGGTTAAATAACTGCATCTTAACCTTGCCAAAAGAGTTCGTAAGATATTTATGGAGAGCTTCACGTACAAATTCTTCATATATAACTTATTTAAGGTGAATCTTGAATCGACATAGTAAATCATTCATCAATAATTGCTAAGAAATCTCTAGCCACTACTAACCTTTTTAATCCATATGAAAATATTAGGACAAATTTCCCTATCATATTCAACATGCTTTCTCTCTTCAAATTAAACCTCTTCATTAGATACATGATATATCATTATAACACAGTAATGACTAGAATCGTTGTTCTTTAAGTACTACAAAATTTAACAACTCATTCAAGTTATTCACAAGCGTGTCATACCATGTACAATTACTAAAATTGGACTTGCATTTTCAAGGCACTAGAACTTTAATAACCATTGCCACGATACTATACTTAAGTTTTTCATTCCCTGTGCTTCATTCTCCTAACCCCTCACTATTGTTGCACTTATGATAGCCCACATTGCATCCTTCTACTCTTACTAATAAACAAGTCCTAGAGTTCTCATATAGATGTTTCATATAATGTAAGTGCTCATATGAGGGAATAGGTCCAACAATGCATTGTTAAGACCTTATAAGATTAAAACATAGAAGACAATTAGTATTTTGTAATGATTGATACATTTAGTAGCATATCAAAAATGGAAAAGATATGGTATATATTATCTTGTCTGTCTGAAAGGAATACAAGTCTAAGTATCTATAGATCTCCAATGTCATCCCTACAAATCCATAAAAAAAAATGCCACAAGTCTCAACACTCCAACCAAAAAAATGCAATGGCAATTGGTTCTCATTCCCATCTTTTTCAGTGGTTGCAAATATGTAACCACCATATGACCATTGAAAAAGCAACCACCTAAACTCGCTAAAGAATGGCATCTACTAAAAAAGTCAACCATTTGCACATTAAGACATAAGTAAATCCTCATAGGAATGGCCCTTCTATGGATGTGTCACATTTAACTAATACATGGCTCCTAACATCACAAACCTTCACTATTTTGTCAATATTAGTATATAACATCACCATCTGAAATTACTAGTGCCTTCTTCTTTGTCGATCATAGTATGGGTGGGTATGTCCATGATGATGTTTCATGTAGCATAGCACTAAACAACACTAACTTTAAACTTTGGCCCATTTTCTTAAATCCACCCAAGTACTTGCATGCTAAGAAAGTGAAGGTAGCATGTTTATTGAAAAAACTCCAAGGGTAAGTATATTTTGAATGAAATTTCTTCACTTGAAACATGTCCTTTTTGTTATGTTTCAATGTATATACTTGTCATCCATATATTTTAGCACAATACATAAGCACTTCTTGTAGATGATACTGGCACAACAAGTAACATAAAAAATAAGATCAATCAACGATTAATCATAGAAATCAAAATGAAATTGAAGAAAAATCTCCACTCAAGGAAGTCAGAATATTACTATGTGATAAAGTGCTCTATAATAAGAAGAGGATGATTATATATCGTCTCTAAAAAAAATCCTTAAGTGTCCAAAATACAAAAAATTCAAACTAAAACCTTAAAAACTTGTTTTAAGGCCCTAAATGAAGGTTTTTGGGCTTGAAACTTACTTCATTACCATAATAATCATAGATCACTAAAAGAACTTTGTGTGCATCTATTATAATAAGAAAACAGAGTTGTGTAATAAAAGTCATGTCTTTCAAAAGATAGGCTACACGTTTATTTCTTCTTAGGCTTTTTAGATTTGTCTAATTTATCCAAGAATCGACCCGCAATCTACTCTACATCATTCTCTCCCACCTAAGAAGAACTCATCCCCGAATTCTCTTCTAGATACAAGGATGTACCATTTGGATAGAAAGGGAATATATCAGCCACATTGAACGTCTTTAAAATGCTGATACTATTAGGCAGTCCAACTACATAGGCATTGTTATTGATTATCTGCAAAATCTAGTATAAGCCATGCTTCTTAGGCTGCAACTTATTGTACTTTCCAATTGGAAACCTCTCTTCGCAAGACCACCATCACTTGATCACCTACTAAAAAAAATTTTCTTCCTACGATATTTATCTACTACTCCTTTGTACATGGCATTAGCTTGATCTATCTTTCCTCATACCTCTACTGTCACATTCTACCAATTCTCTACTAAATTCTTTACTGTAGTACTAAACTCGGATTTCCTAGAAAGCTTGATCAAATCTAAAGCATGCTTGGGAATCTTAGTATAAACTATAGAGAATGAAGATTTTCCCATTGTCTTATGAACCACACTGTTATAAGCAAACTCTATCTAAGCTAGTGCAGCATCCATTTAAGGGTAAACTGTGTTACTGTAGTTTAAGGATAAGTCAAACATCTACCACAAAGTTCTCTAGAAAAGGCTTAAGAACTTGCTATCTCTATCTAATGTGATGGACTTAGGTACTCCATGGAGGCAAACAACCTCTCTAAAAAACAGTTTGGCAATGGCATGTGCATTTGCTACTTTCTGACACGAGATGAAGTGTGTCATCTTGGAAAACCTATCAACCACAACAAAAATAAAATCCATGCCCCGTTGAGTACGAGGAAATATAAGTATAAAATCTATCGATAAGTCTTCCCATATATTCTTAGGGATAGGCAATGTCATATACAAGCCAATGTTTTGGGCTGCCCCTTAATTGTTTGGCACACATAATAACACTACACTATCCTGCTAAGATCTCTCCTCAAATGAGGCCAATAGAATCTATCACTGACTGCAGTAATCATTTTGTCTCTCCTTAGATGACTAGGTAATCCACCACCATGTGGGTCACAAATCAACTTCTCTCTCAAGGAAGACTCAAGCACATAAAGTTGATTTCCCCTCATTAAGTATCCATCATGGATATGATGATCACCACAAAGCTACTTAATCATACACCTTTACCAAGTCTCTTTGAAATCAGCATCAGTCTTATACAATTCTTTCAAGTGCTTGAACCCTATAACCTCAACATTCAAAGCCACCAAAAGATTAGCCATCTTATTTAAAACATCAACTACTTTGTTCTACACCCCTAACTTATGTTTCAACTTGAAAGGAAACTTTTGCAAAAACCAGATCCACCTCACATGCATTTCTTTGCTAATCTTAGTTTAGTTATTCAAATGTTTGAGTGCATCACAATTCGAGTAAAACATGAACTCTTTGCCCATCAAATAATGCTCCCAAGTCCTTAGGGCATGCATAACTTAATAAAACACCTTGTCATATGTGGAACAATTCCTCTTAGTATCACATAATTTCTAATTAAAGAATGCAATTGGTTACTTTTCCTCAAACAAAACATCACCTATACCAACTCCACTTGCATCACAATCCACTTCAAACAACTTGTCAAAGTCAGGTAATGTTAAGGCGGATGCACTACATAGCTTTTCTTTTAGAACAACAAAGCTGCTCTTAGCTTCCTCACTCCATTGAAACTTCCCCTTTTTCAAGTACTCAATCAAATGAGCTACAACAGTGCTAAAGTACCTAATGAATCTCTTGTACAAGCTAGCCAACTCAAGGAAACTCTAAAACTCAGTGATTGTTAGTGGAATAGTCCATTTTCTAATTGCCTTCACCTTCTCTTCATCTACCTGAATCCCATCACTACAAACTACAAAACCCATAAACAGCAATTTTCTAGACAAGAAGATGCACTTTTCATATTCACATAAAGCTTACTCTCTTTTAGAACTGAAAACACCTGCCTCAAATGTACAAT
Source organism: Laguncularia racemosa (assembly GCA_037954665.1). Classification (NCBI taxonomy): domain Eukaryota; kingdom Viridiplantae; phylum Streptophyta; class Magnoliopsida; order Myrtales; family Combretaceae; genus Laguncularia; species Laguncularia racemosa. Next base: position 2,583,441 of record JBBMOL010000099.1, on the reverse strand, counting down.
ATGCTCCTTCTCAGATTTATTGTATATTAAGATATCATTGAAGTAAACTAGAACAAAAAAATCAATAAAAGGTTTCAATACTTAGTTCATGACACGCATGAAAGTACTCAATGTGTTGCTTAGGTCAAAAGGCATGACTAGCCACTCAAAAAGGCCCTCTTTAGCCATGAAGATCATCTTCCACTCATCCCTAGTCTAATCTTAATCTAGTGATAGTCTCTTCTCATATCAATCTTTGAGAATACTACAGCTCCACTCAATCGGTCTAGCATATCCTCCAATCTAGGAATCAGAAACTTATACCTGATGGTAATTTTGTTCATGGCCCTTCTATCCATGCATATCTGCCAACTCCCATCTTTCTTTAGAGTCAAAAATGCAAGTACAATGCACGGACTTATACCATTTCTGCTAGAGCAACTCCTATACTTTCTCCTATAACACTTCTATCTCCTTCAGGCTCGCACTAAGAATTAAGTCAATATGGTGTTGTATGTTTCTCATGAGAGGCAAACCATTTGGTAAGTTGTCAAGTAACACTTCGCTGAATTCATCCAACAGCCCCCTGATATTGTTTGGCACCTCTTCAATCTTCTCCTCCCTATCAACTATCAACACACGTTTCACAATCAGTAGATGTACAGTTTGGGACTCCCTTATAGTATCCTCCATCTCCTTTTCCAACTACATAATTGTGAGGAAGGAACGTCCCTCCACTTTAGAAGGTTTAGAATGACTCACTAACTTCAAAGGCAGGAGAATAAACTTCACTCCATGTTTCTCTAATCTATACACATTCTCCCTACCCATATGCTAGGCGTTCACATCATACTGCCAAAGCCTTCCAAACAACAAATGACAAGCATTCATATCCACTACATTACAGTAAACATCATCCCAATATTTTCCAATAAAGAAGGGTACTTTGTAACGTTCTTTAACCTTAATCTTCCTTGCTACCTTAATCCACCTAATGGTATATAGGTTGGGATAATTCTCTATCAATAATTGCAACATTTGCACAACTTCCCTACTTATGATGTTCTCATAACTACTGCTATCTACTATCCACTCAAAGATTCATCCATTAATTGTACATCTGATGCGGAGCAACTAATGCTGCTAAGTCTTTTCCTCCCACTTCGGTGCCAACATCAACTCCTTGATCGCATAAGCCTACTCATCATCCCCGTCTTCATCCTCATAGTACTCATCACCCCCATCAAGTTCCTAATAAACTCTACCCTCTTCATCTCTCTCTACTATGTTAATTCCTTTTCTATTGAGGCACTCATTAGACCAATGGCTTGGCTTATTACACCGATAACACTCCCTTAACATTGGCTTCCCATAGGGATTGTTCTGTTTTTGCATGTCCTTCATCTCAACTAGTTTCTTACTTGCTACTTTATCTTCCTTTTTATCATTAACTCCTCATTGTGTCTCTGGGGTAGTCTTACTCTTCTCAACCATAAAATTACTCGAACTTTTAACCCAAATCTCCTACTACCACCTTCAAATCAACTACTTTTCTCTTGCAACATTAGTTCTACTCTAAGAACCATGTTCTTAGCCTCATTGAAATTTCATAGAACATGGACTCTGATTTTATCCCAAATCTGCAGTTTTAATCCATCTAAGTATCTAGCCACCTGTTAACCCTCACTCTCTCTCAAGTCATTCCTCTCTACCAACCACATGAATTATATGGTGTATTCATGTACAGTCCTCTACCCCTAGCAACACTGTTGATGTTGCTGGAAGACGATTTGCTCATAATTGGGAGGTAGGAAATCCCGCTACAGCAACTACTTTATCCTATACTAGGTTCTCACCAGTTGTTTACACTTACGATACCTCCATTCTGGAGCCTCTTCCACCAGGCCAATGCACCTCCTTCAATCAATACGCCACCAACTTCACCCTCCTTTCCTTTAGGATCTCCAGTTATTTGAAGAACCTGTTAATTTCTACTGTCCAATCAAGGAAATCTTCAGTTTGAATTCTCCGTTGTCTCCATAGTCAAAACCATAATTATTTCTCTTATATCTACCACCTCTTCTATGTAGTTGGTCTTCTTCGAACAACATGTCATCTTCCTCCTCAAAATCATCTTTGTACATCTATAACCTACAATTTGTAGCTACAGGTTTGACAATAAGATCATCGTGCACATGCTTTGCCCTTGGTTGCATCCTACCACCATTCTTATCTCTATTGGCATCAGATCCCACCGCATCAAAATGCTCAATCAAGTCATCAAAGCATTGTTCTAAACATTGGAATCTTTGATCCATGTTATCTAACACCGCCCTTTAAGCCTACACTTCAGTTTGCAAGGCTTCCACATCCTAAGCACCGTCCAGAACATGACCGTCTCCTAAACTACCATCTCCTAACATCGTTGCAAGCATCTCCTACTCCGGTACCAACTAACGTAGCAAGTAGCATAAAAAGAAAAGATCAATCAACAATTAATCTTAGAAATCAAAATGAAATTGAGGAAAAATCCCCACTCAAGGAAGTCTGAATATTATTATGTGATAAAGTGTTCTGTAACAAGAAGAGGATGATTATATAGTCTCAAAAAAAAAAAAAATTAAGCATCTAAAGTGTATTGAAAAGCTATGCTATTCTTAGATGTATGTGCCCAAAAAAATGTTAAAATGTCTATGCATTTTCGAAATATCATAACCAAAATACATCTAGGTTGCTTTCCATCTTCTTCCTCTTCTAAATCCACTAACCTAAGCATGACATCATCTATAAGATCCCCATCCCATTCATTTCCCCTCCTCCCAATCATCAATTCCCCACCATCATTATCAACTATTAGTACCCTAGCATTATATGCATTGTCCTCATGAAAATCCAAAATCTTCTTGCACTTTATCTTCACTCATGCACTCATCCAAGTTATGGTATACATCATCATTTTCATTATCGTAGTCATCACCACATCCACATTATCTTCCCTCATAAGCCCAATATTAACCTCATATCCAGCATTCTCCTCCTCTACAAGTCTATCTCAAGGCTCATCAACAAACCCCCACCTTCTCTATGAGCAATGCATTTAAAGCAAATAACGTTATAGCATCTTACACTAAAGGACGGTTGTCCGCATATAACATGATCTTATAGACTCTCAAAGAGTGGTGTAACTCTAGTACTAGGACAATATCAATGTCATTTTGAAGGATCCTTCAATCACTATCCAACAATTTCCTAGGCACCACATCGTACATGGATGAGTTTCATGATTTGCCAAGATTAACAACATCTTAAAACTCAAATATATATATATATATATATATATATATCAAATTAAGATCTATGTTTTCCTCATGTCAACAAACCCTATCATATATTGAGACAACTCTTTTCGTAAATCCTCCACCATAGTGAATCTTTAAAGTTCATCGAATGTGGAATTGCCATGGTTGTTGAGTTATTTTAAGTATGCCTTCCTTGTTATTCAAGTTGTTGCTTGGCTAAGAAAATGTCAACTTATGTAACATGTAAAGAATCATATTGCTAAAATTAAAAAATGAAAGGAGCTGGGACGTTCGCATTTCATAAAGGAAATAGTATCCTACATAGTGACTGTTGATCATAATTAGTTGAGGCAATCTCAATTCAAAATCGGAAGATAATTTCCTTTACATTGTTTTGTAGAAAAAAAATGGAAAATAAATCTTCTTTTTTTAATTTATTTTTTTAAAATACTGTTATGTGTAATCAGTTGTTTAGACTATAAAAAAAAAAAAAAAAGATAACACGATAATAACATCACAAAATATTTTAAAAATCTAAACAATTACAATCACTGAATTAAAAAATTAAGAAAAGAAAATTTGAAAAGATCCAAATCCAAGAAAATGGGATTGAAATTGTGGTTATAGATGCTTTGTCCTCACATATAAGTGCCATATGATTATTTTTATAAAAAGAAAGACGTTATATAATGAAATAACACATGTATCAATAATTTGTCAAAAAAACTGAAAAACTAATATAGGCCAACTATTTGCAAAATTACTTAACATATTCGTGTAATTTTGCATTGCCATAATATATTATTTATTTATCCTATCATCTTTTTTATATGCATGTCCAAAAATCGCCAAGTCAAATGATAATATTGCCCTAGGTCTATGTTTCGTTTAACACAATTCATTAGTAATTACATGCTTTACTATTTGGTTTTCCTTCTTGGTGGAGAGTAGATCAAGGCTGAGGTTCAACATAGCTTCAACGCGTATAGCATTAGGAATCAAATCCTGCCATGGAAGCCCCAGTCTGGCAGCGTGCTTATCCCCACAGGAAAAGTAATGAGACAACGTGGCAAGAGTTAAGATGTAATATCAAGACACCACATATGTAAGTTGAATCTAATAGATGCCCTAAGATTATCATTGCGTGTTAAGTTTATTATTCCTAAGTGAACACCCATATCTATGGAGATCAGTTATGTCTGTAATAGCATTGACCATACGAATATAATGTGATCTTGAAGAAGATTCTGATTTTCTCCAAAACTCATACGACGACGTTACATCAAATCTTCAAATCCAACTGTCAAACTGCAAGGAGGGATTCTACGTTCTGTATAATAGAAAATTTTTAATAGATGATTCGGAATATTTATTAAAATATTAAATAAAATAATTATATTTTGTTATATATTTACTTTTCATAAAATATGTAATTAATGTTAAATATTTTAAGTTCTTTTTCTAACCTTCTCAATAAGTAATTCGAGATATTTATTGATAGACGTGTAATAATATATAATTTAATGGTTTTGACGTTAAGTCTGCCCTTCAGATCTTTTTTTTTTTTTTTTTTCCCAAAAGCGTCTTTGACTTTTCATAAGTGATATTTTGAAGTTTTCGCTTGGCGTCGCAAGGTATAATCTTGGCTTTTCGTCAGAGTAGAGTAGAGAATCTGATTTTGATGTCGGCTATTTTCCCACCTCAGAGGACACGAGCCCAAAGAGACATTGCTGCAGGTAATCTATATTTCAATTACTTACTTCCATACTTTTAGTACTCCTTTTTTTATTAATCATTTTTTTAACTTATAAAAATGTCTAGCTTTACATAAGTTAGAATCAACATCATCCGGATGGGATCTGAATCTGAAATCATAGTCGAGTCAATTAAATTACTCGTTCAGTAAACATAACCTAGACCTTAAATTATTCAGGTCAAGTAATAACCAAGCTTCTAATTAGATTTTAGGTCTTGTTCATATCTAATTCAATTTGAAGAGGGAAAAAAATCAAACATCAATCATGTTATAGCATGTCATTTGAGGCTAATATAGCTATTTTCATATTTTTCCTTTCTAGGTGGTGCTAATGCGGGGTGCTAATTACTACATGAGAAAAATCTAAAAGAATTTTTTATGGTTCTGTCCATACTTTTTATAGGATCAATTCAGTCTTTATTCTTACTATTAATTTACATATTAACGGTGAAGATTTAATGATAATCAATAGTGAAGATTTAATATACGTAACTAAATAATAAAATTAAAAATTAAATCAATTCCATTAAAATAATATATAAGACCATAAAATCTCAATCGAAAAAGCAATAATTTATATAAGAGTAATAAATTTGACACAGCTAGTAAGCATGTTTACATAGGATCAATTAACGATTGATCTAAGAAATTACAAGAAAGTGAAAAAAAAAAAATCTCTCTCAAATTGCTCAATTCGTAATGTAAGTGATAAACTATCTAAAAACAAAAAGAACAATATAAAAACCCTAAGTCGTGGATTAATATGACCTTCAACATAGGTGTGCAAAAGCTCATGTTGCGTTCTATTGAATTTCAACCTTAGACCCCTCAACACGCCCACAAGCATGGGCATACTCATCAACATGCCCCTTGACATGGGCATGCAAATGTGTGTGTCAGTCTCGCCCTACTCAATTTTCCATCTTGTACTCCATCTTTTGTCTGGTTTTGTGGTGTACATCCTATGGCCATGTTGGAGGGTGTGTAGGGGGGCCTATTAAGCTTGTTTGGGGTGTCTTGCTCCACATCATTCTCTCTCACTTGAGAAGAACTTGACCCCGAGTTGTCATCTAGATATAGAGGAACATCATCTAGATAAAATGGGAAGATGTCTACCACATTGAATGGCTCTAAAATGCCGATGTTATTACGTAATCCAATGACATATGCATTATCATTAATCCTCTATACTATATAATAAGGGTCATACTTTTTAGTTTACAATTTGTTATACTTCAATACCGGAAACCTCTCCTTTTGTAAAAACACCATCACTTAATCACCCACTGAGAACAATTTTACCCTTCGATGCTTATTTGATGTTGCTTTGTATTTAACATTAGACTACTCTATCTTCTTACAGACCTTTGCTATCACATTCTGCCAATCTTCTACTAAGTTCTTAACTGCAACAATGAACTCAGAAGTCTTGGGAAGCTTGATCAAGTCTAAAGCATGTTGAGGAGTCTTGGTGTAGACCATATAAATAGAGATTTTCCTAGTCCTATGAACTGCATTGTTGTAGGCAAATTCCACTTGAGCTAATGCCACATCCCACTACTTTAGCTCATCCCCACAAATACTTTGAATCAAATTACCCAATGTCCCATTTATAGCTTCAACCTGCCTATATGTCTGAGGGTAAGCTGTAATGCTATAATTTAAGGATGAATCAAACATCTACCATAAAGTCCTCTAAAAGAGACTCGAGAACTTGCTGTCTCGATCTGATGTAACAGATTTGGGTACTCTATGAAGATGAACAACCTCTCTGAAGAGCAGCTTAGCAATAGCCTATGCATCTGCTATCTTCTTGCATGATATGAAGTGTGTCATCTTGGAAAACCTGTCAACCACAACAAAAATAGAGTCTACACCCCATTGAGTACGAGGTAACCGGAGTACAAAGTCCATCGATAGGTCATCCTAAATATTCTCTAAAACAAGCAAAGCCATATACAACCTAGTATTTTGGGATTGCCCCTTAACTGTCTGACATACATAACAGCGCCGCACCACCTTGCTCACATCTCTCACCAAATGAGGCCAATAAAATCTATCACTAATTGCAACAATCGTCTTGTCTCTACCTAGATGACCAACCAATCTACCCCCATGTAGATCATAAATCAACTTTTCCCTCAATGAAGACTCAAGCACACATAGTTGATTCCTCTTCATTAAATAGCCATCATGGATATGAAAATCTTCATAGGGCTACTTGCTCATACACCTTTTCCAAGTCTCCCTAAAATATGCATCGGCCTCATATAATTCTTTTAAGTGTTCAAATCCCATAATTTCAGCAAACAAAGTGATCATAAGATTAGCCCTCCTACTCAGAGCATCAGCTAGCTTATTTTGCATACCTAACTTATGTCTCAACTTGAAAGGAAACTTCTACAAGAACTAGATTTACTTCGCATGCATGTCCTTACTAATTCTAATTTGATTATTCAAACGTATGAGTACATCAAAATCTGAATATAGGACAAGCTCCTTACCAACCAAATACACTACTGAATAAAACTCCTTATCATACGTGAACCAATTTCTTCTAGAATCACGTAGCTTTTCACTAAAAAATGCAATGAGTCTCTTCTCTTATGATAACACAACTCCTATACCAACCCCACTTGCATCACAGTTGACCTCAAACAGCTTGTCAAAATTAGGTAGTCTTAAGACAGGTGTGCTAGATAACTTCTCTTTCAACACAGCAAAACTAACCTCAACTTGCTCATTCTACTAAAATCTACCCTTCTTCAAACATTTAGTCATAGGCGCTGCAATAGTGCTAAAATGTCTAATAAACCTCTTGTAAAAACTAGCTAATCCCAAGGAACTCCGGAGCTTAGTGATAGTTTGTGGAATAGGCTATTCTTTAATAGCCTTCACTTTCTCTTCATCCACTTGTATCTCATCACCACTAACTATAAAACCTAGAAATAGCAACTTTCTAGATAGGAATATACACTTCTGTAAATTCACATACAACTTGCTCATTTTCAAAACATTTAACAATTCACTTAAATGCCCTAAATGCTCCTCCTTAGATTTACTATATGTGAGGATATCATCAAAATAGACGACAACAAAGTGACCAATGAAAGGTTTCAGTACCTAGTTCATGACCCTCATGAAGGTGTTTGATGCATTGCTGAGGTTGAAAGGCATGACCAACCACTCATGTAAGCCCTCTTTGATCTTAAAAGTTGTCTTCCACTCATGCCTTAGCTTGATCCTGATCTAACGATAGCCACTTCTCAAATCAATCTTTGAGAATATGACAACTCCACTCAATCGATCTAACATGTCTTCTAGCCTCAAAATTGGGAACTTATACCCAATGGTGATTTTGTTGATAGCTTAGCTATCCACTCAAATCCTCTAACTCAAGTCTTTCTTTGGAGTCAATAAGGTGGATACAATACATGGACTCAAGCTCTCCTTGAAGAAACCCTTTTGAATCAACTCCTGCACCTTTTCCTATAATATTTCCGTCTCCTTCGAGCTCACTCTATAGTGTGGCAAAATTAGCAAGCTAGCACCAATAATTAAATAGTTGTAGTGTTGTATGTCTCTCATGGGAGGTAAGCCCTCAAGTAAGTCCTCAGGTAACACCTCACTGAACTCATCCAATAAACCCTTGATACTATCTATCACCTCCTCCACCTGCTCATCCTTATCCACTATCAAGACATGCTTCACTATCGATGTGAGTACAGTCTAGGACTCGTTCAAAGTATCCTCCATCTCCTTTTCAAACTATGTAATCATGAGGAAAGAGCCTCCTTCCACTTTAGAAGGCTTGAGACGGTTTGCTAGCTTCAAAGGCAAAAAAGTCAACTTCACCCCATCCTTCTCTAACCTGTACACATTCTCCCTACTCACATGCTAGATGTTAACATCATATTGCTATGGTCTACCAAATAGAAAGCGACAAGCATCCATGTCCACTATATCACAATATACTTAATCCCAGTATTTACCAATAGAAAAAGGTACTTTGCAGCTCTCTATAACTTCAATCTTTTCTACTACCTTGATCCACCTGATAGTAAAAGGGTTGGGATATTTCTTGATTGATAAATGCAATGCTTGGATGGCCTCTCTACCTATGATATTTTCACAGCTGCCACTATCCACTATTAATTCAAATATCCTCCCCTTAATAATGCACATGGTGTGGAACAACTGATGCCTTTAAGTCTACTCCTCTTGCTTCAGTGTTAGCATCAATTTTTTAATTACATAAGCCCATTTGTCATACTCATCCTCCTCCTTATAGTACTCTTCACCTCTATCAAGTTCTTAGTCTATCCCTTATCCCTCATCTCTCTCCATTATATTCACTGCTCTCCTGTTGAGGCATTCATTAGATCAATGCCCAAGCTAATTACATTGGTAACACTTTCTTAGTATTGGCTTTGCATATGGATTATTTTGTCTCTATGTTTCTTTTGTTTCGACCAGTTTCTTACCTATAGCCCTCTCTTCTTTCTTTTTAGAAACTACCCCTAGCAACTCAAATGCAAGTCTAGCTTTCTCAACTATAGGCCTAATCGAACCTTCACCCCTAAACCTCTTTTCCTACCATCAAACTTGCTACTCTTTTCTTGCAGCATCAATTCAACTCTTGAGGCCATGTTCTTAGTCTCATTCAATGTATGTAGAACATGTACCCTAGTTTTGTCCCTAATCTACATTTTCAATCCATCTAAATATCTAGCTACCCGTTAACCCTCACACTCCCTTAGGTCATTCCTCTCGACCAACTACATAAATTCCGCAATATACTCATGTGTAGTTCTCTACCCCTAGCAACATCTTTGATATTACTAAAACAAAATCTACTCATAATTGGGAGGTAGGAAATCCCGCTATAATAACTTTTTCATTCTATACCAAGTTCTAACAGGTTGCTTACCTTCACAGTACCTCCCACTCTAGAGCCTCTCTCGCTAGGTTGAAGCACCCCCTTTCTATCTACAGGCTACTAATTTCACTCTCCTTCTCTTAGGTATTTCCATATATTCAAAAACTTTATCTATCTCAACAATCCAATCAATAAAATCCTTAATATTTAAATTACCATTAAAATTGGGAATGTTGACCTTCAACTTTAATTCTCCACTGTCTTTAAAGTTTCACCCACCATCATACCTCCTGTATCTGCCACCATCACTACCCTACACCGTCGTTCTTCCCCAAACAACACATGTTCTTCCTCCTCCAAATCTTCATTGTACGTTTGTAACCCTTAATTCATAACTACAAGTTTGACAATAGGATCGCCTCACATATACTCTACCCTAGGTTGCATCCCACTAACATTCTTGTCTCCATTGGCATCGAACCTCATTGCATCAAAATGCTCAATTAGATCATCAAAGTGCCACTCTAAATGCCAAAATCTCTAATCCATGGTATTCAACACCGCCCTTTGATCCTACAACTCGGCTCGCAGGGCTTCCACATCCCGAGTAATGTTCAAAATGTGACTGCCAACTAAACTACCATCTCCTGACATCTTGGCTAGAATTTTCCCGCTCCGATACCAACTGACACAATAAGTAAGCGTGTTCACACAGGATTGATCAAAAATTAATCCAAGAAATTATAAGAAAGTAAAAAAACCCTCTCTCAAACTATTCAACTCGTAATGTAAGTGATAAAACCATCTAAAAAACACACACAATATAAAAACCCTAAGTTATGGATCAACACAAGCATGAAAAAGTCCGTGTCACGTTCTATTGAATTTCAACCTTAGACCCCTCAACACACCCACAAAAATGGGCATGCCAATGGGCATGCTCATCAACATGGCCCTTGACATGGACTTGCAAGTGGGCATGTCAATGTTGCCCCACTCGATTTTCTATCTTGTACTCCATCTTTTGTCCAGTTTTGTGGCATGCATCCTATAGTAGTGTTGGAGGGTGTGTAGCCAAGCGTGTTAGGCTTTTTTGGGGTGTCTTCCTCTGCATCAAAATTATTCTTGAAATTTTAGAGCTTGTCATTGTAATTGTAAAAAGCTAAAGAACTTCACTATTGGAATTAGAAGTTTGGGACAAAAACATATTTTCAGTCTCAATTATTAGTTAAATTGATTACTTTAGGATTTTATTGCAAAATCTTAACAAGTTTTGCAAATGCAAGGATTTGTATGTGAACATCACGTGCATGCAGAATGAGTCATGTGCTTCACTTAATTAGAGATGAGTGGGCAACTAGAGATGATATTATAAGTTGTATGAGATATGGAGGGATTAGAAAAAAGGAATAGGTGCTCTCTATAGGCCAATGCATTGATGTGATTGCAAAAGGAACTTAAATGCCTCAACTTCACAATCCTTGGTTTATAATCAAGAACAACTTGAATGCAAGAAGTTTTTATCTTTTGATTTTGAGACCCATCTCTGATACTTTATAATATTTTGTAATACACATGTGACCCCTACATTCAAACCCTATGCCTTCAATGTTTTGTCAAGAAATTATCATGGACTTCCAATATGCCATATTAATGTAATGTTGTGTGTTAAAATTTGATTGAGTCTTTAAAAAATTTACAATTTATTTACTGAATCTATTACTTGTTGAATCCGAAAAATTCGAATTTATTAGTACTTATATTTCAAATATTTGGGGGATTATTTATTTTTATATCCCAAAGGTATCAAAGTGATTATTCTTTCTAACTAATAAGTCCATCTAGGGTTTGTGTTCCATCGGGGTTGTAAAACCATCGAACTTGAACTACTTGGATATAGAAATAATGCAACTTTGCCATTTAATTAATGTCTAGTAATATTCCCTATTCGACAAAACAACAGTTGACAGTTGAGACTATCTAAAATAATTTAAAATCTACTTGATTCTTGCAAACCTCGCACTTTAATCTGTTCAATCTGAATTCGAAAATATGAAAAACCGAATTTAATTATGTATAATTATGTTTTCATTGTCTGTGCACAGAACGACTTGGTTTTTTTATTAACATATTTTCTTAAAAAACCATAATATCATATTCCATCATCATCGAAGTGTACACATATACGTATTCATATCTTTAAGAAAAATTGTATTTTAATTGTTAATTTGATCTCTATACATGTGCAACATATGTGTATATGACTGGGCTTAATTAAGAATGCCCTATGTCCGGAGCTTACTAGACAAAGTTAATTCATTATAACAATTAATGAACATTAGCTAGTGATATCTGAATACCTATAAGGCCAGAATCCTTAATGATTTCAGGATGTGCTTCCATTATTACCGTTTATCTATAACAAAAAAAAAAAAAAAACTGCACACAAGAATACCTAATACTTGTATAGCTGTCTTTGATTCTTCTATTTAACAATGCGGTGACGTTCACACGATTAATGTAGATCGGATCAAGATGATTATAACCGAGTGTTAACAATATTATTTATATCCACTACGTGTTATAATATTTATCCTTAATTTATAAAACTTAAAAGGTACATTTCCTGTTAGAACTTGAAAACAAACAAATGTTCTTTTATTTTTAATTTTCCCTATGGACATTAGTGTAATTTATTGTGGTATCACTCGAATAAAATAGTATGTCTCTCCAACCTTCGTTTTATTTTATCTTTTTTTTTTTAAGAAAAATTTTTCGTTTGTGGACATATATGGTTGTATTGGAACTTCGTTTTATTTTATCTTATATTTCTAATAAAAAAAAAAATCGATTGTGGACATATGGTTGTATCGGAACTTGAATGTTGAGGGATGGTGTGTGTCGAGCCAGAATAAAATCCAACCAAGCCACTGCTCAGGTTCACTGTTGAGATCACATTGCCGGGACTATGTTTCCCATAGTATAATGGCATGCCTCGTCCTCATTAAGGCCAAACTCCTCTTTTCATGCTCAGCTTTGCCACTTTTCTAATCCTTCTCTCAAGATACAGCTCACCATTGATAAAATATAAAATTATCCCCCCTCTTTCTCTCTCAATATTTTCAATTCAATTTTAGCCCACGTTCACTTCCCCTACATCGAAAACAATGCTAAGAAAATATATTTCATACAGAAATTCATAGTGCATATTATTTTATTAGCATTAGGCATTTAAAAAAATTAAGGATATCTCGAAACACTTATTAAAACGCTAAATAAAAAAATTATTCACTTTTTTATATACTTACATTTTATTAAAATGTATAATTAATATTAAAAAATAAAAGAAATTCCACTTCCAAACCCTAAATAAACGTGAACATCTATGAACGAGAACTTTATTTATTATATAATAAAGTATATTGTTACCTCCCATGCAAGGTCTCTCTATTTACAAGACTGACCATGTTCACATCCTAGCTTCAAAGCCAGTCAACATTTCTTCAACTTTCTTGCACCCAAAGACTTTGTATAAATACTTCACCACATCCACCACTTTTCTTCAAGCTCTGTGAAGCTTTTTTTACCTCTTCTGAAAAGTTCAGACACTTCTAGGGTTTTTTACTATTGATTCATCGAAAATGGCCGGTGTACATCGATGTAGATGTGAAACCAAGACCTATAACAAAAGAAAAGGAAATGGTCTTACTAGGAAATGTGCCTCCCTAGTGAAAGAACAACGTGCAAGGATTTATATTCTTAGGAGATGTGCAACGATGCTTCTATGCTGGTACATCCATGGGGATGATTGAATAATTAAAGCCCAATTTAGAGTGTAATTTTCTTCAATTAGCCTCTCTATATTATGGTCTCTATTGTTTGGATTAATCCGGCTGTGAGCATGGTTAATCTTGGTACTATTTCTTCTCCTCTGGTCGGTTGCGGGTAACCAGGTTCCGGTTCGGTATGGTTGCATGGGCTGGCCAGTTTGGCCATGAAGATGGTCTCTTCTCTTCGTGCTACCCCCCCACCCCCCCCCCCCCCCCCCCCCAACCTTTTTTTTTGTGACCACGACTTGGTCATCACCAATTTTGGTTTTTCGGCTCGGAGAGAGATTACTGATTTTGTGGTACTTCGGCTTTTTCCATGAACCGGACATCGAAGTATTTGCTATAACGGAGCTAACTTGAAGACATGCTTGTATACATATATATGATTTCTACTACAAGTATATATAACTTGTAGGAGGGGAAGACATGCACTGTATATATTGGTGTAAAAAGTTCCATGGATCTCATTTATGGATCTTATCATATGTATGAGGAAATGAATATCCATGGATCTACAGAACTTTTCTTGGTCTTCACTCGCCCATTTCATTATTGAAGGGCTAGTGGCCATGTTATTGCAATGAGGGCTTTAATTAACGTACAATTTATGTCTTTTTTATGCTCCTTTTTTACTCATTGTTCGAGCAAAAATCTGTAAGATGTTATGTGGAAATGAAAGCTATAATTATTTTGGTAATTAACTGAATTTTAATGTTTAATCTCAATCAATTTAGCCATTATAATTGGTTCTTGGACGTGGTATACAAATCAGCATAATATAATAAGTTTATGGAAATACATATTTCTTGTTTTTTATCACTAATGGGAATAGACTTTTCAAATAACCTAAATTAGCTCTCTCTTTTTTAAATTAAGTTGTATATTTAATTTCATGGGCATCATTTTAAGATTAGTAAAGCCTTAGGTAGATAATTTATTTTTTGTTTTCAAGAAATTAAGCTAGAATATATATATATATTATGTATATGGATATTGGTGGATTGCAACTTTCCATTCATTGTTTGTTTGTTTATTGGTTGCAATAATATGAGTCAATCAAACATCATACAGTAAAATCACATTGAACTTATTAGCTGCAACAATAAGATATGTGACACACCAAGGATTGACATAATAAAAGTATCAAAACTAGCTAATAGTAGAGAGGAAAAAAAAAGTGCAAATATATCTAAATTTCTTTAATATTCAATCTTATGGTGATACCCTTCAATTACAATATTATGAAATTTTAATCATTGAGACACCTCTTTTATGTAACGGCTTAGAATTCATTAAATTTTCAAAGTTAAGCGTACTTAGAAGATCACACTCCTATGATTAGTAGCCTCATAATAAGCATTTGCAGTAAAGGAAAAAATTGTGAGGCATATCATGTAGAGTGGACAATACTTCAATGTGAAAAGTTTGGATTGTTACAAGCGATATCATAAAGCTCACTAGCTAGATGGGAAGAGTTAAGTGCTATACAAGGTAAAGAGCCACCCTATGAAAGCATCTCTTAAGTTAAAGGAGCATCTATAAATTGCTTCTTGTGGTATGATCTTAAACATATCTAACAATAGAGACAAGGATGCCAACGTAGTAAGTGGTAAAACTATGATACCCTTCAAATATAGTATGATAGAAATTTAATCATCAAAGCACCATTTGGTGTAATAGCTTAAAGTTCATAAAAACTTTAGGGTTAAATATGCTCAATGGAGAACATTGGCAATACAGGTGATCTCCTAAGAAGCAATTGTACCATATAACAAAATTGTAAGTCATATAATGATAAAAAGAAAAATACCTTGATGTGAATGGTTCTAACCATTATAAGAAATGACCATGAACACTTAATTTATAGTGTGACAAAACTTTAATCATCAACGTACCTTTTGGTGTAAAGGCTTAGAATTCATTAGAATTCTAAGTTTAAGTGTGCTTAATAGGGATTGCTCTTAAGTGGGTGACCTTTTGGGAAACAACTACACCAAATGACAAAACCATAAGATGTATCACGCCAAAATGAATAATAAATTAGTGTAAGATGTGCTGGTCTTTATAAGTGATATCAAAGTAATTCATCAACCCAAAGCTAAGTGCCATATAGGGTAAAGTGTCACATTATGTGAGCACCTTTTGAGCCTCTAAAATAAGGTTGGAAGTTCATGTTAGCCAGTTGGGTTCATGTTTTTATTTTGTGCTTGTTTCAATGCAAAAAATATATGAAATTAAATAAAGATTGTCATATGAGATGATACTAATGAGAATGTTAGTGCTATAAGTAGGGGGAGACTGTGAATATCGTTTGACTATAATTTAATAGAGCTTTAATTATTGAGGCACTCTCACTAACATCTTAGAGTTCCTTAAAATTTTAAGATTAAGCATGTTCGGTAAGAAGATTTCCCAAGATAGATGACCACCTAGGAAGAAGATAAACCAACAAAAATAACCATAAAACGTATTGTACTAAAGCAAACAATTCCTTGGTACGAGGAGTTCTAGTCATCACACATATTCATAAAAATAGGAAAAGGCTAAGGTTACTACTCCATTCTTGATCACAATAGTCCTTTCGTCGTTTGAAATGGATCTTGATTATATATTTGGCCAAATTTTGTTTTCTCCAAATTCGATTTAAGTCCTTCGCAAAAATATTCTAAATCAACCATTAAATTATTAGTGTAAAGACGATGTCTTCCAGTTACTTTTAATTATTATCGAGTTAAAAGGAATAACAAAGGTAATATGTCGTTTTTCATTAGCTCTTTTTTAAGTTTAGTGCAGATGTCAATGTATAATTGAGAGTTGTTACCAAACTTATGGGAACAACAACGGCTTCATCTATGAACTGGCCGTATGGAACCGTAATATTCGATTTCTAACCGGTTCCTTACTATGACGAATATGTTCACTATTTCAAAATTCTAGAATTGATCTACACGGGATTATCAAGGTTTCCCTCTAATGCATGTGGAACCCAATCAACGTTTTTCCTCGTACGGATACCGAACTGCGACCTTGTTGACAATGATGTTTTGATTTCCAGACTGCAACTTTCATTTCCTATGAGAGATCCAGTAGTACATCAGTTATGTTCAAAATCCTAGACCAGGGATTCAAGACCTATTGACAACTTCCTAATACAAAATAATATAACAAGATACAATCACCATCACCATCACCACCATTCTTTCATGATCAGAGTTGTATGAGCAGCATATAAGCATGGAATGCAAGCACACAACACCCACATTAATCACCGGAAGAAGGACCATGGCCAAAAGACTTACGTAGCTGACTCTTCAACTGTTATACTAAAGTTCTTAAGACCTTAACTCCGTTAGCTTCAACGTCCTACTCCTTGTAAAACAAAAGGCAAAAGTTCATAGTGTGTAATTGATAGGTGATAGTGATGCGGACATCGTGGCGGACACAGGTTGACACACGGGTGGATACACGGTCGTGTATCGCGTCAGAAGCTTACACGGGTATAGGCACGGCCAGAAACACAGCCGTGTGTTCTAGCAGGATCCTCACAGAAGCTTATACGGGTTCAGGCACGGCTTGGGACACGGCCGTGTAATGCGATCGTCACATGCCCAGAAACATACACAACCTAAAGGTACGGCCGTGTATGCGATAGGTTATAGACGTGTATATCATTATTTATTTCCACGTGTACACTTCGTTTTTCCTCTTTTAGATATTTTACGGGAAAGTATATATACCCTTTTATCAGACATGTTAGGGTTACATTTTAATATACTTTGAAATACACTTTGAGAGAGATTTTTTCTCCGTTCATCGATTGTGCGCAACCAGAGTTGGCATCAAAGAGTTATTCTTTGTTGTTGTGAAACCAATCCATATTCGGATTCGTTTCGTTACGCTTTCCGCGCTGCGTCAGTTGGTATCAGAACAAGGAAAATTTCCTGTGGAGATGTCAGGTGACGGTAGTTCAGGAGGCGGTCATGTTCCGGACGTTGCTCGGGATATGGAAGCTCTGCGAACCGAAGTGCAGGCTCAAAGGGCAGTGTTGGACACCATGGATCAGAAACTCCGGCGTTTCGAACAGTGCTTTGATGATCTGGTTGAGCGTTTCGACGCGATGGGAACCAATACGAACAGAGATAGAGATGTTAGTGGAGTACGACCCAGGGCAAATCCTGCTCTTGGCGTTCCCGTCAACAAATCTGTTGTTGCGAATCAAAGAATCCAAGCATGTGATGTGGATTCTAATGAGGAGGATGATTGGCTGATCGGGAATCAACAACCACAGCGGAGAGGATATGGTGGTGGTGGATATCGCCGGAATCACCATGGGTATGATCAAGGAGACACCAGCGACTTCAAATTAAAGGTAGATATACCCTCTTTTACTGGTAATTTGACATTGAAGATTTATTAGATTGGTTGGCAGAGGTAGACCGTTTCTTTGATTATATGGAAGTGCCAGAGAATCGTAGGGTGGAGTTAGTGGCTTGTAGATTGAAAGGAGGGGCTTCGGCATGGTGGGAGAAATTGATCCGTGATTTGCATGGGGGTGGATTAGCAGGTCATTTAGGAAGGGATAAGACTATTGTTACAGTCAGTGATAGATACTACTGGCCACACTTGAGGTGTGATGTTGGGAGGATTGTGCAACGGTGTTATACATGCCAAACGTCTAAAGGCCAGTCCCAAAACACTGGCCTCTACACTCCACTCCCTGTTCCTGATAACATATAGGAGGATTTGTCCATGGACTTTGTCCTTGGATTGCCCCATACCCAACGGGGCGTTGACTCTATTTTTGTTGTGGTTAACAGGTTTTCCAAGATGGCTCATTTTATCCCATGTCGAAAGGTTGCTGATGCTCAAGTCATTGCCAAGTTGTTCTTCAAAGAAGTGGTACGTCTTCAAGGGGTGCCTAAATCCATTACTTCAGACAGAGACAGCAAATTCCTGAGTCACTTTTGGAGAACTTTATGGCAGTTGTTTGATTCCTCACTGAACTATAGCAGCACGGCTCACCCTCAAACGGATGGTCAGACAGAAGCTACAAATCGAACTTTGGGCAATCTAATTAGAAGTATTTATGGTAAAAAGCCCAAGCAATGGGATGTGGCATTGGCTCAGGCGGAGTTCGCTTATAACAGTGCCGTTCACAGGACAACAGGCAAGTCTCCATTCTCTATCGTCTATACCAGTACTCCTAACCATGCTGTGGATTTGATCAAGCTTCCAAGGAGTATTGAGTTCCACATAGCAACCAAGAACCTAGCGGATAGTTGGCAGAACATTACAACTGAGGTGCGTGCGAAAATTGAGCAATCTAATACTAAGTACAAAGCTACAGCTGACAAGCATCGAAGGCGACAAGTGTTTTTAGTAGGTGATCAAGTTATCGTATTTTTACGCAAGGAGCGGTTCCTTGTTGGAAAGTACAGCAAGCTTCAACCTAAGAAGTATGGTCCGTACCAGATTGTGCAGAAAATCAATGATAATGCTTATGTGGTTGGTTTACCGAACACTATGGGCATTTCCAAGACCTTCAACGTCGCTGATATCTTCCCATTCTTCCCTGACGATGAGGCGTTATATCCTGAAGAGAACTCGGGGTCGAGTTTTTCATTGGTGGGAGAGAATGATGCGGACATCGTGGCGGACACAGGTTGACACACGGGTGGATACACGGTCGTGTATCGCGTCAGAAGCTTACACGGGTACAGGCACGGCCAGAGACACGGCCGTGTGTTCTAGCAAGATCCTCACAGAAGCTTACACGGGTTCGGGCACGGCTTGGGACACGACCGTGTAATGCGATCGTCACATGCCCATAAACATACACGGTCTAGAGGCACGGCCATGTATGCGACCGTGTACTGCGCTCGTCACATGCCCAGAAACATACACGGCCGTGTATACGATAGGTTATAGACGTGTATATCATTATTTATTTCCACGTGTACACTTCGTTTTTCCTCTTTTAGATATTTTACGGGGAAGTATATATACCCTTTTGTCAGACATGTTAGGGTTACGTTTTAATATACTTTGAAATACACTTTGAGAAAGATTTTTTCTCCGTTCATCGGTTGTGCGCAACCAGAGTTGGCATCAAAGAGTTATTCTTTGTTGTTGTGAAATCAATCCATATTCGGATTCGTTTCGTTACGCTTTCTACGCTGCATCAGATAGCCACAACATTTTACAAGTTTGATTTGTCAAAGTATTGAGACTCCAAAAAAGCTCTAAATCTTTAACAACTACGAAATTGTTGTACAAGAATTGGGTTTCCTCTATCTTCACGCATAAATTAATGTTGCAAAGCCAGAAACCAGAAAACCTTGATTAAAATGACAAAAGCTTCAGTTTTTCCCCGAGAGTAAAAAAGCATGCAAAAGAGAAGCGTAGAGACTCAAATTTGTGTATAATAAAAGTGACAGCGTCTGAGACGGAAAATTTTCTGATAGCAGCACCTTAATTCAGACCAACTTCGTGGCTAGCATGCACTACACCGTTAATGCTCAATCCTACCACCAAAGAGCACACCTTCTTTATCCATATTCTAACTTCAAGAGCCCTACGTCATGAGCAAACCAGGTCCTCCATAAACTATCATTATAAGGAGTTGATTTAGGATCATTGCGTATGTACACAAGTTTTAAAGTGCTTATTATCTGAAAAAACCCAAATGGGTGATGAAGGTAGCTGGTCCGGCTTGGATGTGGCAAAAACAAACCTGTCCGATCTACATTTAATTTTCTTTTGCTTTCACTTTTTGTTTTCAATTTTTGGCTGACATTGCATTTTAATATAAAATGGCATGATGACATGGAATGAGCCACATTAGATTTTATTCCATGTGAGTATCCATGGTGGGATCCAAATGTGGTGAATGGGGAAAGTGCGTAATTTTAAATATTAGGGCTATTCATATGATTTTAAAAGTTTAAGATGATCTTGCCATTGTAAAGTTTTTATTAATGAATGCCCTTTTATCATAAATTAAAATGTCTAAAATAATTCTTCTCAATTTTTTTTTTTTTTTGTTAAAGACTCATTAGCACTTCACAGTAAAGTAAGTGTATGAAAATATAAAAAAGATTGGAAAGAAACCTCTTTTCCTATATTTTCTTTGACATAACAAATAGTATTAAGTTGCATCATAATGATCATATGCAAGAGCCGAGTATACATTATGAAATTGCAATAGGCAATGCTGCAAGGAAAAATCAAGCATGCTAATAGGTACATTTTAATATCAAGCATCATCCAAGTTAAGATGGTGAATGAGGGAATGCCGGGGTGGTCAAAGCCCCCAAATAGTTCATGTGGTATGGAATAAATTCTATTGCCATGGAATTGACAAAAGAAGGCATACTTCAGTGGTAATATATGCTATATGTATCATCTATTATTTGTGTACTTCATGTTCTTTGAGAAAAAACTTTCAAAATAATATCTTTTTAATAAATGATTTTTTTTTATGGAAAGCTCTACTCACTTGGTAAGCTAAGAGCATGTTTATCAAGAGTGCTTGGTACATATTCCCATACCAACTCCCAAGCACCTCAAATACTCTAATACTCTAAGGTACTTAAAAGCACCAAGTACTTAAACAAAAACTAATACTTAACATATATTTTTATATTTATTAAAGGTACATTTTTTTTAATTTTATTTTTTTTAAGTTAGACTTTTATATTAGAAAGTACCAAAATTTTAACCATAATATGACACCCTAAACAACTCTCCAAGCACTTTATTAATAAATATGCTTTAAGTGACCAAAAAAAAAACACATTAAAATGTTTATATTAGCATCAAAAGAGACGTTAGAACTTCATTGCGTGTTTTTGAAAATTTCTAAAACATAATTACTATAATTAAAAGCTTTCGGTGAGTTATTGTAGTATGCACATATACATTTATATATTATTAAGATTCATTAAGTTTGTCACAATTGCTCCAACCAAAATAAATAAATAAAATAGACACTTGTTACAATACTTCTAGTTGTCGAATGCAAACTGGTTCTAGCTTAATATTAGACTCTTCCTAGTTATATGAAGGACACCTATATTAATGTAACAATAATATTAGCATAGTTTGTAAATGTTAGCATCAATTAAAATAAACCCCTAAACACTCACTTACCCGTAAATTGTTGGACAGAGCATTACCTTCTCCAGCTGTATGATTAAGATGAAATCCCACAAATCAAATGAATCAAATTGCCAAAATTCTTATAGTTTAATAATATAAGTATCGGTGTTTAGTAAACTGGATTACGTTTGAATCTCTCTTTTTTATTATAATTAAAAAAAAGAAAAATAAATTAAATAAACAAGAAAATAGCAAACTACAAGAACTTATGGTAGAAATTTAGAGGGTAACACTCTTAAATATGATTTTTTTTAAATATTTCACAAATATTGTACTCGAAAAAATTATTCCAAAAATAGGTTGTTAAGGCACATACGATATTTGTGCCTTTAGTTCAAAAAAATAAATTTACACCGAAGGTGCGGACGCCACTCTGCCTTCAATGTTAATTTTTTTCTTTCTTTTTGCATCGAAAGCATAGATGTCATCTGCACTTTTAACACCAAAAAAAAAAACTACACTAAAGGTATGGGTAGCATCCACACCTTCAGTGTAATTTTTTTTTTTTTAAGGAGTGGGTGGTAAAAAAAAAAATTACCCGCGCCTTCAATACAAATTTGCAAAGACGCAGACCGTATCCGCATCTTTGAAATCTATTTTTGGAATAATTATTTCGGGTATAATATTTTTGAAATATTTTAAATAAAAAAAAACATTATATTTAAAAGTGTTATCCCAAATTTAGAAACCATGCTCTCTCTACCACAGCCAGTAAATCAGAGGCTTTCTCAAAACTGTAAATGATGCTCTTTTGACTTGAATTTTTTATGGTAAGATAGCTATTGCATCAATTTTACAAATATAAAGCTAGATTTTAAAAAAGTGAGTTGAAATTTATCTTATTCATTTGTTTGATTCTACCGACTAAAAAAATGTATTTTTGATGAATCTTATTATTGAACCTGATAAAGGGTGTTTTCAGTACTTAAAATAGATATTAGTAATACTTGATTACGACAATGCATGCAAGTTGGCTATTTCTGTATTTTCTAGTGATTTGAGTACGTGATGAACTAGCTTTTTTTTTTTTTTTTTACCAACTACATATTACATAGTTAAAAAAAAAATTCAAACCTGTTCAATGCTAGAGGAAGAACAATATTCATGCCAACTAGGTTACAACACTTTTGATACAATATTGTAATTATTACATAAATAACTTATATTCCATACTAAATTGGCTTAACTTGTAATAGGAAATTAATTTAGTGGTGTCGGTGGTATCTCCATGGTTAAAATAAATATTTTGTATAAAATACATGCTGACCAGATTTGATTATAAGGAAGAATATACTAATTACTTGAGTATGTAATGTATTTTGGGCAAATCATGCAGCTGGCATAACTTTTAAGGTTAAAAGTGAAATATTAAAAGGGTTCTTTCATAATTATGTTATTTTAGAAGTTATGATATGTTAAGAAATTTAAATAATATCTAGAATAATGATCACATAGATATAATAAATGCTATAAATTGGTAAGAAATATAAAAGTTATGACCGTTAAGACTTTAACGGTGTATAAGCAATAGAAAGGGATTGTAGAGTTATGTCTTTATATTCATTTGAAATGATTCATGACGAGAAGGATACGTAGTGTGTATATGGTAGGTGAAATTCAACATCTCAAGTAGAAGTACAGCCAAGGCCCAAATGAGTACCTTTAGCACTTACTGTGACTAGCTCAAATATTGTATGGCTACTCGAAGGTTATATTTAAGTATCTCCTTAAATTCACTTGGTGTGAGTAATACGGCTTAATTCAATGTATGTGTATCGACAAAGGCTCTGTTGAGTGATGGGTGGTTTTGTGTTTAGTATACAAGTGGTTGACTAGAAGATCCCTAGCATGAATGCGAATCCCATGTGTAGTATGAATGTATGTGCTGATCTCCGGCTCATCTCTCGTGGGACCGTTTATTTGTAATTTTCAGGCAGATGTACAATGGTTGAAACCATATAATGATATTGGATATGCTACTAAGGAAGTGTGGATGACATTAGCAACTTTATTTGAATATTGGAATGACTAAAGGATGATCTACTAGGATGCTACATTAACAGAACTTTATTATTTATGTTGGATTTGACATCCTTGTGTGTCGACAGATTTCTGATTTCCTTTTAGGTACACAGTTGTTGGTAGGGATGTGTTGTATGGGTTTGAGTTGGACTCCTATAGCCACCCCAAGACATATTAATTTATGATGTTTCTCTTATGTAATCTTGACAGTTTAATGTGTAATTGCGAGGTTCTTGAACTTTTGCACATCCATCCTGCGGTATAGATATCTAGCGAAGTTATCGCATTCCAAATTTTGGAGCATGACATTACATATGATAGTTCATGCTTAATAATTTTTTTTTTTTAATTTTACCAAACACATTGAATGCTTGATAATTCTTAATAAAACACCAATAGGTCAAGCTATTAATTATATTAAGCAATCATACCTCTATGTAACTTCTTTAAATATATATATATATATATATATCCTTACAAAAATACCACTTGTTTAACAATATTAGTAATTATAAACAATATAAAATAAGAATAATCACTACCCCTTTCACTCTTATGCACTAATTATATCACTATATAATCAAACTATAGTAAACACACGTCAACAGTTCAACCTGTAATTTCTTAAAACTACAACAATAATAACAATTGAAAATAGATCTTCTAAAGTATTTTATATGAAGTTACAAAATTTAATAATTGAGATTGTTTAGATTTTTAAATATCTTGTAATATTATTATAATTTTTTTTCTTTATCTAGAGTACTTTGAAGGATCCAAATCCGTAACCACCACGCCTTAACCAGCCTTGTCACATACACAAACCCACAAATCATATTCTCCATTATTTCGATGTAGAAGTATTTTTGGTTTATTAACTTTCTCTTATACTTTTCTATGTTATTTTGATGGTCGAAGCAAAAGAAAAGGATGAGAGCTTTCTATCACGTCATCAAAAGGGCTTAGGATAAGGAGGTTATTTTAGTTGGTATAAATCTTCTATATATAAATTTCAATTTTGCGAGTAGAATACAGATTCATTTGATGATTATTCTATGTCTCATAAATAATTATATAAAAGCCAAACCTTAGGAGTTAGGTGCCTACTAAGAAAGCATCAAACTCCCATTCTGCTGAGATGGGGAGATGTATTTGTATGCATGTTTCATTATATATTCATTTGTAAATCCTGGTTGGTTGATGTTGAGGAAAACATTATGTCTTTTAATATGATTTTCCTTTCAAACTCTTCATACCAATTGTACTTCTTTTATAGCGTTGAAAAAAAATAAGAGTTTACACAGCATTGAAATTATCAACTTTCAATGTATCTTATATTTATTTTAATGATAGAGTTTATACTTCTATTTTCCTTTATCAGGAATTAATTTTCGCAATTAATTATGTTAGCAATTTTTCTTATGTAATTGGAACCAATGCATTAGGTTCAAAAGATAGGGATGAGCAAAATCAGGATGTATAAAATATAAAATCCTACCCGTACTCTATTATGTAAGTATAAATTCTCAAGTCTTAAAATCTAAGCCTACCCTTAAAACTATCCTAAAACCTCAACCCAGTAGAATTTATAAGGTACAAAATACCTTATATAAGCTTGTAAATTATCCTATTATATTTTTATAATATCAAAATTCAGAGATAAATGTGAACCCATCAATGTTTCCATCACTTTTTATTCATTGAAATCATATGAAAGCACTCCCTATGCCTTTAGATAAGTGATATTATAAAACCTACCTCATATCGCAACTTAGATAAAAGTGAAATTACAAGAAAATATCAATTTATTATATATAAACTTTTGAAATCGTGGACTAACTCCATTTAGGTAATTAATTACGAAAAAAAAAAAAAAAAAAAGGCAAAATTCAAGTAGCTGGCAAAATTCACTTACCGAGCTACTATGAGAATGAGCAAATCATGAACCCAACTATTATGAGAACGAGCAGATCATGAAGTCTGGGTAGGAACTATGACCTCTGAAAGTGTTTGGCTCTCGACTCGAACTTAGATTACATTCAATGGGCGGCATCAACAACCCATTTGATGAGTCTCGTAGATTTTCTCCTTCTAATGTAATTGATCATTCCAATCTTTGAATAGCAACAGTACATATAGCGGAACGTTTATTGCAGCAATAACTGTTAGCATCTGTAAAGTTCTTACTAATCTCTGAATTACGATTACGACTCCAGATTTGCTCGGTTTTGATGGCTTCACGTTATAGTCAAGTCCACTGTCCATGTCCATAGTGAACTCAGACTCCTGGTTGTGCTTCTTAGCTGTAGGCCGAATCACAGCAGAGCCCCTGCAACCATAGCAGAAATATCTCGTGGATCACCAATAAGCTCCTCCAGATACACAATAGAATCTTATTTTCAAATTATGGATTTTCAAATTATGTAGTTGGTGCTCTTTTTTTTTTGGGGGGTGGGTGGGGGCCGGCGTTGCAGGGAAAAGAATTTTACTTCCTACTCAATTGCTTGTAGTTACAATCAATTTAAAGTTCTAAGAGGATAAAGCCAGCACCATAAGTTTCATGAAATTTGATCAGCAAGTTAAGGCATTAGCTTGAAGTTGACTGAAAAGCAATTTTATTTGATTTGAATGTGAGCTATTAGTTGAAATCAATAACTTTATGGGAGGAAAGAGGAATAAAAAAAAGAGTAGAGATAGTTCAAACAAATCTATAATTCTCAGAACTAAAATACATAATGACTACAAAGTAAGTGAAAATCTTGCTGTGTTGGATAAAGTGAAATTTGAGAAGTTTCGTGCTCTCTAAAAGCATCCATTCCACATATTCTATTAGCGGCCAACCTTCAGCCACCCCACTGAAGGTTTATACCTGCAAAAATAGGAAGACATCCTCCAACAATCGGTCCAAGCTGTAATGAAGAACAGAGTGTAGGTCTGTCGGCTAAGTAGGGAAGTCGTAGGGTTAGTGGATTAGGGCAGTTAAGGATCATGCCAAATAGGGAAGGTTGTTAGGATGTGGCATGATGGAAGAGGTAGTGGGGCGAGGAAAAATAGGAAGGCAGTTGCAGATAGCAAATCGCCTCTCCCACACCTTGCATCGGGTTGTACTTAAGAAAGAAAAAGGAAAAATAAAGAGAGACTTTGAATTATCCAAAAACTCCAATTGCAAGAGATCTAGGGTTCTCTCTAACGAGCCCTTTTTCCCCAAGCAACCATAGGTAAACAAGGGGGGGACTCCCGTGCCAAGGGAATTGAAACGGATTTGAATATCCAACCCGTGGTCACTAGGTCCTCAACAAGATCCGCTAACATAATGGTATTAGAGCCAGGCATGGAGAACTTGCGGAAAGTGCAGCAACAACTCGAATCCCTTGTAGCTATGTACCGAAAGGACAGGGCGTGCATGGGGCGGATGGAAGCTCGGCAGGAGCAATTGGCTACCCAAGTGGAGACCCTTTCAAGGGAAGGTTCGACGTCCAAGCAGCAAGACCAGACTTCGGAGACAGGCGGCGACTCGAAGGGAGAGGAACGGCATGAACAAGGTCCGGCCATTCCCAAATACTCCAAGTGAGATTTTCCAAAGTATGACGGAAGCACCGATCTGCTGGCATGGCTCAACCGAAGCGAGCAATTCTTTAAACTCCAGCTCGTGAAGGAGGGGGATAGGGTGGAACTAGCAGCTTTCCACCTGGAAGGAGATGCACAGTTGTGGTTCACAAAGCTGGAGCGAGAGAACGTGATAGGGAGTTGGCGTGAGTTTAAACGCCTGTGTGATTTGAGATTTAGCCTGCCCATCCGAAGCAATAAGGTGGGGGAATTGGCCAAACTGCGCCAGGTGACAACGGTGGACCGATATCAACGGAAATTTGAACAACTCTCCACCCAAATTGAGACCCTCACGATTGAAAACGAAATTGGCATCTTCCTTAGTGGGTTGAAGGAGTTTATTACGGTGGAAGTGGAGCTCCACCAGCCATCTAGTCTCTCTGAGGCCATGAATCTTGCCCGGCTGTACGAAAGGCAAGGCCAACCAACGAGCGAGGATATGGGGGGAAGACCACGCCAGACGGTCACCAATCCGAGCGGGGCTAAGCCACCATTCATCCGGAGGCTTAGTAAGCCCAACTTGGAAGAATGCCGAGCCAAGGGTCTATGCTATAATTGTGATGAACCGTTCACGGTGGGACACAAGTGCAAGAGGCTTTTCTAGTTGGAGTGAGAAGAGGAAGACACTAAGTGGCAGATCAGGGGTGGCGAGAATACAAGAGAGGCAAAGGGCAAGCTGGAAATCTCCCTACAAGCCATGGTAGGGCTAACAAGGGCACAAACAATGAAAGTAGTGGGACATATTCAAGGGTAGGAAACTAAGGTCTTAGTGGATTTGGAGAGCACTCATAGCTTCATTAATTCACTCTTAGAGGCACAAGTGGGGTTGCAGGTAGAAGCTCGTGCCAAGTTGCAGGTGGTGGTAGCAAATGGTGAGAGAATCAAAAGTGAAGGGGCTTGCCGAAGGGTGCCGCTGTTGGTAGATGGAATTCCCTTCCGGTTAGACTTATACTCCTTACCTTTATGCAGTGTAGGAGTTGTCCTCAGGGTTAATTGGTTGAAATCCTTAGGACCTATTGCTTGGGATTTCTCTTCCATGAAAATGACATTCCGGAAGGGGAAAGAATGCATCGGAATACAAGGAATGGTTGGGGCAGTAGAGACACCACAACTCGCAGCAGCCGTTAGAGAGGCCTATGAAACACATGAACTACAGCAGCTTCTTACCACCTTTAAGGAGGTCTTCCAGGAACCCCAAGGCCTTCCCCCATAGCGCCCATGTGATCACGTTATCAGCTTGTTACCGAGCACACCACCTATCGTCGTGAGGCCCTACCAATACCCCCACAATCAACAAGATGAGATTGAACAGCAGTGCGAGGAGATGCTTAGGAGAGGGATCAGTCAACCTAGCCGATCCCCTTACCCGTCACCAGTGCTACTGGTCCAAAAGGCCGACCAAACATGGCGCTTATGCGTGGATTACCGCGCCCTGAACGAAAGGACCATCAAGGATAAATTCCCCATTCCTGTAATTGAGGAATTGTTGGAGGAATTACATGGGGCAGCATACCTCTCCAAGCTGGATTTGGCCTCCGGCTACCACCAAGTGAGGATGCGGCCAGTAGATGTAGAAAAGATGGCCTTCCGCACCCACCACGGCTACTTTGAATTCTTGGTGATGCCCTTCGACCTTACCAACGTCCCCTCCACTTTTCAAGCCCTCATGAATGAGGTCTTCAAAGGATTCCACCATAAATTCGTCTTGGTATATTTCAATGACATCCTCGTGTATAGCAAGACTTGGGCCGAGCACACCTACAATACACCAACATAGTCCTATCCACGCTCAAGCAGCATCAACTGTTCCTCAAACAGTCGAAGTGCAGCTTTGGACAACGTCGGGTGGCATATCTAGGACATCAAATATCGACAGCAGGTGTGGAAGCTGATCATCAGAAGATCGCCTAGGTGCAAACGTGGCCAAAACCTACCACCATCATGGCCTTATAAAGATTCTTGGGGCTAATAGGTTACTACTGTAAGCTCATCCGGAACTACGGAATGATCGCGGAACCCCTAACCAAGATGTTGCGCCAAAATAGCTTCACATGGACAGCGGAGTCTGATCAAGCTTTCCTCACCTTGCAAGACGCACTAACCCACAATCCGGTGTTGCAGCTCCCGGATTTCTCCCAACCATTCACTGTCGAATACAACGCATCCAAGATAGGTATAGGGGCAGTACTACAGTAGGAACGATAGCCAATCTCCTTCTTCAGCCGTCCTTTTGCACAGCGACACCTTAAGCTGCCAACCTATGAGAAGGAATTGATCGACTTGACCAAGGCAGTGCGGCATTGGAGAGCTTATTTATGGGAAAGGAGGTTCCTGGTGAAGACAGACCATTATAGCTTGAAATTTTTGCTGGAACAACGAATTACAACTTCTCCACAGCAACATTGGGTCAGTATGTTGATGGGGTTCGACTTCAAAATCCAGTACCAACCAGGACGTCAAAATCAAGTGGTTGATGCTCTATCTCGCCGGGATGAAGTGGAAGCAGAACTCTTAGCGCTATCCACACCGTAGCTAGAACTCTTCAACCTTATCAAGGACGAGAAAACCTCTTCCCCCACACTGCAAGAGCTCTACCATCAGATTCGCAACAAGAAGGGCCCTCAGTGGAGCCTAGACGCTAGCCTCATCTTCTATAAGGACCTCGTATATCTGGAACCTTCATTAGCACTTTGCTCCACCATCACACAAACTATCCACGATCAATGCCATGAAGGCCATCAGCGCACCCTGTATCGAATAAGCCATGACTTCGTTTGAAAAGGCATGAAGAAGCACGTAAGGGATCTGGTGCGCACCTACCCCACCTGCCAACAACACAAGATCGAGCACCTTCAATCGGCAGGTCTCCTACAGCCACTTCCAATACCCCACCAGGTCTAGTGCAACATCTCCATGGACTTCATTGATTCGCTGCCCCCATCGCATGGTAAGAAGGTCCTCTTAGTCGTTGTGGATCGCTTCTCTAAGTATGCCCATTTCATACTACTTAGTCACCCCTATACCACGGTCTCAGTCACAAAGATCTTCTTTGACTGGATCTTTCTACTCCACGGCTTGCCCGAGACCATCCTGAGTGATCAAGATGTCACTTTCACTAGCTTGTTTTAGCGAGAGCTCTTCAAACTCAATGGAACCAAGTTGTCCTTCTCATCCGCATATCATCCCCAAAGTGATGGCCAAAGAGAAGTGGTCAACCGTACCATCGAAATGTACTTGCGCTGCTTCACTAGTGACAGGCCGTGTACTTGGATAAATTGGGTTCCCTAGGCAGAGTACTGCTATAATACGGGATATCACTCCTTGCTCAAGACAACACCATTCCAAGTCGTCTATGGTCGAGCCCCCCGCACCTCCTTTCCTATTCAGCAGGTCAAACCAAACTGGAGGCCATCGATCAAGCTTTGTTCAACCGCGATAAGGCCCTTACCGAGCTCTGTCATCAACTCCTCCACACACAGCAACTCACGAAAACACAATATGATTCCAAGCACCGAGAGATTTCCTTCCATCCAGGCGACTTGGTCCTCCTACGATTACAACCACACCGCCAATCCTCCCTTGCAACTGCCAAGACTCACAAACTCTCCCCAAAGTTCTATGGTCCGTTCCCAGTCGCCTCACGCATCGACTCTGTTGCCTACAAGCTACAGCTCCCTTCCAATAGCAAACTCCACCCGGTCTTCCACGTCTCTTGCCTCAAACGCTTCTTTTGGACAACCCCCACCACAGCCTAAGATACCGCTCACTCACCAAGGACACACCGTCCCAACATCACAAGCGATCCTCCAAGCACGCCACAGCAGCACCAAGCCAGAAATCCTGATCCACTAGGAAGGCTACTCCCCGGCAGAAGCATCTTGGGAAGACGCCATGATGATAGAGCAACGCTACACACATTTCGCACTTGAGGTCAAGCGCCATCTTGAAGGAGGGAGCCATGTTAGCAGCCAACCTTCAACCGCCCCACTGAAGGTTTATACCCGCAAAAATAAGAAGACATCCTCCAGCAATCAGTCCAAGCTTTAATGAAGAACAGAGTGTAGGTCTGTCGGCTAAGTAGGGAAGTCGTAGGGTTAGCGGATTAGGGCTGTTAAGGATCATGCCAGGTAGGAAAGTTTGTTAGGATGTGGCATGATGGAAGAGGTAATGAGGGGAGGAAAAATAGGAAGGCAGTTGCAGATAGCAAATCGCCCCTCCCACACCTTGCGTCAGGTTGTACTTAAGAAAGAAAAAGGAAAAATAAAGACAGACTTTGAATTATCCAAAAACTCCAATTGCAACAGATCTAGGGTTCTCTCTAACGAGCCCTTTTCCC
Source organism: Laguncularia racemosa (assembly GCA_037954665.1). Classification (NCBI taxonomy): domain Eukaryota; kingdom Viridiplantae; phylum Streptophyta; class Magnoliopsida; order Myrtales; family Combretaceae; genus Laguncularia; species Laguncularia racemosa. Next base: position 2,551,574 of record JBBMOL010000099.1, on the reverse strand, counting down.
CAAGCAACCATAGGTAAACAAGGAAGGGACTCCTGTGCCAAGGGAATTGAAATGGATTTGAATATCCAACCCGTGGTCACTAGGTCCTCAACAAGATCCGCTAACATATTCCATCTAGTACCAGCTGAAAATGCTGATCATTCCATAACAGATTTGCTTCATATATCCTTATAGTTAGACGATGAATCGAATTGCATCCATAAACTGAAGTGCACCCTCAGTTTGGAACAAAGATCTTCACCCAAAGGAAAAAAAAAAAAAGGAAAGAAAATAGTTCAGAACAAAGACTATTATGGCTAATATGACTTTCAGTAAGGCCTTATAAGAATGGGTGTGATATTGAGGCTCTTTGACATACTTAAAAGGGCAATAGGAACATGAAAGATAGTCATCAATTGTAAACATCAAACTAAATCTTCTCACCTTTCTACTGGAGCTTTATCATTTGAACGAACAAGAGGTGCACTTCTGCTTTTCTTCACAAGATGCATTGTTCCCTCTGCATCCCAGATCTCCTCGTATTCACAGTACTCATCCTCATTTTTCTCTTTTGTTCCCCCTCCAAAAAGGTTCATCCCTATCATCTGCTTAAAATTGCCGATAACTGTATAACACCGGCGGAAAAAGCTCTTTCCACTTGTTGGCCAGAAAAGAAGCGCTAGAAGCGTAATAAAAAAGAGCACAAGATACCTGGTAGTACTACAAACCTCAGAACAGGAAGCAACAGGAAAAAGCTAACATCTACAAGTTTTTTTCTTAGTTTTTTGCTGGACCTGATAATTACCAGATGTAAATGTATGTCTGCATTGGAAGAAAGCACAACTGAGACAGAACCACTTCTTCTGCAGCAGATACGTTCAGCACTGTAAAGTTGCTAACAGACAGTAGCATGAAAGATGGATATAGGTTGCCCTGCTGCCAGCTTACGGTTCCAACCGTATGCTGCAAGACATTGTCCATTAGATAGAGTCTCTTTGAGAGAGAACTAACTTACAACACTATATCCTTACCTCCTTTACATTCCCAAACTTGCGCTTGTGTGTCACCGTACACTGGTCATGATCATGACCTGATAAAACTAGCACCTACAAGACAATTTCAATATTACATTTTTGAGTAGCACTTCTGTAGTGCTGTTAGAAACGAAGTATGTAGAAATTATAGATCATTTCCATATATTTATGCAGTAGTCATATTAGAGATAGTTTTCTGATGGAGCTCCAATAAGTAAAATTATCATGGACACTTTCTCTTGCTCAACTTAGATACTCCAATGCTAGATCACTTTTCTAAGCATTCAGTGATAATACACTCACTTCGTTATATTTTCACAGGCAGTGGTAGGTTTAAATGTGCAAATAATTTGAGATTTGTGTCAACATGTCTATCTTGACTCTTGGCAGAACACAAGCATAATATACACATCCTTTTTTTAAGGAGCTTACCGGTTTGAGCAAATCCAACAAGTAGCCAGATGATTCCTCCGTTACATAATTCTGGTACCTGTACTATTCACTGTCAAATCAAACTTCACTATTGGATGCCCAGACATACAACAAATGGAAATTCTCATCTTCAAATATAAGAAAAGCTAATTACCCAAGGGAATATAACAAAGCTGCTTACATTATTTCTTGACTTTGGAATTCTCGATGGATGCGCTGAACATAATAGAGAATGTGTAAGCTTGAGTTCTAAGGAAGTGAGTGAATTACACATTTGAGCTCTAAATCCAACAGAACATAATAAATAATCATTGCAGGGTTCTATATCTTTTAAGTATTATAAGTAAATGTGGTAAAATCTTCCCAAAACTACTCCATTCACATTGAAATATGTGACTGTATACTATGATTGAAGCCCATCAAGTGCATCGCTTTTAATTGAATGAGTGAAATGAACTTACAAAAATTTGAAGCAAGAACCACTTGCTCTGTTACCATGATAAATATTAGATTAAAAAACAGCTGATCTAAATACCTCACCCTATTTGATCTGGTATGGTTTTATATTTATTCAATAATGCTCCTGCTCACTTGGGGAATGAGAATTTGATCGAAACCCATAAGTGGACCACTTAATTAAACAAGAGTGACATGTATAGGGATTTAAACTCAGGACCTCTTAATCTGATACTATGACAAATTTTTAGATCCATAACTAAAGTTTAAGCCTATTATGCTTGGTGAAATTTTATATTTACCAGTTAACATGGTTTCCGGACATTCTAATTGATTTCACCTAGTCACATACGCATCCCATTCTTCATTCATGCATAAATATTCCAACAATTAACCATGGAGAGACTAGTAAGGTTAAAAGAAAGATTTACCTGATTGATAATTGGAGATTTACGATGGGATCCACAGTGAGTCCAATCCGGTCGATATAATGGAATGTGGGTCAATAAGATTCTTGGATTTGAGTTGAGATCTAGACCATTTAGATAATGCAAGTTTTTAATAAATTACTCCCCAAGAAGTTAAACTGACTATTAAACAGAACAATCTCTAGTACCCAAGGAGACATTCTTGACAAAAGCCCGAGATAAGGAATCCTGCTTTCCCAGTGAATGCGCTGTCAATGTCATATACGTCAAATATAGGTTTCCAATGTGAAAATTTTAGAGGTCTTGGTCAAGAAGCAAGTAGAAGATAAGCTAAAAATTATGAAACAGCATCTCCACTCACCATCCAAATTCTGGGCATCCACAGCAATGAAATCTACTTTTCCTACTGTGAACTGGTAGTTCCTAATCCCAAATTCGTTCTCATACCGACGAATAAGCTGTAAAAAATTTATAATACATAATTCAGATACTTATATGGGGTCTGTGACTTTCACATTTTCAGGGATATAAGTCCTAATTATTGAAAGGTTGAGTATTGCTGTAACTTTAGTAGTTATCTAAGGTTGTCAGTATAATTTTCCTTATTTTTTTTCGGTAATTCATTATTTATTGATTGGAGATAAAGATACATCCATCAGAGACGGTTACATCACAATACAACATTAGTAACTATTCTATTACAACTTTAGTACCATACTTATAGTAGTTGGTACAATAAGACTCTATCAAATTATTCTAATAGATATAAGATTTGATTTGATTAGCTAAGAAGAAGATGCTAGGGATGGGGTGCCCAAGTCATGCTTTGTTGCGCACTCTCCAAATACAGTATACAGTGGCAGTGAGGCTTGCTCTCCAAGTTTGGTGGTGTTTGGTGTTGGACTGATTCGTTGCTAGTAGAACTCATTTTGCTCCCTGCCAATATTTATAGGAAAGGGGGCAGTTAGCCATATCAATCACTGTCTGCCATACTCGGGATGAGTATTGGCAATCAAAGAATAGGTGGGAGTGATCTTCGTCTTCCTATTGGCATAGGTAGCATGTCGAGGTTGTGGCTAATCCCCATGTGGTCAGCTTATTGAGTGTAAATAACTTTCCCAACCAGGCAAGCCATAATATGAAAGAGTGCATTGGTATAGTAGTTCTATTCCATACAACTCTATACCATGGTACTGTTGGTCCAGCTGGGTTAAGGAAGGAATAGCCATTCTTCATGTTGTATTCCCCTGCAGTCGTGTGAATCCATTGGAGTTGGTAGGAGGTGTAATGATTGGGCTGAATGTGCGCAGGAATGTAGATATCTATCCATGGTGGATGGTTTGGTAGCCGCCATGTGTTATTTTCCTCTAATGAGCATAACTTAGCCGTTATTGGAATCCCAGAGTTCCTAATCTATCTTAGAGAGAATAGGGTGTCCAAAAGACCCATGGGTAGCCAGAAGTCAGACCAAATGGACATGGTTAGGCCGTCTCCCACTTTCCATTGAAAGCTACTTCGCACTAAAGGTCTAAGCTTTAGGAGTTTCTTCCAAGACCAAGAACATACGGCTGGGGCTCGTGACATCCAGAAGCTTTTACCTTTCAACAAGGTTGAGTGTACCCATTCAGGCCATAGGCTACGTTGTCCGCCCCTGCATAGGTACCAAATGTGCTTGATTTGTAGAGCTTTATTCCAATGATGAAGGTTGGGAATCCCCAAGCCCCCACATTTGAATGGCTTACAAACCTCTTCCCATCTAACTTTGGCTTTGGTTCCTGTATGAGGGTTTCCACTCTAAATGAAGTTCCTGATTAGCTGCTCTACCTTTATGATTATCTTCTTGAGGAGAAGGAAAACTGAGCTCCAGTAGACCTGCATAGAAAATAAGACCGATCTAACTAGTTGAAGTCGTCCAGTGTATGATAAGAATTTTGCGGTCCACAAGGTGATGCGGGCTGTGATTCGGTCTACTAAAATGTCACAATCCTCCATTTTGAGTTTAGTGGAGAGGAGTGGGACGTCAAGGTATCTTATTGGGAGAGAGCCTTCTTGGAACTGTGTGATTTGTAGGATGCGTTGTTTGTCCCTGAAGGGGACGTTGGAGAAGAATATGGAACTCTTGGAACTGTTGGCTGCCAGACCTGAGAGTGCTTGAAATTGTTCGAGGGTATCTCTGATCAGGGTTATGGATTGAACATTTCCTTTGGCGAATATGAGAAGGTCATCCGCAAAGCATAGGTGATTAAGGCGCTCCGGTTTACATCTCCAGTGAGGGGAGAATGTTGGGTTGGAGAGGAGTCGTCAGAAAGAGGTGGAGAGGATTTCCATGCCTATAACAAATAAGTACGAGGAGTTAAGATCCCTTTGCCTAAGACCTCACTTGCTTGAGAAGTAACCTGCTAATTCCCCATTAGTGTTGACTGAGAATTTTGTAGTTGTAAGGCACTGCTCTATGAGTCTACAGAACTGAGGAAGGAATCGCATGGTTCTCAATGCTTCAATTAGGAAGTCCCATCTTATGCTATCATAAGCTTTTTGGAGATCGACCTTTAGTGTGCATCGGGGCGCTCCTGTTTGCGTCTGGTAGCCTGCCATTAATTCATGGGCAATGAGGATGTTATTTGTGATCTTTCGTCCTGGGATGAATGCAACTTGCTCCCTCCCAACTAGTACATGTAAGACCTTCTTGAGGCGGGCAGCTAAGATCTTTGACACTGATTTATAGAGCACATTGCAACATGCTATGGGTCTAAAGTCCCCCATACTGCTTGGGTTGGGGATTTTGGGGACCAATGTGAGTATAGTGGAGTTTATTTCTTTGAGAAGATGTCTCGATTGGAGGAAATCCCTTATTGCAGTCGTGAGATCCTTGCCTATTATTCCCCCATGTTTCCTTGAAAAAGAGAGCTGTGTATCCATCTGGGCCTGGGGCCTTCTCGTTTGCTTGGGAGAAGAATCCCTGTTTGATTTCCTCATCCGTATATGGTGTGGGCAGCTCTTCGCATTGCTGCTCATTGAGCTTCCATGTCACGAGGCTGGCTATTTCTTCTTTATTGATTGGTGGACTTGCCTTGTTGTAGATCTGTTAGAAGTATTCGACTGTTAGATTCTTGACCTGTTCGCTGCCAATTGCTTCACTTCCATCCTCTCGGTTGATCTGGAAGATGTGGCTCCTGTTATGGTGGTTTCACATGGATTTATGAAAGAAGAAGGTATTCTTGTCTCCGAGTTTTAGCCATTTTATTCTTGATTTCTGCTTGTAAAAGCCCTCTTCAGCTTTCCTCAGTAGGTAGTACTCCTTGAAGGCAGATCTTTCAGCCTCCATTTGGGATACATTGCCGCTGCTATGGATGTTGGACTGCAGCTAAAGGAGGGTTTCCTTGGCTTCTTTGACTCGATTAGACAGGTCTGAATAATTGGTGTGGTTGAGTTGTCGCAGTTTCTCCTTGATTAGCTTAAGTTTACTTACTACTTGATACATTTTTTAACCTGCTATCACGGTGCTCCACACACTTGAGATTATGTCTTTGAAACCTGCATGATGAATCCAGTAGTTGAAGAATTTGAAGGGTACCCTCCTTATCTGCTGTGTGGAATATATGTGTGTGATGGAAAGGGAATGATCCAATAAGATGGGAGGTAGGAACTTGGCTTGGGAGCTTGGGAAGGTTTGCATCCAACTTTGGTTGACCAGGACGCAATCAAGCTTCCTCAGGATGGGGTTGTTGGCTTGCCAGTTGGTCCATGTAAAGAAGTCGCCCGAATATCTTAAGTCCTCCGATTCAGTCTTAGTCATGCAGTCCTGGAATTCCGCCATGGCGGCAGTCATTCGCCCCCGACCACCTTGCTTTTCAAAAGGGGATTTGGTTATGTTAAAATCCCCCAGGACCATCTACGGAATGGTGGCGTGTGTGAGGGAAAGTTCTTCCAATTGTGTCCAGAGTTCCCTCCTGTCATTGTTGCTGTTAGCTCCGTAAATGAATGTGATATTAAGGCTAATGTTTAGGCTGCGATGAGAGGCAATGCAATGTGATAGCTGGGCTCTTTCCATAACAGTATGGATATTCCACACTCTCGGTTGCCAAGCTATCCAAATTCACTTGGGTGCTTCCTAGTTGATAGCTACTTGCCAGTTTTATCCCATTCGTTGCCTTACCAATGTTTCATTGTTGGTGTTCACCCTGGTTTCCAATATCCCCATTAGGGATATTCTATTAATGCCACACTCTTTTGTTATTTCTGCCACTTTGAGAGGGTCATTTAACTCTCTTACATTCCATGCTGCTATGTTCATGGGTAAGAGTGTGACAATGGATTCCTTGTGGGGCTAGGTGAAGGAACGGCGCCTCTTCCTCTGTTTCTTCTTGTGTTTTCCAAAGGAGTTGGAGCCTTTATTTCCCTTGCAAATATTCGCTGGTGGCTTGGAAGCTGTGTGAGGCAGTTTGGACAGTGGCTTATTCTCGTAATTGCTGTCCTCGCTGTCTTCATGTGGAGCTGTGGTGTTTGCCTCAGTGGGTAAAGTAGTGTTACATGGTGGGCAGTTTGGTTTGGGGGGTTCTGTGCTGATATGTGGGCTGGTTTAAGGTATCTGCTTATGGGCATCTGCCATCTCTACGTGTCTGACCTCAGAGTTGGAAACCTGGTGGTGGTCTTAGCTGGCAGCACGTTTGGTTTGAGCTAGATTGAGTGTCTTGCTGTCCTGGGATGTATCGAGTATAGAACGATTACTGCTAGGAGGTGAGTGATTTCCGCCATAAGTGTTTGTTTGGGAGGTGGCGTTAGTTGGCTTGTTTTGTGTGGTTGTGTCGGTATGGAGGGGTTGAGTTTCTGCTGCGGTTGGCTTGGAAGGGGCAATCATTGGGGGTGCAGTGATGGATTGGCATTTGTGTCCAAACACTTGGCATTTTTTGCAGTGGGGAGGGATCCATTGGTAGTCAACATTAATGAAGGCCACCGATCCGTCAACTCTCTCAACCTCAATCTGCTTGACCAGGTCTTTTCTTTCGTCCAGCTCTACCAGGACGCGAGCTTGGTTAGGCCGTTGTCTAGAGGCCGTAAGTGTATCAGCCTTTAAAGGGAGGCCTACTGCGCTCGCAATGTGGCTAAGACCTTCCGCGGAGAGGAGCTCACATGGTATGCGTTTAAGGGTGATCCAGACCGAAACATGTGTAGGTTGAGGCTTGTCTAACCTCATTCCTTTCCTCCAACGTTGAAGGATGAGAAAGCGCTTGGAGAAGAACCACACTTTCTCTAGGATGGGAGTTATGTCCTTATTTCTTTCGAATTGGAAGTAGTAGAAACCTTCAGGGCTGGCCAGAATACCTTGGAGTCCGAAATCCTTCCAGAGCTTAGTGGCTATCGCATGAACAAGGGTGTAAGGCATTTTCCGACCAATGAAATAGCCTACTAATGTGGACTCCCGATAGGTGGCTCCCTCATCCTCGACGGATTGTGGTATCCTTACTTTGGGTATGTCGGACGAGGTGTTTGGTGGGATGAAACGGAGCTGGAACTCTAAAGGGGATGAGGGGGTTCCTTGACAGCAGGTAGAGGCGTAGGATTGTGCTTGTTTAGGTGGTACCGAATGGTTGTTTTCCGGTTGAATCTGGTTGGAAAAGGGACGTTTTTGGTGGTGTTCAGATTCCAAAGTAGTTTTGCCGTTAAGGGAATGGTTTTGGGAGTGGAGAAGGTCAGAGTTTGACAAAGGAACATTGTGAGAGGCTTTTTGGGTAGACAGGGTTGCAGAGCTACAGGCAGTGGCAGGGGTGTGGGTCTCTAAGCATGCCATTTTGGGGAGGTTAGCTGTGACTTTTCCGTGTGCTTGAAAAGGTGTTGTTTCATTTTCCTTATTGGGGCGCCTTGGACTTGGTGTCACTTTTTGGATGTCCGGTGGACAAATGGGGTGAAGGTGAACATCCTGGACGCTCCGGTGATCGGAGGGGCTTCCTAGCTGTCTGTGGGGGGGAGCTTCCGGCTGCATTTTGATCGGAGATGGGCGGGAGAATGGGTAATTGGGTATTTCCTAATTGTGATAGCGTGTGTGATGTTACCTAAAGGAAGTGGTCCTCTAGGGGGGGCGAGTGTGGGCAGGGGGTAGAGAGAGGAGAGAGCATTTTCTCACTCTATCCCAAGAACTTTACTATAATTTTCCTTATTGATATCATATATATCCAATATATGAGCATATTCAGTAGCGGTTAATAATGCAACTAAATTATATCTCCATTCAAATTCATCACAAGAAGAAAGGGAAAGTAAACTAAACATTCTATCTTTGAGTAGTTGATTCAAGTGTTGATTGCTCCAACAACATGTGGAAGTATATTTCTAGAAAGTAGAAGCTTTTTATCTGCCATTTTATTTCTTAAAAGTCATAGTTCTTCATTTCCTTTAGATCACAAAAGAGGCGGATGGCACACCAATTTTGCAGCTCTACCTTTAAACATCATACAGTTTCTTGATCAAACTCATAGATAATAAAACATGCAGTTGAAGGAGCACAGGATATTGAGGTACCTGTGGGAACTTGGAATGAACGCTGGCGTAACCAATATCATGGTTTCCAGGAATGAAATAAATTGGAAGATTTGGGTTTCCTTCCTGATTTTTCAGTTCAAACACGCGTTGGAAGCGGTCCAAAGAATCCTGCCATCTAATTACATAAATGTATTACAGACTTTTACTTTTGCAAAAATAACATAGGTCTCTCTAGGGAAAATTAAAAAAATAAAAATGAACCACCCTTTGACAGCAAAAATGAGATTTCATAGTTAGATGGATAGGATCCATTTAAAGGAAGAAGACCAAGAAGTGAAGCCACATATAAATGTACAGTGATTCACAATAATGTTAAATGAAGCCAAGTAAGAAACTTCACAGCTGAACCAAACAAGCAAACTACTTTTCCCAAGTTGTAGAATTAAAAGACTAAATCCAGAAATTAAACTGACATATTACAGATAGGTTTTATTTTCTATGGTCCCTTTTTGTAGTGGGATCATTTAGATTAGCTCATTTAATAGGGCAGAGCCCCAGAAGACAAATGCAATCTTAAGCAGTTGGTACTCAGAAGATTATATTATTGGAAATAAAAAATGAAAGTAGTCTCCAGAAAATACTCTTTATCCAACAAATATGGGCCTCCATCAAAGTAATCACCAAGAAATATAATTGTGTCAGGTTTGAATGGTGAAATAGAAGCCAAGTATGCTCTGTGCATGTATAAATCTGTATAAAATTGTGCAAGCTGCAAAGCAAGGGAGTCTGCTGCAAGACCACCAGAAGTTCTATCCATGAACTGTTAAAGTTAAAAATAGCATCAGACGCAACTAAACAAATTGCAGTTGAAAGAAATTATGAGGTTCTTGCATCAGTGAAAAATTACCTGTGGATCAGCAATAACAGCAATTTTCACATAACCATCCTGATATTCCTTTTGATCCATCTGAAGTCACAAGTCAAAAGCATGTAGTTGTTCAGGGTTTGCCCTTAGATTAGATCTATCTCCAATTAATTTTGAATTTTCTATTCAAACATTGTGGATTCTTAATCCATACAAAATGCACTATTTCTAATGTTATATAATTCTTTGGACAAGCAGGAAAAATTCATAAATGTCAATACTGCTCGTTAACTGCACTTGATGCAGTTGCATTTATTATTAAGTCCTCAATCAAGATGCTTCTGAAATAGCTGCAGAGTCATTCTGTCAAACTCACCTAAGCTCTCTTCCCAGATAGCTTAATTCATCTAAGATGATATGCTCAAGAGTGCACTCATCACGAAATTAAAACCTTCTATTATGTCCCTTAAGACTTAGTATACTAGCTTCTTAGATTTATGTAAAACCTACTCAAGACTGTTTTCCAAAATCAACAACAATTTATAAGTTTCAAAGATTATGTTTGATTCACAGAAAACATTTTCCAAAATTTGAGAGTTCGAACATATATCATTCATTGAAACACAAGTCTGATTTGAACAAAGCACCCTATCAAATCAAAAAGAGGAAAAAATTCCCATTTCCTAAATTCATAGTTAACTTTTAGCCCACATTATCCACTACCCATCCCCACAGCTACTATCACGACCTCCCACCTCCTGCACTTGCTAGTTAGTTCTAGTAGACGATAGATTTCTTTTTATCACTACAGTACTTAATAACTATAAATTTTAAATTGTGTGAAAAATCAAAAGGGAATATAGAATTCCCAGACGCATTCGTCTCACGCGATACATTTTTGGAACATTTTATAATTTATATAATAATCTTAAAAGATTGTGATAACTCGTGTCTTTTAGCGGTAGGTGGTGGTGGGAGGCAATCGCATTGGCCGTGGCCAGTGGTGGCTAATTACACCGCTACTGGAATTAAGGAAATATTTTCATTATTAAAAAAGAAGAAGAAGAAGAAGAAGAAATTAGTCTCCTATTGACAATTTCCATACTAATCAACCACCATCTGCAGCTGGCCACTTTCGGGACTTCCCGGACCCGGCTACTAACAACGCAACAGCTCTCACTTACAAGACAAAAACAGTCCAGCATTGTAAACAAAAGATTGCAACAAACCTTACAAAATAATTATAAAAAAAAAAATCGAAAATCATTTTGTTGGACACCATCTGGCTGAGCTCCAATCCTACAGAACAATTTTGAATTCCCACGCCCCAGAGAAAGAAAACAGACAACAACAACAACATTGCTTAAAACTTCTCAGAACAACCTACAATTATCTTTATCGAATAAATATCAAAGCTGAAAATCATGTCTTGCTGGAATTTCAGTATGTTATTGAACTGTAAATGAGATTAAATAAAGGGTATTAACAAAGACAGCACCTTGGATCTGGAAGATGTTTGTGATTGAAGATGAGGCCATGAACATGACAAAACATAAGGTACCCAATAAGCAAACATCTCTCCATACAGAAGCGTGAGGACCCAGATCAAACATAGTATTCCTGTCAGCTCAAGCTGCTTCATTCTCTCTCCCTCTCCTCGATATGGAGTTTGGAGTAAACTAGTGAAATTTCAATTCAAACGAACTGAACCCTCCTGTCGTGCGCTCATCTCCTCCAAAATATGACTTTCAACGCTTGGAAAAACGAAAGAAAGAAATCTTTTTGAGTACTTTTCTTTTTTAAAATAAAAAATAAAAAGGTGGGGTGGGATTCTTTATATATGAGGATTTAGGAGGTGTATGTTGTTTAATTAATTACAATTATTACACAGGTTCTAGAGTAAGAAAAATGTTCAAGATTTTGGTATTATATGTATCTAAAAATGCATATAAACTAGTTAAAGAGCTTACACAATGCATAGATAAAAAGATAATAAAAAATTAAATAATATGATGAAATAATAAGTTTAAATTACGATTTTAATTATTTTTTATTTGAAAATAATAAATATAAATGTAGTTTATATTTTTATGTATTAACCAAAAATATATTGTCCAATGAAATATTTAGTGAAAATATTGATTATTTACATCTTGATATATCAACTAAGTAAAGAAAATTGAATAAAATTAAATTTAGTACTTATGAATGTATAATAAAAAAAAATTAAACATTGTAAAACTTAAAAGTCATGTATTGTACCATGCAACTAATCAAAAATATCTTCTTTAATAATGAATTTTTTTAGTAGAATAAGCAATTTAAAATAATTTAATTTATCAAAATATAAAAGAAAAGAATTTCTAAAATTATATTATACTGACTAAAAGCTTACATAATGCATGAAAAGATTAAATTTTAATTGTAAAACTTTTCATAAAAAGCAAAAAATTATAAGCATGGTAATAATTAAACTTAAAATTTAGAAGAAACATAGACTACATTAATCACCTATTTTGTTTTTTTCCTTCTCATAATATTTTTTTTCTCTAAACATTGAAAAAAGACTGCTTCTAAAATGTATAACTTAATCAAATAAAAAATACATATAAAAAGTTTGTTATGGATTTCCTTAACTACTATACTGATTGACATTGATATTAACTTAAATCAGCCTCACCATTCTGCCATTTATCGACATGGAAAATCATAAAATTGAAAAGTATCAATATAATTTGATTCACTTATTGTTTTACATTTGCATTGATGAAATATTTATTTCATCAATGTTGGACATTATAACATGTAAACATATTGTGATTTCCTTTTCTTTTTTTACATAGAATATTCTCAACCCCATTTTTAAACCAACATTTACATGTCTTACTTTTAATAAATAAATTTTATTATTACATCTTTTAAATTTAGAAATCTATCATTCTTTTGAATTCAAAAAAAAAATCGACACTCATGCATTTTAATTTAAAAAAAAAAAATCAAATGTCAATTCTCATACTCCATTTCTACATTTCAACTTATTTGTCATATTACAATAATTTTATTATAACATAAGGTGTTATTTGTGATAAAATGCAATGTAATATATGTATTTCTTTCAAGAAAAAAAAAAAAACTCTCCCCATCAAAATACCATCCCCTAACCCCTAATTAAATTATTTTTAAGTGTTTGAGTATGAAAGAACAATTCCGTATAAAAGTTTTAAATTCCCTAAAAAAATCGATATTTTATGTAAAAAATGATTTAATAAGAATGTAATTGATACCATATTTAAGATAGGAATAGAACATAATGAAATATTGGAACGTGAAAGGGGTTAAATTAAAACGTAGTTAACATGAGAATATGCTATAAATACTGTTGTTATTATCATATTAAAAATCTTAAGAAACATTAGGTGTATTAATAGCAAAAATTCCAAATACATATTTATAACAAAAAAAAAATCTTTACAATAAAATATTAATTCGTACAAGAAGATCTAAACTAAAGTAAGAAGTGAAAATATATATACTCTATCACTCTAACTTTTATATTCTTTTCAAAACAAAAGGGATTAATATTAAAAGCATATGATTTTAAAAGCAATACTATGTAATAATTAAATTATAGTGCAATCTTTTAAATGAAGAAATTTATCATTCTTGCAAATTCCATATAGTATCAATACACTATAGAAATAGATTAAAATAAAATGCAATCAATGCCATATTTAAATAAGAATTAAATATGATGGAACATTAGAATATATAGGGATTATGTTGGAGCATAATTAATATAAGAATATGTCATCAATACAACAATTATTATCATTTCAAATAAAACGTTAGGATATATTAATGGAAAAACTTTCAAATATGTAGAAATAAAAGAAATATCTCTACAATAAAATATATATTTGTTATTATCTAGGTAAAAGCTCATGTAATAAATTTACATTAAAAATTAACACAATTAAAATGTTAATATTACATATATGTTGTTAAAGTAGTATGATGAAAATTGTTATTTAGTTATAAAAAAAATAATATATTAAAGTTTTATGTAACTATTGGATGATTTTCCATGAATTATAGCAATGTATTATTTAAAAAGCATCATAACTTTTCAAAATATATAGAGAAATTTTATAAATACAAAGAGTTTTTTTAGTTTGTATTAAATTATCTAAAGGTTGCATAACACTCTAAAATGTACATCACAAGCATAAAGATGCCTTTTGAACAAAAACTTTGAACATTACATGTAATATCCCAAAGTCAACAAAAATAATAATAATAAATAAATAAATAGTATAAAAAATAAAAAAATTAATTAAATTTAAATGAATTAATTAAGAGAAATTAGGAGGTTAAACTAAAATTTTGGAAGTGTAAATATGATATTATTTGACATTGGTAGAATAGTGATGAGTATAGGTTAGACATTTTAAGATTAATTATCTAAATTACCTTTAAGTACTAAAGAGTGAAGGAATGGTATAAGGGTAATTAATGTTAATTAGTATTAGTGGCTAATAAGAGTTAGTGTTTAAAAGCAAATACTTTTTAAATCTCTCATTTTCCCTCTCTTCCATTTAATCTCTCTCATAACCCTCTCAACTCTTCTTATCTCTCTTTTGTCTCTCTCCCTCTCTCTTATTTTCCATCTTATTCAATTCCTCTTGTTTTCCTTTCAAATAAACTCACACATTGTACTTATAACTTCAAAAATAGGAACACAAGCTCAAATCAAGAGTATTAAATCAAATTCAGGTAAGAAATGAATTTAAAAGAAGTTGAATTTTGATTTCACAACTCAAATGGTCTAATATCAAGTTAACTATAAATTTATATAAGGAATTGAATCAAGAAGTTGAAGAATCAAGTGGTGGAGTTTTACTCTAAGTCTAACCATGATATACATAGTTGATAAGGTTTTGAATGGAATTTAGATATGTTATTTAGATTTTTTTCGATCTACAATTTAGTTTATTGATTTAGCCATTAATTGTTAGTTTTGTAAGGTGGAAATTCCATTGAAATATTAAGGTTTAAGTGAGCAAGGTAATGGTATTTGAGATTAAGATATGTTGTAGATCATCAATCGATCTAAAGTTTTGCAAAGTTGTTAATAAGTAATTTTAGATTTATGAAAGTGAATTTAGTATTGGGAGTCAAATGTAGAAGAAGTTCAAGAAGTATTAAAAGGTTTTAAGTGCTAAGGAGTATGGTAAGTACTAAATCACTTATTTAATATGAAGTTTGAAATATTATTGATGGATAATTGAAGTAGAAATGAGAATGAGTATACATGTATATGCCATGGGATGTGAGTGTGTGTGTGTGAGGAATATTTGATTTGATGAATTATGATGTTTTTGAGTTAATTGGATATTTAGTTGAGTTTGTAATAGATTTAAATAAATGTTTAGAGGTTTAAGTTGTTAATTGTGGAGAATTTATACTTAACGTGGAGTGTAATGGGGATCTGAGTGTGTTCTAAAAAACATTTGGTGAACTAATGATAAAAAATGGATAATTGATTTTTTGGTAAGATGTTTAATTAATTAGAATGTATTATTGAAGAAAAAATTAATGATATTGATGTAATTTTGTTATGGCCGAGTAAAATAATGTTAAATGGGTATTTGGAACATTAAAATAATGTTTTGATGTTTTGAAATGAGTGATAATTTGTAGAATTTAATTTGGGAATAATAATAAAAAATAAGGAATTAGAATGATGGCAATTACTAAAGAAATGAGCATACATAGGAGAGCTAGAATTTTTAATTTGTTTCTAGAAATAATTTGGGAAATTGAGGTGATAATTTTGTTTTGAAATTAAGTTAAAGTATATATTTGAAAATGGGATGAAATTTATAAAAAAAATTGGCTTTGGTTTGAAGTGATTCAAAGCTAGAATGAGTAAGACATGGTATTTTGAAGTTGTAATTCGTAATTGGAAAGTCGTAATATTTTTTGGATGGTCAACTTGCATAAAATCTATAAATTTTTTAAGAAATTGGTAAAGGGATGAGTTAGGAATCAATTGGCTTTTGTTTGATATGATTTGAAGTAAAAATGATTAAGTTGTGCTTGTTTTAGTGAAGCATGTGTAAGGAAAACGAATTCTAGAAATTTTGTTAATTTATGTTAAAGTATGGTAGATCTAATGAAATTTGACTATTATGTAATAAGGTTGATAAATCTGAAAAATTCATGATTGAATGTTCATCTTTTGTAATGTTTAATGTATTATCATGATTGTTTAATCGACAAGAATTGTCTTAAAGAGTTAACCCATTACTTGACTCACTAAGTTGAAAATGAATGTATTCGTGTGTTCATGAGATTCAAATTGTTCTTTGTAATACTCAAACTTGATCCAATTTCTTAATTTAAAATCATCAAAACATATTTTTATATAAGATTTGAGATAATTAACTTTTCATATACAAGTTTATCTCACAAATGGATTACTATAAACTATTTCTTCAAAATTAAAATCATTTTCATCTAATAAAAGATTAAAGTTTTGGATCAAGATTGTTTTAAGAATGTGTTTAATTTTCATGGGTACGACAATCAATCCTAAAGGTGTTTGTTGGCTTAAGTAGGATCACATGAACTTAGTTCATAGTTTGGTTATTTAAGTAGTAAATAAGCATAAGTTCATAATCTACATAATAAGTAAATTGGGCCTTGTAATAAAATTGACAATTAAAAAAAAAAATAGATGTAGGCTAGGTTCCCCTAAGAATGACCAAATTGGTCAAAAACATGGTTCAACCAAACCAAATTGGTTCCTTCCTAACCAGTTCACTTAGACCATTTTTCAACATGGAAATTAATAAAATAAAATTAATTAATTAATCTGAATTAAAATGAAATATATTAGGACCAAACCCTTAAAGATGAACTAAATCTAATTTATCTCCAATTGATTCAATCTTATTTTAGTCTGTTTATAACCTTTAAATCGATTCAATTAACATGCTAAATCACTAATTAATTAATTAAGAAATTATAATTAGGCTAAGATAGTGGGTTTATTTAAAAATATTGAATAGGCTCATTAGCTTAAAGGGTCACACTTAGTTGCAAACTAAGCTAAACCCAATAGGCTTAAATGGTAGTTAAACTCTAATTGAATCAGTAAATATGTTTAATCACATTAATCTAATTTACACAAATACTATCAATGTTAATTATTTTTGTAATTGTATATTATCTCTTAATTGAGTTGGAAGATCAGCTAATCGAAGATCATCTTATGGCTTTACCATTCTAGGTATGAAATAGTTACATATTATGTGTTAGATTTAGGATATTTAAAATGAACTAATACTTAAACTTGGTCGAAATATCTGTAATACTATCTGTACATGGTTACCTAATTCGGAAGGTGACACCCTTAAACTAAGTTTTGGGCTACAGTTCAAAATACTAAGATGATATGGTAGTTAGACACCTAAGTCACAAAGGTAGTGTGGTGGGTAGTTGGTAGGGTTAATATTCATGCGAAGCAACCATGAAAGCGAAGAGAAGTCGACTGGATGCCATATGGGGTATGAGTTTTGTACAGGACATTAGGAACAGACTATGACCATGGTAACTAGCCTAGCATTTGAAGCAAACGTCTAGACGAGACTACTTTATATTAGTTAATAGTTTCGATATTGATTATGATTTCGGTCACGAAAACTAAATATGCCTTGATAGCCCCTTGATGCCTATTAAGTAGGGTCAAACCCCTTTTGACCCTCAAAGTGTCTAGAGTCATGAGAACTCATGTACTACTTGTCTCGTTTTAATTTAAATAACTTAATAAATCCGTATTGATGCATTAGATGTAGGTATGCATGATACATGAGAATGTGTTTAGCTATTATGTATTAAGTCCTTATTAATCATTCCCTACTTTCTTTTTTAGATGTTGATAAGCTTACTAATAGTATGTGAACTAAATATAGGTCGGCTACAACTTCAGGGATTGGGATATCACTAGTTGAAGAGCATCAATAATAGTTATTACTTCCTTTTAATGTAAAAGGACTTTATGAAATAAAATTGGTTTAGAAACCCACCCTCTGTGTAGTATGCCTTAGCATATTTTACTTAAATGAAATATATGGCAGGCTATCATTGCTCTTATGGTTTTGAGGCATAACATTACACATATAAAAGATCCAGTTCCTTGCTATAAGGTTCTTGTTTTACTTCCAAATTAATAGTAAGTTAAGTTTTATAGTTGATAACAATTCCTACGAAATTGTGGTAAAAGAAGTTTGCATATATTAGACTTTATTTTTGGAGAAATGAAGAGTTTCTATTTTAAGAAACATAACTTTTTAGGGCAAATGAAAAATAATTTCATAAATATAAAATTCAAATATTTATTATTAATATTTTTTTATTTCAAGTTAATGGTTTCTTTAATTTTACAATAAGTATCCTAATCTTAATAACCTCATTTTTATATAATAACCATTAAATTATTTTTGAAACTAGCCATGAGAATGTATCAATTTCCATCTAAAAAGTTAATGTTATCAATGGGTATCTTTCCATTAATAGTATACTAATTATATATTCAAATTATCTTAAGTAATGTTAGGATGACACATGTTCAAATCTCCCCTTTACCATTGTAAATATGTTAAATACATGCCATTAATAAGTATTCAATTTTTTGTCTCCATTATTTCTTATGAAATTAGAATATAAAACTTTTAGTGAAATGAAGTGAGGTTAAAACACTAATAACTCATTCACTTCATCATATAAAATAAATGAGGAATTGAATTGTAATTTAATAGGAATTAAATAAAAGTATAATCATTATTACATGTTGATTATATTGTTCAGCTGACGTAAAACAATGTAAAAAATTATATTGGAATAAAATCAAAGTTTCAATTATACTCCTAATATAGACAATAGAACTAGAGTAGTATAATTTACAAGACATGGTATTTGTGGCTAAGATAATAAATAGACCTTTGAATAGCAATTTATGAGTTAAAGCCATGAATTGCTATTCAATATCTTAAATAATAGCAATTCATCAGGAATGGCTATTAGGTGTCTAAAATTGAACTAGTAATAATAATTTTCTATTGAATAAGGAGAGAATGAAATAGCAATTCCTTGTGAGTGAACAAGAAATAAATGTGATGGTTAAATATGTAAAATTGCACTCATTTAGATTTAATATTATATTGCAAATTTGAGATTATATATATTTTTACTTCTAACTTTTAGTAGTTTAGAGACAAAATTGTACTAATTTAGATCCAATGTATATTGATAAAGAATTTCAATCACAATGTAAAACACAGAAAAAAGAAAGTCAAAATTACTATACACCCCATTTTTACCCCATCTAGATTTATTTAAAAAATATATAAATAAATAAATAATAAAATAACAAAAAAATAATAGCAATAATAAAAAGCCTAATTTACAAATATATATATAGACAATAATATAAAAAAAAGGAAAATGAAAAAAAAATTTATAAAATAAATAAATAATTAATTAGTTAATAAAAATTGTAAAAATTTTCAATAAAAATAAAAAATATAAGACTTTAAATTAAGTTCGGGAACCTCAAAATCAATAAAAAAAATAACTAAGATCGTTAGCTCATATATAATTTAAGTGTATTAATAAACTAAGAATTGGGCTAACTCAACTGTTCTGTGTGGTTGCTTGATGCATGTGAGGAGAGGGTCAGGTCGCAAAAGCTTTCCTAGGCTTTTGATCCGAACCTCAGCTATTCCTCAATATATGAAATTAGCCTTTCCTAGCTTTTAAGCAAAAACAACACCACCAATCGATTCCTTACCCCCAAAAGCCTAGGAAAGCACCCATCAATCTTCCTTATCGACCATCAAATTGCCGCCGACGAGGAGCTCTACCATCGCGACTCGTGACTCGAACCACAACTCGCAACCCCGACCCACATGTTATCTAGTAACTTAGTTGGTGATTTTTTTTATTTTCTTTTATTTATTTTTATATGTTTCTTTTATTTATTATTAGATTTATTTTAAACTTGTCTATAATTTTACAAATAAAAATAATAAAGTACTTATTGAGTTGTCGTGGTGTATACCATCACCCAATGGTGAACAAAAAAGAAATAATAAAATTAAATTAAATTAAAATCTTTAGAAAATTAAATAAAAATCTAAAAAGATATGAAAATAAAGATCTTTAGTACAAGTTAAGATTTTAGAAATAAAAATATAAAAAAATAAATTAAATAAGTAATAATCTTAGTATAAATAAAAATCTTTGGAACAAGTGAAAATGATAAAAATATATAAAAATGAAGTTTTTTTTTTTTTAGTTTAAGGTTTTTACTTAAATGGATAAAATAAGAATAAAGAATAGGGTATAAAAATGAATAAAAAATTATTAAAATTTAGAATTTTAAGGTTTTATCACTTAAAGTTTTTTTTTTAAATAAAAATTTAATATGAGGTTTTTTCCAAACTTAGGTTATCTTAAATTTTCCAAAAAACAATCATCTAATAATCTAGGCCATTTATGTATTTTCTTAATAAAAATTAATATAATTAAATAACGTAAACCCGATGCTTTTATTAAATAAAATTAACCAACAAAATAATTTTTTTTTTAAAAGAAAAGCAAACTACGAATGGTTTCATCTCGACTAACAGGTACGTAGGCACCTTTGAAGCAACCATAATAAAATAAAAACTTTAGGTTGGAAGAACAACTATAATAAAATTAAAACTTTATGTTAGAAAAATAATCATAATAAAATAAAAACTTTAGGTTTAGAAAAATTAAACAAAATAATAACAATAAATAAAACAAAAACTTTAGAAGAATTAGATGAATAAAAACTTTAGGTTATTAACAATAAAAGCCTTAGAAAAATTAGTATAATAAACTCTAGACTTTAGGTTTTCTTTTAACATAAATTCAAAATCTTATAAAAATATAAAAACATGAAAATAACAATATTAAATAGCATATTATAATATATAGTAGTAGATAAATAAAAAAAAATGAAGAGTAAAAATATAAAGGCCTTTTAGTAAATATTTTTAAGAATTCTACATGGTAACCGTTTATGTTTTAATAAATTAACGCCCAAATCCAATACCTTTGGTTTATATTTTTCTAAAATATTTTTTAGGAAAATTTGCAGACTAGTAACTAGTTAAGGTTAATCCACCCAATTAACTTTAACTTTATTTTTCAACTTAGGTTGGTGGCGACTCCTTTTAAAAATTGATTTTCCTTAATTTAGTCAAGTAATCTATATCAAATGGGTAGAATTTAATATATATTAAAATTAAGGAAGATAACAAAAAAAAAACACATCTCGACAATTACATCTATAAATTCCTATATCAATCTTTTTGGTTCTATAGTTTCTATTACTTGATTCAGATCCATCTCCCCCATTTTATCTTCATACCACATAAGTTCATTTCTTGATTATTAGTTCTATAAGAAATAAATTAAAGATTAACTATTTAGCTAAAAATTAAAAATTAACTACAAAAAAGAAATCGAATATATAATAATGTGTACTAAATAGGCTAAATTGAAATTATTAACTTGAATAATAGAATACATTAATTCATATATGACAAAATTCATCTAACTCCAGTATTCATCTACATGCAAAATTAAAGCAGTTAAAACTATATCTATAAGCTCCTATGTCAATCTTTTTACTTTTGTAATTTCCATTATCTGATATGGATCCATCTCCTCAATTCATCTTCATCAACATGACAAAATAAATATAAAAGTCAATTATGAAAAAGAATTTTAAGTACAAGGTGAAATTATACAAAAAAATGAATATAAAATTATAATGTGTATGTAATAGACAAAAAATGAAATTACCAACTTGAATAAAAGAATACATCAAATCATCATCTTGCAATGGAATTCATCCAGTTCTACCATTTACCTACCTACAAAATTAAAATAGTTAAAATTATATCTATAAACTCCTATATTGATTGTTTTTACTTTTGCTATTTCCATTACCCAATCCAAATTTGTTTCTCCATTTCATCTTTAAGCAGCATAAGTACATTTCTTGATCATCCCTTACATAATAGATAAATATAAATGTTAACTAAAATTACCATATGTATGAAATAGGCGAAATTGAAAATACTAATCTTCACCAACATAACAAATACATATAAAAGTCTATTAAGATAAAGAATTTAAAGTAAAAGGTGGAAATATACAAAAAAAAAATAAGAATATAAAATTATAATGTATATGAACTAGACAAAAATGAAATTACCAACTTGAATAAAATAATACATTAAATCATCATCTTGTAGTGGAATTTAACCAATTCTAGCATTTACCTACCTGTAAAATTAAAATAGTTAAAATTATGTCTATAAACTCCTATATTAATCATTTTTACTTTTGTTGTTTCCATACCCAATCCAAATTCGTTTCTCCACTTCATCTTCAAACCACTTAAGTATTTTTCCTGATCATCCCTTACATAATAGATAAATATAAATGTTACTAAAATTACAATATGTATGAAAGAGGTGAAATTGAAAATACCGATTTGAATCAAGTGATGCATCAATTCATCTTTTGTGTGGAATTCATTTACCTCCAGCATTTACCTTCCTGCAAAAAAAATAAAAAAGAGGGTGAAGCATTGGTTCAAAAAATAAAGAAGAGCAAAATAATGAGAAGAGAAGGAAGAGAGGGGGAGAGAATATGGAGTTAAAATTTATAGTAATAAATAATAGAAAATATATTTAAGAAGGCATTATGATTTCAAAACCATCTAAGACAAATATAATGAAAAATCAATGAAAGACATTATGATTCTAAAACTATATAAGAAAAGAGTTACTAAAATTATATGTTCTAATATAATTTGACCAAGAAAAAAATGAACATACATTAATGTTATTGTAAAAACGTGAATACAAAAAAAGGCAATAGCTTCCAAAATCATATATTATAATATGATTTGACAAAAAAAATTATGAAAATATTTAAATAATATCATGAAAAGATAAAATACAATAAAGATAAGAGCTTTCAAAATTATATCATATAACATGATTCTTTCATATATTTTTTGCCCTTTTTATTTTGATTGTAATTGTTTTTTTATAACGTAAAGAGAATTTTAAAAAGATATATGATTAATCTTTAAAAAATAAATTATTATAGTATTGCAAATTAAAAACAAAGACTTCATAACACTATAGTAAAATCTAATTTAGAACAATTTAGAAGAAGATTAAGTTAAGTTCTCTACTGCTAATTTTGATGTTAACAAAAGAATTAAATTTTTATTGATAAAGCTATGAAGTGTACAAATTAAAATTGATGATTATAATAGAAATGAAATGACTTAGAGACTATATCAGAAGTTGTTCTAGATTTAAAGAATGTAGATACCTAGAGAATAACTAAAAAAATGTGTCTAGAAAATGAAGATTACATAGAATAATTTATTCAAGCTTAAGTTGGACAATATAATTAAATTGAAGGCTCAACTCCACTTATTGGATGCATTTGGGAAATATATCCAATTTTGTTCTACTTAAGTTGGTTTGTGAATCCATTAGGATTGATTTTAAGAAAAATAATTAATTAGGTTGTTTTTTTTATTAACGGCAAGTTATTTACATTAATTCAATAAAGAATTATAAAGATCACAAATAGCATAGATACTTATAGAGAATAGGTAAAAGATTTTATTGCACTTGAGAGGATTGACCGATTTTTTTAGATGAAAATGGAAGTTAGAGACATGAGAGACATGAAGGAAACCAGAGGCAATATGATCACGAGTGAAATGAATGTCCACCTCAATATGTTTTGTCCTACCATGCATATAAGGATTCTCAACCATTAATTTTGCCAAGTGACTATCAAAATACAAACAAACTGGAAGTGTAACAACAACACACAGATCCTGAAGAATATAAGATGTCTAAAGAAGTTCCTTTGTTGTAGATGTAATTGTTCTATACTCGGCTTTGGCAAAAGAAGTAGCAACATTAACTTGCTTTTTAGTCTTCCACGAGACCAGAGATGAGCCAAGAAAGATACAATACCTGGACAAGGATTTTTTGTCAATGCGACAAGAACCTTGATCTACATCACAAAATCCTATTAAAGACAATGAGGACGAGGAAGAATAAAACAACCCATAGTCAATAGTGCCTTTCAAATAGCGTAAAACATGTTTGGTAGCTCATAAATGTGATGTCCATGGAGCTTACACAAACTGGCTCAATTGCTGCACTGCAAAAGAAAGATCAGGTTTGGTGAGCATCAAATATAGCAACCTACCAACAATCCATTGATATACACCAAGATCCAAAAGTCACCAGAAACTTTGTCAAGATGCAAATTAGAAGGGAAAGAAATCTTGATAGATTTAACACCAGTTAACAAGTAACCATCAGAAACACGACATATTTCCACACCAAAGAAAAAACAAATGTCACCAAGATCTTTGATTATAAAAGCTTGATTAAAAGCTCTCTTAAAATCATTTATATCAAAAAATTGTTCCCCATGACCAAAACTTCATTAACATAGACAAGAATAGCTAAAAAACTGTCATGAGTTTGTCATGTAAAGAGAGAGTAATCACTCTTAGACTATTGGAACCCCAAGAAAACAATGTATTGTATAAACTCCCTATTCCATTGTCAAGAAGCTTATTTTAATCCATACAAGGAACAAACAAGTTTACAAACCTTTTCTAGAGCAGTACCCTTATACCCTTTTCTGATGGAATCATTTATAAGTCTTCATCTATAAAACTATGTAAGAATGCATTATTCACGTGCAATTGGTAAATAAACCAATCTTTGGCAAAAGCTACAGCAAGCAATATCTTCACGGTTGAAAGGTTTGCTACCAATGAAAAGGTATGAGTGTAATCATGAAACCTTTAGCAACCAAACATACTTTATACCTTTCAATAGAACCATCTGGTTTATACTTGATTTTAAACACCCATTTGCAACCAATAGCCTTCTTATTAGGAGGTAAAGTTGTTAAATCCCATACATGGTTAGACTCTAAAGCCAATAATTCTTTGCTCATAGTGTTAACCTACATAGGATCATTTTTAGCCTCTTGATGGTCTTGAGGTTCACGAATAGCAAACACCTAAGCTAATGATGCAATGTACTCCACGGGATAATGAAGAAAAGAGTTGGAATAGAAAAGAGGATATGAACTATAGGGAGAAGACAATGTAGTTAAAGAAGGAAGTGAAGCTGATGTATTAACTTGGACATTATGCATGAAATCCTTCAACCAATGTGGGGGTTTTTGTGTTCTTTGTGATATGTGAAGTGGACTTGTCTAATGCAAAGTAGCTGAATCAAAGGAAATAGGTTGTTCATGTAAATCGTGAACAGAGCCATGATCAGAAAAAGAATCAAGATGATGACTAGAATCCTATCGAAAAAGAGGTGTAGGAAAAGTTGATGATGAAGGTGCAGGTTCTTTTGTAGCAACAAAAGGAAATATGTGCTCATAAAATAAAACATCTCGGCTAATGAAAAAAAATTTATTCTCTAGATCATAGAGTTTGTAGCTCTTTTAATCTATTGGTTATCCTAAGAATACACAATGTCATCCTCTAGGATCAAATTTATCCCAAGAATGTGCTAAAGTAGAAGCAAAACACAAGCGACCAATGGTTCTTAAGTTAATATATGTGGGAAGTTTGTTATAGAGTAATTAAAAAGGACTTTTCCAATCAAAGGTTTGAATAGGCATTTGGTTAATAAAGGTTGTAGCAGCTAGAATACATTTACCCTAGAACTTTTTTTGGTAAATTAGCATGTATTCATAGTGCTCTAGTAGTGTCCAAAAGATGTCAATGTTTTTGTTCAACAATCCCATTTTGTTGAAGAGTGTAAATAACACTCCTTTGATGTATAACCCCTTTTTTAAAAACAATTCTTGACATTCTCTAGAAACAAACTCACTTCCATTATCTAAGCGAATTATTTTTGGTATGGTTTGAAATTGAGTTTTAACATGTGCAAGGAA
Source organism: Laguncularia racemosa (assembly GCA_037954665.1). Lineage (NCBI taxonomy): Eukaryota > Viridiplantae > Streptophyta > Magnoliopsida > Myrtales > Combretaceae > Laguncularia > Laguncularia racemosa. The sequence goes on along the minus strand of JBBMOL010000099.1, from coordinate 2,525,826 downwards.
ATTAGATAACACATGAAAAGTATCTGACTTATGTTGAATCAAATAAGTCCAAGTATTCCGTGTTTTATCATCTACTAAAGTGAGAAAAAAAATTGCTCCTAAGATAGATGATGTATTACAAGGCCCTTACAAATTAATATTAATCAGATCAAAAGCATAGAATGATCTACTTGAACTAGAAGGAAAAGGTAAATGATGAAATTTAGTAAGATGGCAAGTATTACAAAGGAATTCTGAAGTATTTAGAGTTTTACAACTAGGAACATGTTGCATCCTTAAAATAGAAATATGTCCTAGTCTATTATGTAACAATACCAGAGACATATGGTTTGAAGTACTTGTATGATGGGAATCTACCATGTAATCTCGATAGTTAAGGAACATGATTTGGATGTATGATCCAAATTGCTCACATGTATCTATTTCCTTATCTAATAATGTTTGAATTGTCTTATAGCAGGTACAGTGATCAGTCTTTATAGAATGCCAAATGACCTCCACTATTGATCAAATTGGGAATATCATCGGACTCACATCCAATGGCCTGTGATGATCTTAATTGACTTAAAGAACCGGCTCTTTGAAGACCATCTTTACATTTGTTATTTCTCTTTGAACCGGTTGCTTTGTAATCATTTTTAAGACATTTTGATTTGTTGTAATTTGTTGAATTGGGACCAGCCAAATTAGTGGCATAGACATAAATTTTTGGACATTTTAGACCTAATTGGAGCAAGTATAAATACTTGCTAAAGTAGAGTTTGTGGGAGCTTTTTTTTTAACCATATTTTTCATACTTGAAACCGTAAGGGACACCTCCTTTTCATGAACTCTTATCATTTCTTGATTGAAGTGTGGTGAGTGGGATTTGATCCTTGCTGTGTGTAATATCAACAACGTCAAATCCATCATAATTCCCAACTAGTGAGTAATATCTGGTGAGGAATTAGTTTATCCTTCTTGTTATCTCATTCACACAATTTTTAGGGTTATAATTCGATTTTGATTTCATACCCTTTTGATTGTGTGTTGTGTAATTGAATTCTCAATTGCAATTGTGTAGTTGTAATTGGATCTTTGAGCAACTTGTTTTACAAATTTAGATTCATAAAGGATTAGGGTTCACGCCATTTGTGAACTTGGTTCTTGATTGATATTGCTTCAATTTGTTGTGTGTATGTGCTTTGGTCATTTAAGCACATCATCTTTTGGAGCTTGTTGTTTCATGCAAATTAGGGTCACTTGGCAATTTGTTCTTCACGCCATTTTGGAGATTGGTTTAATTGGTCTTTCAATTAGTTTTTATGTGCTTGGATTCATTCTTTGAGCACATCATTATAGTATGTAGACAATCTAATGTCTCATCTGCCTGATTTTTGCTAAAAGAACACGAAGTTGATGCAATTAGCTTGAATTCAAGAACAAAAAGTCCAAGATGAATATCAGCCTGAGCAATTGGTTGTTTGAAATCTTGTTCTGGAAGATACAATTATAAGCAGTAAAGGTAACAATCAATTTATTGTGCAAAAGAAGTTTACTAATGGAAGAAGGTTGTATTGAAAATTCGGTACATAAAGAACATTAGTTAGCAACATATGATTATTGATCTATACATTACCAACTAAATGAACCATTTTAACTTAGCCATCTGGAAGTTTAATTTTGATTAGATGATCAAGAGTGTGCTTATCTATCAGATGTTGATCAAATGAAGTCATATGTTTAGAAGCGCTAGTGTCTACAATCCATCTCCTCAAATAACTATCAGATTTTGAAGAAGAAGCTAAAAATGAATGGGACTAGAAACTCATACCTACAAAATTAACTACAAAAGTAATATAATTTGCATTTATTGTTTGCTTTCCCTTCATGATCTTCAATACTTCACTACACACTTTGGAAATCAAGTCAGTATCATTCAAATATTGCTATTGTAAACAGTTATAATCACGCATCTATAGGTCCAAAGGATTATCAACAACTATTTGATGCATTTCTATTGCTATTACATTCGTTGTTGCTATTGTATTCACGACCTTAGATTTTCTTTGGAATTACGATCCAATCTAGAAATCCTATAATTTCAAAGCAATGATCAATTGTATGACCAAATTTTCTACAACGAGTACACATCATCTTGTTTCATGATCTATTCCTTTTATCTTTTCTATCATTTCCAAAACCTCTTTGCTATTACTGACTTTGAACAGCATAAACTGCCATTTCATCTCCACCAATTGATAAATTGCTCAACTGTTTTTGCTTCTCAATTTGATAAACCAAGTAGTAAGCTTTACTCATATTAGGTAATGGTTACATCAAAAGAATTTAATTTCAAACATGTACATAAGTGTCATTAAGCCCCATGAGAAATTGGACCGATCTATTTCTGTTTTCCATCTCCTGAAACTTGTCATTTAAATTGCAATCACATTTTTCAAAAGCTCCACAAGTACAAACTAAAATCGCATTGATATTACTCAATTCATCCCATATTTTTTTTAATTTGTTCTAATAAACTGTAACAATAGAGCCCCCTTGTGTAATAATCACAATTTTGTATTGAAACTAGAATAATAGAGGTCCATTCGTGATTCCAAACCTTTCTACAAGATCATCCCACAATTCTTTGACAAATTTTGCATACATAAAGCCTTCGAACAATTCCTTGGTCATTGAGCATCTTATCATATAATCACTCCTAGTCCAACGGTGCAATTCACTTAAATCTTTTTCTAGTTTAACACAAGATCCATCTATGAAACCTAATTTTGCCTTAGCTCCTAACACCTATTTAATATATCTACTCTAGATAAGGAAATTAGCACCATTAAGCACTACATTTGTTATCATAATACCCAAACTATCCAAACTTGAGAGATACAACAATTCATTGTATGTAGGATCACTACAAACAGTATTTGCCATTGTTATGGAACATAAGTAAGATCGCACAACATAATACTTACTTGCAATGTTGATTTAAAGCTACTATAATACCATAATAAAATTTGTTGTACTCCTGCTGCTATATGAACAAAAGAAAACCAAACAGAATGAAGACTTGATGAACTTTGCTATCCTGCTAGTATGCAATGAAGAGAAAAGCAAAATAGAGTAACTGCTATGCGAACAGAGGAAAACAAAACAGAGTGAACATGAATGAAAGAGTGTATGATCTAAATTAGTTAGAAAATTTTGTTACAGAAGAGTATTTATATCTACTACTCTATAACATGTGGCAAATAGATAAAGTATGTACATGTATACTATGTTACACTATGTTGCACAAGATTTAACAAGAAGCATGTAGTCATATGTAATTCTTAATAAGCAAAATGAATTCCTTTTTTTTTATTTAGTAAATGACATGGTATCAGAGCATATGAAAAAAATACAAATGAAAAAAAAAAAGAAAAAAGAAAGAGGATATAGAATAAAAAGGGAAGCAAGGATGATGAGATGACCAATCTAACAAGTTTGATTGATATCCTATGGTGGTTGCACGTCTATTGTTGTGCTTCTAAAGATGGCCAAGGTCTCACATGAAACCTCGTGGTTGCATGTTCGAAGGTGGATAGTGCAACTGATTATTGGTACCTTAAGTGTTTGTTGGACTAGTTGTAATGAAAATTATTGCTAATTTACCTCAATTGACTTCCATATTTTTAAATAGATATTCAACTTGATCTTAATTAGTTGAAATTATTAGTCCCAAAAGAACAATTAAAAAGGGGTTGAATTGATTATTCTTAAAAACTTCTCTGAAATGTTATAAAGTATTTAACATAAGCCCTTCTAAAATATTCATTAGCTACATTAGTTAGAACTTATTCATGAATTAATAAAGTTCTATGAGAGAAGACACTTAAATATATAAAGTAAACCTATAGAAATATAAAAAGATAATGTTTAAGAAAATCGAATAGCAATTTAAAGAGATTCCTCTTCGTAAATTGATCTTCTCTTTTAACTTCATGTTATGAAACTGGTGTTCTACACTAACGAATTCCAAAATTTGACCAAATCAAATAGGATACAAGCTCTAATTGAAACTTACTTTATCTCACAATCCCAACCTAGAATTATCATAGACTATAAATTCTACTAAACATCCCAAATAGCTCACAATCACTTAGAATAAGAATCAAAGTACAAAGATTATAGAAATAAAATTTCCTCAAGTATTAGCATAAGTTCTAACAAAACAAAGTAACCAGCTTTATCACTACAAAATTGCAATAGAGCTTTATCAAATTATCTCTTAATGTGTGTTCTTTATTCTGAATACGTATTATTTATATAGCTTTGTCTACAATGTACACTTTTCTCCAATTTGGAATTAGCCATTGTCTAAAATTTTTGAAATAGTCTATTGAGACTTTCCCTTTTCTTTCGAAGGGGTTTACTCGATATTTTAGTAAATTATAGTGTGTAGTTGTAGGTCATTGGTGTCTTTTCATGCTAAGATATTTCCTTAAGATTACTAACTATCCAGCTTATCTTTCTAAAATATTCATTTGGATAAACTCATCTACTCGATCTATTTTCTTTTATTGCCTTATCTACATCTTGTTATATATATATTTTATATATGTTCTATAACTATTACATGCGGTTATCTTTTTATATCAGTTTGTATATTTATTATCTAAACACCTAATTTTAAAATCACATGAAATCAATACCAATATGATAAGAAAAAAAAAATCCCTAATTAACCTAACCATGTTTTGCTTAGAATTTAGCTCAATATATAAAAAAAAAAAACATGGCTAGATCAAATCTTAACTTGAGTTTCTCAATCAAATGCAATCTTGGCTTAGTTCAATTAAAGCCCAATGTGGAGATCTTTAAATGAAACTATCACTTTTCTTTCTTGTCAAGTGTTGATAGGTTATTTTAAACCTAAGCCTAAGCTTAGCTCAAGTCCAAGACAACAGGTTTGGCCTTTTTGCCCACTTAGTAGCTTGACTTAGTCAACTCTAGATAAAGCTTGAGATAAGCTATTAGCAACTATAACTACCAACACATCTATTACCTAAATACTTTAAATGTGCTTAAGGAGAAATGCCCTACACTCTCAACCTCCAACCATCTTATAAATACAAAGGTCCATCTATAGGTGAAGGGTCTGAAACCTTATGCTTACTTGCTCTCGTATAGTGTCTTTTCTCATTATCTCTACAAAATCTAACCTGAGCGTCAAAGTGCCCATGTTGAATAACCCCAACACCTCTTAGCTCATTACTCTCTACAAGTTACAACACCCTTTGAAAATCAACAAACAACATTTGGCATCGTCTTTTAGCGAACCATAAACATAGCTGGCAATAGCAAATGCAAATCTAAAGCCACTAAAAACTCACTTACCTAAACACAACACGATCCTAATCTATTTTTTCAACAACTGCATAGGTAACAAGATGAAGAGGATAGGTTAGCCCACCTTAAACAAATGCTTGCTAACCTCCACATTGAAAACACACAACTGCATGCACGAGTGGATTTGCTGCAATAGCAACACTACTCACAGCACACCCGATCAGGTGAGCATGAAGATAATCATGCCTTAACCCATTCTCTACCATCACCACCAGCAGCAGCAATTACACAAAACACAACACCACTAGTACCCCCACCTTAGCCTCTCCCAACTATATCCCATAGCCATAAAGCACCTTCTCCACCTCAGCCACAACCATCAGAGGTACATTTCCATCACTCCCTACATGATGCAAGTGTAAACGAGTTAGAGGATATGATCAAAAGACATTCTAACTTCACAACACCAGGAAGTCTGATATTTAGGATCAATACTTGTTTACCTAATCTTCATTCACTCAAGAGATCCAAGATGAGGTGCTTCCCCATACATTGGCATTCCCATGTTGGAGTTCTATGATAGAACTACCAACCTAAGTGATCACCTTAGCTACTTCATGTTACAAATGAGACTTTTAGGCTGTAGTGATGCCATCGCTTGCAAAGCTTTTTCGAGCACTTTGAAGAAGTCAACTCAAATTTAGTACAACCACCTGAACTTGAACTCCATTTTAAGTTTCCAAGACCTTAGCAAGCAATTGTACTAGTACTTCCTAGCCAATAAAATGCCAATGAATGATTCCTCTAATCTTAACCTCATCTAGCAGAAGCAAGATGAGTTCATTCAGGATTATTTATCCCGCTTCACAACAGCCATGCTCAAGATCCTAAATGTCAACATGTCGGTCACCCTCAACGCTACAATCATGGACGTATGACCTTTCGGCCATTTTTTCCTCTCCATATCCAAGAATAACCTAGAGAGTTATGATGAGTTTTATAAGGGAATTGCAAAGTTCATCACCATGGAGGACAACACCAAAGCTAGTAAGGAGGTCATCTAAGCTATGAGCATTATTTCTCCCCATGGAGCTCAACGATGATGAAAACTTTACTAAACAACTCATGGATTTCCTAATGGTGAACTGCTAGTCACCCTACAATGTTATATTAGGGTGATCAAGCCATAACGTCTTTAAGATTATCCCCTTTAAGGCATATTTAAAGGTCGAATTCCCTACGTCAACAAGAGTTGGCATTTACTAAGGGGATTAGCAATTAGCACGATCGTGTTATCTATAAGCATTGACCAAAGGAGAGCTACTCACTATTGAAACCGGACTGGAGGATAAATCGAGAAATATGGGGGAATCGGTTAAGTAGACAAAGACTATACAGCTTGATAGCAACCCCAAGCAAACCATGTAGGTTGGAAAGTCAACACCTGCAAAATTAAAGTAGCATCTCATCAACTTCCTCTAATCTAATAGAGGTTTGTTTGCTTGGTTACCATCAGAAATGGTAGGCATTCCCTCAGAAATTATCACACACTAACTTAATGTAGATCCGACTTGTAAAGTAGTCAAATAAAAGAAATTCCATTTTGCCCTTGAGAGGTAGAAGATAATTGAGGAGGAGGTGTAGAAGCTACTCAAAGCGTGTTTCATGAAGGAGGAGCCTCATTTGACTTGGCTAGCAAATTGTATGATGATTAAGAAATCTAACAAGAAGTGGAGCATGTACATTAACTTTATAGATTTGAATAAGGCTTGCCTAAAAGATTGTTTTCCCCTCTCAAGGATTGACCAACTAATCAACTTAACCTCAAGTCATGCACTTCTAAGCTTTATAAATGCCTTTTCAAGCTACAATCAAATAACAATGCATGAACCCAATTAAATACACACCTTGTTTGTCACCAATTTTGGCACCTACTATTATAAGGTCATGCCCTCCAAACTAAAGCTCTATATGTGAAAGCTCTTCATCTTAGCTACTACTGGCCTACAATGAAGAAAGACACCAAGGAGTTGGTCAAAAAGTATGTTCAATGCTAGAAGCATACACTTATAAACTAGCAACCAAGCAATAACCTTCTACCCATTACCTACCTATGGCCTTTTGCTCAGTGGGGGATTAATATCCTAGGCCCTTTCCTAAGGTAACTAGCCAACATCAATATATTATCATGGCTATAGATTACTTCACTAAGTTGGAAGAAGCAGAGGCTATGGCCAAGATCATAGAGAAGAGCTTGAAAAATTTTGTTCGAAACAACATACTAAGTAGATTTGTTACACCATATGCCATGATTGCAAATAATGAGACATAGTTCAACAATAATAAGTTTAGGGAATTTTGCTCTAACAAGAAGGTTAAGATTCACTACACCTTGGTGGCCCACCTTCATTCCAACAAATAGATCGAAGCTATAAACAAGACCATATTGAATAGTTTGAAGAAAAGGATGGATTGCGCAAGGGAAAAATGGATAGATAAGCTCTCTTACATCCTATGGGGATATCAAACCACACATATGATACCAATAGGGAAGACACCCTTCAATTTCACTTTTGGTTTAGAAGTAATCCTTCAAGTCAAGCTAGAATTCCCAAATGCATGCCCCTAAGCCATGGATGTATTAATCAACGAGGTTAATCTATAAGCTAATCTAAACTTGATAGAAGAGATTCAAGACTTTACAAGTACTCGTGTGATAGCCTATTAGTAAAGGGTAGTGCAATGCTATGGCAAGAAGGTCAAGCATAAAATCTTTTGTCCTAGCAACTTAGTATGCAGAAAGTTAGAGGCTACTAGATCCAAAGATGATGATAGGAATAAAAATCTAACAAGACCTATCATTAGGGCAAGAACTAAAGGATTTCAAATCTTGGCGTTGAGGGCCCATTTTGAGCAGATCGACCCCGAAATTATTTATATATTAACATCTTTTCTATTATTCTTGTATTGTGTTTTCCAACAGGCACACTTATCATATTCTATAGGGCAATGGACAAACTCCCTCAGACTCAGCTTGTGGGTTATCCGTGGACCGACCTAAACCGGCGATGAGCTGAGCCGATGGATCCTATAGAAGACCGGCATCATGAAGACCATTTATTTTATATATTTCTTCTTTTATGAACTATTTTAGTTGTATTTTGGTTTTGGGACACTTTTATTTCCTTGTAATTTTCATTTAGGGATAGCCATCTTAAAAGTGGCAAACTTGTAATTTTGAGCACTTTTTAACCCTATGAGTAGCAAGTATAAATACTTGCTTAAGAGAGGGTTTGAGGAGGCTTATCATTTTGCAGATTATACACCTCTTTTCACGTGAGAATTAAGGTTCATACCTTGGTTCCAAACTCTTATCAATTTCAATCCCAAGAGTTGAAATTGTGGCGAGTGCAACATCTTGAAATTGTGAGTTATATCAATTTCATTTTGTTGTGATTTCATTTCTTCTCTAGTGTGTCATATCTAGGGTTGAATTGAGATAGTTCTTGGTCAGAATTACTTGTTGTTATTCACGAATTCTTGTACTTATTTGAAGGAATTATCAAATTGATCCGATTCATCTTTGAGGATTTCCCTTGATAACGTGTTCTTCACTATTGGAAAAGGGATTATTTTGTCACGGTTTCTCTTTGTCAAATTGAGGTTTTATTTGCGTGGATTACATGAAATTAAAGTGTTGTTAGCAGGCATTTTCATTGTGGTATTCTAATTATATCATTGAAGGTTTGAATTTCATCATTTCATCATTAGTGTTCATTTGAAAAGTGCCCTTTGTAGATCCGATTTTGCCTTGACTTGAGATAGCCTTTCTTAAGTCTTTTGAATGTGCTTTCAAGTGTTTAGGCACATCAAATGACCAAGGCAAATTGGCACCTATTTGGGGGGATTAGATTAGGGTTCAAGAAAAAAGTAGGGCATAGCATATACAAGCTTAAAAGATTAGATAGTCAACCAATTTCTAAGACTTGGAATGCTAGCAATCTCAAGGTGTATTTTGAATGATGTTAAAAATGTAACTACTTTGTACATAATGATTGTTCCACTTATTCAAGTCAACGTGTTCGCTTTTATTAAATTCACATTAAGTACAACTAAGCTTAGTTACTTAATTCGTGACTAATAGGCTTTTAAAATATTAGCTTCATATGCTAACTTTTCTTAGCCTCCTTCTGAAGTGAACAGACGATTAGGTCTTCAAACCTCCCTTCGAGGTGAATGGATGACTAATTTAAAGAAGCCTCAGTTGCTTGATCTATTTGGTCCACTTGGAATAGCTTGGGAGGTGCTTCTTCATTAGGAGGAGCAGGATCTTCTAAGGGTTAAAGCTTGAAGGAGGGAAATCCTCGTCAACAGGGGCATCCTCTAGGCCTATCTCTACTTCGATCATGTCATCTATGGCTCTAAGAGGGGCTTTAGATTCTTCTGGAGGGTCATTGTCATCATCATCCAAGCCTTTGAGATTAAGGTCCTAGTATCACTTCAAGGTAGCTTGTTTTGTAGCCTCAAAGTTGTCATTGTAGACCTCTTACTATAGCTCTACCCATTCCTTGTTGTTCTTAATCTCATTATGCACTTACTGCTTCAACACGTCATGCTCCAACTTAAATTCCTTGATCTAAGGGATCTAAGCATGGTGATGCCTCAAATTGTCTTTAAGCCCAGCAATCTTCCTCTTGTAATCCTTCTCCCTATCCTTGAAGGAGCTTACTAAAGGCCTCAAGATGTAAGCTCTCTTTTGGCCTTAAACAGTTGGTGAGACAAATTAGAAGCATTCTTCTCAAGCCCTTCCTTCTCCTTCCGAGTCTTCAACAATTCATCCTAAAGGAAGGCATTCTTACTCACAACAGCCTTTGTTTAACAACCAAGCTCAATAACCTTTGTATAATGACCAAGCTCATCAATGTAAGCTCTAGTCTCCTTCACAAGCTCTTGCAAAGTAGCTACCTTCTTCCTTGATTAAGCCTTTACATTCTCAACATCTTTCACCCTCTATAAGAGACTCACAATTTGGTTAAATAAATGTTGCTTCTTTGCTTAAAGTTCTTCATAGTAAAAGCAAAGAGCACATACTTTCCTTCGTTCCTCCTTAAGCGTATTAGACAACATCACTACAAAAATATTGGTCTAGTGACAAAGTCAACACTGTAAGATAAAGTTTAAGAGATAAATATACTAAGAAGAAGTGTGGGAGACAAACCTCTCATATCATCATCTATAACAGCACATCCACATTTTTTTAGGTCACAAAGCACCCTAGCACCCTGATTTCAGCATTGAACATGATCTATTAGCACTGTGCTAAATTCCCCACTACTTTGTCCCTGATGTAAACACTTTAGTTAGGGACGTAAATTGGCCCTCGTGCCAATGTGCTTAGACTCAAAGAATGACTTCATGATAAGTTCAATTAGAGATGGCTCTCAATCTCCTCGAACAGGCTTAACAATGAGTAGCACCTAACCTACTTCGATCTCCACCCTGCGCTTTTAGCCAAGATTAGTAGAGGGGTCTTCAACAATTTTTTCGTTAAGGAAAAACATACTAGTCAGGTTAAACAGTGGTCCCCTCACCCTTTTGACCTACCCCATTGTCATCTTCCATTAACTTCTTTTTGGGCTTTGGGGGGGCAAGAGCTTTCTCTACTTGTTTCCCCTTCCCAATTAGGTCGTCTATAGGGTGTTTCTCCTCAATAAGTCAAGGCTCACCAATCTTAATGCCTTTCTCTTTTAGACGAAGAGAAGCAATCTTCTCAGCCCAGCCATCTTTCTTGCTTTTTGCTATTACTTTATTTTGAGCACAGAGTTGAGTTAAGTTTACCTTTTTTTAGCTATATATTTGTAAGAAGACAAGTAAGGATGAATTAGAAATTCACAAAAGAAGTGAAAATAGTACATCATGTTGAGCACAAGCCGTCAAGAGCCTCCTCCCCCAAAATTCAATAGACAAGTAACCCCCTTTAAACTAATCTACTTCAATATAACAACTAAGGAATAGTGAATACCTTCAGCAACTTCTTCTTAGCCTTTCTCTTCGTCTTCTTCCTCTACATCTCTTTTTCTTGAAGGAACAATCTCATCCCTTTCTTCAAGAATAGCACCGACCCTAAACTACATATCTATGATAAACTCAATGTTGTAAACCTATCGTAGCTCGCCTAACTGTCTCAATAAGAAGTTAGTTGCCCATCTGTCATTGTCAAGCAGCTATATTAACCAATTCTGATCGACTTGACCCAACTTATCCAAAAGTCAAGCTTGTCATCTGATCTAATCTTCACATACTTATCTTTCCAACAATAGATGGACAAGGCAAACCCTTTAAACAGTTTCCGCTTTGGTCAATATGTCAGGTAGTACCAACTAATGGCTAACCCGTTTCTCTTAATGGTGTAGAAGAACTGGAACAGCTGAGGTATTGACCTTATCCAATGGTTTATGCACAAAACCTTAAATAGCACCAAAATCCAATAAAAGTTGAGGACAAGTTGGCATGGGTTAATCCAATGATCTATGCACAGAACCTCGAATGCCACTAAATCCTGATAAGAGTTGGGGATAAGTTGTCACGGATTAATCTTGTGATAGTTAAAAAATGCCTTCTAGAACCAATTGAAAGGAAGACAAAGTCCAAACTTGAAGTGTTTATAATAGATGTAAAACTCCCGATCCTTCGTCAAGGTAACTTAATCGAGCTAGTTAGGCTTCACAATTTTCCTACCTTTAGGCACTGACTCGCAGTATAAGAATACACTCTCTACATAGGTATCTGACAACTTACTAGCCATGCCATTAAGCTTGTTGCCACCCACCATGACACTATCATACAGTGGTGCTAAGGGTTTCATGTCCTTGCCATCATCAGGATAGACATCTATTGGTAGTCCTTCTATCACCAGCATCTTATTAACCCTAGTTACCATTGCTATGCCTATAGACTAAGCATCTTCATCAACTACCATCATCATCATCTTCCAAAGGGGAATAGCCCTCTTAGGATTTTGTGCTTCTAGTGTTAAACCCTAATCATTGAGCGTATATGATGAACTTGTAGCAATCTTAGACATACCTTCAACTTGGAGATAAATATTCGAATCTAGAAACAAGATGAAGAAAATGAGAAAGGAAGTAAGAGCCTTGAGAACTATCAAAGGAGAATAGACAAGTTTTGAAAGAGTGTGAAAAGATATTTCTCTCTCAAGGCCAAGCATATTTATAAACGAGCATGAAAATCAAGGACAGCAATAATCATAGTGCCATTCTACTAAAGAAACAATGAATAACAAGATCTTGCCACATGTCAAGTAATATGAATGGATGCTCCTGATGTGTTTATACATAACCATCGTATCAGTGGCAATCAGCTCAATAAGCAACATGTGTCCAACTACATTTGATGCATTTAAATTTACGCATGTTTAAACAAATCAAATTAAAACTTCCTCAAAAAGCCAATTGTCATCCACCTAAATGTCTTCATCAATAGTTCGTCTTTGCCAAAGAGGTCATATCCCCGCAATTTAGCTCGAGGGGCAACAACTCATGTCAAAGAGGTTGTACCCCCTTAGTTTAACATGGGGGGGCAATGAATTCTATCGCAGCCCAGTTATACAAACCATTATACTCTAACATATTAAGGCAAGACATTTTGGGAATTTGCCATATCACCATCTGTTCCAATGAATTGAAATCACCAATAATATAAGGGAACAACTCGGACTCCCTTGCCTGATTTGTCATTCCACTTAAGTCATCAATTAAAGCCCCCATAGGTCATCCCATATGTCCTCCAACTCATATCTTAATAGCTCTCAATGGCTATATTCTCTTTACTGACTACTTACCGAAGAGAGTGGGGAGTAAATGTTGATAAGTTATTTCGAATTTGGGCTTGAGCTCGGCTTAAACCTAAGCCTAGCTCGAACTCAACTTAAGACCGTAGGCAAAACCATTAGCCTAGACAATAGGTCAACCTTTTTGCTGACCTAATATCTTAACTTAGTCAACTCTAAATAAGGCTTAAGGCAAGTTGTTAGCAATTATAATTGTCCACTCCTCCATTCCCCAGAGACTTCGAACATGCTTCAAGACAAATGTTGACGTTCTCAACCCCCAAACGTCTAGCATCTCCCTCTATAAATACAAAGATAAGTCTATAGGTGAAGCTATCCAAAACCTTAAACTCTCTTGCTTTTATATAATATCCTTTCTCCTTATCTCTGCAAACTCTAAATTGAGTATCAAAGTGGTCATACTGAACAAGCTCAGTATTCCATTAACTCATTACTTCCTTGTTTAATACCCTTCGAAAATCGACAAACAATCGCAGAAAAATTATTTATATCGTAATTATGCAAAAATACCCCATCCATGGTGTAATTAAGGACAATCCAAGTTTTGCTTTTTGCACCCGACCATTTGACACATGTCATCCGGTTATACGTAAATTTGCAGTTTTTTTCTTTTTTCGTTTTTTTTTTTCCTTATCCCTAAATTCCACGACCATCGTATGAGTGGTCGTTTTCTAGTACATCAATCGGTTTAGGACCATGCAGCCTTATTTGAACATCGACGAACCTTAGAAGTTATGGCATTCATATGGGAAGTTTTATTTTCAAACGTAACTGCTCAATAAGACAAGCATCAAAAACCTCTTTTATACATGGAAGGAATATTTCCACTTTCCACAATGCTGGTTTATGCTCTAGTCAAAATCTTTCTTCTTTTGGTATAAAGAGGATATTCTTAGCGTAGTGCTGATCTATCTGGCATATATAGTTCAGTCAAGCTTTATTCTTAAAGGGCAAAAATACATAGATAAAGCCTTTGGAACTCTTCCTAATGTGTAATTGAACTCCTAAATAGTATACATTAGGCCCCTAACTAGTTCGATTGTCAACAAATTTTACTCAGTTAAGCTGAATTAAAGCAAAATGAATAAATGTGAAGTCCAAAAATTTAATAAATACTAAGTTATAGCTGAATTAAAGCAAGTGCCCATTTGAATAAATGTGAAAGTACAATAACTTAATTGTGCACAATTAAAGTTCATGGAACACAACGCGTAAAATTTGAAGGGTTTATTTGTGTATCTCGTTTCTTTTGCACAAACTTTTAGTAGATGCTAATTGTAACATGTTAATAGAATCAGAATCACTTAGAAGTATTAAAACGCTCAATATCATTTAAACTATTGGAAGCATATGGGACGTCGACATCATTGTGAGAGAAGGAAATTCGGTACATTTTGAATTGCTATCGTCCTTTTCTTATCATTTCGTCCACATGATTTGTCTTACCTTCGTCTCTTTCCACTTTCCATATTGATATATCTCGTATTTAGTTTTATGTACTTCAATTCCATGTTATTTCTATCTAGAAAGAACTCAACAGCTTCTCTTCTGCCTGAATTATATGAATGCAAAGAATCTTATCAAGCTTGGAGTCAGCGATCACCATTTGATCTGGCCGACTATACTTCTAACAACTTACAAGAAAACTAGAAAAGCCGCCTCTGTTATGAAACTGTCTCGAGCACTTCTACGATCTGAATCAACAGTTAAACGCCACTAGTTGAATCACACAGTAGACACTGAAGATAGTAAATATACAGGATGACAGCACTGCAAACAACCGCACCGGTGTTGGATATGCAAAGTGAAAAGAGATATTTGGACATAGTTCTGGTTTAATGCTAGTTCAAAGGAGCAAAAGAAAGCAAATAAGTTGGTAAACCCAACAGAAAGTTTTATTTAATACATAAAACACCGGCTCTGATTTGAGAAATTACTGAAATTAGCTGTTGCCACATTCAAAAAGAATAAGCAAAAGCAGTTTTGCACCAAAATTACAATTCAAACATCGTATTAACACATGAATAAAAAGCTCCTGAGAATTGGACAAAAAGTACCTTGGATGGAAAGAATTGGAAATTGTAGGATTCATTAATTTACAAACACAAAGATGGGTACACAGCATCATCCATGGAAAAGGATGAGTTGTAATAACGATCCTCGATCAAGATATGTACTCCCCATTTCTCTAAACTAACGCCAAAGTTGCAGAATATACCTCACTCCTGTACATCTTTCAAAAAGGACAGCCTACATCAAAACTAATTACAAGTGCAAGAGATGAAAATGAGCCTGCAACATTCCAAGAAATGTATGCAATTTCACATCTTGGATGCACAACCATTATCCATTCTTCCAAGGACACTATTTTGGCATAGTGGAGTTAAGCCCTATATTCTTAAGCCAATCAACAACCTCCAGGATCGATGGCCTCTTGAAAGGGTTTGTGCTTACACATAGGCAGGCAACATCAAGTACTTGAAGCATCTGATCTTCGAACCCTTTTCCTCTTAGAAGAGGGTCAAAAATTTCATCTTGCTTCCCCATCTTTCTCATTTCTTGCACCCATGCCACTAACTCTCTAGACTCTTTTGGTTTCGAAACTTCTACAGGCCTCTTTCCTGTTAGGAGTTCCAGCATGACGACTCCAAAGCTATACATATCTCCTCTCAACGTGGCAATCCAAGCATGTGCATACTCTGGAGGGATGTAACCCAGTGTACCAACAAGTTCTGTAGTAACATGGGTATGATATGGAAGAATCAACCGTGACAATCCAAAATCCGCCACATGTGCTTCAAATTTGTCATCAAGCAGAATGTTACTGGACTTGATGTCGCGATGCACAATGTGTGGATCACATATCTGGTGCATATAAGCCAGTCCACAACTTGCTCCCTGGGCAATCTTTAGTCTAGTTGGCCAGTCTAGCTGGGAGGGACCATCACTCTTTTCATGCAACCAGTAATCAAGACTCCCATTTTCCATGAAAGAGTACATTAATAGTCGAGAGCCCTCATGAATGCAATAACCTTGCAGGGCAACTAGGTTCTCATGACGAGCATTGGACAGAACCTCAACCTCTGCTTTAAATTCCTTCTCCATCAGACCCAGGTCTCCAGAAAGTTTCTTAACAGCCAACTTCTTTCCATTCGCTAAATTTGCTTTGTAAACCAGACCGAAGGCTCCACAGCCTATAATATTTGCTTGATTGAAATTGTCCGTGGCTGCCAGGATTTCAGATATGGTGAGATCCTTGATTTCATTTGTGTTCTCATGGAAAACCATGACTAAGCTGGTATCATTGCCAAAATCGGGAGCCATCCCGAGATTCGAGTTGCTCGAGAAGGTATCCATTTCAGTCTTGTCAGATTCCCTTCGTGGAAGGATCCGCCTCTTTGACAATATCCACATAGCAAGCACAATTACGAGTGCAGTGACAAGACAGATACCGAGGATGAGGCCAACTATAAGTATCTTGTTTGTGTTTTTGTGCAATCTCCCAGGATGGTTAACCCCCCCTTGTTGCTTTGAGCAAGAGACCATCAAAACTTCCCCACATAATCCTGGATTTCCAATGAAGCTAGTATTCGGGAAAGTGTCAAATTGACCTCCTGTTGGTATTGCCCCTTGAAGATTGTTGTAGGCAACAGTAAACGACGACAAGAAACTTAGAAATTTAAGAGATACCGGAATTCCTCCTGTTAAGTGGTTATAAGAAAGAGTTAAAATCTCCAAGTTGGTGAGGTCGCCTATTTCATCTGGAATGCTCCCAGATAAGTTGTTATGACTGAGATCCAACGAATGCAGAGACTTGAGTTGGCCAATCTGACTTGGGATAACACCACTGAGGTTATTGTTGGCCAGATAAATAGAAGGTGGCAAGCTGGACAGGTGTTTATACTGCTGATTGGTAGCATTATTTGGCATTGCAAACATAGGCAGCTCAAGATAAGTCTGGTTAACAATTTTCACAGGCTGTCCTGATGTCAAAGCCGGGAACCTGGTGAATTCAATAGGAAATTCACCTGTAAAGTTATTAGTTGACAAGTCTATATAGAACAGGTCTGGTAGCCTGCTTAACCAACCCGGAAGTGGGCCTGTTAATCTATTCTGAGACAAGTCCAAAGCCTCCAGATTCTTGAGATTCCCTAACCAAGTTGGAACTTCACCAACGAGTTGGCAACCACCCAAAGCAAATACCCGAACATTCTGAAATCCATTCAGGTCTACCAAGCTATTGTCTGTAGGCATCAATTCACCTACAAAATTCTTCGAAAGCAAAACAGTGGTAAGATTCTTGAGCTGCATTAATATACCGATTGCCCCAGATATATTTGTGAACGAATTGTTAGAAATCGATATAAAAGACAGTGACTTCAATGCTATAATACCAGAAGAGAGTTCACCCGTAAG
Source organism: Laguncularia racemosa (assembly GCA_037954665.1). Classification (NCBI taxonomy): domain Eukaryota; kingdom Viridiplantae; phylum Streptophyta; class Magnoliopsida; order Myrtales; family Combretaceae; genus Laguncularia; species Laguncularia racemosa. Next base: position 2,508,215 of record JBBMOL010000099.1, on the reverse strand, counting down.
CTCATTAGTAGAAAACCTAATAGCAGTAAGTGACTGACACTTGTATAGGCTCTGTGGCAAAGTCCCCTTGAAGATATTATTCCCAAGATCGATGGTTGTGAGTTTTTGGAGTGGAGAGAAATCATAGTTTGTAATGTTTCCATCCAACTTGTTGGCCATCAAGATCAACTTCCTAAGGTTGGTGCATTGCTGAAGAGACTGAGGCAAAGGTCCTGTAAGGTTATTAATGTACAACAAGAGCTCTTCCAACTTCGAAAGCTTTCCAATGTCTGCAGGTATGGATCCCGAGAAATTATTAGAGTATAAAGCTAGAGTCTTGAGATTTGACAACTTAGTGACACCATCACCAATCGGTCCACTTAACTGATTGAGATGAAGTGATATCTCCTCAAGTGATCTAGCACTGTACAAACCTTCAGGAATTCCCCCGGTCAAAGAATTAAATCCAGCACGAAATACCATCAATTGAGCACAATTTCCTAATCCCAATGGTAAAGAACCGTTCAAACTATTGTCGGAGATATCCAATACCTTTATTAATCTTGACGAGTTAGGATTCGAACCATCGCATATGAGAGAAGGGATAGAACCCGAAAAGCTATTATTATTAGCAAGAAAAGTGGTCAAATTCCTCCCGAATTTGAAGAACTCACTTGGGATTTCACCCCGAAAGTGGTTACTGGAAACATCTACTGAATGGATAACATTATCGTTTCCCAGGACTGGGAATTCACCAGATAAGGCGTTGGAGCTCAAGTTTACAGACTTTAGATTACTTAAGCGTAAAAAGAATTCACTAAAGAGAGTACCAAAAAGCCTGTTTTTGGACAAATCGAGAACTGAAAGGGAAGTAATGCGTCCAATAGAAGGAGATATAGTACCATTAAGACCCTTATTGGGTAATGAAATTTGGATCACTCTTCCAGTAAGATCATCGCAGAGAATTCCTTCCCAATAACAACAATTATCAGAAGGAGACCGTTCCAAAACAGGGGATATATTTGAATAGAACGAAAAGAGCGCTTTGTGATCGGATTGGGAACAACTGGCAGCGCTATGAAGAGAGACGAAACAAGTGAGTATAAGGAAGAAGACAAAGTGGAACAAGAGCAAGCACATGGCTTTCTTTTTTTTTTTTTTTTTTTTTTGTAAGGGGGGGAGATTCAACACGTATGCATATACACCCGAGTGTTTGTGGAAATGTCTGAGAGAGTGACTTTGGTGGTGGTTTATTACTATTTTCGGTTCGGGAAGCGAATGGAGAGGAGAAGAAGATATGGGTCGGGGTGGTCGTTTGGGGGTTTTGGAAGGATTTGGGAGATGAAGAGAAAAGCCATTGACCATCAAGATAGGGAGAGAGAAGATGTGCGTGAGTTTGATTTGGACAATATTAAAAAAGAAGCAACATAAAATATAAAATTAAAGAACCAGAGAGACAGCCAGACACAGACATCTTTCTCTCTTTCGATTGTAATGTTTCTTTCTTTTCTTTTTTTCCCATTATTTTTCCGAAACAAAAATGTCTAGTGCCTCAAGCAATCCATAAGGTTCAAAGCTCAGTTTTGAAAATACACCCGAGGAGGTAGATATTTATAGTCTCGAATTCTCAATTTTTAAGTATATTTTAATTAAATATATATAAATATTTGCTATGGTACAATAAATTTAGATTATTATATATTAATTTTTATTTAAATACCTGAACATGATCAATAAAAATACATTTAAGATAAAAAATTTAAGATACTTATAATTTATTTTACAATTTATGTAGAAGCTAAACAATATCGTGAATTTATAAATATTAGTGATTTTTAACTGTAAGTAGTGGTGGTAAAAATAAAATCATGTAAAAAAAATGATCAAATAGGTAACAACTAGAAAATATATTAAACTTTTTTATTTAAGAGGAGAGAGAGAGTAAGATATTTATTTATTTATATATTTTTAATGAAATTGAGAATTGTGATGGGCGTTTACTTTTGGGCGGCTGGTGGTGGATAGTGGACTTTTCTTTTTCTCTCTCTCGTTTTTTTTTTTTTTCTTTTTTATTCGTGAGATGATGATTGATGGATGACTATAAGACATAAAATCACTACCAACAACAAGCGTGTAGTGTAAATATGAATTAATGAACGAACCTAGTGGATGTTTCATCAATAGCCATTCAATGTGTTTTGCTTTGTGTGCATGGGTGAGAGAGAGACACCTAGACCCATTTTAATCATCAGCACTTTTTTCCATTTTTTGGATATTCTTTATAAAGATTTTCTCTTGACTTTTATAAGTTATCGTAATTTCTTTCTTTCTTGACTTATCACAATTTTTTTATTTTTTATGGTATAATTATTTCACACGAAATAATTTTGTGTTTTGATAATGTTTTATAATAAATGGTATTGATTGTTATTTGATCTTACATTACTAAAAAAAATGATATAATCAACTATTATTAAATGTTACTAATAGAAACGACTGATATATTGGCAATGGTCAATAATAGGAGCATGAAGTGGGTATAGAATGTTAATATCAATCGTGATGAGGATGCCACGTGTATGTCTATATTTGAAAAAAAAATCAAAATTTTCAAAAATTAAAAAAAAAAAAAAAGAAAAGGTTTTTTTTTTTTAATTTTCAATTGAGCAACTTAAGAAAGATTGTTTTTCATTGTCATGTAAATTGTTAATTGATTATGAGGGTAGGCTAAAAGTACTTTGTACCATGTGAATTTCAAAACTCAGCTATGAATAATATATGACTTAAAGATTAGGTTTCATGTTGTATTGTTCAATAATGTGAAGGCTTATTTTAAGGTAAGTGTGTATTGTTTACCCAATCTCACTTAACAGTGATTTGTTCTTTGAATAAATACAAAAGGTTGCTCACTCTCTTTAGACTTCAAAATGTTGACTTTACAGCTACTCAAACATTTGTGATCTAAACTTAAGATCTAATTTTATATTGACACCAAATCGATAACCCAACTTGACAAAAAGATAATAATAATACTTTCTTAAGAATAATAATAATAATAAGGCATCCACTGGAGAGACTAAAGGACCTTTGCCCCTAAATCATGAGATTGTTTAATATGATTCCTAATGTTAATGGTGGTTGACAATAAATTACTAATTTCCAAGGATACAATCGTCTTTTTACATATTTGGGTTTATATATTTTAAGAAAGATAAGATGTTTGTGGGTTGTGACAAGTTGCTTGTACATTATTGGGTAATGGGAAAATACTTGATGGCCTCGTGTGTATGGTTTATGGGGCTTTACAAAAAGTAAGTGCACTTGTTATATCAAAATACGGTGTGAAACATGTAGTTTGAATCTATGGAGTGGCGATGATGAATTAAATAATAACCCCACTTCCATTTATTATTATTATTTTTTATTTAAGAATCTGGGTGATGCAACCGTAGAGAGTCAAACATTTTTATAAACTACATAATGCTTAAATTTATAAAATCTTAATTCGATAAATTATACGGGTACTTTCTTAGTTTTTTAAAAGTCAGTATTTATATTTTCATAAAACAATTATGAGATTTACTTTTTATATGTAATTTTGTACTAATATAAACAACACATATAATGCATTTAATTAGTAAAACTACTAAAATTTTAGAAAATTAGAAAAAATATAATAAATTTTTTTTAGTATTTTTAGTATTTACTAAATCAACAATGATGCACCTGATTCAATAATTCTACATATAAGTAAATTTTACTTATTTTTTAGACCATTAAATCAACTGTTTTTCAATATTGATAATTAATTAATAAAAAGAAAAAAAAAGTACTTTTCGTCCTTTTCAAAATTATATAATTCATCGATTAAAAGATTAATCCAATAATTTTCAATGTTCGAACACCTATCTTTTAGTGCTCCTAAACTACTGGCTTTTGTCCTGTGTAATACGTGACAGTAGACCTAGCTTAGGCATAGGATTCACAGTCTAATAGATTTCTTCTTCTTCATTCTGGATTTTGCAAAATCTATTTACTATTTATGAAAAGTCAAGCTTCTCACTGTGTGATGTGACAAGTGTCCATAAATATAGTGTATCCTTTAGACACTCTTTGTAATTTTCTATTAATTTTTCAACAATTTTTTTTGCTTTGCTTTTATAAAACTAACATACATATTTGCACATGTTTCCTTTCTTTTTCTTTTTCTTTTTTTTTTTTAAGTTTACAGACATATATTTTATCTCTATATATAAATATTTATTAGCAAACACGCCTCAACTTTTTATTAATTCATAAATAATTATTTTAATAAAAAAATTCTGTTGAATATATTTAAGTAAATAATATAATAAAATTACAAAAAAAAAAACAAAAAACAAAACAAAAAAGATAGAAAAAAAAAGTTACTAACTACCTCAAGGTAGGCAGTGATACGTAAAGCCATGAATAATCAATAGCACACAATTTTTTTATTATAAAAATAGAAAATTAATATGGTAGATTAATACTTCAAATTATATATTTTAATATTCAATATGAAATGTTTATAATAACAAGTTTAAATCAAATTTGAAGTTTAATATAACTTCAAAAATGAGGTAATACATATTTTGTTAAAAAAAATCTAAATGAACCTATTTAAGTTAAGCTTAAGTGAAAAATTAAAAAATTCTCATTTTGAAAAACTTATAATCTCAAATTCAATACAAAAATATAATAGGTGAATATATACTTAAAAGATTGGTATTCATCATAAATTATTTCAACTTTTTTTATTTAGGTTACAAAATATGCAAATAAACTAATAAGTAATAATTAAATATATAACTTCCAAGTTAAAAATAAAATATACGAAGTCTTTTATAAAGTATTATATTAATAGCTTTATAATATATTATACACAAAATCACTTTTAATTCAATTCATTCCCATTTTTCTTTTTTTTTAAAAAAAAATTGTGCAAGCTAAGCAAGCCAACCCGCGCCCGCATTGACATGACTCGCCTCGACTCACAAGCCATGTGGCGAGCCAAAATAGCCCGCATATGTTGCAGGCCAAAAAATTTTAGCTCACCCCGCATTCCCAACCCTAATCACAACCCACTATTATAAGTAGATTATTAGGCCGATTAAGGTGGTAAGAGGCCACTTAGCTCCATATGGTGATTGGTGGATGTCTACACCATCAAAAAGTTAAAAAAAGAAATAAAAGAAAGAACAATTAAAAATCTCATATTGTTGTATTTTGGTCATATGAATAGATTACTAATACCTTAATGGGATTTTCTTCAAAAAAAATTTTACATTTTACTTTTAGTTAGTAGTAAATAACTATCTACTACCTTAATTAAGAAAAATGGCTCATCAATAGTAATAAATCCAACTTGATCAATTATTCACAACGTTTTTTACCACTCTATTATAGGGAATAGAAAATCACCACCTTCAAGGGGCCATGCATCCGCCCCGCTACCCTCTAGCCTTAGGAAATCGAACCTACTTATTTTTTTTTCTTTTTTATTTTTTAATTATTTTTATTAAAATATTTAATAAAATATGTTTAATAACATTATATCATCAAATTAATTATTTGCAAAAAGTGAAAAGGTGTGAAATCATAACTATGCAAATGTAATTTATCCCATAAATTATCATGTAAACACTATAGTTATTACATATGCTTATACAAAACAAACTTATAATCTTCAGTTATACTATTTACTCATTAAGGGAGTGGTTTTAAGAAACTTAAATACTTTATAAAAAAAATAATAACTATGTTTTGTCAGTTATATGATTAATAGTGTAAAAGATATAGAATTATATTCCATATGATGGGGACACCTAAATTATTAACTATGGTATAAATAATCGAAATGGACAAAATAGTTATTTGATTTTGACAGCCACATTAGAGCACTCTTCTAATCTTTATCTAAAGCAGAGTCAAGAAGCTTTTGAGGCCACCCGTAGTTATACTTTACATCCCCTGAGTTAATTGTCTACAATGAGATTAATGATGAGAACAAGATAATGTGATACTTTTTTCTTAGGAAGTTGTTAAAAATCCTTTTCATACCCTTTTGTCTATTTAGTATTTACCATCGTATAGTAATGTGTGTCTTCTTTATTCAAAATAGAAAAGGATTGATTTGTTGAATTTATTTTTATAGGAAAAGGATATGCCTCCGGGAAATATGGATCCTTAGCCAAAAAAAAACACAAAGGCAGATAACTAACTAGTCAACCTACTCCAATCGATGTAGGTCCGCTTGATTGTGATTCAATATTAAAAATAAAATATGGATTAAAAGAATAAAAATTCATTTATACACATTATTACGATCGGGTTTAGAAAATGTGGCACACTACGCCACGTATTCTTACCCACAATTAAAGGGCACGTAAAGTTTTATAACACCTGCAGAGCTTGATTCCTAAAAATTAGAAGGATCTCGAAAGGACAAGCGAAAAGTCCGACGAGTAACTTGAACAGCAAAATGGGGATAGATTTGATGTTCACGCCATATTCATTAACATGGTAATAAGTCTACAGGGAAAGCTCCATCCTTTATCAAGTCTAACTTTTTTTTTTTTTTACTCTTCGTTAGCAGCCATTAAGTTTGGCAATGCCTCCAATGTTACGCTAATTTCTCTCTCTCTGCTGTACAGTACCGTGGATAATGCTTTGATATGTTTTCTTCTTCACACTCTTTCAGTTTTCTAGGGTTTCTTATGTTTAGGTCTATTTTTTTTCGTGTTGGCACTTTATACACAAATACTATTTATTAACTACTTTGATACAAAGATATGACTCTAATTTCTTAATGTTGGATAATGAAAATTTTTTAAAAAAATCTAGACTTCAAGTGTCATACACAACCGGTGAAAATACAGAATTTTTGGATATCAAAAGTGATAACCATTATCTATATCTTTCCTTTTATATTTCTATTCTCTAAGTTTGTTACATAATCTATTGAATATACTCGATTTCTATTGGCTATATTTTCCGGTATATCTTTATTGTAATTGAAATTCAAACATAATTCTCTAAATAACTTGATATTCTTTTTAAACCTCTTTAGTCTTCTATTATTGTTATGTAACTCTGTTATCTTAGCTATATCACACAGTTAAATAGATATACATGGATTAATTAACACAATAATAATGAGATTTTAGTTCATGTTTCCATTATTATTTTTTATTCATATTACTACACAAACTTGGCTTCCTTTTGAGTTTTCTCGATTTGATCCTGCTTTCGTTAATCAATCTTAGCCTAATGCCATATTCCTTGTGAGGCTACAAGTACTAGAAGTAAGTACTTCTGTTTGATTATTTATTTTTGTAAATAAGTAATCTATATATATATATATAATATTGACAAATGCAGGACCTATGTTTCAAAGTTATTTGTTAATTTTAATTAGGAACAGATGGTAACTTCTAATTGAACAATGGATAATTAATTTAATAAAGTAATAACTTAATTCATTAATGTAATAAAAACAATAAAAAATGCAAAAGAAAAATGAAAAAGAAAGAAAAAGAATTAAAAGGTGAAATTTGCAGTGATGTTATTGGCTATCAACTATTTTTGGATGATCGGGAGCAATCCAATATTTTGTAGTGGATTAAAATCCACCCGTGTTGGTGGGTGAACAATCAACACCGATAAAAATTGCACAACTTCATTACAATCTAATGGATCAAATTAAAAAAGATTTGATCCTAAACCTTTATAATCCGATGCAAATGGAGCTGTTTTTTCTCAAAAATATTTGGAGGAAGCTTGTTCCGAAAATGTTTGTCGACCTTTTCGAGGAAATGTCGATGAGCGTCGCCGCGACCGGGTGCGAAAATGGCCAATGGTGGTAATTATTGGCCACCAACATAAGAAAAGTATTTGCCTGACATTGGAGTTAATCTTTTAGATTGGTCTAGACAGGTGGTCATATGTTTTTTACTCTCTTTTTTTCTTTTCTTTTCTTTTTTTGCATTTAAAAAAGTCAATGAAATAAATAATTTTTATTTGCCATCATTGAATTTTCACGAAGTCCAATCAACAGTAGTAGGAAGTAGATTTCACGGATAATCTAACCTCGATAGTCAATGATATCGATCGATTTCCGTTGAAAGACTAAAAGGAGAAATAAAAGTAAATAAATAAATAAAGTGGGAAATGAATTTAAGCAAAAGAGTCTATTTGCACCGAGAGAATATTTATTAGTTACTATATTTCATATATTACATACCAAAATATATAAGTATCAATAGGTTTTTGATATGTATAATTTCTAAAAAATACAAATAATAATTATTTTAAAAACTATTTATTTTATTATCACACGTATCAAATCCTATTAGTATTTATATATTATACATAATATATATCAACCAATAAATCTTTTTTTTTTATTGATATGAGTCGATTAGTAAGAGTAGAAATAAATTAAAATCAAGACATAGTATACTAATGTTGAGCTCGAACACAATGAGAAAACTTCAAGCTCAACTTGGGCTTAATCAAATTGAATATTTGTTTAGACAATCATCAAATAAAATTGTGAAACCCAACCTAAGAATCCTATTTTAAATCTAATTCTTGACACCAAAATCAAACCCTATACCCTAACCATACTTCATGCCAAAATCTAAGAACAAAAACTCTAAATCCATAACTTAATTTGAATTTCTATGATAGATGGTTAGTTAAATGAACTTTTAGTAAAACCTAAAATCAATAAAGTGATGAAATCAAGAATCCTTTAGGTTAAAATTTAACCTTTGATTTCCTTGAACCAAAATAGGAACTATTGTTTAATATACCCTAAAACCTTGATTAATAATTAAAACATAAATTTATTTGTAAAAATAATTTAATAACAAATTGATTGGTTGTTGAGCTATAAAATAGATAAAACAATCCTATATGATCCTTTGTAGACCCTAATTTAGGGAAACCCATGCACTACTCTACGAAAATGAGGCAAAACTAGTCAAAACAACTTGTAGTTGACTACTTTTCCATTTAATGAATCATTAATGGTATGAGATGCTATTATTGATAACAAGAGGAATTGGATTACCAATAATTAATACGAGTGATGCACTTATTATCAAATAATTTCTTGCTTCGTGAATTTCGCCTTATCGACATATAGGAATCATTTTATTCATATTTAATATCTTATTTATAACACCGGGTTTGCTTATACTTACTATCCTCACTTAAATAACAATTTAATCAATATTGTGAATGCTAATTGCTTCGATGATTGTGCTTTAGTTAATAAAAGTTAAGTTGTATGCAAATCATCACAAGTGTATGTATGGTAAAGTAATTACTTGCTCAACTTCATAACTCATCCATTTTAAAACACTTTAAGATCACAAACGACTTAAGATAAAAACAGCAAAGAAAGTAGGACCCTCGGCCTTGCTTGCAGTGGACGCACTGAGACAGGTTCGGGTCATGTGATTTAGACTTTGCATGAAATTCCTTAATGAAAGTAAAAGGCCAACATGTCTAATAAGGCTAATATACATGTTGCATGATCCGTGGGGGCAAATCTATATATATATTAATTCATAAAAGACATTCTATTCCAGCTGGTAATTGCACAATCCATGTGGCGAATTGTTGATTTTTTGCAACAATACAAAATCTACTTAAAGACGCTAAGTGTGGAATTAAGGAATATAGAAGTTTTCCTCTATACTATTTGGTAATTGAAAGGTAACGTCCGTCCTATGTCCTTTGCGTGGAAAAATTCTTTCCTGGATAGCGCTTCTTGTTGCGTATGGATTTAGTCAAACGATAATACAAGTGTTCACAACACGTACTATTACTTCTTCTTCTTTTCGATAAATACAACTTCGAAAACGCATTGGATTCATACTGAGGCTTACCTCGAGAGGACTTAAAAGATCAAATTGCATTATAAAATTATAAATAAAAGAATCAATGTTTAAAACCGATTTTAAATAAAAAATTAAAAATTAAAAAAATTAAAATAAAATATTAGTATTATATTAAATAATTCAATTAGAGAATACTATCATAACACCATTAAATTGAGCTAATATGATACATTTACAAGATACTAACAAAATCTCTATTTAAATCACTTAATATAACATTGATTTTCTATTTTAAATATTTAAAAATTTGATCATTTATTTTAATCACTTAGCATAATATTAAATATCTATTTTAATCATTTAACATAATATTAAATATCTATTTTGACTACTTAAAAACTTAATTATCTATTTTAACCACTTAGTATTAAAACATTCATAATCTATTTTAATCACGTAAAAGTTTATTACTCTATTTAAATTTGACTTTAAATATTAATCTATTTGCTTGTAATTTCTATTATAAATAAAGTACAATAAGCATACATAATATTTTATAATATTAGGTATAGAAGTTAATAAGTGATTTTGGACCACTTATTATGGAGATTTATGTAACAACTTAACATTGCTTATGTATTTATTTATTTATTTATTTTTGGATATTAGCACTTGTATTCGGAAAAATATAACATTAGCTCCACAACTTTTATTGTTTCAAAAATTAAGTTTTCTGAATTATAAATTTCAATAAAAGCTAGTTACTACTAATGGAAAAAAAAATATAATAGGGTATATGTATACTTTACTCATTTTAAAAGTTGAAGACTCGATAGAAATTTCAAAAACTGAAAAATCAAAGCTCCGGTTTTGTCCTTTTTCCTTCTCTATCATATACAATATTTTATACAAGAAAAGTACAGCTGAACTATCTACAATAACTCCAAGGGCCCTCTGAGCAAGTCATGTGAGGCTGCTTTTGACTTACCAAGCTCAGTTTTGCTGTCTTTTATGAATTCAATACTATTTATAATTCCTGTTTGTCCTGATTTACATGTTCTATGACAACAACTGAACCTACTATTGCACTCTCTTTTTAACTGAAACTGGCCCTAGCTAGTGCTAGTATTCCACCATGGGAGCCACAACCAAGGATTATAGAATCTCAGCTGCTGGACTTGTCTCGTCTTGTTGCTGCTCACCCAAGTACATTATTTCTTTCCCTGCCAATTTTCGCAGAGAAGATTAGAACTTTGGAAAGTTATGAAATTTTTCTATGGTCTCCTACAACAGTTATTTGAAAATTCAACTAATCTTTCCTATCTAAAATGAGCTCTAAACCTTCCACAATTAGGCCTTCTACTTCTATTACTTACCTAAGTTCATTTCCTACAATCTACCTAATCGAATCCATAAATTGGTTTTCATTTTAACCGTTAAAAGTTTGAATTCTTCTAATATTAACTTAAAAATATTTATTTCATTTTTAACAGAAATTATCTGATAATTTCTTAATGTTTTTATCTCCATCAATGTGTTGAATAGAGATAAATATATTTTTTAATATTTGAAGTTGAATTAAAAATAAAAAGTTATTACGTAAATTTATATTCCTTTCTTCCATGTTAAATTTGCCATGAAAGCCATATAATAATAAAAATATCATATAAATTATATTTTTTAAACTGAAATTAGATAAATTTCAATATAGACATTATAAAAAATAATGGAATTAAAAGAAACATCCTTCATTTAGGGAAAATATCTAATGTATTGACCTCTACAATTAAAAGTTTTCTTTATTTTTTTCCCTAAAACTCTAATAACCTGTTGTGCTAAGAATTTTCAAGTGGTTGAGTCACCTATAAAAAGGATAAAAATAGGCTATTGAGAGTGTCGAAAGTTACTCTAATATGGTCACTTTGATATTTAAGTCAATATAAGATTTTTAGAGTAATAAAATATGCAAAGTACATAAGAATCGAGAGAAATTAGGGGTCTTTTACCAAGTAGTCTCATCCTCTATTTATAAGGTTGAGATTGAGCTTCATATGACAAGTACATTTATATCCGAGATTTGTTCTAAATATCATGGAGGGCATATCTTTAACCAACTCATTTCCTTATTTATATAAAGTCATCCTTTCTTATCTAGTTCTAAGATGTGCATGGCCTATCCAAGTTGGAGCTTAGGCATGCAAGCTAAACTTGATACTCCTATTGTTGTAGCAATCTGCTAGAGGTCGAGCTCAAGCACAAAAAGCTCCAATAAGAGTCAAATTGGGCCTTGGAGGTTCATGTAAAAAAAAACTCCATCAACATAACCAAAGTGAAGCTCATGACATATGAATTTTTTTTACATTTTAAAAATTAGGTTAAGCCATGGAGAATGGAGATGATTTCCAATAAGTGTTAATTGTCACCTACTTGAATGATTTGCTGTTGTTTGTACCAATTTATTAATTTTTTAAAACTTTTGCATCAACCATTTTCTACTTGGTTGCTTTTTATGGAAATCTTTACGTACCAACAAGCAATTATCATATCAAACAAGCCCAATCTATAGTTGAAATTATGCAAATTAGTTAGGAGATTGAATTTGAACTTTACACTTGTATTTAAACACTCAAACTAAATCTAAGAAGATTAAAGTATTAAATTACCTTTTTTGATAAATAAAAATTAATTGACATTTTGCATGCACATCATGGGCGCATCTTATACTACTATTTCCCTTAGAGAGCCACACGGTTGTACATAAATTTTTGCCACGATTTATTTTTTAAAACTTTTTTTTTTCTATTTCATGGCATATAAACAATAACACTTCAACTAATTGGTGATCTTGTTATTCAAATTCACAATATATTCATTATCAATGTTTAATGAATGCCATTGTATGTATTTAGTGGGAACTCTTAATTAATACTAATTTTCTTTTTTAATTATGTTTCCATCTTAAGAATTTTTTTATGTATATATATATATATGTATGTGTATATGTATATATGTGTATGTGCGTGCAAACGAGCACTAAGTGGTTTGATTGATTTAGTTTGTACAGCTGATATTGATGATGACTAAAGCATCAAAAATTTATTTGAGTACATGCAATGTGAGTATGTTATTAGGTAAAAAGTATTAATATCATTATCATTATTGCTATTATTGTGTGTAGATATTATTTTATTGTTGCGCTTGTTCTAACTATTATAAGGGTATAGTGAGACTACGTTTTAAGATGTTCTATAGTTATTTTTATTAGTGATATTATTACATTTATTATTATTATTTTATTACGGCAGCGTTGCCGTCTTTAGAAAAAAGCGGTCAAGATAAACCTATATTTATTCATGGAAATTTAGAAATAAGTTTTGCTATTGGGTTAAGATTCTTTTGGTGATTTATTAGATTTGCAGACATGATAGATGCTTTGGCCAACTAGGAGGATGCTATGGACAGTTAAGCTTGTTTTTGAGATTTATGTTTTGCTTATTCTATCTTCTTACTTAATTTGTTTTGATTTCTTATTTTGTTATCTTTTTATAGTTGGTAAGGGTTATTTATAACTATTATATATTTATTATTTCTTAATTATTAATTTCCTGTTTTGTTATTTCTTGGTCAACAATACTATGGTGCAAATTTATAACTTTGTATTTATTACGTGACATTTATGGCTATGTGTCTCATTTATTATCATTATTTATAACTATTCTTATTTCATGTTTCTTATTTTTTTATTTATTAATTTTTTGTTTTACTATTTATTAGTCGACTAAGGTTTTATACATATTTACGGTTTTGCATTTCTACTTAAAATTTACAACTTTATAATTCATTTAATATCAACTATATCACCATGCCTTATGGAGATAAAAGAGTTTAATACTGCTGATATTTTGTTCTACCCACAGATGTATAAATCTATTTATTACTTTCTAGGTGTTTTACTCCTATTTCTTATTCTCTTAAGAAAATTAGGCTCCATAGGTTTTCTATTTTCTCCAAAATAAATAGATGAATAACCCCAAAAATAAATAATAATGCCAAATAAAATAATTGGATGTAATTGCCATATAAGAACATGAATTTGCTTATAAGATCGTACTTAGCCCATATTCTATCCACACTCAATATCTCACAATTCTATAGATCATTTTCCTAATTTACTTATGGATGATTAACCAATAGTCTAATCCCACTTCAAATGTAATGTCCCAAAACCAAAGGATATGAAAAGCAATACCTAAAAAGCTCCTTTAAGCAAAGTTTGAAGTGAAGTTAACAGTGCATACTCATACCGCAACATAAGTTTACTAAGGTTCTAAACAATTAATTAAACAATTAATAATCCATAATTTATAATAATTTAGCAATTACTATACTATCTCTCATTAGATACTTTTATTGTTAATACTTTACAACACCAAAACATTTATGTAATTTGAAACACTAGTGTTAAACTCAATCACATACTCTAAAGTCATTATTTATTATAATGTTTTAACTTCTCTAGTACTTAACTAAAAAATTATTTCCATAAAGGGGTAAACTAATATCCAATTCACAATCATGCAAGTATACACACATATCATGCAATCAATATTACACAAGTACAACCTATGATAATGCAACAACAATAATTTATAAATCTTTCAATTAGATGGCACAAACAGCACATCCTTAAACATCTCTAAACTTGAAGTAATTCATAAGTTTTACCATAAATATATAAGCATTCATGACCTTAACTCTTGAATAATTGTATACAATAATCATAATTAATATTTAAACTTGATAAACTATTTGATTAAATAATATTATAACTTAAATAATTAATTAAAAGAATCACAACCTTTCATTGAAATTCTTTTCATTAGATTCCTTTTCATAGTAATAGCATGACCCTTTTTCTCATGAATTCTTTATATAACTTCAATCACACAATCAAGTGACCACATCTTTAATCTTATAGTATTTCCAATCCTTCAAACTCTAAAAAGATTTAATCTAATAGCATCTTAAATTACACATAATCACTTCCTATAGCAACAATGAACCAAGGATACATAAATTATGGAATCAACTTGGTTCCCTTCTCATTAGATCTAACAATTTAACTCGATTCCTTTAATTAATTTAATCACATAACATAAACAAACCCTCCTTCAGCAACTTTCAAAGTTGAAAACTTAATTTTTTCCGAAGTTCTTCTCACCATACAACAAATATTACAACCTACTTGCTATGATCTCCATATTCATAAACATATAACTATTATATTGATAACTCAACTCAACACAATTCAATCGCAACACCACCCTTTGTGCCAAACGTAATGATAATGCCTTCAATCGGTTCGATGCTTAAGAGCATATGTATTAATTAAGGTTTATTCTCATAAGACAAAGAAATTAGGGGTTTAATCAATTACAAATTTAGAGATTTTTTTTCTTGTAATCTCAATAGCTCTCTTGAGCTTAATCGTTTCTTGATCAAGAATCTTCGAGCACACGAGATTTGTAGATTAGATTCCTTTAAAGCTTGACTTTGGTAGTGGAAACGAGTGAGAGAGAACCTTACCTTTCTCCTTTATCACACCAACTATGGAGGGAGCTAGAATTTTCGTTTTGTTTATATGTTTCGCAGGGGGGGAAGAAGTACACCATAGTTATAAATCCACATATCAATCAGCAAACAAAATAAATTATGGATTCTAGCAACCATAATATAATTAAACCTTTTCAACGAGGAATGTATGATTCCCTGCCTTTCCTATTGCCACGCCTTCTACGCCAAATTCGCAATGGCATCAATGGCTGCGACAAAAGTTAGTGGTGTAGACACGCCCTTGAAAATGGGGATCTAATAAACTAAATTATCAGCTAGGAGAACTAGACCTACCCATTTATCATGTTATTGTTTCACCGGCATAAGAAAAGGTGGTCCCCTTCCATTTACAGAAGTAGGATGAATAAACTTAAGTTGTTCTTGTTCCCAAACTTCTTAACCTATATTATTATGGAAAAGTTTGAGATTTTCTTGGATTTGAATTCTTTCTATATACCCTTTTTTTATTTTTCTAAATTTATTTTTTAAAATATTATTACGCTTAATTAGTATTTGAAATCATAAGAAAGTAAATGATGTTTGAAATCACATGAAAGTAAATGATGTAATAATGATGTTATAAAGTTATTCAAATTTTAAAATAATATAAACCCGAAATGAATCTCTATATTTTTGCTTTCTTTCAACTTTTTTTTTTTAAATTTAAAAATCAATATTTGAGATTATCTTAATTTTCAAAATACTTCATAATATCGTCATAATATTATCTTCTTTATTGCAATATCAATTATTGATTGTACATTAAAATATCTTTAAAAGGTAAATTTAGAAAAAAATTAGGAAAGTAACTTTAAAGAATTTAAATCTAATCTCAACCATTGATTCATAAATTAAGATGATAAAATTTGAAGGGACTTATTTGCCCTTTTGTTTTTACTATTTAAAATTTTATATATTCCTAAGGAAAGTTGACAAAATGGTTGATCACTCATTATTCAATTGAAAACTTTATCGCCGCTTAAATCATGGGGCTCCAATCAAATATGTGTTTGAATAATATTGAATATTGATGTAATCTTTAGCTGCCTCGGTGCCACAAATTAAGAAGTTATTAAGAGGGTTTTGCTAATATGGGAGGCCGCCTGGTGTATCAGGTCGATTCTACACAGCCTGTCGCTCGGGAGAGATGGTAGCGCCATGAATATGGGTAAGAGTTGTGGCGTACAATATGTATAGAGATGGAGGAATGAGTAGAAAAAAGAAGAAGAAAGAAATGGAGGGGAATAAGCGAAATTATTGTATGTGATTGTTTAAAGTAAAGATTGGAAATTATTATATTTAATTGTTTAAACAGGAGATTGAAAATAGAAGGAAAGCTATGGAAGCATGTTCCTTTCTCAGTTTAAAAGGTATCTCGCTATAGGTGGAAAGAAGTGGTAAGAATAGATTTTGTGGTTTATCATTAAAATAAGTTGTAAAAAGATATAATAATGGAGATTTTAACAAATAAATTCTTAAAAAAAAAAAGAAAAAAAAATGATAGTGTGAAATTAATTAATGAATTATCTAATAACTTATATTGAAAATTTCTTTTTAAGACACTAGTAACTTATCTCAACATCAACCCTTAATTTTACCTCCATTTCTTATTTGTCATGTCAACCAAAAAGAAAATTTCCCTCCATTTTCTTCAATTTATTTATCATATATCAAAACAATAACCGACAACTACATTTCTTTTCCTTTATTTCCATTTCCACCTATTAGCACTTATTTCCACATTTGTCTTAAGTGATCTTAATTATGTATAATTAAAATCATGCATTTTCACATTTATTCAAATAAATTCTTAAACTTTTCATTTTAATTAATATAAAAAAATTTGATAATAATATCGTTAAGCAAGCTCCAATCATGCTTTTATACTCTCCTAAAAAGTTTATAAACTCATGTCATGTTTACTTGAAGTAAATAGTTATCATTTTTCTATTTCGTTCTTTGTGAAATAGTTATTACAAGATTCACTAGCATTTGAAATACATATTAGTTACACCATGATGAATCCTTATTACTAAAAATGTTGAATAGGAATTCGTAGTCACATTATGTGAATGACTATTACATAGCTATTCTCTACATGTGTAATATAAGTTAGGCCTTCTTAGTTATGACTTTTGAGATTAATTGAGTAAATGATAATATAATTTTTATATTAATATCATATTTTGTATTTCATATATTATTAAAAATAATTTAATCACTTTTATTATATTGTGTTATATATTGTTAATATTTTTTTATATTCACATAAATATATATGTAACTATAAAATAAATGTTTTAATCAATATAAGTTTGTATTATTATTATCATTTATACCTATTGTCATATATAATCATTCATATAATATTGTTTATATTTATTAATTGCAATTTAGTTATAATATAATATAACTTTTTATCATATCATTACAATTTATTTATATAATATTATAATATTTGATTGTATATCTATTACATAATACTGATAATTTTAACTTAAATTTATTCATTAGGTTATTATTATTATTATTATTACTGCTACTACTACGACTATTATTATACTGCTATGGAGGTTATAGGTTTGGTGCAATGATAGCAATAGGGAAGAGCTATGTAATAGTCATTTGATGTAATGTGACTGAATTCCTATTCAACATTTTTAGTAATAAGGATTCACCGTGGTATAACTATTACATATTCCAAATGCAAGTGAATCTTGTAATAACTATTTCACAAAGAACAAGACAAAAAAATGATAGCTATTTACTTCAAGTGAACAAGGCATGAGTCTATAAACTTTTAAGAGAGCATAAACGCATGATTGGAGCTTACTTAACATATTATTACCAAAAGTTTTTACATTAAACTTCAAAAATTATATTTACATTTCTTTTCTTTTATTAGATGAAATAGGTTAAACCTGAAATGTGTATATAAATCAATTTTAGAAGATATGATATGAAAGCAACATTACATTATTTCCGCGTAATTACACTAAATTTTCAGTTTTATTCTTCTTGTTGTGAAATGTTTATATAAAGCAAAGCATTTTATTGGCTAGTAGATATACGTCTATCTTTTTTTTTTTCTTTTAATCTTAAGAAGTTTCAATCTTAGGAATGAAAATTTTTACCAACCATTAGAAAATAAAATGGTAATAATCAAATTGAAAAGCAAAGCACACATTAAATGTACAAATAAGTTAATCTACCATATATATAGGTTAAAATACATTTTAGTAGGTTAACCCATATCACCTACTAAAATGTATAGATGGGTTAAATAGTTGGGTTTGCTTGTTTAACTCATCAAAACATATAATAGGTTAAATGGGCCTAATTAGTAGGTTAGCTCATTTAACTTATAGGCCGAAATGGGTTGGGTTAGGATTAACATATTTTAGCCCATTTTGTATACAGGTCATAATGAGTTGACTTGTTTAACTTGCGAGCTAAAATGGGTCAAGTTGGGTTGGTCGATTTAACCCACTTATACATCTCTTATCAAAGCTATACTCCATGGAATTGTCAAGAAGATCCTCAAAGTAGCCATCTTCACTTGAAAAAGAAAAGAAGCTATAGAAGCCTAGTACACGATAACATACCTACAAGTAGATGTCATACAAACCTAATTTTAATGCAGCAAATAGCAATTTAATTGATAATAACAATTAATGAATTAAACATTCAGTACATGAGTGCTCATGACTCTGAAAACACGAGAAGGAATTTGAGGTTCAATCCCACCGCAATGATCATCGGGAGATAATGGAAGTAGTCGGACTTCACATCGTTACACAAACTTCAAACTGATAAAATAATGTTATCTAGGTTTCATCACTGTTATGCAATCTCCATTGATCATAGTCTAATTATATCTTATCGCCCGTTGCATCCTATAAACCTTGAGTAATTCTTGGTATAACTTTTTTCCACTTACAATGTCTATCATTTGACGTGATTCCACCTATGAGCTACTTGTTGAGCCATCCTCTATGGTTTAAGCGCTAGTTGAAACTACAATTGCAATCATAGTTCCAAACCAAGGCATCACTTGCTAGCTTAAGTGACTAAGTACAAGTAGCAAATAGATACTTAATAGAGTTTAATTATTAGTCAAGTGTATTTATCCTAGTACGCAACACACAGATATTATGTACCTAAAAGGTCGAAGGCATTTCAAAACTGAAGCCGATTCCCAACTATCATGAAGTTTCGATTTTTTATGTAATTAAAAGAGGGAATTATAAGTTAATAAATTTGTATTAAACAATCAATCATTATTAAATTTCTAAGCTTGTTCTATTATTAGCTAAGATCTATACTAATTATATGCCCAATAAGGGTATAATGGTCAATTAGCTTTTGGTTATATTTCGCCTATACAATTATTTAAGGTTTATTAATTAGACCTATTCATGCTATTTGTGAAGAGTTAGTTCAATTATCTAATTGGGTTCTACTTAACTTTTTGTAGCTAAGCTTATTAGGCTTTAGCCCGTTCTAATTCTAAATCTTGTACTATTTTCTAAGTCATTTATCCATATATCTTACTAAGGCTTAATTAAGGAATTGAGCCCTAGAGGAAAGTGGGTCTAAATAATTTAGACTTAGGCCCACTTAGCTTAATTAAGTCAATTATCGTATTAATTAAAGTAATCTATTTAATTAATCACTCAATCACTTAATCCATTTAAATTGATCCAATTGGGCTTTGCATACTTTAATTTATTAACTTAGGCCCAATTCATTTTATCTAAGTGCACTTAACTCATTTAGGCTCATTATACCTTATTTTATATAACTTAAGCCTATTAAGGCCCAATAGAATCTAATAACTATTTCTTAAGCCCAATTACTTTATTATATTTTATCAAGTCCACTTAAGATGCTTAATTAGTCTTGTGTCTTATAATATGTAAAGCCCATTAAGGCGTTTTCATATCATTAAGATCCATTTAGGTTATGGGCCCTAAAGGGAAAATGGAACCAACCAATTTTGAGAATTTGAACCATTGAGCTTATTTGGATTAATTAAGTTTAATTATAATTTATTTACCAAATTAATCCTAAAATTAAGTTAATTAGGTCAATAAATTTAGTTTGAAGTTTTATGGAAGAAACTTTGTGAACTAACCATGGGGTGGCTATTGGGTCGGTTCTTAAGCTGAAATTAGGTGGATCGATTTGGGTTAGACTAACTTTGGCCCATCTCAATTAAAATATTAATTTATCCTATTATTTTATTTATTTTAATTATTAGCCATTTTCCATGTCATTTTTAAAGAAATTGAAATTTCACATTATAAACACCTTTCTACACACAAGACCTAGTTCTACAAGATCAAGCGCATTTTCTATCAAGTCTTGATTTAATTCTTAATGTTCTATTCAAGTTTCATATGATTTTAATTTAGAGAAATTGATGATAGATTTGAATTCTATGGCCAAAAATCTATTTGAAAACACACTTGGTTACAATCACATGGAAAAACACCTTTGTAATGAATTTGTGGGATTAAAATGCACTAAAGTGGATTTTTGGTCAAAAAATAACTTAAAAAACATTCGAACTTCATTGTTTTTCTCAAACCTTTAAAATCTTGCTATTTAGCCTCAAAATCACAATGATTTCACAGTCATCATGCATACTTCCCCAAGCAACTCAAATATATTAATTCTACAAATTAAACATCATTTATATTTCAAAATATGGAAATTTTTTGACAAGTAATAGAATTAAATCAATTTGTCAAGATTAGACCTAAAATCAACACTTCCATACAATCTAATCATGGTATGATCATTATATAATACCCTTATTATTATCTAAGCCCTAGTTTATTAAAAGGACATCAAACAAACATTAAAACACATCTCAAATGTAATTAATGTTGCTGGAATTTTCATAAATTTAGCATTTAAACATCCATTATTTACTCAAAACCCCTATTATACATCAATCATCATAGTTATCAATGTGTATGCATTGTTCAATGCCTAAATCACTATCTAACCTACAAATTAACATTTAAATCATCGTTTAAACATATTTTAACATCAAGATCACAAACCAAATCATGGAAATCATCAAGAACACATAATAAAGTGGCAACATGTAATGTTTAGGTCTCAATGTGCAAATTTGAAGTCCTAATTTCATTCCTATTTCATCAAATCTTTGTCTAACTCCTCAATAAACATATTCATTAACAAATCAACATTTGAATACAAAAAAAATCTACCCTATTCAAGCATCAAAAGTGGTGTCATAAAAGGGTCAAGAAGGAAAATATGTTCAAACTTCATTTGACACCTAGTTAGAAATTTTAATCACTTTAAATCAACATACAACATCCATTTAAGCAAAGTTTCTAATCTTACCTTTTGAAGAACTCAATAGCTTCTCCTTTCCTAACTTTGTTGTCACAACCAAGATCTAAATTAGGTCCCTACTTTACTTCCAAGAGTATTTCTAACATCAATAATCGATTTAAGGCTTAAAAAATGGATTAAAACCTAAAACGCCAACTAAAAGACTATAGAATCAAAAGGAACTTACACTTTAAGGGTTGACGGTTCATGACTAGCTTATTGTTTCCTCTCAAAGTCTCCTTTGGATCTTCAAATCCTAGCAAAACATTAAACCAACTTAGGTTAGAAGGGTCATTAAACTAATTGATTAGGTTTAAGCTTAAGGAATATGGCTTTAGAAAGGTTTTAGTGTTTAACCTTGGGACTTGAGAGTACTCTAGAAGAAGGAGAAGGTAAAGGAACGAGACACTAGTGGTAGGGAAAAAAAACAAAAAAGAGAGAGAAAAAAGAAAGGAATAATGAGGTGCAAAACCTTAGGTTGATTTGTGGGGACCACTTGGGTTGATGCCTTTTCCCTTTATCTTAACATGTGTCTCCTCATTTAGCTCATTTAGGGGTTTTTAATACTCCTAATTACCAAATTTTACCACAATTGAGTTTATTAATTATCCAATACTCTCAATAATTGTCTAAACCAATTATTGATATTCTCTAATGAAATCAAGTATAGGAGTATTTTAGTCATTTTTGAAAATTTTTGTCTTAAAACTTGGAATTTCCCTTGCAATTGAACTTTGAAATTTTATATTTTCCTTAAATCAAATTTCTATCATTTTAATACTCCTCATTGGGTAGGTTTTAAGTAAAAGGGTAAAAAGGTTATTTTGTGGTATTATGTCCTACCTTCTGAGTTACCCTTTGACCTAACCTTGAAAGCTCCAATTTAACTCAAGCTACTAAGTTACCTTCTAACTTAAGTTGGAATTCCCTTCTTATTTACATGACTTTGCTTGTGATTTAGGGTTTTTGATGAGGATCATCTAGCACCTAAGAAGATAAAACCAAGAACTCAAGATCCATTGCAAGGAATTGGAGGACCAATGATCCGAGCTAGAGCAAAGATGATGAATGATGCCCTACGAGGACTGGTTATGGACCTACAAGCCAAGAAATCTAATTACATGAAAGGAGAACCAACACCTATTAATGTAATTCATGTTTCCATGGAAGAAAAGCAATGATTTGAAGTTCTAGAATAAGAGATATTATATATTGAACCGAAATAGAGAAGGGAATTTGCGGGTTTGTTGTAATATTTTTTAATATTTGTTTTGGTTTGTAATTTATGTTATTTAGTTGCTTACTCGGTTACATGAGGATAAGGAAACAAATAGATTAGGCAACTTAAGTTTTCCATGTTGTATGAATACTATATATGTTGTGCAAAGGGGTTGGCCAAAAACAACTTTTGAGATATATGAAAAACACATCCTTTTCGTGAGTGAACGAAAAACCTATTTTTGTTCTTTTGCAAAAGAACTATTCTATAGAATTTTTAACCGAATTACTAGGAATACCTATTGATAACTTAGGTTACAGTCAACAGGTTTGATTGGGGTCTAGTTACGCATCGCTTATTTAAGATGATCTTCGGGGTAATTGAAACCAACGTGTATCGTTGGGGTTCTAGGTTTAATATATCTAGGGTTTTACGTATCATTTAGTATTAGAGCTTTAGCTTCTTGAATCAAGTAAATTATATCATTTTCTTTAATTTGTATGTTGTTCTTTTTCATACTTATCTGTTGTCTTTTCTATATTCGTCTATTGTTCTTTTCCATACTTTTTTGTTGTCTTTTCCATATTCGTCTGTTGTTCTTTTCCATATTCATAGTTAGAAATTTGTATAAAATAAATAAATTTCTGTTGTTCTTTTCTATACTCGTCTGTTGTCTTTTCCATATTTATATATAGAAGTCGTATAAAAAAAAATTCATTCTTATTTGATATTCACAATCCATTAGGGCCGACGGTATCTAAGCTTCACAATTGAACAATCAATTGTGTTCAATTCATAGTTCTTCTATAAAAAAAAAAAAATCCATTCGGTTGCAAAAAAAAAAAAGAATCAAGAATCGACATTAAAAAAAAAAATTAGAATTCGATCGTAAAAGAATTGCAATTGCCGAAATTACAAGGTAGCTTATTGATTCAATTTACTTTCCATATCAATTGTTTCCAATTCCTACCGTAACATATCCTTGATTGTCTATGTTTGGAATCCGAATTGTACACATCCCTTGAACAATCGGTTCCATAGTGATTTATTTCCTTTTGTGTAGAAGTAATCTTTGATTACATATCTATTTAGTGGTGAATTTTTTCCATATCAATTAGATTGTGTAGTTAGTATTCCTTCATTCACGTAACTTAGGCCGAGTAGTAATCATTAATGTTAACTTAGTAATTTGAGTTTAGGAGTTCCAATTTGAGTTCCTAGCAAAAGAATTACAAAAAGCGGGTTATGAGATCATATTTTGTGAGAGCTATACATGAGTGAAATTGTGAGCAATACATGAGTGGGTGTAAGGAACATGCTTAGATATTTCTTGTAATTGTGATTGTAACTTGCTACAAATTCTAGAATTATGTCGGGACATAATATTAATGGAGGAGAAAGTTGAGTGATGTTTGAGGAATTGATGAGAGAGATGAAGAGGATCTTAACGGGTGAACTAGAGCAGATCTACGAAAGGATGGATAGGATGGAAAGGAGTAGGGAACTGTCTAGTAGTACCACTATCAGGCGAGGAGTAGGTAGACAAAATAGGGGAGGCGTTAGGATAGATGAAGATGAGGAATCTGATTTTGGAGATTACCAACACGTGAGGAATATGGGAAGTATCTAGAGGCATGATAGTAATTTAGGGAGTATTAAGATGAAAATCCCAACCTTTTAAGGAAAGAATAATCTAGAGCTGTATTTAGAGTGGGAGAGAAAAATGGATCATGTGTTTGAATTTCACAACTACACTGAGGAGAAAAAGATAAAATTAGCTACAATAGAGTTTTTAGATTTCGCCAGTGTATGGTGGGATCAGTTGGTACGTAATAGGCGCAGGTATGGAGAGCGACCTATTAACACTTGGGAGGAGATGAAAACTATAATGTAGAAGTATTTTATTCCTAGTCACTACCATAGGGACTTACTTAAGAAAGTCCAAGGGTTGACTCAGGGGAATAATAGTGTAGAGGATTATTACAAAGAGTTAGAGATAGCCATGATTAGGGCGAGAATTGAGGAGGATGATGAGGCTACTATGGCTACATTCATCAACGGGTTGAATAGAAAGATAGCTGATGTAGTAGATCTTCACCATTACTTAGATATGGAAGAGTTGCTACATAGAGTTATTAAAGTAGAGTGACAGTTAAAATACAGAAGTGAGCAGAGGACTAGCTCGACTTCCAAAGCTCTATGGAAGTCCATGTATAAGAAAAACTCCATCGATTCAAAGTCTTAGGAGGACATGAGGGCTAAAAATCTAATTGTTGCACCTAAGGTAGCGTTTGGTTGCCACAAATATGTGGTATTGGATAGGACAAATTTTTTTATCCTACGTTTGGTTGCCATTCATGAAAAAAGTATTGGACAAAAATTCAATGTGGTACTGGACAAAATGGTAAATTTTTGCACCACATGTAATTAGGTACAAAAAATTTGGTACTCGATAAAAATTCATTTTTTTCGAAATCTCCAACTTACCCTTCATATTTTTCTCTTTACAAACAAACCCTACCTCCCCAAACCCTTTTCATTCGAACCCATCCGCGCCGCACTAGCTTGCCCTTCAAGTGCAGTAGGAAAGCCCATCGACGTCGCTCCAACAATGGGATTTATTGTGCAATCGACCGCTATTCAAGCGTCGCTGTTCTCACGCCAGAAGTTGCCGTTAAGTTCGTATCCTTCCGTTCTTTCCCACATTCTTGCTTGCTTTTCTATGTTCCCCGCATGCTTTACTTGTGGTTGTTGCCGTTCGTTTAGGTTTCCCTCGCTTGCTTTTCTATCTTCGTCGCATGCTCTCCGTCTGGTTGTTGCCGTGCATTTAGATGTCTGTTGAAATGGGACGGTGGTGGTGGATCAATTTTTCATGTATAAATAGATCATCATGTGTCCCAACTTGATTCCAAAATCACGTTTTGATTTCCAGTACGATAAGAACAAAGAAAATTACATAGCATGAGAAAAATAATATAACATAAGTTTTTTTTTTAAACCATGTTTATTGCTAATTTCAAGTCAAGATTCTTTTATGTTGTATATTATTTATCATGTATATATACTATATCAGAACATCATTTTTAAGATAAAAGAAAAGTAAGTAATGTGTTATTTTATTAAATATAACATAAATTATTGTAATTTATAATATGAAGTATTAAATTTTTTCAATCAATGGATTTACATGAATTATTTTATATAATTTATAATCTCTTCAAATTGTATTTTCTTATAATAATATCAAATATGTATAAATAACCATGATATAATTAAAAGGGTATAATTGTCAAATCTACTATGTTCAATCCAGTACTTTGTAATTCCAAACACTGGACAGTACAAAAATCTTTGTCCAGTACTAAACAAACCAAACGTGGTACAATTTTTTTTTTTTGTCGAGTCCTTTTTATTTTGTACTGTTCAATACTCCTTGTCATGTCTAATACCAGTAACCAAACGCTACCTAAGGGAAAGACTGACACTAAAACCCCTTCCAAGACTAGAGATATTAAGTGATTTAAACGTGGTACAATTTTTTTTTTTGTCTAGTCCTTTTTATTTTGTACTGTCTAGTACTCCTTATCCTATCTAATACCAGTAACCAAATGCTACCTAAGGGAAAGACTGACACTAAAACCCCTTCTAGGACTAAAGATATTAAGTGATTTAAGTGTCAGGGATTTGAGCACATTGCATCCCAATGTCCAAATCAGAGAGCTATGATTATTAGTGATAGTGGGGATGTAGAGAGTATGAGCTCTAAGGAGGAGGAGGAGTTACCATCGCAGGAGTATGATGATGTTGACTTAGAGAGACCTGTAAGTGGTGAGTTGTATGTCACGAGGAGAATACTTAGTGTACAACTCCAGGAGGATGGTGAGGGGATCCAACGTGAACATATTTTTCATACACAATGTTATGTGTAGGGTAGAGTCTATAGCTTGATAATCGATAGTGGCAACTGCACTAATGTTGCTAGCACTTTGTTAGTAGAAAAGATGCAGTTGAAAGCAGTGAAGCATCCTAGACCATATCGATTGCAGTGGTTGATTGATTATGGGGAGGTTAAGGTGACCAAGCAAGTACTTATAGCCTACTCTATAGGGAGCTACAAGGATGAGGTTGTGCGTGATGTGGTACCTATGTAGGCTAGCCACATATTGTTAAAGCGACCATGGCAATTTGAAAGGAAGGTTCTGTACGATGGGTACAAGAACCAATATTCTTTTGTTTTAAACAAAAGGAAGGTGGTTCTAACTCCACAGAAACCATGGGAAGCTTGCGAGGACCAAGTGAAAATTGCCAAAGAAGTTAGAGCGAAACACGAGAGCGTGCGAGAGAAGGGAGAGAAAAAAGAAAAGAGTGAGTGACAAACACTGGTGAGCCATGAGAGAAGAGAGTCTGAAACACTGAGAGGAGAGAAAATTGTAAGAAAAAGTGAGTATAAGAGTGCAAAGTTGGCGCGGAAACAACTACTTGTACTTATGTACAAGGATGTTTATTTTACTTATATTGACACTAACCTTTTGTTACCTAGTATGGTGTTTTCTTTTGGCTTTGTTACAGGAACGGATGAGCTAGCCACGGATGAGAAGAAATTGGATGCGATCCGGAAGTGGCCAATACCAAAGGGACATGTCAAGACTGTATTTCATCTAGGAGAAAAGGTTTGGGTGCATTTGAGAAAAGAAAGATTTGCACTGCAGCGAAAGCCTAAATTACATCCTAAAGGAGAGGGACTTTTCCAAGTCTTAGAGCGCATCAATTACAATACCTACAAGATTGATTTATTGAGTCACTATAGTAATGTAAATGCAATTGTAATGTTTCTAATCTTACTTTTTATAATGAAGGTGATTCAATGACGAATCTTTTCGAGGAAGGAGGGAATGATGAAGATCATCTAGCACCTAAGAAGTTAGAACCAAGAACTCAAGATCTATTGCAAGGAATCAGAGGACCAATGACCCGAGCTAGAGCAAAGAGGATGAATGATGCCCTACAAGGACTGGTTATAGACCTACAAGCCAAGGAATCAAATTACATGAAAGGAGAACTAACACCTATTAATGTAATTCACGTTTCCATGGAAGAAAAGCAATGATTTGAAGTTCTAGAATAAGAAATATTATATATTGGACCGAAATAGGAAAGGAAATTTGCGGTTTTGTTGTAATATTTTTTAGTATTTGTTTTGGTTTGTAATTTATGTTATTTAGTTTCCTACTTTGTTACATGAGAATAAGGAAACAAATAGATTAGGCAACTTAGGTTTTCCATGTTGTATGAGTACTATATATGCCGTGCAAGTGGGCTGGCCAAAAACAACTTTTGAGATATATGAAAAACGCATCCTTTTCGTAAGTGAACAAAAAACCTCTTTTTGTTCTTTTGCAAAAGAACTTTTCCATAAAATTCTTAACCGAATTATTAGGAATACCTATTGATAACTTAGGTTACAATCAACAGGTTTGATTAGGGTCTAGTTATGCATCGCTTATTTAAGACGATCCTCGAGGTAATTGAAACTAACTAGCATCGTCGGGGTTTTAGGTTTAATATACCTACGGTTTCACGCATCAGTTTTTCATCCTCTCCCCTGAAAATAAATTTCTTCCTTGAAATTTATTTGGTGTCTTGAAGAGTTCTAGATACTTTGTCCTTATTGCGTCTTCCAACTCTTAAGTGACTTCACATTCTATCTATCCACTCCATTGCATATAAACATAATTGATAAGTTTATTCCTTAACACCTTTCCTACCCATCTATGATTCTGATTGGATGTTGAACAAAAGTTAAATTTGGCTGAATTCCTAACTTATTAGTCTTTACAGCTATATCTCGGTCAGATATGCACTTCGTTAAGAGTGATACATGGAAGACATCTTGAATGCTTGCCAAACTTTGAGGTAAAGCTAACTTGTATGCCATAAGTCCCATTTTCTCCAAGATCTCATAAGGACTAATATATTTGAGTAGCCTACATGTTCTCCTTAATCACTTGCACCTTTTCTATAACTTGCTGGACCAAATTGAGTCCCAAGAGAGCCCTCTCTCTAACTTCATCCTAATGAATCGGTGATTGACATTTTTTCCTATATAAAGTCTCATAGGTTCCATTTGGATAGTAGCTAAATAATTGTTATTGCAAGAAAATTTTGTGAGGGGCAAATAGTTATCCTATCTTCCATCAAATCTAAGGCACGAGCCCTCAACATGTCCTCTAAAATTTGTATCATCCTCTTTGACTATCCATCTGTTTGAGGGTGAATAGTTATGTTAAAATTTAATTTAGTGCTCAATGCTTGATACAAGCTCCTCCAAAATCTACTAATAAAGTGGAGGTCTCTATTGACAATCAACACCGGTACTCCATGAAGTCTAATGATTTCTCTTATATAAATTTGTGACATCTTCCTTATAGAACTTCCAACATGTAAAGGCATGAAATGGGCTGATTTTGTCAATCTGTCAACAATCACCTAAACCATGTCATGTCCTGACTATGTCTTAGGTAATGTTGTCTCAAAATCTATGGTAATGCTCTCTTGTTTCCACTTTGGAATTGACAAGGGTTGTAATTAACTTACTGGCCTTTGATGCTAAATCTAAATTTGTTGGTAGGTTAAGCACTTAGACACAAATTCAATAATCTTCTCTTTCATATTGTTCCACCAGAAATGCTTCTTCAAATCCATATACATTTGTGTGCTACCAAGGTGAATTGAGTAAGCTGAAGAATGAGCTTCTTTCAAATTCTCTTTCTTTATCTCACGATCATTTGGTTCCTAAAGTTGTGTCTCATATCTAATGATGCTATCATCATCCACTTTAAGCTTGGGTCTCCTTCCCATAGGCATTGTGTTTAGAAGGTCCTTCATCTCAAGATTCTTAACTTATGCTTGTTTTACCTTATAAATCAAGGTAGGATATATCTTTAAACTATAAAATATCACTTTTACTTTTTCAACAGTGACCTCAATTTCTAACTTTCTCAAATCCTCTTAAATTTCCTTTTGACTTGTGAGAAATGTAACCATATTCAACTATCTTTTCCTACAGAGAGCATAAGCTACTCATTAGCTTTTCCTAGGTGGTACAAAATTTCTATGTTGTAATCCTTAATCAATTCAAGCCATCTTATTTATACAAAATTTTAAACTCTTGTGATTTCTATAAGTCTTGCATTTCTTACCATAAAGATAGTGTCTCCATGATTCAAGTGCCAAAACAACTGCAACCAACTTTAAGTCATGCACTAGATAATTTTTCTCATAAGGTTTTAATGGTTGAGAGGCATATGCAATCACCTCACCATCTTACATCAAAACACATCCAAGACCCTGGATTTAAGCATCACTATAAATTGTAAATTCCTTTCTACTGACTGGCAAAGCCAAAACTGGCACTAAAACTCGCCTCTTCTCTAACTCTTAAAGGCTCTATTCACACTTGTCATTTCATTTAAACTTCATATTCTTCTAGGTAAGGTAACTCATAGGTGTTGCTAGCCTTGAAAGCCCTTCTACAAATTGACGGTAATAGCTAGCTAAACTTAGAAAACTGCATATTTTAGTAGTGTTTCTAGGTCTTTGCTATTTTGTAATTGCTTTCACTTTCTTTGGATCAATAGATACCCCCTCTTTAGTTATTATGTCCTAAAAATGCCACCTCTTCTAAGCCAACTTTGCACTTGCTAAACTTAGCATAAAAATTTTGATCCCTCAATCTTTGTAGAACCAAGCGTAAGTATTGCTTATGCTCCTTATGACTACTAGAATATACCAAAATATCATCAATAAACACAATCACAAACTTATCCAAATAATCTTGGAATACTAATTCGTGAGATCTATAAAGGCTGCTAGTGCATTTGTAAGAATAAAAGGCATCACAAGATACTCGTAATGTCCATACCTATTAATCACATAGAATTTCTTAAGCAACTTCACATTTAAGCCTTTAAAAGTGATTTAAAACTCATACTTGGTACAAAAAGTAGTTTTAGGTATGTCTTATGGCTTAATCTTCAATTGTGGTATTTGGATCTCAAGTTGATCTTGCAAAACACCGCTACACCATGCAGTTGATCAAAGTTCAAACAAGTCATCTATCCATGGCAAAAGATATTTGTTCTTGATGGGCACTTGGTTCAAGCCTTGATAATCAATGCACAACTCATACCTTCATCTTTTTTCTTCACAAAGAGTACCAGAGCAACCCAAGGCAATAATACACTTAGGTAGATAAAGCCCTTACTCAACAAATCTTGAATTTGTTCCTTAAATTTCTTTAATGTGTCAAGTGCCAAACAATAAGGAGCTTTTGATATCGATACAGTGCCTGGCACAACTTCTATGCTAAAATCGACCTCTCGATTAGGGGGTAAACTGGATAGCTCATCAAAGAATACATCTCTAAATTCTTTCACTATTGAAACATCATTATACTCATTTCTGATTCTTTGCAAACCACTAAATATGTTATACTACACTTTCCTGATAACTCCTCTATAGGTATGTCACGCAATTGATGCACCTCTAATTGAAAGCTAAACTCCTCATCTCCACATCCAAATCTCAAAATTGCGTTTCAACAATCGACAATCATAGGGTATCGAATCAACCAATTCATTCCCAACATTTCATCAAAATTGGCCATACTCAATATAATCAAATCAATATGCATATGTTTATTATAAAAAAAGTATATCAACATTTCTACAAATTCCATTCATCCAACACCCAAAAGAGAACTTACACACAATTGAACAGTTAAGACATTAATAAATAATCCATAAGTAGTCACAAAATCCTTAGACACACACGAATGAGTAGCTCTAGTATCAATCATCACATATGTACATCGAGTGAAGATTTGAAGCATGCCTACAAGTGTGTCAACTTCAGCAATATATTTATGTTGTAGTGCAAAAATAGTAGCACTAATCTTCCCTTTCTCAACTAGCTTTACTCCATTTCCTTTTTGCTTCTCCTTGCAATCCATAGTCTTAGGTTCCTTTTGCCTGCAAATAAAGCAAAACACTGGCTTCAAAGTGGGATTTAGGCACTCATAGCTTTGATGGCCCTCTTTAACACAAGCAAAACAAGCTTTAGTTATCTACTTACAATCACTAATCTTATGTGCTTTGTAGCATCTAGGGCATCTTTGATCAATCCTAAAAAGAGTAGGCTTCACCATTTAAGGCGGTCGGGCCTTCTTAACCATCAACATACATTTCTTACTCACATGACCTCTAGAGAACTTAACACAAGAAGAACTCACTTCTAATATAGGCCCCTTTCCTTGCCTTAGGGCCCTTGTCATTCACTTTGATGTTCCATTTGCCTTGCTCTAATAGCTTCACCTTGTTCACTACGACATAACAAGTCTTTAACTTAAAACCCTTAACCTCATGTTACAATCTCGGCTCCAATCCATTAACAAACTTTAGTACCTTTAACCTCTCATCATTTTGTATACTTCAAGCATAAACTTTAGCAAACAATTTAATTCAGCTTCATATTCTTCCATGGTATGAGATCCTTGCTTTAAATCCAAAAAGGCTATTGCCATCTTTTCTCTCAAACTCTTAAGATAAAACTGATCAAAGAAAGCCACCCTGAATCTTTCCCATGTGATCTCTCTAACAATCAGTCCACTAGTTGTCTCCCATCAATTTGATGCATATACCTTCAGCATAAATATTACACAATCAAGTCTCCTAGTCATAGGTATCCTATAAGTAACAAAGGTCTCCTATAGCTCCTCTATCTAACTCTTAACAACCCGGGGATCTAGTGTCTCAACAATAATAGGTGTCACTAACTTCACAAAACCATGCAACTTGACTACACCACCATGTTTCTTGCCAGCATGCATGCTACTCAAATATCATCTATTATTTCTATAACATTTGTTGGTGTTGCTACATTTCTACTAGTGCATCATGCCCATCACATCCTACACCAAATTCACAAGTTAAGTAGTATAAATCTATAACATTGGAAGCGCTAGAGGCGGAGGAGGTGGATTACCCTCAATTGGAGGGTCATAGGGGAGTGTAGGATATCTAGGATTATGTTTACTTATCTATAAAGAGGAATGCAACATATAAGCAATTAATGCATAAATATGACAATCAAGCACTTTCATGCACATTTAAGTTTATTTATTATGAGAAAATGTAAATAACCTCCTTAAACTTTGAATTAGGTGTGGATATACCTTTTAAACTTTCAAATATTGCAAATAACTCCTAAAAATTATAATTAACCCTCAAAACTTTAATCTTGGTGTTGAAATACTCTCTTGAACTTGTAAAAATATGCTTTAATACCCTTTAAACTTTGTATTCAATGTGCTTTTTTAAACTAAAAAAGTGAATCCTTTACATTATTAGTTTATCAAAGTTTAAAGATGTTCTTTACTACATTTGAAAGTTTAGGAAGTATATTCACATATAGGTTAAAGTTTATGGGATTTATTTGCAATTTCCCCCATTTATTATTAAGACATCCTACTTATGTGTTGGTTACACTATGTTTAGTTATTTCAATTCTATGGTGACATTCTAATTCCATCGTGTAATTAAGTCAATTTCATTCCTTAGTATAACTACCTATTTGACCTGCAAAAAATTTGAGTTGTGTCACACCATCTATATAAATATAAATATTTATCATGATGCAATTTCTTTGGGGTCATAGTCTAATTTAATCGTTTGAATTTAACTAATTCCCTTACTAGAAAATCTCATCATGTTATAAATTTTCAAATCGCAATACATCGCATAATCATATCACACATGACACCTATACATTAATCATGTTTCATTTTCATACTAGGTGCATTTATCATAGAATTTAAGTTAAATTCACATTAAGTCCTTAACATGCATAATTCATCCATTTCCATAATAATCAAGTTTAAATCAATTTATGAGTAACAAATAAAGTAACATAAGCATTTTAAACCAAGTAATTCATTCATATCCTAAGACAGTTGTCAAGTAATCTATATTAAATTCATATCTTAAGGCAATCAAATCCTTGTCAAATTCTTTACCAAATTTCCAATTTTTTATCTTACTTAATCAAATCCAATTGCAAGAAGGTGAGAATCTTTGAATATTGCATTCACATGGTTCCTACTCTTATATATACCATCCTAAAAGCACATCCTACACTAATTTAGAAACTTATACTCTGATACCACCTAAACTGTCACACTCCTAATTTTCTATGGTAACGACAATTCACCACATTACTTACTTAAGTAAAATACGTAAGACTCTTAATTACTAAGTAGGTTTTTAAACTAATTTTAAGACCTAAAAATAATTTAATTAATTTATAAAAACATTTAATTGTCATCTTGGTTGGATTGGTTAGAATTTTAGAAGGTGAGTTTAATCTAAAAGTCCATCTTAACATAAAAGTCCTAGGGCTTATTGGGCTCGATAAAAATCCATACAATCCATAAGTGAAAAGTCCATAGAGCCATAGATGGCTCTCAAAACAAAATTCTATATATAGTATGATAAATAAAACTGGAGAAAGAGGATGGCGACTCTAATTATCCCTATTTGCTTTGTCACTCTCATATGCCCATAATTCCTCCTCGAAGCCATACCCTCGTAAAGGGGATCCTAAAAAATAGTCATCTTCACTTGAAAAAGAAAAAAAGGAGTTACGTTAACCCAATACATAATAACACACCCACAAGCAGATGTTACAAAGGCCTAGTTCTAATGCAATAAGTAGCAATTTAATTGATAATAACAATTAATAAAAATATCTAGTACAAAAGTACTCATGACTCCAGAAATACAATGGGGAGCCTAGGGTTTGATACCACCATAGTAGTCATCAAGGAACGATGGAAGTAGCTATACTTCACATCAGTGCTCAAACATCAAACTGATAAAATATTGTTGTCTAGGTTTCATCACCATTATGCAATCTTCACTAATCATAGTCTAACTATATTGTATCACCTGCAAAAATCTCATAAACTCTGAGCAACTCCTGATATACCTTCACTTCACTTATAGTGTTGTTATCTAATGTGATTCCACTAATCAACTACCTGTCAAGCCATTCTCATTAGCTTAAGCACCTAAATTGCTGTGGTTAACTAAAATTATTACTGCAACCATAATTCCAAATCAAGGGCATCGCTTGTTAGCTTAAGTAACCAAACATAAGTAGTAAATAGATACTTTTACCAAGTTTGATTATTAATTAGGTTTATTATTCTCTACCATAGTACACAATATGCAATTATTGGACACTTGGAATATCATGCTCTTAATTCTCTATAGCGACAACAGTTCACCACATAACTTATTGTCGAGTCTAATTTTTGAATTCCCATTCCTAATCCGATCTAAACTAGACCCTATGCTCATCTAATCTAGATCATCGACTTGAGTTAGGAATTTCGTTTAATTTTTGGAGTCGCCACCCAACTGTTTGTTGGGAAAATTGAATTAAGACTAAAGGAGCGGATTAGTCTTAATTTGGACTACTAGTCGTCGTTATTTTCACTTCTCGTTTTTGTGAGAAGAGAAAAAGGGAAAACCAGAGTTTCTAAGTTCGGGGGCTAACCTATTAAAACCTTTACGATTACCACCTAATCTCCCAAAATTGTTTATCTTTAGAAATGTGTTTCATTTGTGTTTCTGTTACTTTTTATTATGTTTGAGAATTATTTTGAGAAAATGATTTTTCTTTATTTTAAGGGTTGACCCGAATGGGTACCTACGTACCTGCTATTCAGAATCAAACAAGCCGTAGTTCGCTTTTCTGAAAACCTTTAGATTTGTTGGTGAATTTTAATTTTGAAATTTCTTATGATTTATGTCTTTAACATTTTTTGGAATTTTTCTAAAAATTTCTAAGCCTAAGCTTTGATTTTATTTTGAAAATGATTTTTTTTTGGGAAAACATCAATTTTGGATTTATTTGAAGAAAAAGATTTTTCTAGGTGCTAAAACTTAATTTTTCTTCTATTTTCATAATTTTTAAATTTTTATTAATTTTCATGATTTTTATGATTTTTGTGATTTTTTATAAGTTTTTGTGATTTTTATAAATTTTTGTAATTTTTATGCTAGAACATTTTATCCTAAGTTATTATCTATCATATTTTGAAATCTAAAGTTTTATTATTATTTTTCCTAATCTTTTTATTATTTTATTCTATTTTTTATTTTTTTTATTCTTTTATTATTTTTTACATTTTATTTATTTTATTATTTTTTTTACATTTTTCTTAATTCTAGAAAAATCTAATTTCTACATTTTTCCTATTTATTGAAAATAAAACAAAAACAAATAAATAAATGACTAAACAAATAATAAAAAATAAATAACAAATTCGGAATAAATAAATAAACCAAATAAATTAATTAAATAAAATAAAAAAAATCCGAAAAGATCCGACTTACCTGGATCCGGGTCGGTGCGCGGGTCGAATCGAGTCGGGTCGGGTCGGATCGGATCGGATCAGTCAC
Organism: Laguncularia racemosa; assembly: GCA_037954665.1. NCBI lineage: Eukaryota > Viridiplantae > Streptophyta > Magnoliopsida > Myrtales > Combretaceae > Laguncularia > Laguncularia racemosa. The sequence continues at coordinate 2,471,634 of JBBMOL010000099.1, read as the reverse complement.
GGCGGCGGGGTTGGCTCGTTCACGGCGTTCCGGCGGTCGTTTGCGGCGGGTGAAGTGTCGAATCCTAGCTTCTTGAGGGTGCTGAATCCGATGGTGGTGGCGGCTTACTCCCAGAACGTCTCCTTGCGGCGGCTCAACTCCGATCGATGGTCGCGGCTCCAAGCTTCTTCGGCGTACTCCGATTTGCTCCTTCCTCTCTCTTTCTCTCTCTTTTTTTTCGTGCCCTGGCTTCCTCCTGTTCTCCTCTATTTATAGGCACCTCGAACTCCTCTTGGATAAGCTCGAATCGGCCGATTTAGATAAACCCATATTTTTCCGTTTCTTAGATTCGATTTTATCCCGCGATTTGATGTTAATCTCTTGTGTTCCTTTGGTTTATCTGATGGATTTGGCCTTATCTGACTTTAATCTAGAAGATTAAAAAGAAAACGGCCGATTTCGCCTTCGTCGGACTTCTGTCGGATTTTTCCTCCGGCTGGGCTCGCGAAGAAGACGATCACGCGCGACGCGCGTGACTTCCCTCGGCCAATCACATGCTGCCACGTAGCAGCTCTAGGGAAAAGAACGAAAAAATTTTGCCGAGCGCCTGCGGGGGATTCGAACTCGCGACCTTCAGCCTTCACACGGTTCCCATGCGCACACACGAGCCAGCTGAGCTGGCCCAATTTCCCGATTTTATTTACATCGCAAATTGTACATATGCGATGCAATTTTTTTATTTTTTTGTATTTTTTGAAATTTCAAAAATTTGTAAAAATTATTTATTATTCATTATTGCTATTTCTAAAATCATTTTTCAAAATTGAAGTGTTTTCCTATTTATTTTCATTTTTTGAATATTTTTATTATTTATGCTAAATTAAGGAAAAATTGGGAAAAATTAGGAAAAATTGAAAATTGATTATTATTGAAAATTATTGATTCCTAGGGCAAAAATGGGGTGTTTACAGCTGCCCCTCTTTGTAGTAAAGTTTGAAAAACTTAACTACAAAGACAAACAAAAGACGCCATTTTTTGCCTCCTAAATTAGGTTTTGGTAGGAAAATGCCCCAAGAGCTGATAATCCTACGATTTGAATATGTTCCAAATGATTCAAGGTAATGTTCCTTCTCCAAAAAGTGCTTTATGAGCTAACTAATTGGCGACAGGACATATCTCAAGCTTTGAGTAGAAATGTATGAGAAATGATGATAGGAAGCGTCTTATCAGACTTGCAACCTTGGAAAGAAATATGACCAAAAAGTGCCCCGAGAGCTGACTAATCGGGAGGGTTTAGGAAAGTGCCCCTCATGGGCTGACTAACCTTTGATAAAATGCCTCGAAAAGTGCCCCCTATGGGCTAACCTTGAGGTAGAAAGTTTTAGGAAAGGGCCCCCTATGGGCTGCCTAACCTATAATGGAAATTTGCCTCAAAAAGTGCCCCCTATGGGCTGACCATGAGGACAAGGTTTTTAGGAAAGGGCCCCCTATGGGCTGCCTAACCTTGAATTAGACTTGTCTCAAAAAGTGCCCCCTATGGGCTGACCATGAGAACAAGGTTTTTAGGAAAGGGCCCCCTATGGGTTGCCTAACTTAGAATTGAAATTTGCCTCAAAAAGTGCCCCTTATGGGCTGACCATGAGGACAAGGTTTTTAGGAAAGGGCCCCCTATGGGCTGCCTAACCTGGAATTGAAATTTTTGCCTCAAAAAGTGCCCCCTATGGGCTGACCATGAGAACAAGGTTTTTAGGAAAGGGCCCCCTATGGGCTGCCTAACATAGAATTGAAATTTGCCTCAAAAAGTGCCCCTTATGGGCTGACCATGAGAACAAGGTTTTTAGGAAAGGGCCCCCTATGGGCTGCCTAACTTAGAATTGAAATTTGCCTCAAAAAGTGCCCCTTATGGGCTGACCATGAGGACAAGGTTTTTAGGAAAGGGCCCCCTATGGGCTGCCTAACCTGGAATTGAAATTTTTGCCTCAAAAAGTGCCCCCTATGGGCTGACCATGAGAACAAGGTTTTTAGGAAAGGGGCCCCTATAGGCTGCCTAACCTAGAATTGAAATTTGCCTCAAAAAGTGCCCCTTTATGGGCTGACCATGAGAACAAGGTTTTTAGGAAAGGGCCCCCTATGGGCTGCCTAACCTTGAATTAGACTTGTCTCAAAAAGTGCCCCCTATGGGCTGACCATGAGAACAAGGTTTTTAGGAAAGGGCCCCCTATGGGCTGCCTAACCTAGAATTGAAATTTGCCTCAAAAAGTGCCCCTTATGGGCTGACCATGAGGACAAGGTTTTTAGGAAAGGGCCCCCTATGGGCTGCCTAACCTTGAATTAGACTTGTCTCAAAAAGTGCCCCCTATGGGCTGACCATGAGAACAAGGTTTTTAGGAAAGGGCCCCCTATGGGCTGCCTAACCTAGAATTGAAATTGACTTGTAAGATGCCCCATGTGGGCTAATCTTGAGAGATCTAGGGAAGTGCCCCTTTTTGGGCTGACTACCCTATGATGAAAATGATGGCTCAAAAGGTGCCCCCTGCGGGCTAACCTTGAGAGATCTAGGGAAGTGCCCCTTTTTGGGCTGACTACCCTATGATGAAAATGATGGCTCAAAAGGTGCCCCCTGCGGGCTAACCTTGAGAGATCTAGGGAAGTGCCCCTTTTTGGGCTGACTACCCTATGATGAAAATGATGGCTCAAAAGGTGCCCCATGCGGGCTAACCTTGAGAGATCTAGGGAAGTGCCCCTTTTTGGGCTGACTACCCTATGATGAAAATGATGGCTCAAAAGGTGCCCCATGTGGGCTAACCTTGAGAGATCTAGGGAAGCGCCCCTTTTTGGGCTGACTACCCTATGATGAAAATGATGGCTCAAAAGGTGCCCCATGTGGGCTAACCTTGAGAGATCTGGGGAAGTGCCCCTTTTTGGGCTGACTACCCTATTAAAGGAAGAATATCCTAAGTGAGAATCTTATTATTATTTTTCAATAACAATCAAATGCACGATGACTTAATACTTCTGAACAAGTGATGACTAAAATTTTTCTGCGAATTTTCAAGAAAAAGTACTCTTCTGAAACCTAAGGATAATGTGGCAAAACATTAAAGTGTTTTTTTTTTTTTAGTGAGCATTGCTAACGAGTAAAGAGCCTGACAAGTTTCCTAAAAATACAAATAAAGGGTAAGCCTTCCCTACTGCTCAATAATCACTTACTCTTTTGCCTCATTTTTCTTAGAGGGTTTGGTTTAATTTTAGAAACAAAGTGTTGACTTAGCTTAATCAATCATCTCTTGAGAGGTTTCTTGCAATTAAGACTCATATCTTCTTCTTGGGGATATCAATACATAAGGCTAAACAACGCCAATGAGTAAATTTCCTCATTCCATTTATAACTGGATATTTCGTTTTTAATTGGTTTAATCTAAGAGGACTTCCTCACAATCTCTCGGTTTAGATGTCACTCTTGACTTCTATTCCAAAAATTATGGTCTTTCTTGTAAGTAATACGCTTTAATCAATCCGTTAGGCCTTCTTGATACTTGTAATGCAATTTAGGCTCTTTGGTTATTGGTTTCAGAAAAGTATGTTAAGGTTTATTTTGAAAGAATCATCATTTCAACTTGGGTTTGTAAGTCAAGAAATCTTGAGAAAAAGAACTGGAATAGTACTTGCCCTAGCAATTTTTGCTTAAGATAAGTTATTTTCAATGATTTGGAGAAGTCTTCAAAAAGGGTAGTACATCTTTGAACTGCTCTCGTATTTGGCCCTGGTATTTTCAAGTGTTGTTGGGCTTTTATAGGTTTAGTTACATTCGTAGGCTTTTCTCATTTCTCTTCTTTTCTTTTTCTTTTCTTTATTTTTCTTTCATTCATTCATTCATCATTTTTTCTTCATTCATTCTCTTTTTCCATCTTTTTTCTTTTTCTTTCTCTTCTTTTGGGCCCAATGGTGATCATTTCATATGGTTTATGTGTATTTTTTTTTTTCAGAATGTGGACTTCTCTTCATCTCAAATAAATTATCTATGGCTAAAATTTTGAATTGTTGCAACTAGGGCAAGCACTATTGATGTCTCTATCTTCCTAATTATTCCATCGTTGGGTGGTTGACAGTAGGGTTTAAATTTTGAAACTCTTGTTTGTCGAAGGATGATTGTGTTTAGGGTAGCAAAAATGAATGCCTAACATTATTTTGATTTAACGTATCAAATTCAAGATAGACCTCCTTTAAGGAATGATTCCAAAACCTCACATTAACAACACTCCACTCTCAAGTGCTTAAGGGTTAGTGTTTGGGACGTGGTTTGCCTCTTGTCATCTTAAACCTTTTAAACAAAGATACCCTTCAAATTTGCCTATGTTCTCCACTTCTCGTGGTGTCCCCGTGTACTGTTGTTAATTTGAACAAGTGATTTGGTCTTAAGCGCCTAAGACTTAAGTATTTGGAATAGTCTTCTTTATACCCTCATTGATAATTGACCATAGCTACTTTGAAAGTGTGCCTAAAAAAATCTGTGTCCGGTTTAGATAACTTTTGATGGAAAGGAAACTTCAAATGCAACTTTTAGGATTGGAGGGTGTTGGGACGTTTTACGTTTTGAGGATAAATCAAGATATGAGGAGACCTTTTGAAGTGAATGGGGTCTTTTAAGTTGGTTATAGAGGTCTTCGGTTTTATGTTTAGAGCAAGTGACTATGAGCTTTAGGTTAAGCTAACCATTTATAAGCAACTTTTATGACCTTGAAAAGATCTCTTATTGTTAGTAACCCTTCAATTTTCTTTCTTTCTTTATTTTTATTGGTTGTTCTTATTTTTTAGTAAATATGTAAACAAGATGCTCATACGGATATAAATATGTAAACAAGATGCTCACACAAGATGCTCACACGGATGCTAAAAGCTGAAGGGCTGACAATCTGACTGACAATGTAATATTGAAACTTCAATTCTAGAGTTCAATAATCAAAATAAAAGATTACAAATAACGCTCTACTTCCTAGCTCTTTTAGTTTCCTGTTGTGGAGGCTCAGATTTCCCATTGATGATAGCTTCTAGCTCCTTGACCTTGTCTTGGCATTTCTCCAATTGTGCTTCCAAAGCCTTGTTCCTTTGGTTGGATTCCTTGAAGCGTCCCTTCCAGATGTCTTTCTTATAACCCGCAGTTTCGAAGTATACTTCCATTCGGGCCTTGACCTGCTCCAGGTAGACTTCGGTCTCTAGATTTATCTTGTCTGGCCTTGGTTGGGTGACGTGTGGAACCCGATATGCTCTCTTCCCTGTCTGGTAGAGCTGGTGGATTATAAACTCTCTGGTGGCTCGGTGTTTTCCCACTTCGCCATCTAACTCGCCAAGGTCCACATTCGGGCTTTCGATTCTGGCTTCCCAAAGTGCTTTGACCTCTGCTAACTTAGCAAATTTCTCGGCTACCAACAGGTTTGGATCTTGATACTCAAAGGTGACTGCTTCGAGCGAAGGCCGATAAACTATGTCTTGGATAGTACCGAATTGGCGGACCACTGAATGGGTGATATCCAATACATCCATTGATCCCGATTAACGGCACTGCTTGGAAATTACTGCAAGTCAAGATGATATTATCACAGCGACTCCACCTGGCTGTCCATAGGATATCTTTAGTGCTAAGGCTTCTAAGTAGATCCACTCAACTGTGGCTGGTAATATCATCGGGTATCTTCACCCTTTCTATACAGGAATCCACCAGATCCACCTGTTGGGCTAGGGTTTTCCTGACCATGTTCAGCCCGAAGCACTTAAGGTGGCTTACGAACCATATTAGCAGAAGGTTGATGCTGGAACGGAGGATCCCATGGCCTTTCTTCTTAAGGAAATTCAAGTTTCGAATTTGTTCTGCCAATAGAGCCGGGATGTAAGATTTCCCTTCCAAGAATTGGGCCACCAGCTCTGCAACCCGGTAGTGAATATAGAAAGTTCCAGCGGGGAACAAAATAGTGGCGAAGGCCGTCAAAATGAAGGCTTTTACCCTTCTCTGTTTGTAATTCTTAGGGTCTCCGCACAATATGTCCTTTCTGTCCCCATTGTCTTCTCGGGCAATAAACCAGGCTTCTAGATCATCCATGCGTATGCAATACCCGTTACAGTCTACCAAGGCTTTGTTGACTGCTGTTTTGCGGATGCCCAGTAGTCTGCTGAACGTACCGGCTAGCCTGGCCTCAAGGTCTGGCGCGTAAATCTGATCGGTCAGTGCTGGAGCCTGTAGTAACTAGGTATACTCCTCCAGGGTAGGGGTGATCTCATGCGGTCCGATGAAGAAAGCTGCGGGCTCGATCTCCCATAACTGGAGCATGGCTCGGACCATAGGCAAATTCGCCTCTGTCTTAGTCAGTGAGAGGACAGGGCCGATCTTTTGTTGGATAAAGGCTTGCTCCTCTGGGTTATACAAGGTAAACCAGTGGTCCAGTACCAATTTTGGGTCCAAAGGTTTGTACACCCGAATTTCTTTGCGGAGGAGGCGGTTGACTGCACTACTAGCCATCTATTACAATAGGAAACAGCCTAGTTACAACAAGAACTATGAAAACGTTACAGGGAAATAGTCCTGAACTCCAAGGACAAAATAACAAACCATTACATTGTCATCCAATTGTCAACCCTTCTTACGATGTCATATATGCAAGTAGGTGGGTTCTAACTGGTTCCCGAGCTCTATGGCCTCCCGCATTCTCGAAGAAATGGATCTCAGGCCATATCGAAGCATAGGGTGGGGTAGCCTAATCGGTCCCGAACGGGGAATCAACTCACTTCGCCCGAAACCTACACAATGGCTCCCCGACTTAGGTTGCTAGGACGGTCCGGGTTCGACCGCATCTACTCACACAAGCATATGTATGTATGCAAGAAACCCCCACAATAAAGAAAATACAAAATCTAACTAAACCCTGAAAAGTTAGCAACAAAATAATAATTAAAAAACACAGTTCTTTAAGATAAAGATTTGAAGAGATTCAGGTGGCTAGCCTGCTGGTATGGAGTCCCCAGCGGAGTCGCCATCCTGTCGAGTCTAATTTTTGAATTCCCATTCCTAATCCGATCTAAACTAGACCCTATGCTCATCTAATCTAGATTCTCGACTTGAGTTAGGAATTTCGTTTAATTTTTGGAGTCGCCACCCAACTGTTTGTTGGGAAAATTGAATTAAGACTAATGGAGCGGATTAGTCTTAATTTGGACTACTAGTCGTCGTTATTTTCACTTCTCGTTTTTGTGAGAAGAGAAAAAGGGAAAACCAGAGTTTCTAAGTTCGGGGGCTAACCTATTAAAACCTTTACAGTTACCACCTAATCTCCCAAAATTGTTTATCTTTAGAAATGTGTTTCATTTGTGTTTCTGTTACTTTTTATTATGTTTGAGAATTATTTTGAGAAAATGATTTTTCTTTATTTTAAGGGTTGACCCGAATGGGTGCCTACGTACCTGCTATTCAGGATCAAACAAACCGTAGTTCGCTTTTCTGAAAACCTTTAGATTTGTTGGTGAATTTTAATTTTAAAATTTCTTATGATTTATGTCTTTAACATTTTTTGGAATTTTTCTAAAAATTTCTAAGCCTAAGCTTTGATTTTATTTTGAAAATGATTTTTTTTTGCGAAAACATCAATTTTGGATTTATTTGAAGAAAAAGATTTTTCTAGGTGCTAAAACTTAATTTTTCTTCTATTTTCATAATTTTTAAATTTTTATTAATTTTCATGATTTTTATGATTTTTGTGATTTTTTATAAGTTTTTGTGATTTTTATAAATTTTTGTAATTTTTATGCTAGAACATTTTATCCTAAGTTATTATCTATCCTATTTTGAAATCTAAAGTTTTATTATTATTTTTCCTAATCTTTTTATTATTTTATTCTATTTTTTATTATTTTTATTCTTTTATTATTTTTTACATTTTATTTATTTTATTATTTTTTTTACATTTTTCTTAATTCTAGAAAAATCTAATTTCTACATTTTTCCTATTTATTGAAAATAAAACAAAAACAAATAAATAAATGACTAAACAAATAATAAACAATAAATAACAAATTCGGAATAAATAAATAAACCAAATAAATTAATTAAATAAAATAAAAAAAAATCCGAAAAGATCCGACTTACCTAGATCCGGGTCGGTGCGCGGGTCGAATCAGGTCGGGTTGGGTCGGATCGGATCGGATCGGTCACGGCGGCGGGGTTGGCTCGTTCACGGCGTTCCGACGGTCGTTTGCGGCGGGTGAAGTGTCGAATCCTAGCTTCTTGAGGGTGCTGAATCTGATGGTGGTGGCGGCTTACTCCCAGAACGTCTCCTTGCGGCGGCTCAACTCCGATCGATGGTCGCGGCTCCAAGCTTCTTCGGCGTACTCCGATTTGCTCCTTCCTCTCTCTTTCTCTCTCTTTTTTTTCGTGCCCTAGCTTCCTCCTGTTCTCCTCTATTTATAGGCACCTCGAACTCCTCTTGGATAAGCTCGAATCGGCCGATTTAGATAAACCCATATTTTTCCGTTTCTTAGATTCGATTTTATCACGGCGATTTGATGTTAATCTCTTGTGTTCCTTTGGTTTATCTGATGGATTTGGCCTTATCTTGACTTTAATCTAGAAGATTAAAAAGAAAACGGCCGATTTCGCCTTCGTCGGACTTCTGTCGGATTTTTTCCTCCGGCTGGGCTCGCGAAGAAGACGATCACGCGCAACGTGCGTGACTTCCCTCGGCCAATCACATGCTGCCACGTGGCAGCTCCAGGGAAAAGAACGAAAAAATTTTGCCGAGCGCCTGCGGGGGGATTCGAACTCGCGACCTTCAGCCTTCACACGGTTCCCATGCGCACACACAAGCCAGCTGAGTTGGCCCAATTTCCCGATTTTATTTACATCGCAAATTGTACATATGCGATGCAATTTTTTTATTTTTTTGTATTTTTTGAAATTTCAAAAAATTGTAAAAATTATTTATTATTCATTATTGCTATTTCTAAAATCATTTTTCAAAATTGAAGTGTTTTCCTATTTATTTTCATTTTTTGAATATTTTTATTATTTATGCTAAATTAAGGAAAAATTGGGAAAAATTAGGAAAAATTGAAAATTGATTATTATTGAAAATTATTGATTCTTAGGGCAAAAATGGGGTGTTTACACTTATTTAAATAAAATTTATAAGGCTTGAAATTACTAAATGAGTTTTTAAACCAGTTTTTGGATTTTGAAATCATTAATTAAAATTTGGAAAACATTTGATGATTTGATCGAGTTGTAAAAAAGGTATTGGATACTAGATAGAATAGTTAGATCCTAAGGCTGAAGGGGGCCAAAAAAGTTTACAAACATATGGTAAACAGACTATAAAGCTACGAGTAGCTCCTAAATAAGTCTAAATACAATATGATAGGAATAAGACTACATAAAATATTAAATAGAAGTCTAGTAGTCATTGTCCTCTAATTTCTCCTCGAAACCCTATAACTCCTCTTTAGAGCTATACCCTATGGAATCATACAAAGTGTAAACACCTCATTTTTGCCCTTAATCATTAATAATATTCAATTTACAAAATTTTTTTCATTTTTTAATTTTTTCTTCCATTTAGCGGAAATAAAGGAAAATATTGAAAAAATAAAATAAATAGGAAAAATGTCTCAACTTTGGAAAATAATAATAGAAATAATAATAAAAGGGGTTAAATAATTTTTATAAATTTTTTAGAATTTCAAAATAATATAAAATTAATAAAAAATGGCCACGGATATGTATAATATTTGCATAGAATTAAACTGAGAATTGGGCTAGCCCAGCTGGTCCGGACCATGGCTTAATGCATGCGCGGGGGGTGCGAGGATGCGGGGTCTAATTGCGGGGGAGGCGTTTTCACGTTTTAAAATTTTTTGTATTTGCCCAGGACACATGTCAGCAAGTGATTGGATGGAGGGAGCACACACACCGGGCGCATGATCATCTTCAACCTCTGTCTGAAATAGTCGCCTGCCGCGAAAAATCCAAATCTGGCCGTTTTTATGCAATTTTTTTTGCACAAATCCACTAAATCTTTAACTGAATTAAGATAAACATCATCCAATTAGAATCAAATCGCAACAAAATCGAAAATTTGCATAAATCAAACCAAATCGGAAAAGATTTTAACCGAAGATTTTATTCGTCCCAATTGGAGGAAATCCTAACTTATTTAGCTTGATTTCTGGTGTCTATAAATAGAGCACGGCGTGGGGAAGTAAGGGCATCAATCAGAAGAGAGAAAAAGAGGGAAAACACATAGGTTTCAAAGCTCGTCGAAGTTCCACACTGCGACCGCCAATCAAGTGCCAAACCACCATTTGGAGGCGATTTCAAAGAAAACCACCACCACCATTAGGTCCCTCATCATCAAAAGCTTTAGAAACACCCTTTGATCGACAAAAACGGACGCCGGAACACCACCCACGAATACATCCAACAACCATCGAGATCCAACCCGCATGATTCGACCTGACCCGCGAATCACGACTCGCACCCAGGTAAGTTGATTTTTTGATTTTTTGATTTATTTATTTCGTATTTATTTATTTATTTTACTGAGATATTTATTTTATTAGAAATTTATAATCCTAAAAAATATAAATAATAATGTTAGGGTTTTAATTAGGTTTTTTTTAGGATAGATATGTTTAGTTTAATATAAAAATAATAAAAAATGTAAATACTAAAAAATAATAAAAGAAGAATGATAAAAAAACATAAAAAAAAGAAAATAATAAAAATAAAAGTAAAAAAATAAATAATAAAATAATAAAAATAGTAATAATAAAAAATAAAAAAAATAAAAAATATATAAGAGATAAAAAATAAAAAAATAAAAATTTTAGAAGTAAATAATTTGGGATAATGACATGAATCAATAATAGATCATTTTATCACTTAGAAAAATCATTTTTTTCAAAATAAATCCAAAATTGGTTTTTCTTAAATCAAAATTTTTTAGAAAATAAATAATAAAGCTTGGGCTTAGATTTTTTCCAAAACTTTGAAAATGATAAAAAACATAAACTCGGGGTATTTTCATAATTAAAACTTAAACCAATCTACTAAAGATTTTTTTTTTTTTATAAAAAGTAAACTACGGCTTATTTGATCCTGAATAGCAAGTACATAGGCACCCTTCTGGGGCAACTCTGAAAAGAATAAAAAAATCATTTTTCAAACCATTATGAACATAATTATTCTATCATTTTTAAATATACTCTTGTCTTATAAAATAATAATAAAGAAAAGATGTCGGGATATAATTCATATTTTAGAAGGATAAGGTGGTAACTTTAGAGTTTTAATAGGTTAGCCCTCGAGTTGAGAATCTCTGGTTTTCCTTTCTTCTTTTTCATTTATAAAAATAAAAAGAGAAGATTTTGTCAACTAGTTATCCAAATTAGAATTAATCTGCTCAATTTGTTCTAATTTAATAATTTTTCCTAACCTCAATTGGATGGCAACTTCAAATAAATAATGAAATTCCTAATTCAAGTCAAGGATTTATATTGGATGAGCATAGAATCTAATGTAAATCGAATTAGAAACATAAATGAAAAATTAAAAATTAGACTCGACATAAAGGATCCATCAATAAGTCCTCACCTAAAAAAATAGTGAGCCAAGAAGACCCAATACGATAGTAATACAAACATAAGCAAATGTTAAGCAAGCATATACTTTACCGTAATAAACAATCATCTAATTTATAAATATCTTGATTAATGTAAATAACTAGGACATAAGTACTCATAACTTTGGACAACACAATAGGGGACTTAAGGTCTAATATCACTACAACAGTAATTGGAGATTGATGGGAGCAAGCAAACTCCACATTGCAAAACCGAACTTAAGTAGTCTCATCTAAGTGTCATCATTGTTATTCGGTCTTCATTAGTTACAGTCTAACTATATGATATCGTCTGCTAAGACCCATAACCCTAAACAACTCTCAATATACCTTCTCTTTGTTTACATTGCCTGTTATCCAACGCGATTTCACCTATCAATTACATGTCAAGCCATTTCTTAATGGCCTAAGTGCCTAACTATCAAGTTACTGAATTAAGACCACAACCCTAATTTAAGATTAGGGTGTCACTTGCTGATTCAAGATGAGCACACACAAGCAACACCCAATTACTTAGCTAAGTTTGATTTTTAGTCTGATTAAGGTTTCTATCCTAGCAAGTAATACACATGTTACTACGTAACTAAAAAGTTGAAGATTCTCGAATCAAAGGTCAATTTCTATTGAATAGAATTATTCAATTTTATGCATTAAGAGAGAAAATTTAAGTTAGTAAATTATTTTAATTAATGTGGTCACTAAACTAAGGTTAGTCTAAATTAATTAAGGCTCATACCGATTAAGGGTCTAATAAGAGTAAAAAAGCCTAGTTAGCTTTTTAATTAATTTAACCCCTATGACTTAGTATTTATGAATTAAGTCAATTTAGGTCATTATAATTGCCAATTATTATCATCATTATTTAATTGGCTTTTATTTCATTTATTTCTTAAAGTTAAACCTATTGGGCTTATGCCCATTAAGTTTCTATTATTTACTAAGCTCATTACTATGTATTTTCTATTAAGACTCAATTAGGGTTTTGGGCCTTAAAGAGAAGTGGGTCCAACTACTTTTGGAATTTGGCCCACTAGCCCCTAATTAAGTTAATTAGCCTATTAATTGATGAAATTTTATCTAATTGGGTTTAATTACTTCAATTCTAATTAATTTACCCCATTAGGTTTAAAATGTCATAATTCATGTGTCTAGGCCTAGGTTGATTAGTTTAAGTCCAATTAAGTCATTTAGGCCCAATTATTTGTCACATATCCATTTTAGATCTAATCAACCTATTTTAGTATATTATGTGATAAGACTTATTATGATCTAGTTTGTTATACCTATTACATCTAGGCCCATTTAAGTTATCATACCTAAGTCAAGCTCATTTTAGGTCATTAATTGATTTTGGGCTCAATTAGTCATAAGGCCCATTTAGGTCACTTAATATTGATATGGCCTATTTAGAGTATAGATGCTTAAGGAGAAATGGCCTAAATAAATTTTAGGTTTTGGGTTTAGTGGGTTTATTTGAGTTAAATTAAGCTTAATTAGGCAATTATACAAATTATGAGTTGTCATATGAATTACCCATAAGAAAGCGTATTTGGTTCGTTTATGGGCCCATATGAGTGGGCTGACTTAGAATTGGGTCGGCCTTAGCTCATAGTTTTTAAATCATCAAGTTATTATGTCAATTTATCCAAATTAATTCTTTTAAAAGTCTACCAACTTAAGTTGTTCATAACTTTCTCATCTTACCTCCAAATTAAGTCAAACCAAAGCTAAATTACTCCTAATCACTTCCTCTACCTAATTTATCACAAAAATCCACATTTTAGTCATTTTAGGCCTCCTAAAAATACCAGGTCAGTCTAATTATGAATTTTTACCTTAAAATTTCATAAGTTTGTCATTTCAATTGCAAATCAATCCAAAGTAAAGCCAATTTGTTCCTAGACTTTCCAAATCATCATTTAAATCCACATTTTAAGCAAAAAATATACCCAGAACTAGCCAAAACAGCTTAGAAAGTCTAGAACACAATATTGTATCAAAAATTTGATCAATTTAACTTTAATTTGATTTCCAAGCATCATTTAACATCCAATCAATATTGAATCATCAATTTAATATGTTATAGCTCTAATTGGCTCAAAATTAATAAAGTTTAACACAATTTATCCAAGAATCACACATCATAGTGGCAGCTTAATGGGGATTCAAATAATCATGTTATTCCCATCTTATCTTAACTTCTAATGATCTATACCATGTCTAAGCTTCAATTCATCAAGCATCATTCAATCAAACCTCAAAACATTTCCCAATTTAAACGCATAGATGTTAGAAATTTACTAAGTAGCACTAAATTACCAACTAAACATTCCAATTCATTAATCCTTGCAAGATTTAACTTCCTAATCATTATATGTGTAACATTCATCAAGTTTAACAATTCATAGGCCTAAAATCAATCAAGAATCATCCATTAAACATTACAATATGCTCAAAAATGTCATCAAGTTGAGGTTAATACATGAACTCCATAAGAAGGGAGGCAACACACACACTTATTCCATCAAACATGAATTTTTCACTCTAATCCAACCTTTATGCTTTCAACCTTTATCTAAGCCTTCTATTATCTTACCTAGCATCCTAATATCATTTCAAGAGATCAAAATACATCCTAGATTTTTTAAAGAAGGGGCAACAAAGAGAGTTTAAGACTCCATTCACACTCAACTTCAATAAACATCCATCTTAAGACTTCTTATAACTCCAACTTATCATCACACATCAAAATAAGTTAGGTTTGTTTGCTTACCTTTGAAGAGCTTCAACTTCCCTTATATTCCAATGCTAATCGCCACTTATATGGACTCCCAAGGTGTTTTTCTTTGCTTCAAAACAAGTTCTAACAATGAAATCTACTAATTAGTGCCTAAGATTAAGATCAACACACTAATCCTTAATTAAACTTGATAAATTACTCACTCACCTCTTTAAAAATTCAGCCAAAGCTTGTTACCACCCTTTCTTAGAGTTCCTCACTTTGGTTAGTACCTAAAAATTCAAGAAAAGTCATTAGATTAGTAATGAGATTAAGGGGTGATTAGGATTAATGCTAGAGATTTGGGTTTAAGATGGTTTCTTAGGGTTTACCTCAAGAGATAATGAAAAGAAAATGAAGAGAGGTAGTTAAAAAGTGGTGGCATTTTGGCATTTTATGGGTGAGGTTATTTTGCTAAAACTCTAAGGGTCTAGGGGCTTGGTGGAACCACTTAGGATAATGCCCTTATCTCTCAAAAGACAAGTGTTACAATAGGATTCCGCAAGGCATCTTGATAATGTTTTTATTTTGCTAGGTATCATCCAAATTTCATAAATTAAAATATCACTCTCAATCTTTAGTCATCTCTTAATAAAATAGAGCTTAGAAGCATGTTAGTCATGCTAAAATGACCTCTAAGCTTCAATTATTTTTTTCAATTAACTTAAAATAATTTCTTAATGATTGTTGTCGAGTCTAATTTTTGATTTCTCATTCCTAATCCGATCCATACTAGACCCTATGCTCATCTAATGTAGATCCTCGACTTGAGTTAGGAATTTCGTTTAATTTTAGAGTCGCCACCCAACTGTTGTTGGGAAAGATTGAATTAAGACTAATGGAGCGGATTAGTCTTAATTTAGACCACTAGTTGTTGTGATTTCCTCTTCTCGTTTTTGTGAAAAGAGGAAAAGGGAAAACCAGAGTTTTTAAGTTCGGAGGCAAACCTATTAAAACCCTAAGGTTACCACCTAATCTCCTAAAATTATCCCTATTTAGAAATGTCTTTTATTTTATTTTTGTTGCCTTTTATTATGTTTTTAAGTGAATTATTCTAAGAAAATGAATTTTTTATTCTTTTTAAGGTTGCCCCAAATAGGTGCCTACGTTTCCTGCTATTCAGGATCAAACAAGCCGTAGTTCGCTTTTCCTGAAAAAAATTTAATGTGTTTGTGAATTTTAATTGTGAAATCTCTTTTGATTTTTGTTTTTATCATTTTAAGATTTTTTTTTCTAAAAAACTCTAAGACTAAGCTTAATAATTTGATTTTTGAAAATAATTTTAAGGAAAAACATCAATTTTAGATTTATTTTGAGAAAATAATTTTTCTAAGTGATAAAACTCATTTTTTTTCTATTTTTGACTTATTTATGCTATTATAAATTTTATTATTTTTTATTTATTTTTATTAATTTTTATTAATTTTTTTATTAATTTTTAATTTTTTATTATTTTTTATTAATTTTTTATAATTTTTATTTTTATTAAAAATTTTCTCCTAGATTTTTATCTATCCTATTTTAAAATCTAAAATTTATTATCATTTTTATAATTTTCTACATTTTTATTATTTATAATTTTGATTATATTTTTGTTTTTTATATTATTAAATCCTAAAAAAAATCTAATTTCTAACATTTTCTATTTATTGAAATATAAATAACACATAAGTAAATAAATAAATAATTAATTAACAAGTAACAAATAAATAACAAATTAATGAATTAATTCGGAATAAAATAACCCAAATAAATAAACAAAAATATTATAAAAAATTGGAAAATCCGACTTACCTGGATCCGGCTCGGTGCGCGGGTCGGGTCGGTCAGGTCGAGTCGAGTCGAAGCGGGTTGGGTTGGGTCGATCGAATGCGGTGGCGGGGAGTGCTCGTTGACGGCGTTCCAGCGGCCTTCTTCAACGGTTGAGGTGTTGAATCCTAGGTTATCGATGGTGAGGAATCCAATAGTGGCGGTGGTTTGCTTCAGAAACACCTCCTGGTGGTTGCCCAACTCTTGCTCGGCGGTCGTGGCTTCGAAAAACTCCAGTGGACTTCGATTCTCTCTTTTCTCTCACTTTCTCTCGCTTTTGATCTGTGTTCTAGCTTCATCCCTTCCTCCTCTATTTATAGCCGCTCACAAACTCCTCCGGATAAGCTCAAATCCTCGATTTGGATAAATCCGAATTTTTCCGTTTTTTAGATTTAAGTTCATCCAACATATTTGATGCCGATTTGTTGTGATCTTGTGATTTAGCTAGATAATTCGGTTTTAGATTGGTTGAAATCCAAAAAGATTTGAAGAAATCCAGCAATTTTGGCTTCGTCGGACTTCTGCCGGATTTTTCTCCGGCTGGGCTCGAGGAAGAAGATGACTACGTGCGAGGCACGTGTTTCCTCTGGGCCAATCGCATGCTGCCACGTGGCAGCTCCAAGGAAAAGAAAAGAAAAAATTTTCGAGCGTACGCGGGGGGATTCAAACTCGGGACCTCAAGCGTTTTCGCACGTTTCAGGCGCACACACGAGCCAGCTGAGCTGGCCCAATTTCCCGATTTTATCTATTTCGCAAATTGCATATATGCAATGCGATTTTTTTATTTTTTTGTATTTTTTGAAATTTCAAAAATTTGTAAAAATTATTTAATCCTTATTATTGACATTTCTGAGATTAGTTTTCAAAATTGATGTGTTTTCCTATTTATTTTTTATTTTTTGAACATTTTTCCTATTTTTGCTAAATTAGAGAAAAATATGGAAAAATTGGGAAAAATTAGAAATTGATTATTATTGATTCTTAGGGCAAAAATGGGGTGTTTATAGCTGCCCCTCTTTGTAATAAAGTTTGAAAAACTTGACTACAAAGACAAGAAAGACGCCATTTTTGGCCTCTTGATTGAATAGATAATGCCTTGGTTTGGCTAGTTATCTGAAATTTGGTTTCTGATAGGAAAATGCTCCATGAGCTAATAATCCCACGAGTCTGAAATGGTCCTAACAATTTAAAGTAATGTATCCTCCCAAAAAGTGCTCTATGGGCTAACTAATGAGTGATAGGAAACATCTCAAGTTTTATTTAGGGGTGTAGAACAAATGATGATAGGAAGTGTCTTATTGGACTAGCAACCTTGAAGGGAAGATTATCTTAAGAAGCGCTCTTATGAGCTGGCCACCTATCAACAGAAGCGTCTGGCTAGCCTAGCGACTGTTTGGAAAAAATATCTCCGAAAAGTGCTCCCATGAGATGACTAATCAGTCGTCAAAAGTTTGAAAAAGTGCTCCTATGAGCTGATTAATTGGTAGATTCAAAAAGTGCTCATCTGAGCTAACTAATCGATGAATTCGAAAAGTGCTCCTCTGAGCTAACTAATCGATGAATTCGAAAAGTGCTCCTTTGAGCTAACTAATCGATAGATTCGAAAAGTGCTCCTCTGAGCTAACTAATCGATGGATTCGAAAAGTGCTCCTTTGAGCTGACTAATCGATGGATTCGAAAAGTGCTCCTTTGAGCTAACTAATCGATGGATTCGAAAAGTGCTCCTCTGAGCTAACTAATTGATGGATTCAAAAAGTGCTCCTTTGAGCTAACTAATCGATGGATTCGAAAAGTGCTCCTCTAAGCTAACTAATCGATAGATTCAAAAGGTGCTCCTTTAAGCTAACTAATCGATGGATTCGAAAAGTGCTCCTTTGAGCTAACTAATCGATAGATTCGAAAAGTGCTCCTCTGAGCTAACTAATCAATGGATTCAAAAAGTGCTCCTTTGAGCTAACTAATCGATAGATTCGAAAAGTGCTCCTTTGAGCTAACTAATCGATAGGGTGTCTAGGAAAGTGCCCCTTCTTTGGGCTGACTGACCTATAGCGGGAAGTGTCCTTCTTAGACTCACGACCCTGGGGAAAATGTCTCAAAAAGTGCCCCTATAGGCTGACCTTGAGACAAGATATTTAGGAGAGTACCCCATTGTGGGCTTACTAACCTATAGCATAAAGAAATGTTTGCAAAAAGGTGCCCTTGTGGGCTGACCTTAAAAGAGGATGTCTAGGAAAGTGCCCCAATGTGGGCTGACTAACCTATAGCATAAAGAAATGTTTTCAAAAAGGTGCCCTTGTGGGCTGACCTTAAAAGAGGATATCTAGGAAAGTGCCCCTCTATGGGCTAACTAACCTATGACAGAATGTCTCAAAAGGTGCCCTTATGGGCTGACCCTAAGAGAGAATACCCAGGAAAGTGCCCCTCTATGGGCTGACTAATCCATGGCAGGAATACATGTCTCGAAAGGTGTCCCAATGTGGGCTGACTAACCTTAGGCTTTTGAATATGCTTCTACTGACTAAGCTAAATGATGTGATGCTTTTCATGATATGATGATAGTTATTCATTTTAATATGCTTGCCAATTTATCGTGGATAGCAACCAAGCAACCGAACCTTCATGCTGGTTTGCTTTCGTTTCGCTCACTCTTGCTTTGACACGGGGTTGAAAATCTTGATGTGCTTTCTTTCTTCTACGCATGGCTCTTTTAACGATAATGTTATCCTACTAATGCACTAGTTTTAATGCTCAAAAGTAGATAGAATTATATTACAGAATTTATTGAGATTCATTATCATTTTAGTGTTTATCATTCATTGGTGAAGTGATGGGTAATGTGTTTAGGAATATTTGTTGTGATGAGAGTTGGTTGACCATTCAAGGATATTAACTTTGCTTGTAAAAAAATAAAAACTAGACTCACGAAATTTGTATCAAACATTGGCTTTCATAAACATTGGCAAAAATTTCAATCCCCTTACCTAAGGATAGTACATCTTTACAGCATCTGTATTAATGGGGTCTCTCAATTCCGGACCATCCATTTGAGTAAGTATCAAAGCACCTCCTGACAGAACCTTTTTCACCACATAGGGGCCTTCATAGTTTGGGGTGAATTTCCCTTTGGAGTCTTGGGCATTCGAGAGAACCTTCCTTGGCACCAGATCCCCTTATTTGAAGTATCGAGGCCTCATCTTCTTGTTAAATGCTCGGGCCATTCTTTGTTGGTAACACTAGCCATGACATATTGCAGTAAGTCTTTTTTCATCAATCAGATTCAGCTGATCAAGCCTCTTCTTTACCCAATCGGATTCAGTTAGCTGAGTTTCTGATAGAATTTTGAATGATGGTATTTCGACTTCAACTGGTAGCATTGCTTCCGTACCATATACCAACGAATATTGGGTAGCTCCAGTAGATGTTCTTATTGAAGTCCTATAAGCCATGAGAGCAAACGGTAACATTTCGTGCCAATCTTTGTAAGTAGTTGTCATTTTTTCGATGATCTTTTTGATATTCTTGTTAGCTACTTCTACTGCCCCGTTCATCTGAGGTTGGTAGGGAGTTGAATTTCTATGGTTTATGTCTAATTGTTGACATAAACCTGTCATCATCTTGTTGTTAAGATTGGTACCGTTGTCGGTGATGATGGACTCGGGAACTCCATATCGGGCTATTATGTCTCTTTTCAAGAAGCGGACTATTACCCATCTTGTGACATTGGTATATGACAAAGCTTCTACCCATTTGGTGAAGTAATCAATTGCTACCAATATGAACCTATGGCCATTGGATGCTGTTGAAGTGATTGGGCCAATTATATCGATTCCCTACATGGAGAAAGGCCATGGTGCTGACAATAAGTGCAACTCGTTGGGCGGAGCATTTATCCGGTTCGCATATACTTTACACAGATGACAGTGCTTGACATACTTTATGCAATCCGATTCTATGGTTAACCAATAGTATCCAAACCTCATGATTTTTCGGGCCAACATGTAGCCATTCATATAAGGTCCACATACTCCTTCATATACCTCTTTCATCAGCTCGCATGCTTCATTTTTGTCCACACATCTCAACAAGGTAGTATCAGATGATCTTTTGTAGAGTATAGACCCACTTAGGGCCGGTAATGCGGGCCAAATGGGCCTGCCCGCCCCGACCCGCACTAGCCCACGGGTCGTCGCGGGTTGGCCTGTAGTGGCCCACAAGTCTGGCGGGTCAGGAAAGTCTGCCCGCCCCACCCCGCGGGCCATGCGGGGTGGCCCGCGCAACCCGCAATAATTTTTTTATTATTATTATGTACAACAGGCGGCCTTCTTCAGTGACGGACGGCGGTGCCGTCACTTCAGTCGAAGTCGGCGTCGTCAGTCGCGATCCTCGCGGGTCGCGGTCGTGTTATACAGTAGTCGCCAGTCGTCAGTCGTCGGTCGCGGTCGTGCTGCACAGCAGTCGCCAGTCGTCAATCGTCGGTTGCGGTCGCGGTCACGGTCGTAGGTCCTCAGTCCAGGGGAAGTGCTGCGCTTTTCACTCGTTACCACTAAACGACGAAGCTAGGAGCGGAAGGAGGGACTTGAACCCTTAACCTCAGCCTTGGCAAGGCTGCTGTAGTGATCCGCAGATGTTTTCATCAGTCGCAGTCCTCGTGGGTCGCGGTCGTGCTGCACAATAGTCGCCAGTCGTCGGTCACGGTTGTGCTGCACAGCAGTCACCAATCGTCAGTCGTCGGCCGCAGTGCTGAGCATAGCAGCTCGTCATGTCGTCCTCGTCAAGTCCAAATCGTCATGTCCAGGTCCAGCAGGTCGTGTATGTCTAGCAGCAAGCAAGTCCCTCCAACCGGCAGCCGTTGCACCTGTGCAGAACTGTAGAAGTTCCGGCGGGTTGGCCCGCCGCCCGCGGGGATTGCCCGCCCCGCCCCGCGGGTCAAGCGGGCGCGGGCCAAAATGGCTCGCACCCATACGGGTCAAAATTTTTTTGCCCGCCCTGCATATTTTTGCGGGCGGGGCGGGTCAGATCGCGGACCCGCCCCGCAATTCCCACCCCTAGACCCACTTAATAAGAAATGGCTTGCTAACCTTCTAAGTGTTCTTTGGTCACTCTTGCTAGCCATTTCAGGGTATTTACTCTCTTGGAGAAAGGTCTTGATGTCGTGATATCAGGGTTTGTTGTCTTGTGCTTTTTCAATTGTTAAATAGTAGGCGGGCGAACTTTCGATGTATATTTTCATCGATTGGACTTCGGCTCTCCCTGTTATTTGGATCATATATGCTAGTGTGGCTACTGCATCTGCAAACTGATTCTGAGTTCTCGGAATATATGTGAAAGTGATTGCCTTGAATTCTTCGATCAGCTCTGTCAAATGTTGATGATATGGTACCAGTTTGGGGTCTTTAGTCTTGTATCCCCCTCTTGTCTGTAGTATGATGAGCGACGAATCCCCGTATACTTCTAATTCGCGGATTTCCATTTGGCAGGCCATTTTAAGGCCGAGAATGCACGCCTCATATTCCACGATATTATTGGTATATGGAAATGTGAGTCTTGTCACTGCAGGGAATTGTGTGCCGTCCGGGGATATCAATAATGCCCCAATCCCGCAACCGAATACATTAGCAGCTCCGTCGAAAAACAGTTTCCACTTAGCGTTCTGCTCTATCCTAAAGTCTTTTGCCGGTATATCTTCCACTATTAACATATTTTCGTCCGGGAATTGGGCTTGTAGTCCTTGGGGATCTGTCTTGACAGGGTGTTTTGCCAATTGGTCGGCTAAGGCTTGCCCTTTCATCGAGTTCTGATTTATGTATGTGATGTCAAACTCAGATAGGAGCATTTTCCATTTAGAGATTCTCCCTATCAAAGTTGGTTTCTCTGCTAAGTATTTTAAGGGATCGTGTCTTGTCCGTAGCTTAATATGATAGTAAAGGGTGTATTGCCTTAATCGATGCATGACCCAAATTAGAGTACAACAAGTCTTCTCCACCTCTGAGTACCTATGTTCCCCTTCTGTGAATTTCTTACTCAAGTAATATATGGAACGCTCTCTTCCCTCTTCATCTTTCTGCCCCAGCACACAACCCATGGATTCAGGGAGTATAGTGAGGTATAAGAATAAGGGCTTCCCCTGCTTCGGGACTATCAAGACCGGAGGTTTTATAAGGTAGTCTTTGATCGTCCTGAATGCTTCTTCGCATTCGTCGTCCCATTCTATGGTGGCATTCTTTTTCAACAGACGGAATAATGGCTGGCATTTATCAGTGAGCTATGAGGTAAAACGAGCTATATAATTTAATCTTCCCAGCAAGCTTCTTACTTCTTTAACAGAGCGTGGGGAAGGTAACTCTAATATAGACTTTACCTTGTCAAGATCGATTTTAATGCCTTCTTGGCTTATGACAAACCCTAACAATTTCCCCATTGTGACCCTGAAAGTGCATTTCTCTAGGTTTAACTTGAGCTGGAATTTTCTCAGTCGCTTAAACAATTTCTTCAGGATATCTATATGGCTTTCTCCTTCCTTAGATTTGGCTATCATGTCGTCGACGTATACTTCAACCTCTCGATGCATCATGTCATGAAATATCGCGACCATGGCTCTCTGATACGTTGCCCCGGCGTTTTTCAAACCGAAGGGCATGACTTTGTAACAGAAAGTTCCCCACGTTGTGATGAAAGTCGTTTTGGTTTTATCTTCTTCAGCCATTTTTATTTGATTATATCCTGAGAAACCGTCCATGAATGAGAAAAGATGGTTTCCCGCAGTATTGTACACTAAAACATCAATGTGAGGTAAGGGGAAGTTATCCTTTGGCGTAGCTTAGTTCAAGTCCCGGAAGTCTACGCATACGCGTACTTTTCCATTCTTTTTCATAACAGGGACTATATTTGCCACCCATTTTGGGTAATCGGATACTTCGATGAACCCTACTTCTAGCAGTTTCTTAACTTCTTCTTTAATCTTTAGTAAGATGTCAGGCCTAAATCTTTTCAGTTTTTGTTTTTTAGGTTTGACATCTTCCCTTGTGGGAAGCCTATGAACCACTATTGATTGGTCTAGTCTTGGCATGTCGCCATATGACCACGCGAACACATCTGCATATTCTGTTAATAGCTCAGTTATCTCACACTTTTGCTCGGCACTTAAACTGGACCCGATTTTGAGGTTTTTAGGTTTTTCCATGCTTCCTAGATTTACTGTCTCCACTGGCTCGTCAATTGAAATTCCGCTTTGTTCATGTTTTTGCCAATTTTCTTGTATTATTTCATTGTCAAGGATATCGCCTTCAACAACTGACCCAGCAGCGTTGGAAACGATATTAGCGTTTTTATTTTCTACCTACGCGAAATATTCCTGATGTTCGGTGATAGGAGATCTGGGTAAAGTAAAATAAAAGCATGTATATAAGCAAAACAGACTGTAATTGAATTAATAAAGAGTCTCAATAAAACTTGTTCAATAATCATTCTCTATCTTTGAGCTGACCTAGAGCTATTGATAGGGTAACAAAACCAATTATTCAGAGTTAGATGCTGATTGGACGTGCGGGGGTTGGGCTCCCATTGCTGTCGTCACATTCGCTTATCCGAAGCTCTTGAATGATATTTGCTTTTCGGAAAGATTGTTGGAGGGGTGGAATACACATCGGGGTGTTGCTTGGCTTTTCCTTCATTCTGCCTTTGACACCTCTTGCCTGTGCTTCTTCTTTGGCTGTAGGAACGTACCCTAGTCCAAACGTCCCTTGTTGCCCCTCCTTAAACTGATGGCCCTCCTTGCTGGTCACCACGTTCACTTCATTAAAAATTTGTAGACCAAGGTCTTTTGAACCTTCCTCCCCAATATATGGTATGGCAGTTTCTTTGTATATGGCGTAATCCTACTCGCCTAGCACGGTGACTATCTGGCCACTCGCAATAAATTTAACCCTTTGGTGGAGACTATAGGGGATGGCTCCAGCAGCATGTATCCAGGGTCTTCCCAAGAGTAGGTTGAAAGATCTTGGGATATCGAGGACCTGGAAAGATATGTGGAATACTTGTGGACCAATCTCCACTAGTAGGTTTATCTCCCCTACTATATCTCTTTTTTACCGATCAAAAGCTCTGACCACCGTTGAGCTAGGTGTTATATTGCTTGGATCGACCCCCAATAGGTCGAGGGTAGCCAGTGGGCAAACGTTGAGGGACGATCCGTTGTCGATGAGTACCCGGGAGACAATTGTGTCGTTGCACCTAACCACTATGAACAATGGTTTTGTATGTTGGTCTCCCTCCTCTCCTAGCTCTTCCGGAGAGAAAGATATCTGGTCCATTGTGAAAATAGAATCCGCCACGTGACATATTTTCTCTGTAGCGATGCCTTCTGGGACATGAATCTGTTTGAGCACTTTGAAGAGTGCTTCCCTGTGGGGCTCAGATATATGTGCTGGAACTTTATTTAGTTGTTCCATTATCTTGTATTCACTCGCTTTGACCATCTTTGTAAACGCAGCGAGCCCCTCTTCCTCTTCCTCTCCTTTCTCCACGTTTAGCTCTTCGGTTGGGGCTTTATTCTTCAGGTCGTATATTCTCCCAGAGCAGGTGATTCCTCCCACCATAAGAGGTCGCTCTTGTTCGAGGGTCTGATAGTCGAAAGGTGCAGCCTTATACCTCTCTGCCGGTATCGGGACATTAAATACATATCTTTTCTTTGGGATCTGTACCTCGGTTGACTGTCCCTCATAGCATTTTATGACCCTGGGCTTCTGATGATAATTGATCATGTTTATAGTCTTCTCCTCTTCCTTCGGCGGGTTGTCCTCCTTCTTAAACTCTGGCCCCCATCTACTAGGCGGCCCATATTCAGTTAGGGTGTAAGAATAGTTCACAAAGTACTCGAATTTCCCATGGGATTCCCCCAAAGTGCCGACTGTTGGGTCTCCGGCTAACCATCTTCTTTTGATATGTGACTTTGGGGTTCTCTCTGGAACTTGACGGGACTGCCTTTTCTGTTGGTCCATCGTCTTCTGCTTAGGGGCTTCTTTGGGAGCTGACTCCTCAGATGTGATCATGTTGATGGTGGGCTTATGATTGGGCAGCGGGTTGGTGTTAACATTAGGTGCTGGGGTGTTTACAAAATCCAGCTGTACAATTCCTACGTCGATTAAGTCTTGGATTTTGTGCCGCAGCCTCCAGCATCTATCTGTAGAGTGGCCCTCTTGGCTCATATGGTAATCACATTTGAGGTTTGGTTCGAAGTTTTTAGGCTTGTATCGGTCGTTGGGGATTTCGAAGCCGATCAAGTTGTCTGCCCGCAGCCGAGCAAAGACCTAGTTGAGCGGGATGGGAATTGGAGTGAACTGCCTTGGGACCCTGGTGGCCTGGGTATGACTTGTCGTGGAGTGCTGAGCTGGGGTACTCGTGGTCTGAAATGTCACACGAGTTCCGGTCTTATCTGCCTTACCGGAGTGGACCGTGCTGACGATAGACTCTTTGGCTCTATTACCTCCTAGGGGCCTTTGTGTTGGTGCGATCATAAGAGAATCCATTGTTTGGAGTCTGCCGGTGGTGATGGCACTTTCGATCCGGCACCCTGCAGCTACCACCTCTACAAAGCTGGATGAGGTCTGGCCTACCAGATGTGAAAAGTAGGTCTTGTCTAAGGTGTTGACAAATATGGATGTCAACTCCTTCTCAGAGATTGGGGTTGTTACTCTGGCGGCCTGAGCTCTCCAGCACTGAGCATACTCCTTAAACGGCTCAATATGTCTTTTCCGGAGACTCCCCAGATCAATCACAGAGGGGGCGACCTCAATATTGAACCTATACTGGTCATAGAACGCCCGGGCTAGCTTTTCTCAAGTGTTGACCTGATTGAAGTCCAAGTGGGCGTATTAGACCAATGCAGGGCCCGTGAGGCTGTCTTGGAAAGTCTGGATCATGAGTTGGTCGTACTGGGCATACTTGCTCATCTTTCGGGCATATAGCCTTGTATGCATTTTGGGGCACCCCGTCCCATCATACTTTTCAAACTCCGGGGTCTTGAACTTCTCAGGGTATACCTCTTCCCCGTATACTAGCAGACTGGTGATTCCGGCTTGCTCGAAACTAGGGGTGGGAATTGCGGGGTGGGTCTGCGGCCTGACTCGCCCCGCCCGCAAAAAAATGTGGGGCGAGCAAAAAATTTTGGCCCACTGAAGTTGCGGGCCATTTTGACCCGCGCCTGCGTGACCCACAGGGTAGGGCGGGCAAGTTCCCACAGGCGCGAGTTGGCCTACGAACCCGCAATCAGAAAAAAAAAATTTTTGCTGATTAGCGATGGCGACGGCAACGGCGATGGCGACGGCAACGGCGACAGCGACGGTGACGGCAACGGCGAGCCATTGGCTACCCAGTTCATTGAATACCTACATCACACCCAAGTACAACACTCGACTACTCGAGTCGAGCTTGTGAACTACGACGAGTGGAGCGTTAGGGCAAAAGATGTCTTGTCGGGTGAAGCGGAAGAGTACAAGGCGAGGTTCGTGGTGGTGGCAACTGAGGAGAGCTGTGATTCACCGGCTAGATCAGGCCAAGGTTCGTTAGGGCAATGGATGTCTTGTTTGGACATGGTATGGACTTAAGAAGATCGGAGGAAATGATAGGAGGTCCGACGGGGTTCATCAGAGTGCAGCCAGCCTCTGCTAATACGACCACCATTTTGTCGATGGCGGCCTTTTCGCCGGCGTAGGGTACGTCTGGACATGGAAAGAGAGCTATCATCTCCGGTTTGTGACTGAGTGTGGAGGGACGAGGGAGGAGTCGAGAGCCTCGTCGAGGACGACGGTGGACGAACGAGGGAGGAGTCGAGGTGACGACGGTCGACGGACGAGCGAGGAGTCGAGCTGAGGACGACGGTTGACGGATGAGCGAGGAGTCGAAATGAGGATGACAGTCGATGGGCGCTGCGGATGAGGTGAGGATGCGGCCGACGACGACGGAGTCGAGGTGAGGATGACACAGGCACTGTGGGTCGTCGCGGGCCAGCCCGCGGGGCGAGGCAGGTTGATTTTGCTGACCCGCGAGACTTGCGGGCCACTGCGGGTCAACCCCGGTGCGGATTCGGGCGGGCCGGCCCATTTAGCCCGCATTACCAGCCTTACTCGAAACCATCAAGACCCTCAATTGTTTTCATTTTGTCATAGAACTGCTGGAAGAGTCTTTTCTCCATCTCTTTCTGTCTCTCTTCAGGTCATCAGAGGTTGGCCCCTGGTTGATTCTCGGCTCATATTCAAAGGCCGGGTTGAGGTGGGAATTGATTTCTTCATACTCCGGAAGCTGTCCCTCCACTGCATTCCCTTTCCTGGCCCCTAAATGTTCTTCTTGGGTTGGCTAGGTAGAGCGAAGGAGGCCGATGCTTTCAGTTAAGAGGTGGACCTGGGCAGCCAATTGTTGGATCGTTTGTTCTAGGGATACGATCCTGGAGTCTGAGGTAGCTTCAGCATTTCTGTTATTGCGGTTGTCGCTACTGTTTGCCATTTTTGCTCTTGAACGTGTGCAAATCGGGCTTTTGGGAGGGTTCGGTTGTTTGGGAGCTATCTTGATGCCTGGTGCGCATTTTGTTTATTCTTTAGTATAATGTATGCAAATGCTATGCATGTGTCACGTGGATGCTTAAAATAAAAGGGTCGACAATTGATTGACGATGTAATATTGAAACTTTACTTTTATTAATATTGAAAATTTTTGGAGTTCGATACTCAAAGAAAACAAATAAAAGATTACAATGATAATCTATTTCACTAGCTCTCTTGGTCTTCTGTTGTGGAGGCTCAAGCTTCCCGTTAATGACGGCTTCCAATTCTTCGACTCTGGCTTCGGTCTTCTCCAATTGCTCTTCCAAGGCTTTGTTCCTCTGGTCAGATTCCTTGAATCGTCCTTTCCAGATGTCTTTCTTATAATTTACAGCTTCAAAATAGACCTCCATCCGGGCCTTGACCTGCTCCAGGTAGATTTCTAGCTCCGGATTTATCTTGTCTGGCTTTGGTTGAGTGACATCTGGGACCTGATAGGCTCTTTCCCCTGTCTGATACAATTGGCAGATCACAAACTCTCTGGTAGCTCAATGTTTTCCCACTTCGCCATCTAGCTCATCGAGGTCTACATTCGGGCTTTCAATTCTGGCTTCCTAAAGTGCTTTGACTTCTGCCAGCTTAGCAAACTTTTCAGCCACCAGCAAGTTCGGATCTTGGTACTCGAAGGTGACTGCTTCCAGCGATGGCCGATAAACTATGTCTTAGATAGTACCAAAATGGCGGACCGCTGAATTGGGGTGATATCCAATATATCCACTGATTCCGATCAAAGGCACGGCTTGAAAATTACTGCAGGTCAAAATAATTTTGTCGTAGCAACTCCACCTGGCTGTCCACAGAATATCCTCGGCACTGAAGCTTCTAAACACTTCTACCCAACTATGGCTGGTAAGGTCGTCGGGTAGCTTTATCTTTTCTATGCATAAATCCACAAGATCCACTTGTTGAGCTAAGGTTTTCCGGACCATGTTCAACCCGAAACACTTAAGATGGCTCACGAACCATATCAACATAAGGTTGATACTTGAGCGGAGGATCCCATGACCTTTCTTCTTGAGAAAGTTTAAGTTCTGAATCTGTTCAGCCAATAGAGCCGAGATGTAAGATCTTCCTTCCAGGAATTGGGTCACCAGCTGTGCAACCCGGTAGTGGACATAGAAAGTTCCGGTGGGGAATAGTATGGTGGCGAAAGCTGTCAAGATGAAAGCATTCACCCTTCTCTGTCTATAAGTCTTGGGGTCCCCATACAGTATGTCTTTTCTATCCCCATTGTCCTCTCGGGCGATGAACCAGGCTTCCAAATCGTCCATCCGGATGCAGTATCCATTATAGTCTGATAAGGCTTTGTTGACTGCTGTTTTGTGGATACCTAGTAGTCTGCTGAAAGTACCAGCTGGCCCGGCCTCGAGATCTGGCACGTAGATTTGATCAGCTAATACTGGAGCCTGTAGCGGCTGGGTGTACTCTTTTAGGGTAGGGGTGGTTTCATGAGGCCTGATAAAGAAAGCTGCGGGCTCTACTTCCTATAACTAGAGCATGGCCCGTACCAAAGGCAAATTCACCTCCATCTTTGTTAGTGAGAGGATGGGCCCTATTTTCTGCTGGATGAAGACCTGCTCCTCTGGATTGTATAAGGTGAACCAGTGGTCTAGCACCAACTTTGGGTCCAAAGGTTTGTACACCTAAATCTCTTTGCGGAGGAGGCGGTCGACTGCGGTACTAGCCATCTATTACAATAAAAATTTCCTAATTACAACCAGAACTATGAAAATATTATAGGGAAATAGATCTGAACTCCATGAACAAAACAACAAATATTACATTATCATCAATTGTCAACCCATGACTTTATGTATGCAAATAGGTTGGTTCTAACTGGTCCCCAATCTCTATGGCTTCCCGCATTCTCGGAGAAATGGATCTCAGGCCATATCGAAGCATTGGGTGGGGTAGCCTAATCGATCCCAAACGGTGATCAACTCACTTCGCCCGGAACCTACACAATGGCTCCCCGTCTTAGGGTCCTAGGACGATCCAAGTTCGACCGCATCTATTCACACAAATGTATGCATGTAGACTCAAAACCGAATCATAAATCTAGCTAATTCCTGAAAAGTTAGCAACAGAATAATCGAAAGACATTTCTTAAAGAAAAAGGAACAATTTGAGGAGATTCAGGTGGCTAGCCTATTGGAATGGGTCCCCAGCGGAGTCGCCATCCTATCGAGTCTAATTTTTTATTTCCCATTTCTAATCCGATCCATATTAGACCTTATGCTCATCTAATGTAGATCCTCGACTTGAGTTAGGAATTTCGTTTAATTTTGGAGTCGCCACCCAACTGTTGTTGGGAAAGATTGAATTAAGACTAATGGAGCGGATTAGTCTTAATTTAGACCACTAGTCATCGTGATTTCCTCTTCTCGTTTTTGTGAAAAGAGGAAAAGGGAAAACCAAAGTTTCTAAGTTTGGAGGTTAACCTATTAAAACCCTAAGGTTACCACCTAATCTCCTAAAATTATCCCCATTTAGAAATGTCTTTTATTTTATTTTTGTTGCCTTTTATTGTGTTTTTAAGTGAATTATTCTAAGAAAATGAATTTTTTATTCTTTTTAAGGTTGCCCCAAATAGGTGCCTACGTACCTGCTATTCAGGATCAAACAAGCCGTAGTTCGCTTTTCCTAAATAAATTTTAGTGTGTTTGTGAATTTTAATTGTGAAATCTCTTTTGATTTATGTTTTTATCATTTTAGGATTTTTTCTAAAAAACTCTAAGACTAAGCTTAATAATTTGATTTTTGAAAATAATTTTAAGGAAAAACATCAATTTTGGATTTATTTTGAGAGAATAATTTTTCTAAGTGATAAAACTCTTTTTTTTTCTATTTTTTGACTTATTTATGCTATTATAAATTTTATTATTTTTTATTTATTTTTATAATTTTTTATAAATTTTTTTATAAATTTTTAATTTTTTATTAGTTTTTATTAATTTTTCATAATTTTTTTATAATTTTTATTTTTATTAAAAAATTTCTCCTAGATTTTTATCTATCCTATTTTAAAATCTAAAATTTATTATCATTTTTCTAATATTTTTATAATTTTCTACATTTTTATTATTTATAATTTTGATTATATTTTTGTTTTTTATATTATTAAATCCTAAAAAAATCTAATTTCTAAAATTTTTCTATTTATTGAAATATAAATAACACATAAGTAAATAAATAAATAAATAAATAACAAGTAACAAATAAATAACAAATTAATGAATTAATTCGGAATAAAATAACCCAAATAAATAAATAAAAATATTTAAAAAATCAGAAAATCCAACTTACCTAGATCCGGGTTGGTACGCGGGTCGGGTTGGTCGGGTCGAGTCGGGTCAAGTCGAGTCGATCAGATGCGGCGGCGGGGAGTGCTCGTTGACGGCGTTCGGGCGGCCTTCTTCAGCAGTTGAGGTGTCGAATCCTAGGTTATCGATGGTGAGGAATCCAATAGTGGTGGTGGTTTGCTTCAGAAACACCTCCTGGTGGTTGCCCAACTCTTGCTCGGCGGTCGCGGCTTCGAAAAACTCCAGCGGACTTCGATTCTCTCTTTTCTCTCACTTTCTCTCGCTTTTGATCTGTGTTTTAGCTTCCTCCCTTCCTCCTCTATTTATAGCCGCTCACAAACTCCTCCGGATAAGCTCAAATCCTCAATTTGGATAAATCCGAATTTTTCCGTTTTTTATATTTGAGTTCATCCAACATATTTGATGCCGATTCGTTGTGATCTTGTGATTTAGCTGGATAATTCGGTTTTAGATTGGTTGAAATCCAAAAAGATTTGAAGAAATCCAGCAATTTTGGCTTCGTCGGACTTCTGCCGGATTTTTCTCCGGCTGGGCTCGAGGAAGAAGATGACCATGTGCAAGACACGTGTTTCCCTCTCGGCCAATTGCATGCTGCCACGTAGCAGCTCTAGGGAAAAGAAAAGACAAAATTTTCGAGTGTACGTAGGGGGATTCGAACTCGGGACCTCAAGTGCTTTCGCATGTTTCAGGTGCACACACGAGCCAGTTGAGCTGGCCCAATTTCCCGATTTTATCTATTTCGCAAATTGCATATATGCAATGCAATTTTTTTATTTTTTTGTATTTTTTTTGAAATTTCAAAAATTTGTAAAAATTATTTAATCCTTATTATTGACATTTCTGGTATTAGTTTTCAAAATTGATGTGTTTTCCTATTTATTTTTTGAACATTTTTCCTATTTTTGCTAAATTAGAGAAAAATATGGAAAAATTGGGAAAAATTGGAAATTGATTATTATTGATTCTTAGGGCAAAAATGGGGTGTTTACAATTGTATTCACCTAATTAGGGTCATGGAACTTTATTTAGGGTCACCAAGTTAATTTGGAGCTAATTTTGATAAAACCAAACTCAATGGTAAAAATGTCATTTTTGAAAAATTTGGCCCTAAACTTTGTAATTTCTTTCTTGTTTGATACGACACTCCAATTGTAATCAATAAAATGCTAATTAAAAAATAATTGAACAAGAATTCCCAAATGGCAAGGATCCCCTTTCCACGTGGAACCCTAATTTTTCAAAAATAAAGAACAAATGAAATCCAAATTCTTACTAGATATAACTCACTAGTAAAATTAGGAACCACTTGTAATTGTTGATTCAACACACAACAATCCAAGCCTCACTCTCCATAACCCTAATTGGAATTGATAAGAGTGTATATGAAAGAGAGGAAGCCCTCCTTTCACATGAATATGCTACAAAAATAATGTAAAAAAGTCCCTTTGTTATTCTCCTTTACAAGTATTTATACTAAGCCCTAAATATGGAAAAACAACATAATGAAAATTACATAACACATGGCCGATCTTCTATGTCAATTTCAGTCCAAAGTTCATAATACATGGCCGACTCCTCTTTGTCCATTTCAATTCAACATGGACCGTAACTCATCTCCAAACCAAGTGCTAATGTGTTTGATCGTCTTCCTGTAATACCGACAAGTATACATGATTAAATACAAAACAATCATATAAAGTAAGTGAAGACACTATGTGAATGTCTTCAGGTTCTATTTGCTCAAAGAGGACTCTCAATGTTAAGTTCTATAGTCCTCTAGCTCTTGCTCTAGTTATGGGTCATGTTGTTTCATTGGTTTGATTCCTATCATTTCCTCGGGCCTGTGGAAGATTTGCCCTCAAATCTAATGGGTCTTCATGGGTATCTTCTAGTACATAAGGCAATAGATTTGCAACATTGAATGTAGTAGAGACATTGTATTCCCCTGGTAACTATATCCTATATACATTGTTGTTGATGCGCTTCAGAATTTTGAAACGTCTATCTACTCTAGGTGAAAGCTTTTGTGATTTCTTGTGAGGAAACCTGTCTTTGCCGAGATTAATCCAAACTAGATCACTTGGATTATAAATTTTGGCTTTCCTGTTTTTGTTGCCCTAAAGTTTCCGCTGTTCCTAAGTTTTCTCAAGATAGTTAGAAGCCTTTTGATGAAGCTTCTGAATCTCCTTTGCACGTTCTACTCTACTCAAGCTTTTTTCCTTTATTGCCGGATTAGCTATTAAATCCAATGGAAGGGTAGGATTATAGCCATACACGACTTCAAAGGGAGACTTACCAGTTAAACTATAAGTTGACCTATTGTAAGCAAACTCAATAATAGGAAGACACAAGTCCCAATCAGTAAGATTCTTGCCAACCGTTACTCTTAGTAAGGCACCAAGAGTATGATTGACAACCTTCGTCTGGCCATCCGTCTGAGGGTGACATGATGTACTATACATGATTTTAGTACCAAGTCATTTCTAGAGTATCTTCTAGAAAAAGCTAAGAAACTTAGTGTTTTTATCAGACATTATGCTGTAAAGAGCACCATGAAATCTTACAATTTCCTGTACAAAAAGGTTAGCTATAAAAAGTGCATCATCTGTTTTGTAGCAGGGCACAAAATGTGACATTTTGCTGAAGCAGTCCACGACAACCATGATAGAGTCTTTGTCCTTCCGTGTCTAGGTAGACCCAAGATAAAATCCATGTTAATATCAATCCAGGGTTGTGTAGGTAGAGATAAAGGCATATATTCACCCTGAACTCCCTTCTTCCCCTTTGCCCTCTTACAAACACCACATCTCTCCAATACTTTATGGACATCCTTTAACATACCCCTTTAGTAAAATGCTCTTTTAATAACTCCAAAGTTCTCCTTTCACCAAAATGCCTAGATAACCCTCCAGCATAAGCTTCCCTGACCAACAACTCTCTAATAGAACCACGAGGTGTACATAATTTTCCTACTTTGTATAAAAAGCCATCTATCATATAATTCCCATCTACTACATTTTCTCTAAAGCATCTCTCAACAATCAATTTTAGGAATTCATCTTGACTATACTATTCCTTCATTAATTCAAAACCAAGTGGCTTTGATTGTAGAGAAGTGATAAGTACATATCTGCGTGACAAGGCATTAGCTACAATGTTCATGCTTTCCTTCTTATACTTAATCACATAGGAAAAACTCTCTAAGAATTCCACCCATTTGGCTTAGTGTTTTGACAGATGTTGTTGACCTTTGAAGCGTTTCGGTGACTCATGATCTATATAAATAATAAACTCCTTAGGAAGAAAGTAATATTTCCACATCATCAATGCCCTCACTAAGGAATAGAACTCATTATCATATACTAAGTAGTTTAGAGGTGAACCACTCAGTTTCTCACTAAAATAAGCAATGGGGTTCTTTTCCTACATCAACACAGCACCAATCCCTACCCTTGAGGCATCACACTCCAATTTAAAAAAAATTGTCAAAATTAGGTAAAGCTAACATTAGAGCACTAGTTAGCTTTACTTTCACCTCCTCAAAACTCTTTTGTGGTTGTTCTCCCCAAACAAAAGGAACATTCTTTTTTGTCAATTTAGTTAATGGACTGACAATGCTACTAAAATTCTAGACAAAACATCTATAGAATGAAGCCATCCCATGAAAACTTCTTACCTCAGCAGCTGATTGTGGTATTGGCCAATCACTAACAGCCCTCACTTTTTCTTCATCTACCTTTACACCAGAACCAGTCATAATAAATCTAAGAAATGTTACCTCAGTTTGATAGAAAGAACACTTCTTGAGGTTTGCATACAATTGTTGTTCCTTTAGTACTGAGAAAATTACCTGTAAATGCTTAACATGATTTTCTAGGTTTCTACTGTAAATCAAAATGTCATCAAAATAAACAACAACAAATTTACCTAGAAATTCTTTCATGACATGATTCATTAGTCTCATAAAAGTACTAGGGTCATTGGTCAACCCAAATGGTATGACCATCCATTCATATAAACCATAGCGTGTTTTAAAAATGGTCTTCCACTCATCTCCTCCCCTCATTCGAATTTGGTGATATCCGCTTTTAAGATCCACCTTGGAGAATACCTGTGCACCATGTAGCTCATCTAACATATCATCAAGTCTAAGAATATGATACATATATTTGATGGTGATTTTGTTAATGGCTCTACTATCAATGCACATCCTCCATATGCCATCTTTCTTGGAAACAAGAAGTGCAAGAAACAGCATAAAGATCGGTACTCTTCCTAACAAAACCCCGTTCTATCGGTTCATCCACCTGATGCATCAATTATTTAGCCTCTTTAGGATTCATGCGATATGTAGGTTGATTTAGCAAAATTGACCCAGGCTGAAAATCAATGGCATGTTCAATGCCTCTCATAGGCGGCAATCCCTCAGGTAATTCATTTAGAAATAGATCTTTATACTCATCTAGTACCTGGTTTACCATAGGGCGTAACTGTTCACGTCCATCCACCTCTAGTGCATATCTCATCTGCAGCATATACACTGGCCTCTCATCTTCTATTACCTCTTCTAGCTCATGTTGTCCCACTAACAATGCCTTCTTTTTCCTAGCCTTATTAATTTGCCCTTGTGCCTCTTGTACTTCAGTAGGTGACATGGGGTTCAAAACTATGTGCTTACCTTCCTTCTGAAACACATAGGTATTCCTAAAACCATCATGTAACACCTTCATGTCATATAACTAGGGGTTGCCAAGCAATATGTGTAATGCACACATAGGAAGAATATCACAAATAATTTCATCATGGTACGTCTCTCCTATGCTGAATGGAACCTTAACCCTTTGAGTGACATGCAAACTACCTTATTCACTCAACCAATGCAGTTTATAAGGCTTTAGATGTGAGGTAGTGACTAGTTTCAATTTAGTCACTAATGAAGCAGTCACTATGTTAGTACAACTACCTCCATCAATAATAAGAGCATAAAGATTACCTTGAACCCTATAGGAGATGTGAAATAAGTTTCTCCTATGTTCATCCTCATTAGTAGGAAAGGTAGTCATCGCTTTGCATAATATATTGATGGACAAATACTGATCATTCCCCTTATCTTCATGTACCTCAGCATCTGCATCACCATAATATTAATTTAATACAGCTAATAAATCTATAGCTTCGTACATGTCTTCTTCTTCTTCTTCCTCACTCTCAACCTCCATAGTAGTCATAACTCTTCTGTTTAGACATTAAGCAGCCATATGTCCAAAACCTAGACATTTAAAGCATTTAACCTGGAGATTCCTTCCTCCTGATGACATAGCTACTGCCTGTTTGTTCTCATACCCGACAACTGTTTTTCCTTTCTCAGCTAATTCTTTCTCCCCTCTAATGTCTGACACCACTGCATTCTTTTCCACATTTCTGCCATATCCCCCCTTATCAGTCTGTTTACCCTCTGACCCATACAATTTTGTAGAGGATCCATACCTGTCACTCGCTGCTCTATAAGGGTTAAATTGCCTTTGTCTCTCCACTTTCGGAGCTAACTGAATGGCCTCATCAATGGTGTCATATCGCTGCAACTCTATAATACATGTAATCTCATATTTCAAACCGGACACAAATCATGCTATAGTTTGTTCAGGAGGTTCGACAACCCCACATTGGATCATCAAGGTCTTAAACTCCTGGACATACTCATCTATAGTTTTTCCTTCCTATCTCAATGTCTGGAGATGCATGAATAACTCTTACCTGTAGTGCTCTGGTATAAACCTCTTCCTCATAACCTGTTTCATTTCCTCCTAAGTATGAATCTCAGCATCACCATCTCTCCTTTTGCTGGTTACAAGGTTCTTCCACCATAAGGCGGCATACCCTATAAACTTGACTGCTGCTAAACGAGCCCGAGTATGGTCATTAATTTCATAATGATACGCTCAGAACATATATATAAAATGGGAGCGTAAATTGCAGCAAGTGCACTGGTCGTATCAAGTAATAGAGTGGTAAAAAGTAAGGTTGTCGATTCCTCGAGGAACCAATAGAGTACTAGATCTATGGCAATTCTTATCAATATCTAGGACATTAAAAAGGGGTTTTGAAATGTCTAAGCTAAAAATTTAACTTAAAGCAAACAAGGAGAATTTTATGAAGAATCTATCAATTATGAAAGCGGGAAATTAGAATTCACCCTAAATCCATTAATCAAACTGCTACCATGGTATATCAACTAGTGGTTATAAGGTTATTCAAGTGAGTTTAGAAAATCCTTTTTAAGAATGTTAACCTTAAATCAATTAGTTGGCTTTCGCGTCTCCAATTAACCAAGGAATCAAAATTATGTTCATACACCTCCCGATGTTACAAACAACCAATGCCCTAAATCAATTAACCCTAATCCCTTAGTGATTAATTAACAAGAAACATTGCATTGCGCCTACCATAAACTCTAATTAAACCAATTATCTCAACTCCCGTATTGATAATCAATCTAATTAAGAATTCCTAACAAATCCTAATCAACTCCCGTATCAAAAGGATTTCTAACCATTATAATCAAAGACCAATTATAATTGAAATCAAAGGAATTGCAATCATGAATAATCCTAATAATTCCTAATCATATAACATGGCTACAATTATCCTTTTAATATTCTAGGGTTTCATCTAATTTCCCAAGGAAAAGACTTAGCAATTCATGGAGATAAAGACATGATTATGATTCAAGGAGATTCGTGTAAAAGAAATCATATTCAATGGTTGGATCAAATGCTTGAATTGCATATCAGAAATGAAGTTCAGAAATCACCAATTCAACAATACAAATAATACCTTAATTGAAAGGAACTCCACAAATCCTTCACAAAGGATGATAATCTCCACGAAGATCACAAAGTTTTCTCCAAGATTTGATCTCCACAATTCTCCCTTAAAACTAGGTTAAAACTACTCTAAGAACACTAAAATTTGACAAAAGTTCCTCCACAAATCGACCTAGGACCTATATATATGCAAGGGGAGGCGAGAAGATGCAATTAAAACAAGACCGGCCCAAGGCCGGCAGCCTTTATTTAAGCCGGCCATAAAGGCCGGTGGCGTTTCATGGAAGGCCGGCCATAAAGGCCGGCGGCTTTGCTTTTTTTTTCTTTGCCATCCTTCAATCTTTTCATGCTTCAATTTGTATGCAATCTCTCCAAATTGATTAAGCTTTGAACTCAAAGTCCTCTAACATCTGAAATGTAAAAATAAACATGATTAAGTACCATTTCCTTGTGATTTCTCTAAAATCAATAATGAATACTCGCAAATCGCTTAATGAATTATGAGTGAAATATGCCTTTATCAACTCCCCCACACTTAAACTTTTGCTTGTCCTCAAGCAAAATAAAACCAGAAAGAAATTCATCCTATAAAGTACAAAAAAATTTTATTATCATACGAATTTGAACATCTGTCATCTCTACTTCTGACTCACTACTTTGTGATGCCCACCACTCAAACCAAACTGGGAATATGTGATTAGAGTACTATACTCAAAATTAACCAACTAATCTAGAGAAAACAAAATTTAATCCAAGCGTTTAACCTAAGAATTCTTATTCCAAAAGTAGATATTCAGTCCTAAAGGAAAAACACCCATTTAAACTTCACTGGCAATTAGCAAGCATATGATCCTTCACATCACTTCTTTAAACAGGTCAACATAAAATGAAAGCATATGGTATCAATTCCTTTCCTAGATTTTCTCCCTTTTTTTTATAAGTCCTGTAACTTATTGATGAGCATTCACTAAAACTCTACTTTTTTTCTTCTTTTTTTCTTTTTCTTTTTTTATAAAATAAGTTCGTGTATTGAACTTTTGCTTCTCCACCCTTATCGCTATAGTGAGATCACTGATTCGGCACATCTCGGGCTCATCACCCAAGTGACTAGGTTTTAAAGGGACCCCATCGAACTCTCCCTCACTCTAGCATTCAAGTTTGGATACTCTTAACTCAATTACCTGAGTCATTGGAGTAATGCAACTTATTTCATTTGAATGCTATACAGAATTAAGACTTTTTTATAAGGGAACACTAAGTGAGGAGTTTCCCTTACCTCTTTCATTAGATGTTAAAAAGCTTTCAAAGCAACTTCCAAGAAGATATACTAGCTAGAGAAGAGACCCGAAGTAGACCTGTTTATCCTTCACAAGAGGACTCAATAGACTCTTAAACTTCAAATGATAAGGCTAAAAACATGGTAAATTTGATTTCTAAAGATTTTATTCATTAATTTTAACTAAGTACAAGAATCACAATAGTGGTGAGTAAGGCATAATAATGAGTTATTATTTTTAATAAATCATAAACAGATGCAAAAGGCTATTTTTTTTTCATCAAAATTTTTGAAAAAAATTGGCTTAAAAATTGTCAAATAACTCAGGGACAAATATAGTTCAAGATAATGGAAGAGTATGATCATTAAAGCACATAACAGGCAATACTCATCTCAACTTTAATACCTACATTCCCTTCCCCACACTTAAGAATAGACAGTGTCCACACTGTCTCACATCAATGCAAATAACAAAATAGGAAGGAAATAAGAAAAAAGGAACTGGTACTCCCCTAGTATAACATGTAGAAGCCATATTTAAATCCCATCAAAGCTGAACTTGGAGAGATTGGTCCTTCTGAACATTCACCTTGCATTTTCCTAAAAATAATTAAAAGAAAACCAACGAAACACAATAAAGTAAACATAAATATGGGCTGCCTCCCATAGAGCGCTTGTTTTATAGTCATCAGCCTGACTATCAGGGTTTGTCATCTCAGCTTAAATCAAGGAGTTTAAACAACTCCTCCAACACCATCGTCTTCAGATTCGGATTCCAAGCTTCCTTCCATGGTATGGTGCCCTTCTTTTCAGCTTCCACCAATGTTTTGTAGGTGGATATCAACAAACTTACCTACTGGATGTCTGCCCTTGACCACCCTAGGATTTCCCTATGTTCATCCAACTGGCCTTGAATCTGCTGCTGCAATTCTCTTGTCATAGGCGCTGGATTAATGTGAGGCCATGGATTTCCTGAATTCAGACACTCATAATCAAACAATTGATTAGAAAAAGACATTAGGTTCAAGTGTCTGCATGGGCATTAGTGTCGGCATTGGTGGCTTCTCATAGTGGTCTGTCTTCTCAAAAGCAACAATATTTTCAGTCTGGGGTACTTGCTCACAGCCTTTGTTTTCTTGCTCATCCCCATTCCCCCAACCATCTATCTTATTCAAGACAACTTCAATTGCCCTACATCTTCCTCCACATCATTGTTAGTAATTTCACCCTCAGCAGATATGTCATAATACATTGCTTTCTCATTAGACAAAAACACAGGATCATACATATCAAATGTTACCTGGTCATCTAGTGCTCTAAGGGTGAGCTTACCTTGTCCTACATCAATTAGAGCTTGACCTGTGGCTAGGAATGGTCTACCCAAAATGAGTGGAATGTCCTCATCTTCTTCCACATCCAGTATGACAAAGTCCACTGGAAATATGAATTTATCGACCTTGACTAAGACATCCTCCACTATAACCTTGGAAAACCTTAAGCTCTTATCAGCTAGCTGCATAGTGATTGGTCTCCTCTTGCACTTTTGTGGCTCTATTCCAAGCTTCCTAAAAACTGAAAGTGGCATTAAATTAATACTTACACCAGAATCAATCAAAACATTCTCAAAATCAATATTACCAATGGTGCAAGGGATATTGAAACTTCCCTGATCTTTCAGCTTTCTAGGTAGCTGAGCAGATTTCTTCTCTATGATAGCTGAACTCTCGCCAAGAAGCATTACTTTCTCAACACTCTCCATGGATCTTTTGTTAGAGAGCAGCTCTTTCATGAATTTGGCATAGGAAGGAATTTGCTTCAAGGCCTCTAAGAGAGGTATATTGATTTGAAGCCCTTTAAATATGTCACAAAACCTGGCAAACTGGGCTTCCAACTCCCTCTGCTTGAGTCTTCCTGGGAAAGGGATAGGTGGAACATAAGGCTGCAACACTGGTGCTTTGGATGTGAGTTCCTCCTCCTTCTGCTTACCTTTCTCTGGATCTTTCTCTTGAATTTTTACCTGCCTTTCAGCTTTCTTCACCTCTTTACCACTCCTTAGCATGATGGCATTGACATGATGGGTGTTCTCCTCAGTTTTGCTAGGCAAAGACCCTGAGGGTCTAGTACTTAGCTACTGTGCAATTTGACCGAGCTGACCCTCCAAGTTTCTGATAGAAGCTTGTTGGTTTTGCAGGAGGGTGTCAGTCTTTTGCATGTAGCTCCTCATGAGCTCTTCCATCTGAGTAGGTTGCTGTTGAGAATAGGCATTCTGAGCAAAGGCTTGTTTAGGAAATCCAGGGGGCGGGTTAAGTGCTTGATTCTCATTCCTCCATGAGAAGTTTGGATTATTGCGCCACCCAGGATTGTATGTATTCGAATATGGTCCTTGAGTGCCTCTTTGGAGGTTGCCTACAAAGTTTACCTGCTCTCCACTAGATGGAGCTGACAACTTTCCAGCCATGCACTCACTAGCTGAGTGAGGTCCTGAGCAAATTTCCCAACTAGAAGATGGATTAGCATTAAAAGAATTTGAATATGCGAGTCTACTTACTTGAGTGGTGAGGG
This sequence comes from Laguncularia racemosa, assembly GCA_037954665.1. Classification (NCBI taxonomy): domain Eukaryota; kingdom Viridiplantae; phylum Streptophyta; class Magnoliopsida; order Myrtales; family Combretaceae; genus Laguncularia; species Laguncularia racemosa. The sequence continues at coordinate 2,429,831 of JBBMOL010000099.1, read as the reverse complement.
CAGCTATCTGAGTAGTCAATTGAGCCATACTGACATTGTCATTCACTAAAGCTACTCTTGTACCACTTCTCTCAGTTTGCCAATTGTGTGCACTAGAGGCCATCTCTTCTATCAATGCACTGGCCTCTAAGTAAGTTTTTCCCATTAGTGCACCCCCAGCTGCAGCATCTACAAGAGACCTCAATGTCTCATCCAGACTCAAGTAAAAGATCTCAATGAAGAGATTGTCTGGTAAACCATGATGTGGGCATTTTCTAGTTACTTCCTTGAATCTCTCCCATGCCTCATAAAGTGATTCACCACTAAACTTTGTAAAGTTAGTGATGTCACTTCTTAGTTTGGCGGTCCTAGTTAGTGGGAAGAATCTCCTCAAGAACTTGATTGAAAGGTCTTCCCAGGTAGTGACAGATCCCTGGGGCAATGAATAAAACCAAGCTCTAGCTTTATCCCTCAATGAGAAAGGGAAAAGTTGTAGTCTTATGGCATCATCAGTGACACCATTCTGCTTAATAGTGTTGGTGTATTGAAGAAACCCAGCAAGATGATCATCAGGGCTCTCATTTGAATACCCTCTAAACTGACTCGATTGCACCATTTGAATGAGTGCCGGTTTAAGCTCAAAATTGTTAGCTTGTATAGTTGGTCTAACAATGGGTGGTTCCTGAATCCTAGGAACAGAGAAATCTCTAAGTGCTCGCTGAACACCCTGAATCTGGCGATTATCCTCATTCACCATCTCTTCTACTTGTTCTCTATACTTGTTGTCTCTTCTAATCTGGCGTAGAGTACGCTCAATCTCAATATCGAAAGGTAGGAGATCAGCACTCCTACTCTTGCGCTTGTAACACTTGCAAAGAGACCAAAAGCCAAGAAAAACGTAAAATTGCACCTAGACTACCAATAGAATTACGAAATCAAATATCTATTAGTTCCACGGCAACGGCGCCAAAAACTTAATACGCTCAGAACATATATATAAAATGGGAGCATAAATTGCAGCAAGTGCACTGGTCGTATCAAGTAATAGAGTGGTGAAAAGTAAGGTTGTCGATTCCTCGAGGAACCAATAGAGTACTAGATCTATGGCAATTCTTATCAATATCTAGGACATTAAAAAGGGGTTTTGAAATGTCTAAGCTAAAAATTTAACTTAAAGCAAACAAGGAGAATTTTATGAAGAATCTATCAATTATGAACGCGGGAAATTAGAATTCACCTTAGATCCATTAATCAAACTGCTACCATGTTATATCAACTAGTGGTTATAAGGTTATTCAAGTGAGTTTAGAAAATCCTTTTTAAGGATGTTAACCTTAAATCAATTAGTCGGCTTCCGCGTCTCCAATTAACCAAGGAATCAAAATTATGTTCATACACCTCCCGATGTTACAAACAACTAATGCCCTAAATCAATTAACCCTAATCCCTTAGTGATTAATTAACAAGAAACATTGCATTGCGCCTACCATAAACTCTAATTAAACCAATTATCTCAACTCTCGTATTGATAATCAATCTAATTAAGAATTCCTAACAAATCCTAATCAACTCCCGTATCAAAAGGATTTCTAACAATTATAATCAAAGACCAATTATAATTGAAATCAAAGGAATTGCAATCATGAATAATCCTAATAATTCCTAATCATATAACATGGCTACAATTATCCTTTTAACATTCTAGGGTTTCATCCAATTTCCTAAGGAAAAGACTTAGCAATTCATGGAGATAAAGACATGATTATGATTCAAGGAGATTCGTGTAAAAGAAATCATATTCAATGGTTGGATCAAATGCTTGAATTGCATATCAGAAATGAAGTTCATAAATCACCAATTCAATAATACAAATAATACCTTAATTGAAAGGAACTCCACAAATCCTTCACAAAGGATGATAATCTCCACGAAGATCACAAAGTTTTCTCCAAGATTTGATCTCCACAATTCTCCCTTAAAACTAGGTTAAAACTACTCTAAGAACACTAAAATTTGACAAAAGTTCCTCCACAAATCGACCTAGGACCTATATATATGCAAGGGGAGGCGAGAAGATGCAATTAAAACAAGACCGGCCCAAGGCCGGCGGCCTTTATTTAAGCCGGCCATACAGGCCAGCGGCCTTCATTTAAGCCGGCCATAAAGGCCGGCGGCTTTGCTTTTTTTTCCTTTACCATCCTCCAATCTTTTCATGCTTCAATTTGTATGCAATCTCTCCAAATTGATTAAACTTTGAACTCAAAGTCCTCCAACATCTGAAATGTAAAAATAAACATGATTAAGTACCATTTCCTTGTGATTTCTCTAAAATCAATAATGAATACTCGCAAATCGCTTAATGAATTATGAGTAAAATATGCCTTTATCACATAACACTAAAAAAGTCTCTCTACCTTATCTTCCCAGTCAAGATAATCCTCTGCAGAACCCTTCCAGCGAATGAAGGCATTTGCAATTTTACATATTCCAGACCCTTAGGTGGCCTAAACTCACGGTTAGGATAAGGTTCATTCTCAAAGTTATTAGCCATTTCCTCCCAATAAGCATGATAATCTCTTCCCATTCTCTTGCCCCTATTTTCTCCTATTGCTCCTTTCCTAAGTGCATCATTATGGGCTACCTGAGGTGGTGGTGCATGTGGATTTGCCACTGGTAGTTGTGGTAATGTCATCCGATTAACCCGTGTTGCTAAAGTAGCAATAATAGTAGTCAAGTCCTGTAATTGTTCTTCTAAAGTTCTTCTTCCACTTGCAGCACGACATCGTTGACCTCCTCCTCCAACCTGGCTATTGGCCTCATTCCCAATTCCTCCATTCACATTATCATTCAACATAGTTATTGAATTGAGCTTTGATAAGATTTTTTTTTTTTATCTCACAATCACACCTTCATGACACAAGTACTCCAATTTTAAATCATACACTCACGGCACAATCCCTTCAAATCACAAACACACTCCACGGCACAAATTTTCCAACACTCAACACATACTTTACAACACAAATTTCTCCACACTCAAACACACACTCCATAGCACAATTCTCCAAACACTCGAATACACACTCCACAACACAATTCTTCTAAACACTCAAACACACACTCAAGACACAAAGGAACAAAACACTCCATGACACAAATCCCTTCAACTTAAGTCAATAGTGCATTCATAGCACTTTAATGTACAATTACTATTCAATTACACCCTAATGGAATCAATTATAGTAAGCCCTTAATTCATCCACAACAAAGAACCCTAAAGTAATCATTTCTTCAACTTCAACTCACAATGACTAAAGGAACAAGGCATAATTCAAGTAATATCTCAATTTCAATTCACACAATCAATAATTGCTCAAGTGTACGGTGTAAACCTTAAATCCCTAAATCAAAATCAAGACTTCCACAAGTAATTCCCTCTCTCAACCAAAAGCTCTGATACTAAAAGTTGATACGACACTCTAATTGTAATCAACAAAATGCTAATTAAGAAATAATTGAACAAGAGTTCCCAAATGGCAAGGATCCCCTTTCCACGTGGAACCCTAATTTTTCAAAAACAAAGAACAAATGAAATCTAAATTCTTACCAGATATGACTCACTAGTAGAATTAGGAATAACTTGTAATTGTTGGTTCAACACACAACAATCCAAGCCTCACTCGCTACAACCTTAATTGGAATTGATAAGAGTGTATATGAAAGAAAGGAAGCCCCCTTTTCACGTCAATATGCTACAAAAATAATGTCAAAAAGTCCCTTTGTTGTTCTCCTTTACAAGTATTTATACTAAGCCCTAAATATGGAAAAACAACATAATGAAAATTACATAACACATGGTCGGTCTTCTATGTCCATTTCAGTCCAAAGTACATAACACATGGTTGGCTCCTTTATGTCCATTTCGGTTCAACATGGACCGTGACTCATCTCCAAACCAAGTGCTAATGTGTTTGATCATCTTCCTATAGTACCAACAAGTGTACCTGATTAAATACAAAACAATCATATAAAGTAAATGAAAACACTATGTGAATGTCTTCGAGTTCCATTTGCTCAAAGAGGACTCTCAATATTAAGTTCTGTAGTCCTCTAGCTCTTGCTCTAGTTATAGGTCCTGTTGTTACATTGGTTTGATTTCCATCATTGTTTAACTTTAAAATTTTCCTTTTTAACTCCACTAACTTCATTAATTAATTTAAGGTTTTTCATAGAAGGTTGAAGGTTTTTCAAAGCGAGAACCGATTCTCGACGATCATGAAGGTTTGATTTTTATGTAATTAGAAGAGGGAATTATAAATTAGTAAATTTATATTGAACAATTAATTATTATTAAGTTTCTAAGCTTGGTCTAATATTAGCTAAGGCCCATACTGATTATGGGCCTAACAAGGGTATAAAAGCCTAATTAGCTTTTGGTTATACGTGACCTATACAATTATTTAAGATTTATTAGTTAATCCTATTCATATTATTTGTTAAGGGCTAGTTTAATTATCCAATTAGGTTCTACTTGATCTTTTGTGGTCAAGCTTATTGGGTTTTAGCCCATTTTGATTCAATTTTTAATAGTCAATTCAGGTTTTATGAGACATGAATTTGGAGAAAGTGATGACAAGTTTGAATTTTATGGCCAAAAGTCTATTTGGAAATATACTTGGTTAAAATCATATGGAAAAATAAATTTTGAAGAATTTGTCAGATTAAAATACATTAAAGTGGGTTTTTGGGCAATAACATCTTAAATGTTCATCATTTTTCTCAAATTATCAAAATTTTGCTATTTAGCCTCACAATCACGGGGATTTCACAATCATCATGCATACCTCCTTAAGCAACTTAAATATATTAATTTTACCAAATTAAATGTCATTTGTATTGATAAAATTATTTTCAAATTTTGGAAAAATATAAAAAGTGATGGGATTAAATTAATTTGTTAAGAATAAACCCAAAATCAGTACTTCCATACAATCTAATCATCGTATGATCATCATATAACACCTTTATTATCATCTAAGCCCTAATTCATTAACAAAGCCTCATACAATCATTAAAACTCATCTCAAACATAATTCATCATACTGAAATTTCCATAAATTTAGTATTTAAACATTCATTATTACTTAAAACCCCTTATTATACATCAGTCATCATAGTTATCAATGTATATGCATTGTTTAGTACCTAAATCGGTATCTAACCCATAAATTAACCTCCAATTCATCATTTAAACATATTTTAACATCAAAATCATGAATCAAATCATGGACATCATCAAGATCACATGATAGAGTGGTAGCATGTAATGTTTATGTCTTAATGTGCAAACTTCAAGTCCTAACTTCATTCCTAGTTGTCGAGTCTAATTTTTGAATTCCCATTCCTAATCCGATCTAGACTAGACTCTATGCTCATCTAATGTAGATCCTCAACTTGAATTAGGAATTTTGTTTGATTTTTGGAGTCGCCACCCAACTGTTGTTGGGAAAATTGAATTAAGACTAAAGGAGCGAATTAGTCTTAATTTGGACCACTAGTCGTCGTTATTTCCTCTTCTCGTTTTTGTGAAAAGAGGAAAAGGGAAAACCAGAGTTTCTAAGTCCGGAGACTAACCTATTAAAACCTTTACGGTTACCACCTAATCTCCTGAAATTGTTCCTCTTTAGAAATGTGTTTTTATTGTGTTTCTGTTATTTTTTATTATGTTTTTGAATTATTTCAAGAAAATGATTTTTCATTAATTTTAGGGGTTGACTCGAATGGGTGCCTACGTACCTGCTACTCAGGATCAAACAAGCCGTAGTTTGCTTTTCTGAAAACTTTAAGTTTGTTTGTGAATTTTAATTTTGAAATCTCTTTTGCTTTATGTTCTTATTATTTTTGGGATTTTTCTAAAAAATTCTAAGCCTAAGCTTTAATTTGATTTTATTTTGAAAATGATTTTTTTTTTTTTGGAAAAACATCAATTTTGATTTATTTGAAGAAAAGGATTTTTCTAAGTGCTAAAACTCATTTTTTTATGATTCTTTTATAATGTTTGAATTTTTTATTTTTTTTTATGATTTTCTTGATTTTTTATGATGTTTATATGATTTTCTTGATTTTTTATGATTTTTCTGATCTTCTTGATTTTTTTTATGATGTTTATATGATTTTCTTCATTTTTTATGATTTTCTTGATTTTTTTATGATTTTATGATTTTTTTATGATTTTTAAGATTTTATCCTAAGTTATTATCTATCCTATTTTGAAATCTAAAATTTTATTATTATTTTCCTAATATTTTTATTACTTTTCTATATTTTTATTTTCTTTATTTTTATTTTCTACATTATTAAATTCTAGAGAAATATGATTTCTACATTTTCCTATTTATTGAAAATAAAACAAAAACAAATAAATAAATAGCTAAATAAATAACAAATAATAAATCAATTCGGAATAAATAAATAAATAAAATTAATTAATTAATTAATTAAAAAAAATCTGGAAAACCTGACTTACCTAGATTCGGGTAGGTGCGCGGGTCGGGTCGGTCGGGTCGAATCGGGTCGGGTCGGATCGGTCGGACACGGCGGCGGGGAAGGCTCGTTCACGGCGTTCCGGTGGCCTTTTGCAGCGGGTGAGGTGTCGAATCCTAGCTTCTCGAGGTTGCTGAATCCAATGGTGGCGGTGGTTTGCTCCCAGATCGCCTCCTGGTGGTGGTTCAACTCCGGCCGATGCTTCGCGGTTTTGGGTCTCCTCCGATGCTCTCCGATTTGCACTCTTTCCTCACTTTCTCTCAATTCTGATTCGTGTTTTTGCTTCCTCCCCTCCTCCTCTATTTATAGGCATTTGAAACCGAGTTGGATAAGCTCGGATTTCCTCCGATTGAAGTTGATCGGATTTTCGGTTAGAAAAACCAACTCCGATTTGTGTCAATCCCTCGATTTGTTGCGATTTGATTCCAATTAGATAATGTTTATCTTATTTATGTTGAAGATCTGTTGGATTTGTGCAAAAAATCGAATCGAAACGGCCGAAATACGAATTTTTCCTTCCGCCGGTGATCTCGGGCTCGAGGTAGGAGACAATCACGCGCCCGGCGCGTGCGCTTCTTCCAGCCAATCAGATGCTGCCACGTGTCCTAGGTAAATGAAAAATTCACAAAACGCGAAAACTGCTTCCCCCGCGTTTCGAACCTGTGACCTCGCACCCACACCGCGTGCCTTAGCCCATGGTCCGGACCAGCTGAGCTAGCCCACTTTCCTGATTTTTCTAATTTCGCAAATTGAATATATGCAATGCGATTTTTCTATTTTTTTGTATTTTTTGAAAATTCCAAATTTTGTAAAAATTATTTATTATTTATTATTGCTATTTCTGAAATCATTTTTCAAAATTGATGTGTTTTCCTATTTATTTTTATTTTTTTAGATATTTTTATTATTTATGCTAAATTAGGAAAAATTGAAAAAAAAAATGAAAATTGATTATTATTGATTCCTAGGGCAAAAATGGGGGTGTTTACACTAGTTCATCAAATTTTTGTCTAACACCTCGATAAACATATTCATTAACAAATCAACGTTTGAAGACAATAAAATCTACTCTATTTAAGTATCAAAAGTAGCAACATAAAAGGGTCAAGAAGGTAAATATGTTCAAATTCCATTTGACACCTAATTAGAGATTCTAATCACTTTAAACCATTATAGAACATCCATTTAAGTAAAGTTTAACAAACTTAGGTCTTTACTTCACTTCCAAGAGTATTCCTGACATCAAGAACTAATTCAAGGCCTAAAACGTGGATTAAAATCTAAAATACTAACTAAAAGACTATTAAATCAAAAGGAACTTACACTTTTAAGGGTTGAGGGTTCACGGCCAGCTTGTAGTTCCCTCTCCAATTCTTCTTTTGATCTTCAAATCTTAGTAAAACATTAAACTAACATAGATTAGAAGGGTCATCATATTGATTAATTAGGTTTAAACTTGAGGAATATGGCTTTAGAGAGGTTTTAGCGTTTAACCTTGCGAATACTCTAGAAGAAGTAGTAGGTAAGGGAATGAGGTGTTGGCGGCAAGGAAAAAAATGAATAACAAGGTGCAAAACCTTAGGTTGATTTGTGGAGACCACTTGGTTGGATGCCTTTTCCCTTTATGACGTATGTCTTCTCATTTAACTCATTTAGGGGGTTTCAATCCTTCTAATCACCAAATTTTATTCTAATTGAGTTTATTAATTATCTAATACTCTCAATAATTATTTAAACCTAATTATTGACATTCCTTGATGAAATTATGTATAGGAGCATTTTGGTTATTTTGAGAAATTTTCCCTAAAACTTAGAATTTCTCTTATATTTGAACTTTAAAAGTTTATATTTGCTTCAAATCGATTTTGTGTCATTTTAATACTCATTGGATAGGTTTTGGGTAAAATGACAAAATGGTCATTTTATAGAATTTAGTCTTACCTTACAATTACCCATTAGTTTGACTTTAACAATCTCTTTTCAACTTAACATTCCCAATTACAGGAACTCCTACCTTACTTAATGACTTTGCTTGTGATTTAAGGTTTTTTAATAGTTATATATGAAATTGTTATTATTACAAAATTTTAGAAAAAGAGAGAGAGAGAGAGAGAAATAATTATTCTTTTTTCTTTTTCAATATATTTCACTCATGAGTTTATTACTTTTATATTTCCTTAAAAATTGCATTCATATTCCAATCTTATTTAATTTTGCATATTAAATGCATTTTTTATGTATATATATATACATTTTTTTTTCAATTATTGGGAGAGTGGATCCTAACTTTATTTATTTGGGAGACTAGTATTTATATTACTAGACTATGAAAGCCTTGATGATATATACAATTATTTTAAATACCGCCAAAGCCTAATACTGTTCAAGAAACTAAATGAAGTACTTCCGATACAAAGTATGAAATCTATACCTTCCCCACTAGGCCCTACTCCCCAACCTAGAGTAATAAAAGAAAATCGGTTAAATTAAAGATAAAAAACCTAAGTTGCGAAAATTGAATAATTTTCCAATTCACCTCAAATTTTAAAATTTCTCCTTTTACAGAGTAACAAGAAAATAAAAAATTCAACGCATGATTATTCTTTTTTTTATTAAGAAAATTATAAATAAGGATTGAACCATTTGTTGATGATAAAATCTAAAAATTATTATTATTCATTTTAAATTATCTTGTTTTGACTTTTTCTCTCTCTCCCTTTTTTTATTTTTGTTTTTTGTTTTTCTATCGACTACTGTTATAATTGGGAGATAAACAAATTAATTAATCTAGCTGAAAAATCAATATTTATGTCAGGCTTGCTATTTCTCACTCTTTACTCTTTGTCATTCTTTCCGGAAAGTAACAAAAAATTTTATCTAACCGAACCATCCCTAATTTCCCACCAAATAGAAGCTACAGTGGTAGATCCGTACAGTCATAACAAGGAACTTTTCCTTCTTGCTTTCTTTTTTCTTTTTTCTTTTCTTTATTTGTATAAATAGGATAAATCATAGACCGCAGTCTTCTTTCTCTGGCGTCGGCTGTGAAGAAGAAAGGTAGGAGGACGGACGTCGTGTTATTGGGTAGAAGCAAAAATGGGGTTGAGGATAATGGAGTGGGCCGCTAAAGGGACCCACTTGGGTGGTATACCTAGAAAAATGGTGTTCACGGCTGTCGGAGCATTCTCCAAGGTGGTGGCTACACTGCTCAACTCTACCTCCGTCCACAACGCCGACACCCTCCTCCGCCTCATCCGTTCCCGCCCTCCTGGTGTCCCGCTCATCACTGTCAGCAACCACGTCTCCACGTCAGTGCCATATAAGCTCCTGACTCTTGTTTTTTTGTTTGTTTGTTTCTTCCTTTTACCTCTTTTTTCTTGGCTATATTGTTCACATGACCTTGATTAGAACATGGGTTCTAGGAGTTTTCAAGATTTTGTAATTTTGTAGCGTGAAAATGGTGTATCACGGTTATATAGTGGTTACTTTGAAATGCCCAAATTGATTTCAATAAGATTATGTATAAATTTGATAGGAATTATGATATGATTACAATAACATGGGACGAATTGCTTGTTTCAGTATCGATATGACAATTGGGTTTTTTTGCAATAATTTGCTGGCTGGGGAAGTTTTAGTGTAACCAACTTGAATGAGGGTGGAAGTTTGGAAGATAATGCAATGGGGTGCTTTATAAATGGAAGTTGTATTCAATGTCAGCTTAAAGTATCAAAATTGTTCGATGTAGCTTTCATTTCATTTGAACTTACAAGTCCGAGAAATTGGGTTGAGTTCACACACTTATTCTAGTACACCATGAAAATATTATGACATGGTATTGAAGTTGGGACCTCGATTGCATAATTTGAAATATTTAAGAGCGACAAGTTAAATCTACAGAGAGTCTCACTGCTAATTAGAAGAGGTGAAGGTTTGAGGGTAGTACTTTACGTAGATGCATCAGCGTATTTGCTTAAATGCAACAATTATCATAAAATTGTCTGTAACTCAAAAGTTAAGAAAGAGAATTCTTGGCAATCAATATCATGGGTGGTTTTCCTCTTCTCACTTCAAGTTTATTTGCATATTATCCCTATTTTATGCTATAACCTCCACACAGTGAACAAACTATCATGTTATCCATACTTACTCAAAGGTGTCTTTTTAGCTTGCATTTTGCTTTATCTTGTTTGTAAACATTGCATTTACTCTACGTGGCTTTTTGGAAGTTCTTAAATGGCTTGGGACTAAAGAATATCACTTGTGCAACTTTTTCGGCTCTGTTGCATTTTCATGCATTTGTTCCGGATTTACTTTAAATTCTTCTACTGATAAATGGTTATGATTGCATACTTACACTAGCATCTAAATCCTCTCAACCTTAGACTGCTGAAGCCACATGATGAGTGTTCAAGGATATGAGAACTTTTGCTTCTTATAGTGCATATGCCAACAAACTCGGGGATCCTAGTTAGTTCGATTCATGGACATCAAGAGATTGATTGGTTGATTTAGTAGCTTAGGATGCTGTATCCATATTATACAAGCGATATGCAACATGTGCTGACCTCATATTGCTTCAAATTTTTTGGAGGGTATGATTTGTTATATCACGAACCGAAAAAAGTAGGATTATACATGTCAACAAGGTCGCAGGAGTGGGGAAATGACCCTGTCAACCCAAGCATAGTGTTAATGTTAAGGTGTAGGAACTCTCATGGTAATTTATATAAGGAATGGGTTCAAATTCCACTAAGGGCACTTCTTGGGGCTATGTACACTATGCAAGCTAGGCTTAATCTGCACATAAGTCTTGTAGGATGGCTCTTATAGCCAATTCAATTATTGTTGTGTCCTTCCTTTAAGAGAAAGAAAAGGAAATAGTTATACAGCTCTTCATGTTATTACTCCATTTTTTCACTCTTCACTAAACAATATTTACTGGTGCAAATTTCTAGATATAGGTGGTGTTCTTTATAGTTCATTGTTAGAATTTCTTGCATGGGAGTTTGAGTTTAATTGTATTTATAGGTTTTAGTCAATTTTATCAGGTTGGATGATCCAGTCTTGTGGGGTTTCAAGGGATTTCCCTCCACAGATGCTAACTTAGCCAGATGGGTACTGGCTGCTGAAGATATATGCTTTAAAAATGCAGTTCTTTCATATTTTTTTCGAGTGGGTAGGTAATCTCTTGTTGCAACAAGATGGTTAACAGGATATGTCTTACATAACTTTTCTGTTTATGTATCATTCATTTTTTCGGGAATGCTTGCTTGTGTCATTTAGAGAATACCTCTTGTTGAGACTAAATGTCACAACTTTATTAAGTTATTCATAATCTATTCAGTAAAATTATCTAAATTTTTTAAGGAAAAATTTTCTGTGCTTCCTTTTATGATAAGGAAAACGTTGTTTTCTTCAATATGGTTACATGCTTGGGCCTTTGGGAACAATATAGAGCTTCTGCACTGGCAAAGTGTGCTTGAAAGAATACTCTAGATGTCACAATCTTCTGGTACTCTTTCTTGTTCTATTGCTAGATTACATAACTTTTCAAAGCATGAAAGGAAGTTCTGATGCTTAGCAATTTATACATGTCTCACAATGCTCCATGAGGACGTGTTAAAGCCTGTAAAATTGTTGTGGTATACATTCAATGTCCATAGGCTTTAGTATGACAGAAACCTATTAATAAGTGTTGTCATTAATGACACTTGGCTCTGGTATTTGGGATGAAGTCACTTGCATTGGTAACTTGCTTCTGCATGTACAAGCAATGAACTACAGTTTGTTCATATTATATTTCAAATCAAGTGGAATTTTCAATGAGAATTGTGTAATATCAGGACCCTGTACCTTATCAGTCTCTAAGATTTTTAGTCTGTATTTAGGAATGAAGAGTTGGATTTTCTATTACTAAAATGTTATATTTGCCTTGAATTGATTAAAATTTTCTTCTAAATACACATCTTCATTGATCTGAATTTGTATGTCTTTGGCTGGTTTTGCTCTGTCAATCATTTGTTACCCGCCTAATTCAGTAAATCATGCAGGCAAATGCATACCTATTACAAGAGGTGGTGGAATTTATCAAGAACACATGAATGAAGCTCTTGAGAAATTAAATAATGGAGAATGGGTATCTACTTATCCTACACATTTTATGTCTTAGTTTTATTTTGGGGGTCATTCGTTTTATATTATAGTTAGATTCTTCTTTTGTTATAACTTTATTAATGGCTTCAGTTACACGCTTGGACCACCACTTTTGCTATTCTAGTTTGTAAATCAATTGCTCCAAGTCTATCTCAAATTCGATTCTGTTCTTCCTTACTTGTTTGGATGATGATTACTTTGACTGCTGTCGAGGCAGCATAATGGTTTCAGGATTACCATTGATATGGGGATTCAACTTACTGCTATCCCCAAGCAATAGCAGTAAATGATTGATTTGTTGATTAAATCTTGTAATTTGAGTGAGAGGAACAAAACAATTATTAGGTAATTTACCCAGAAAAAGGTAGATGTCGTTGCTTTATTCAAAAACTAGATATCCATAAAAAAGTGCTTCAAAGACTATGCCGATTTCCATAAAAAATTAAGCAGTTCTATTAGTTTAACAACATATGAAAGCATTCATAAGTGATGATTATTTCTAAGAGAGTTTTGAAATCTTTATAGATTTCCTACTAGTGGTAAGCAAAATGTGGTTTGGCTCTAATCGAAACTGAACTGCATGTTATGGTTCAGTTTGCTGCCCCCTACCAAACTAAACCGCTTTAAATGGTTTGGAGAAGCAATCTGAACTACTTTGAAGTAGGCCAGTTTAATTTTGAGCATCATTCAAACTGCATTTGTTTCTTTTATTTCTTCTATTTATTTATTTATTTATTTTTTTGTTTTACTATTTCAAATGGTTCTATTTCTATATTTCTCATAATCATTCACATCCAAATTGAATTTTAACTTACCAATTTCGTTTGTTATAATTTATGTCCTACTATGAACAATATTATTTCACCACTCCCAAAAGAGTATGTAGCAAGAGATATGCATGTTACAGTTTTTTAGGTTAGACTAGTTTAGATTCAACGTAAAAATAAATAAATAAAATAAATAAACAGGCTAATTAAAATCAAGGTATAGAAAGTGGAAAGGAGACTTTTCTATGTAAATTAGATCATTTTCTCTCTCTCTCTTTTTTGCCCCCTTTCCTTTTAAGCAATGCGGTTTGCTTCAGGTCCCAATTTGGTTCAACAAGTTGAACTGAAGCATGAACTTTTCAGATCGTCTTCAGAACAGATGACATCATAAAAGATAACTGCACTATGCTATTTGGTTCGATTCAGTGCACTCTTATTTTTCCCAATTAAGGTCTTGTAACTCTTTAATTAATGCAAATGGATGGAAGTTTTGGTGAGTACCACAAGGTTGCCTGTACAGTAGACAACTTTTCTTATAGAAATCTCTTCTCTCTCTCCCTCCCAAAAATTTAATGCGTTACTAGTTGAGAATTCCACTATTTGATCTTATGCAATTTGAAATCTGCAGTTACATACATTTCCAGAAGGAAAAGTGAACCAAGAAGATGTCCCCATCAGACGATTAAAGTGGGGAACTGCTAGCCTTATTGAACGTGCCCCTGTGACCCCAGTAGTGTTGCCATTTGTTCACCATGGTCTTCAGGAGGTGACTTTCCAACTTGTTGGTGCTGTGTAATTGCAATATTCACTTTCTGCTGGTTGCTTCCTTTTTCTCTTGATCTATCACATACTTGTTTGATCCAATATCTTAGTACTGGAAGTTGTTTGTCTTGACACCGAGTCATTGTTGTTAAAGGATATTGAGGTGCAATATATGCTCATTAGCAATCTGCTTTACAAGTTCTGCTCAAGATGTATTGTCTTCTTAGGTATTGAAAGCCCATGAGTTTCTTACGTGCTTTAGGCCATGGTCCCATGTTTTGCAGATGCACTCAATATATCATTAGGTGTCTAATCATAGCATAGAACAAGTTTCTCTGTATATTTATGTTATTCTACATGACTACTATAAGAAGCAGATTCCAAAAATTCCATGAATGATGTTTTTTGTTTTGCTAAATTCCTAACTTATAATTACTCTCAAGAAGAGTGTAATGCTCCTTGGCTTAGGATCTAGTTATAGGTCTAGACACCAATAATTTTCCCCTAGAAGCTATGGTGAACAACTAGAGGTAGACTCTCCTTCAATGGAACCTCCTCTTAGATTATTTTTCCAGAATAAAAACTTGATCTTTATTGAATAATAAGTCCCTCTTTATAGGTAACACCAAAAACGGAGAGTAAATCCTTGGTTTAGGATATATAAATATAGTAACTAAGACAAAAAAGAAAACAAAATAAAAGAGCTATCACAGTTATACTCTCTTAAGTATTATTGATTTCTTTCTATTATATTGCCTTCCAAGAAAGGCATCTATATCATTACTCCACCTCTCGTCCTTGAGCTTGTCCTCAAGCTCAAAGTCTGGATAAGCTGCCTGGAAGTTTGCAAGAGTCTCCCAAGTGGCATCTTCTGGAGCACTGCCTGTCCAGTGGACTAAGAGTTCTCTAGTGCCTCTGTTGAGTCTACTGCGAAGAATAGCTTGAGGCGGTGGTAAAGCCTTGCCTTCGCGTAATGGTGGTAAATTGCCCTCGGTCGTTGGTGTAGGTCTTTGAAACGCCTTGAGGAGAGACACTTGAAACATGTCATGGATGCGACTATCTATTGGAAGTTCAAGCTTGTAAGCAATGTGGCCAACTCTGGCTAGGATGCAAAAAGGTCTAAAGTACTTTGGAAGAAGTTTATGATGTTTTTGATGTGCTATGGATAGCTGGCGGTATGTTTGAAGCCATAACCATACCCATTCCCAAATGTCAAAACTCAACTCTATATGCCGAGAATCATATATGGTCTTCATCATCTGTTGAGCTTGTAATAGCTTCTCACGTGCAGCTTGTAGTATGGTATCTCTATCTTGAAGGAGTTGATCTACTGCTTCAACCTGTGTAGAGCCGCTAGTATACGAAAGAAGCCGAGGAGTTTCTCGGCCATAGACCAATTAGAAAGGAGTGGTGCCAAGAGCAGTATGGTAAGAGGTGTTGTAGTAGCATTCAACCCAAGGAATCTAATCAACCCATTGTTTCGGATGATCGCCCGTGAGGCACCTTAAATACATTTCAATAATACGATTCACCACCTCTGTTTGACCATCCGATTGAGGATGGTAAGCAGAAGAGAAAGCCAATGTCGATCTGCTTAGGCAAAATAATTCCTTCCAAAACATACTAAGGAAAACCTTATCCCTATTCAAGATTATGGATTCCGGTAAGCCATAAAGTTTACGCACTTCGATAAAGAAGATAGTGGCTACAGAGATGGCTGTGAATGGATGAGCTAAGGGTAGAAAATGGGCATATTTAGAAAGCCGATCTATCACAACCATGAGAACTGATTTACCCCAAACCTTAGGCAACCCTTCTACAAAATCCATTGAAATATCATACCACACTTCTTGCGGTATTAGAAGAGGTTGAAGTAAGCCGGCCGGTTGCAAGGTTTGCCATTTGTGGCATTGGCATATCACACAATTATGAATAAATTCAAGGACAGCACATTTCACACCTTTCTAATAAAAATCTTGACGAATGCGGTATATTGTCTTCTGTCCCCCCTTCATGAGTCGTGTCATGGATAGCTGAAATAATGGTGGAAACAAGTGGAGATGTAACTAAAAGATATAACTTTACTTTAAAAAATATTAGCCCATCTCGGATAGCTCAATCTGTTCCCAACTCGCCTTGTTCAACCCGTTGTTACAGCAGTAATAATTCTTGGGATGCTGCAATTTCCCACTTAACAGCCTCAAATATTTTAGCGTGCGGGAAGGAGATGGCCATGATGTGTGCAGAATGTGAATCTTCATCACGTTGAAATAATGCATCAGCAACCTTGTTCATTTCCTCAGCTTTAAATTCTACCCGAAAATCAAACCCCATCAATTTACTTAGCCAATGCTATTGCGGGGATGTTGTGAGGTGCTGTTCAAGCAAGTATTTAAGGCTGAAATAATCTGTGCGAATGATAAAGGGCCTACCCCATAAGTATGGGCACCAATGAGACACTGCTTTAGCTAATCCTATCAATTCCCGTTCATAGGTAGCCAATTTAAGGTGCTGGTCAGCAAGTTTACGATTGAAAAAAGCAATAGGGTGATTGTGCTATTGTAAGACAGCTTAAATCCTGCTGTCAGAAGCATCACATTCTACCACAAACTTTTCCTCAAAATGGGGTAGTTGCAAAACAGGGGCAGTTAAAAGCGATGTCTTTAATTTATTGAAGGCATCATTAGTTTCTTTACTTTAGTGAAAAGCATTTTTCTTCAAGAGACTAGTTAAAGATGCTACCATTTGCCCATAATCTTTGATGAATTTTCGATAGTAACCTGCTAGTCCGAGAAAACCCCGTAAAGCCTTGTTAGATTGTGGAGTTGGCCACTTAATGATGGCTTTAATTTTTGTTTTATCTACTTCTACACCAGCACCATGAATGATATGCCTCAGATAGGTTATTCGTGGCTCACCAAAGGAACACTTGGGCTTCTTTAAAAATAAGATATTAGTGCGCAATAGATCAAAAACTACCCTCACATGCTGCATGTGCTCTACCTATGTTTTGCTATAAACTAATATATCATCAAAGAAAACCAAGATAAACTTACGCAAATGAGGTCGAAAGACTTAATTCATCAAGCTCTGAAAGGTTGAGGGAGCATTTGTAAGCCCGAAAGGCATAACCAAAAATCCGAAGTGCCCATGATGAGTTCTAAAAGCTGTCTTCTCCGCAGCTGCTGGCGTCATCCTGACTTGGTGGTATTCGGATCGTAGGTCTAATTTGGTAAAATTTTGAGCCCCATGTAGTTCATCCAACAATTCATCCACCACCGGTATTAGAAATTTATCCTTAACGGTGCGCGCATTAAGCTCTCGATTATCCACACAGAAACGCCATGAATCGTCATGTTTCTTTACTAACAGTACTGGAGAAGAAAATGGAGATCTACTCAGTCAAATGGCTCCTTGTTGTAGCATCTATGTACACTACTTCTCAATTTCATCTTTTTGGAGATGTGAGTATCTATAAGGTCTAACCAACATTGGTCCTGTGCCAGGCAAAAGAGGTATACGATGATCACACTCACGATTAGGAGGTAAACTTGAAGGCTCCATGAACAAATCTGCAAACTTTGCTAATAGATTTTGCAAGATAATAGTGGCTAGATTGTGTGCTTGCATCAAGTTCAGCCGTGGATCTACCTTTGGTTTTTGACCTTGCCACAAGACCTTCTTCCTTCCTAAAATGAATTTCATAGTTAATGAACTAAAATCCCACAAGATAGGTCCAAGAGTACATAACCATTTAACCTCTAGAACCACATCAAATCCTTCCAACGTAATAGTATAAAAATCCGCATAGAAGGTATCCTTTCCCACCTAAAGTGGGACTAACTTGCATATGCCCATGCTAGGTACTTGTTCCCCATTTGTCACATATACGTTCAATCTTGGTCTTTTCCATACCTCCAGTCCTAAGCTTGAGATTAGACCTTCACATAAGAAGTTATGTGTACTTCCCGAGTCCACCAACACTGACACAGCTACTCCCAACATTTTCACCAATAATTGCATAGTGGGAGAATTATGTTTTCCATTGATTGCATTCAAAGAGATCTCCAGATCATCTCCCTTGTCTTTATCTGAATCACTATCGGAATTAGGAACCTCAATCCAAAATAACCTTTTACATTTGTGTCCCAATGTATAAGATTCATCATAGTTATAGCACAATCCTTTGGATCTCCTCTCCGCCATTTCCGCGCGTGTTAATCTCTTGATAAACGGTGGTGAAGATGCTACTCTATTGTTGTTCTCCATTGGTTTTGTTATTTGTGTTCCACCTTTGACAAAACTCTTAGTAACGGAAATAGCCGATTCCTTATTGCTGGATTTGTGTGTCGGCCAGGTGATGTTGCTCCTCGCAGTTAAGGATCCTTGGGACACCGCGTGTTTACGCTCTAAGGTTTTGGCCATATTCATGGCAATTCCAAGATTACCCGGCTGTTACAATTCGATATCAATTCGTAGTTTTTCCTTCAATCCCGCTGTAAAAAGATCCACTTGTTGTCATGGTCTTAGGCCAGACATTCTAGCCAATAATGTTTGGAATTGGCATTGATATTCTTCCACCGATCCACTTTGTTTGAAGTTGGCTAGTTCTCCTAAAGGATTATTACTCATTGGTGGTCCAAACCTCACATGATAATGTTCCTTGAACCGTTCCCATGTCATATCCATCTCTTCTTGTTCTGCTTAATCAAACCACAGTTGTGCCTCACCCAGTAGATGGAATGCGGTTAATCCTACTTTATCATCTTCAGTCGTTCTTTGATTGGCAAAGAACTTCTCGCATCTTTTTAGCCACCCTAAAGGATCCTCAGCGCCATCATACGTCGGGAATTCTATCTTAGAGTACCTTAGTACCATAGAGCCTCCTCCTTGTGGCTCTGATTTGTCTCTTGAAGCCGCACTTTGATTTCGGACGAAATTACTGCTGCCCTGATTTTTTTCTGCATCCCAGTCAGGTTCCTTCCCCTTGTCTTTGATCAACATTGATAGCTCGGCCACTTGTTCTTCTAGTGGCCACTGTCTCATCGCCATTTGTTCCATAAAAGCTTCCAGTTTAGCTGCTAAATTATCTGTATCACCTATAACTTTTGGCTTTGATACCAAGATGTTATGTTTCTTGGCATAGGATCTAGTTATAGGTCTAGACACCAATAATTTTCCCCTAAAAGCTATGGTAAACAACTAGAGGCAGACTCTCCTTCAATGGAGCCCCCTCTTAGATTATTTTTTCAGAATAAAAACTTGATCTTTATTGAATAATAAGTTCCTCTTTATAGATAACACCAAAAAAGGAAAGTAAATCCTTAGTCTAGGATATGTAAATATAGTAACTAAGATAAGAAAGGAAACAAAATAAAAGAGCTATCACAATTATGTTCCCTTAAGTATTATTGATTTCTTTCTATTATATTGCCTTCCAAGAAAAGCATCTGTATCAAAGAGTTCCTTAGTTATTGCACCCTGTATTAGTAATGGGTGTGTCCTGATTTGTCTTGTGTTAGAATTCGTCTTATCATTGTTTTTGGCTGAGTTGTTCATATGATTTTGTACTGTAGATCTATAGTTAACTTATGTAAAAGTTTAAACTTGTACATAGGTATACAATGACATGTAAGCTTTATTTCCCTTGGTGGAGTCAGCGTGTGGATTTTATTTCATTATTGCACTCTGTCACAAACCATATCCTCCAAAATAAATGTCAAAAAACTTGTAGATAGGTTTGTAATTTTATATTTTAAATTTTAGCACTTACTCTCCTCAATGGATTGAGACATTAATTAAAACTCTTGAAGTGGAACGATTACATATAGGTGAAAGTAAGGTGTATAGGTTTGGACTCAAGACCCCTTGCTTTGATATCATGTTTAATTTTTTTGTCCATAACTTACTAGTTGGTAGGCTTAAATTCATTCATAGGTGTTATATGTATATTCTATTTTTTATCACCATGCTGCTGAATTCATCTGCCTTCTGAATTCATGCTCAGTCACTTTCTTTCCAATTATTCTGCAAAGGTGCAGCTGTCTAGCTGCAAATGTATTTGGTCTGCCAGGAGGTTGATTGGGATAAATACAACGGTATCTTAATTCTTTTGTTTTTTACTCCACAAACAACCCCTTTCTACTTTAGTGAGTGCAATTGTTAAGTTGCTTCTTCTGTGTTAGAGGCATGGAAACACCTCTTGGGCAAAAATGCAAGGTTAAAGCTGTGTACATATGTTCCCTCTCTCCCATTACCTGCATTAGCTGAGAGCACTTTGTGATCTAGATGAGCTCTTTGTCTTTATTTTGGTACCAAACATTGTATCAGTTACTTTGAGCACCTCATTCTTTCTGGTTGGTGCATTTGGTACCTCAGTTAAGCTTCATCATAATGTTGCAATGAGTAAGTTAGGATCATAGCAATTAGGTATTAAAATCAATAAACCTCCAAAGCTGAGATAGCATGGGAAAAGAAAATCTAAAGTTGATGTACTATTTTACTATATTGGAAACTTCACCTTTTGCTTAGTATTTTCTAAAACTTGATTGTTGAACCAGGAGTCTTGTATATTGATGCGACACAAACGATTCTATAATCAAATGATTCCAATTCCTAGGCGACAAACAACGATATTCAAATCCAACAATCGAATTAACGAACAAGAACACAAAATAAACCCTAAATCCTTGCCGAATATGACGTACCGGCAAAAGAGTAGTCCTAGTATGGAGTTGTTGATATGACGCACAACAATCCAATACCGTCACTCGTCACAATCCAACGGATTGATAAGAGTAAAATGAAGAACAAACTTCACAATGTAATTTCTCAAATGTTCAAAAGTCCCTAATTCTTACATTGCAAACCTATTTATAGGAAAAGGAAACAAAATGTGAAGAGTCACAAAATCAACCGGTTCAAAAAATTAAGCCACCGGCTTTGGAGAAGTAAGGCCGCCGGCTTAGGAAGGCAAGGCCGCTGGCCTTGGAAGTCTACACTGCCAGCCTAGATGGCTGGCTTAGAGGGCAAAGCCGCCGGCCTTGGAGAAATAAGGCCGCTGGCTTAGGAAGGCAAGGCCGCCACCCTTGAAAGTCTACACCGCCGGCCTAGATGGCCGGCTTAAAGGGCAAAGCCGCCGGCCTTTATGGTCGGCCTATCTCTACGCCACCGGCCTTGAATGGCCGGTCTAAAGGTAAGCCGCTGGCCTTTATGGCCAGCCTAAAGGTGTCCACCTCCGGCTCCTGCGATTTGATTCCTGCGTCAAACAAAGTTGTAAGAGTCGTGATTTGATTCTCATCATATATTTTCAATAGCGTGCTTCTTTTTTTAGTGCTTTCTGCTTGTTATACATGAATAGAGATGGCTCAATCAAACTTCTGTTGTTAAGAGTGTTACTCTACCATACTATCTACTCTGTTAGCTGTTAAGTGAATAAAAATGCATTTCTGCTTCTGTCTTCTCTTTTGCTCATGGGTTACTTCCTATATTTCCAGGTGATGCCTGAAAATTATATGTTCGGGAGAAGGCCTCCCATGCCTTTATGTAATAAAAACCTTAGTATTGTTGTTGGTGAGCCTATAGAATTTAATCTTCCTAAAATGAGGGAGACTGCCATATCTGATTCGCGTGGTTTATCACTTCCATCTCTGGGATGGCCCAGGACTTCTCATGGTCTGGATGAGGCAGCTCAGAAATGTCTCTATAATGCAATATCAGATCGAATTCGAGCTGCAATGGAGAGCTTAAGAAGTTTCGGCAAAAGTTTATTCAAGTCATAATTCTTGTGGGCCTATGCTCTCTGTAGTGTAACATCCTTAGCATTAGATTTGTGCATTTTTGTCAAAAATTTTGACACTGATACCATTCTTTCCATAGGACAGATTTAATTTTTTGTTAGGTCAGTTTTTGAAATTCTACTGTAATACAATATTTTTCTACAGCTGAAGCTGTTTCATTATTTGGTTAGTTCAAAATTATCCCAAAAAAAAAAAAGATTATTTGGTTAGTTCAGATATTTTCCTTACCATGTATTAGAGTAGACAGATATCAATAATTTGTGATAAACAACTTTTCTAATCTATGTGCCAGCGTATCAAGATATGAGCCAAAAGCAGTTTTTCTGTGGTCTAAACACATGCAATGCCTCTTTTCCTGGCTGGTAAATATTGCAGGGTTGGAAAGTTCGGGGCAGATAAGAGACCGGTAGGCTTGGATAAGGATTTTGTCATCAGTGCTACATCTTGAGAAGAATTTTCAACTGATCGAGACTCACCTTTAAAATTCAACTAGTTCTAGATTTTGACCTTCTGGCTGTCCAAATAGCAGTGCTGTTGTTGCATTGTTGATTGCATTTGTATCTTGGGATATAATTAAGAGATACTACTAATGTAATGTATCGACTTAGTCCAAACGCAGAATTAGAGCTTTCTGCAGTAAAAATTTCCTTCATTTTCATTGCTTCCCTATGTAAGTAGCATTTAGCGATTGATACTCCAGAATTCACAGAGCTTTCTGAGATCTGAAGATTAGTGAATAGAAGTGGCATCTTTTCACTTGATCCTTTTCTTGACTCAGTAGTAAGCAATATGATTGCAAAAGCACACGATGATTAAGGTGATTCTTGTCCAAAACTTTTGCAAATGGAGTTTGTTGGGTAGTGTAAGAATCATAATGGGAAATGTGGGTTAATCATAGCAGAAGCACATTATCACCACCCTGGGAATCAAGACAGATTATGCAGGATGAAATTCGTTAGTTTAGCTTCAGATTTATTCCCACAGTATTTTCCTGGAATTACACGGATATTCTGCTTCACGCATTAAAACATTTCAATGATTAGTTGTGAACATAGGGATGCAGCTTTCCTGCCCCCTCCGTAGGTTTTTGTCTGTATATCTGCCTTATAGAAATATAAAAGCCAATAACTTGATTCATATTAATCAATCATTGCATATGATTATACAGTAAAAACAGGAAACCGGAAACTTTGATTTAATTATGGGCACTACTTAAGGGAGGGGAGGAAAAAAAAAATTAAAAAAAACCACATGTGCATCTTTTGGGTGCAATTATGGTTGTCTTGTTCCAAAATTTCTGTACCCATGTTGTTGTCCTAAAGGTAAAAGGAAACAGTGGTTTCTATTAAGTTATTGAATATGGTTTGGTCACTTTGTTGACAAGATTTGGTTGTTGCATATTAAATTCATAGTGCTTCCCAACTTTTTGCATTTCCTGCAAATAAGACAGGAATAGTTCAAAAGTATTGTGGAAGGGGTCAGTTCTGATGCAATAAGACATTATAAAATTTCAGACAAAATCGAATGAGATCCCCAACCCCTACTATACTTTTCTATTCGTGTAGCCTGCTCACTGTAGTGTGTATATATATATATTTTCTTTTTCTTTTTCTAATACCTTCTCCATTTAATCTTAAATGCTGTAAAAGTATCCATGAAGTCCTAGATTATTCTTTCGGTTAACTTGACTTTATATGGACATGATACTTGACATGCAATATTATTAAGTCGGTATTTAAAAAAAAAATTGGAATTTAATCTAACACACCATAAGATATATATAACTTTAAATACATTTATCCTTCTTCTAGAATTAAAAGATATAGACATAGATATATGGGGTTGTGAGGCATGGTAAGTTTGGTGTTTGGATTCGTTTCAATTACGAAGAGAATCGGAATCAATAAATTTAAAGGGTTGATAATTATTAATATAATACAAATAGGAATATAAAATAATTAAGAATATGATTATTGAGAAAACACGAAAAACAATATGATACATAATATGGACAAATAACTATAACACAAATAAAGATGATTGTATTTGTAATTTAAACATTTATAATCTCTATTCAATTTTATATATTTTTAATATTGATATGAATTCAATAAGAAATAATATGAATACGACTAAGCTAGCTCAGCCCTATAACACATGGGATAAAAATTAAATTACTATATTCGAAGCAAACCGAATTTCTCTTTTTATTTTTTTATTATATGCAGTTTTAAAAAGGTATAAATTTTAATCTCAAATATATAAAGCTATAAAACTTTGAATATATATTACCTTTATCCCTTGGAAAGTGGTGATTGTGAGGACTCAAAAATGCCCAGCATGGAAGACGTTTGGTTCAGCTTGAACTTGCTTGTTTGTAGTTCCCTTATCCTTTTTTGTGAACTCAAACCACGTGGAAGTAAATATATGGGCATGTCCCATGGTGTATGGATCTTTCAAATTTTGAAAGAATCGGTTTTGATTCTATTCGGCTTGATTACATCTAGAGTTTATTTATTTAGAGGTAATAAAAAAATATATAATAATTATTTTAAAAATATTTTTTATTTTATTTATTTACAAATTAGTTTAGAAATTTTTATTTCAAATAATTTTTTATTCCTTTTTTTATTAGGAATAGTTATTACCTTTTATATAGTGATATTTTTTATTTCCTCTCCAATTGAAATGAAAGGTTTAAGTAATGGATAATTATATTATTAGTAAATAACTATTGGTCCTTAATGACTAAATAGAGATTATTAGTATTTTAGTCATATTTTCAATTTAATACTACAATTAATGAGGTGGGATAAATATTCTCTACAATAAAAATTTAATATAAAGTAAATACTAGAATATAAATTTCTAACCTAATTCTCAAGAAATAATTTTTATTTCCTCTCTATTATATTATAAAAAGTAAATGGGCTGTTAATTATTTTAATCACATTTCCTTACTCGAAATAAACATATGTTATTATAATTTTTACTTATACAATTTGATGCAAAGTTTAAAGTGAAAAAAAAAAAGACAAAAGAAATATATAATCGCATATGTACGTATTAAAAATAAAAGAATTATGGAAAATAATCCATTAAAAACAAGTTGAACTTGCTACTCAAACCTATCATATAAACTCCTTACTAGATCATTCATATGATGGTTTTTTTTTTTTTTTTTGCGTTTGTTTAAGCTATGTGTTTTACCAATAATAAAATACTAAAAAGATTGAGATATAAATATACACATACCTCTCTTACAAAATTAAATATTTAATAAATCCTTATATAGTTGGACTTCTCTACCCTTAATTTTATCCGTTTTTATAAAAATACCAAATCAAATTTCCTTTCCAATCTAAACCTTTTTTTTTTCTTAAAGTACGTAAATTTTTAATTTCCAATTTTCATTTCCAAATTACTATCTTTATCATAATTATAAAATGAAAATAGATAAAATATAAATAAGATAGTTTTCAAAATGCCACACGTCAAACAGATATAGATTATATATAAAATAAACACAAATAAGAGATAGGAACTACACATTTATAGAATGCAAAGGTTTGCTAGTTTACAAATTAGGAAGAGATTGAGAGATGAAAGTGAACTCAATGAAGCTATAAACTAAGAGTGAAAGTCTAATTTGATGTAGTTGCATCCATAATAGTGAAATGAATGAGGAGTAGAGGTGTTGACGACTAAGAGATTGCAAGTCAATGTCTTAGGGTTAGGGTTAGGTTTCTTTTTTCTTTTGCACCATAAAAATTGCCATGTTGGATATGTTTGTTGACATTTAAAAGTTAGAACATATCGTAATAAGTTGCTTGATTCAAATTAAAGTGGTTTAGTTTGACTACACAAACCGAAATATTTAAACTTTTAGATCATTTTGGAACTAAACTATGAATTGAGTGAAAACATAAATGAATCAAATTTTATAGTTTAGTTCAATTTCATTTGATTTTTAATTAAGTTCTATTAGTTAGTTGAATATAAATAGATCTCTTAAATTTTTAAGTGTTACATTTCCATAACTTTTAAAAATGTTAATATAGGCTTTAGGTTATTGTTAAATGGTCATAATTTTTTGAGTTTGAGAACAATTTAGTGTTGTTTATATATTTTATAAGTTATGAGAAAATATAGTTATATTTTAAAATTTTGAAAAATTTACTTGTACTTAACTAATAATTTAAGATTAAAAAAAAAGAAGAAAAAACCCATAGTTTAGAAATATGTGCGATTATCCCTTATTTTTATCAGTCAATAAATTTTTCATTTTCCGATTTTCAGAAGTATCAATTAGTGGTTCGGTTCCTAATCCTAAGTACTTATTCCTAGTAGGACATATGGAGAGAAAATGAGGGAAACAACTTTCTCATGCATGTCTTATATGCCATCAACACCTTCCTTTTGAAGAGTTCAGAGTATATGGTACGTGTATAGGCTGTCCATCACTGTCATGTCACACTGAATACACAGAAAACAACATGCATCTATTTAGTCAAGGCCTACTACTACCACTAATAATAGTAATAATAATAAAAATAAAAGGGTCAAAACGATCATTCTCGTGAATTATATTATTACATCCAGTCATTGATACTACATTGGTTGTACTCTTGCTTGTTATTGTTGTTATCCTTTACGAGATATTAAGCCGGCATGGCCTGCTTCAAGCAGTGCCCCATTGTCTGTCCATGAATTAAGCTATACAATGGTCCATTGAACCTTATAGGATTTGGTAGAATATATCGGTCGAAATAACTATATGTATACTTAGAATATACTCTACGTAAAGACCATTTCAAAGCATGTGAAACAATAATAAGGACAAAAAGGAAAAAACAAAAAAAAAAAAAAAGGGTTAATGTCCTAAAACAAACGTGACTTTTTCTGCTTTTTTTTTAAATTTTTTTTATACTTGTGCTTTCTTTATATTTATTTTCAGTCATATAGCCTAAATTTTGTGTTTGTCGTTTTATATACCCGTATTATTGCTTTTTCTAGCTGTGGGAAAGGGATTAGTAGTATCTGAAAAAAAAGAAAAGATAATACAAATATAAGAAGCGAAAAGTATAAAAATTGAAGATAACATAACTAAGAAAAAATAAATGATATATAAAGTGAAAAAACATCAAAATTTATACATTATTTATTTTTGTAATTAACTGATATAATATCTTACATAGCTTTTCTCTCCTTAGATTTATTCGGCTACACAACAAAATTTGCTGAATTATTCCAAGGTCCAACAACTGAAATCGAATGGAATTTGAGATATTGTCTATAATCAACAATAATCAAAGGGAAAATTCTACAAAAAGGCATGCTAAACTCTAATTTCATCCTAAAAAAAAAAAAAAAAAGAGAAAAAACTAAATTTACGACAGGATTTTTCTATCGAAGGAAAATGTGGGCCCAAGAAGGTGTAAAGTCCACATCTTTTTAAACGACGACGTTTACCGCTAGGTGCCACTGTCTGATCAGTCGTCTCGTATCTTTGGCGGTTTCCCGCCCCAGCGTTGTCCGATTTACCAAATTACTCTTTCCACGATCCAAAATTACAATTGTACCGAGGGCTTCTGCTGGATGGCAGGTGAGGTAAATAGCGTTTGCAAATGCGGGTATTTGTGTCCGGTTGCTAAAAGTTTCCGGTCTTCGAGATTTAATTTCGTTTTCTCGATTTGATTTTTGAAAAAGCGCACCTTCCTGACCTTTTTTCGTTTCCTTCTAATCTGTCCCTACCTTTTTTTGGGTACCTAATTCAAAATCAATACTTCCACACCAATTTCATTTCATGATACATCAACACTTTACACGATTTTATCAATAGTTTCATTTCTTTCGGGCACCAATAACCGACAATATATTATATTAATATATGCTATTTATAAAGTAAAAATATAGAACAATTAATTTTATTTCAATTAACTATCAATTTCGTTTATAGATTTTAGTTTGTATAGCTTAAATTCATGAACTTTGCATGTGAATGGATCATCTTTTTAAATTCACCCGTGCAAAATTAAGTAATATTTCTAAATTTCATTAAGATATAATGTAAACATTACCTTTAATTTATTGTGTTTTTTTTTGAGATAATATTGCCCATAAATGTGCTTAAGTGTTATATTTTGGAAACCTAGCTGATTAATTGTTAAATTTCATGAAGTTAAAATTTAAAAATCATTTAAAAAATCAAATGTATAAAGGATCGATTTAATATATTCGTCGTAGAGTTAACTAACTTAGAAGTTTTTAAATCACATTTTATCATCTACTAAAAATTAAAAAGAAAGTAATTAAGAAATTTAAATATT
This sequence comes from Laguncularia racemosa, assembly GCA_037954665.1. Lineage (NCBI taxonomy): Eukaryota > Viridiplantae > Streptophyta > Magnoliopsida > Myrtales > Combretaceae > Laguncularia > Laguncularia racemosa. Next base: position 2,401,496 of record JBBMOL010000099.1, on the reverse strand, counting down.
ATTTAAACACATTTCCATTTAGTAACATAAAATTACTAAAAAAGGTTAAAATTGAAATAGTAATTTTGATGTTACCTAAATAAAATTTAAATGATTTTTATGGAAAAAATAAACAAAAATGGATCAATGATGAGGTTAAACTGTAAATATATATTTTATGTTTATTTCATTTGTATTTAAATTTTTATTATTAAAATCAAGTATTTAGATTCTAAATTTTTAAAAATTGTATTTTTAGAGTTATTTTATTATTTTGTCATTAGATAATATAAGTGGGTACTTAAAACTAAAAAAAAAAATAAAGGATAAAATAATTATATAAGAGCCAAATTTTCTAAATATTTAAAATGTAAGTGTTTAATTAAAAATAAAAAAATGTAAAATAAATATAAGAAAATATATTTTTAATTTATGCTATTTCAAATCTGATTTTGGACACAGTGAGTTGCAACTAGCAAAGATGACCAAACTTTGGAAACGAACAGAAACCACGAATGACAATTAGGTTACGATTTTCAACTGAAAGGAAAGTTAAAATACCAAATGTCCATCATCCGTCCATTTATAATACTCTCGTGACCCTCACTGCGCTTTCTCTCTCTCTCTCTCTCTCTCTCTCTCGTTAGCTCAGATCTTCAACGATTGTTCATGGCGCCACACTAATCTTCAACCTCAGGTACTGTTCGTGTCCTCACTTCGTAAGCATTATTGTCATTGTTATTTTGATTGTCAAGTGCGTCGTCGTTTTGTCTTCTTTCCTTTCTGCTGTTCTAACGAGTGTTTTTTTTTTTTTTCTTTTGAATCGATCTATGTCGTCTCGGTTTGGTTTCTCTACGTAATGTGGAGATAATGTATGGTGTTTCTTGAATGGATCTCTGCGTACTTATTGTCTTTTCATGTGCACTTTTGAGCTTGCTTTATGTCGTTTTAGTGATTCACTTGGGATTTGGAAAAATCGTTTCTTTATTGTTAATTATATACTATCAAGCGTATGTACTCAAAATCTGAAAATGTTATAGATGTATATGTTAAGTTTATGATATATGCTTGAAATTATTTCTTTTTTTTTTTAAAATCTTTTCAGTGTTATCGATATATAGATATCGCGTGTGATTAGTTAATAAATTAAATTGAAAATGCTGCACATTTTTTTTTTAATAAACTACTACTGAATGGGAACAATAAAATGCATAGGACTAAAATCGAAAGGGCAGCAAAGAGCTTTATGTCTATTATGTGATGCCTAGTAGCTTCTCTTACACTTAAAAATGAATCTTTTATTGATGCAATCTTATATTTTCGTATATCTCAGCTAAACTTTAGTGAATTGGAGTGGCCTTGATTTGAAATGTAATGATTTTTGTGATCTTTGGCTAGTGGCTTACAACTACTACTTGATTGTTTTGTTCTGCATTTTGTTGTTAGTTTTTTCGTGGTGGCTAAAGCGGTTCAAAGGAGTAAATACTTTTTCTTCAACCTAGATGAAGAAGATTGTT